>CM053588.1:278524376-278560524 GCA_028646515.1 Pseudochirops corinnae
TTCAAAGCCAGGGGGCTCCACGACTTCCCAGAGTCTTGACTGGCCAAATCACACAACTCTTTCCAAAGTGAACCCCAAACCAAAACTTCACATCAGGGCGTATATATAGCCTTCTCCTGGGTCAGAGAATGTCACAACCCTCTTGACCCACTGCCCAATCACAAAGCTACAAGGCACAGGCATTCCTGGAAAACAAGCCTGGAACCACAGGCTCCACGTGACCACATTGAGCCTATTAGGGAACAGAGTATACTTTCAAATCTGGGAAGGCTCTCAGAGTCACGTAGCCACTTTAGCAAAAGGCCTAGGGGCAGGGAAGATCTTCAGATTGCCATAACAGATGCTAGGAATATTTTTAAATATATGAGATTTTTGGTTTTTTGCCCTTGGCCTCTTTGGGATCTAAGCCCACTAACAGGATTGCTGGATCAGAAGATGTGAACAGTTTCTCACACTTTTGCATAATGGCAAATTGATATTCATAAGAATTGGACCAATTAAGAGATCCACCAACATTCTCCCCTCCACTATTGATTAGTTCCATCTTTCAATATGTTTGTCAATCTGGTGGACGTGAAGGGAAACAATAGAGCAGTTTTAATTTACATTTCTCTTACTGTTGGTAAGTTAGAACAAACTTTCATAGAGTTCTTAATAATTTGAAATTCTTATTTGGAAAACAGTTAACTTATATCTCTTGACCACATATATCAGAGAACTACAGAGAAATTTGTGGGTAGCACTTTTGAATAAAGATGGTTTGTTTTTATGATGGAATTGTGCCCATAGAAATTGGCCATTTGCAGAAATAATGCCCATATTCAGAAACTGCTGTAACTCTCTGTAGTTTCTAGTCTAGACTCTTTTCTCCTCACTTTCTGTATCTTCCTTATTAGAGATAATCCAAATATTGTCCCCTAAATTTGCCTCTGGCTTCTCACTTCCAAGTTCAATACCCAATTCAATCTGGAATTGTTTGCTAAAAAAATTGTAGATCTTCACATAATTTTTGTTGCCTTCACATGAATGTGTTGGGCCTTCAAAAACTCACAGAATCTCAGAGTTGGAGGGGTCAATAAATATAGTTTCATCCTTCCTTTCTCTAATATTCAGAAAAATCTAATTTCCACTTGAAAACATGTACTGGGGAAACAAAGGAAGAAAGAGAAAAGCATTTATTAAGCCCCTATTATGTGCTAGGCATTATGCCAAACACTTTATAAATATTATCTCATTCGATCCTCACAAAAATTCTGTAAGATAGGTGCTATTATACCCATTTCATAGTTAAAGAAACTGAGGTAGATGATGGTTAAATGCCTTGCTCAGGGCCATACAGCTAGTAAATGTCTGAGGCTAGATTTGAACTAAGATCTTCCCAGCCCAGCATACTGTGCCATTTAACTCAGCTGAATTGACATCATATATCTGTAATCTCAGTTACCAGGGAGTCAAAGATTGATGGATATCTTGAATTAGGTTTTTCTTAGTTACAGAGGACTATGCTCATCACATATATTAAGGAGGGAAGGAAGGAATGAAGGAAGGAAGGAAGAAAGGAAGGAAGGAAGGAAGAAAGGAAGAAAGGAAAGAAGAAAAGAAGGAAGAATTTACAGATATGGGACCAGCATGCAGTGTGGTGGCAAGAGTGCTGCATTTGAGACTAAGCACCAAGATTTAAAATTTGGTACTATTACTTACTACTTGTGATACTTTGAACAAGGTTTTTTATCATTATGTACCTTAGTTCCTCTGCTACAAAGGGAAGCCATTTGATTAGATGACCTCTAAAGTTCCTTCTAATGGCAGTTAGATGGCTTAGAGGATAAAGCATTGGGCCTCCAGTAAGAAAGACCTGAGGTCAATTCCAGCCTCAGATACTTACTAGCTTTGTGACCCTGGGCAAGTCACTTCACCTTGGTTTGCCTTAATCCACTGGAAAAGGAAAGGGCAAATCACTCGAATATCTTTGCCAAGAAAACCACATGTCCACTGGGTCGTGAAGAGTTGGATATGATCAAACAAGAACAACAGTCACTTCAGTCTCTGATGATATGATTCTATGAACTCACCCTTTCCCAAGGAAGCCCATTCCTTTCATGAACGACTCAAATTGTTAGGAGGTTTTGCCCCTCACAGAGTCTGAGTTTACTGCTCTAGACCTTCTGTACTCATCACTTACAGTTCTGCTTGCTATGGGACCAAACAGAACAAGTTTGCCATACTACAGTCATACATATACTTAAAGATATTCATCACACCCTCCCAAGTATTATATTCTATAGGCTAATATCCCCTATTCTTCCCATAAATTTCCTTTTAAAAAGGTCCCCAGGTCAGAATGCTTAGTCCTTCAATCTTCCTTGAGTTCCACTCCTGCCTCCCTCCTTCTTTCTAAAACAAGTGTTCCCCCACTTTTCTCCTTGTTATATGTGAAATCTTCTCTCATTAGAATGTAAACTCCTTAAGGACAAGAACTGCCTTCATTTTTGCTCCTATTTGTATTATGAGAACTTAGAATAACAAATACTTAAAATCTTTGTTGATTCAGGCTACCCCCTTGAGATGATTGATGGAGGTGGCTTCACATGGGCATCCTGAGAAATGCCTCCCTTTCCTAATTTATGCTTTTGATGAGCTACTTCCAGAGTAGTTGTTTTCTACATCCAGTCTCAAAGAAACACATAACATTGCTTAGTTCCCAATGTCAAAGGGGAGTACATTAGTCCAAAATTACCAATGGTGACCCAAGAAAAGTTAAGAGTTAGACTAGGAGAAAGTCCCACGATTTGGTGGCAATGGATTTAGATTCAAATACGAAACTTTTTTTTTTCTCATTATCTGTATAACTTTGAACAAGTCATAACCTCTTTTTCCTCATTTGTTAAAAGACAATTTTGGTGTAAAATGATCTCTGAAATTCCTTTGAGTTCCCTATTCCATGATCTTATTCTCTTATTTGCAATGCCCCAATGTAAAATAGCAAAAGGCTATAAAGGGCAAGGTAAGAAAATTCCTTCTTGACTTAATAGATCTTAGAAGTAAACATGACTGAACCTCTTGACAGAGTAATTATATAACTAGAGCTTGAGAATAAAAAAGCTATTTGTATTTCACTTCAATTTTGGAGGGGAAAAATAATGGGGAATTTTTTCCTGTCTGTGCTAACAAACCCTAGAGTATTTTCTATTAATCCAAATCCACACATGTAAGAAGGACACCATTCAAGAAAATGTGGCTGATAAAAAATGAAAAGATTAAGTCTTTACTGATCATCTAACGCAA
Source organism: Pseudochirops corinnae (assembly GCA_028646515.1). Taxonomy (NCBI): domain Eukaryota; kingdom Metazoa; phylum Chordata; class Mammalia; order Diprotodontia; family Pseudocheiridae; genus Pseudochirops; species Pseudochirops corinnae. The sequence continues at coordinate 278,527,662 of CM053588.1, forward strand.
GCCTCTATTAAAGAAAGTCCCTAGTAGCTTCTAGATCATATGTATTATGCCATGTAGACCTTCTGCCATCTCTAAAGAAGGAATTAAAAATGACGACCCACATCCTTTCCCTAACACTAGAAATTAGAGAATACTTTTTGAAATCCCACTGGAAAAGTCCAACACTCATGAAACTGAATGGGAAAAGATGTTAGCCAACAATGCATCTGATACTTTTAACATTCAGGATTTGAAAGGACAAGTTTGGTTCACTTGTTTGAAGAAATTTAAAAGAGAAATGAAAGGTTTTTTAGTTACTATCTGTAGGAAAAAAAGCTAGTGCCTAGAAAAACTTGCTTCTAGAGGCTTTTCAGGACTTTGATTTTTAGCACCTGAATTGGAAATTTGGCATGGGAAAAAAAAGGTCTCTTCTCTGTTATTAAACAATGTGTGTGTGTTTTATGTCCCCCTCATTTGGTGGGCTTAGAAAAGGCATGAAAAGCATAATAGACTGCTTTGGATGAAGTTCAAACTTTTTGGCAGGAGCCTAGGCAACAAGAGCCAGTATTTCATCAAATACTATGTGTCATCACTCCATTTTTTTTTGTCCTAAACTGATGGCTTTTAGTCTATCTGTCGATTGTTCATTCACCTCTTGGGTAAAATTTTATTGCCCTTAAAGCGATAATATGTTGTTCAGAAAAGAACCTGGTGGTATTCCAAATTCCTGGTATTAGATGGTGGCTTTCTATTGTATTGTTCCTAAAAGCAAGCATTAGAATGGCTGGAAGTGAATAAATATTTTATTTACCCACATAACCTATGTTTTTCCACACTTATTTTCTAGTTTTGATTATAAAAATGACACTTTTTATATGAAAATAATTATATGCTATATTTTTAGCAGTTAATAAGTCATAGCAAATCACCTGGAATGTTGACTCAATAATCTTTGAGCTCAGTAATCCCCATTTGTTTTATTTTTAATATTTCTAGTATCTTGTGTAACTTATTTTATTTTACATTTTTTTCAAATAGCAGGCATTTATTTTCTCTCTCTCCCAGTTCCCACCTACATCCCTTCTCCCCCCTACCCCCACAGACTTTGGAGGGAAAAAAAAAAACATGTAAAAAATCTTGTAATAAAATCCATAGTCAAATTAAATAAATTCCTGTATTGGCCTCAACCAAAATATATATTATATATTCTTCTGTCTTTTTAGTCTTTCACCTCTTAATAAGAAGGTGGTTAGCATATTGCTCCATAGAAACCATTGATCAGAGTTCTTTAGCCTTTAAAATTGTATTAAAAATGTTGTTTTTGTATAAAGTACTCTGGTTCTGCTCACTTTATTTTCATACAAGTCTTTCCTGATTTCTCCCACACTGTTCCTTTTCATCATTTCTCATGAAACAATAGTATTCCATTACATTCCTAAACTGTAATATTTTCAGTCTTTCCCTAAATGACAGGCACCCTGAGCCCCTTGGTTTCCCATTCCTTCCTAAAACAAAAAAGATTGTTATAAATATTTGTACAGATGGAACATGGTCTTATGTCTTTACTCTCTTTAGGAGTGTAGGCCTAAGAGTTTTATCACAAGGGCAAAGCATATGCATAGTTCAAAGACTTTTAAAGCATAGTTCCAAATTTCTTTGCAAAATGACTGGACCAATTCACAACTTCTTAAAGTGCCTATGTGCCTAAAGTCCTTTCAAGATTTTTCATATTCCCATGTCATCATCATTATCAATCTGATGGGTGTGACGTTGAACCTCAGGGTTTCTTTTAATTACATTTCCAAATGATTGGTGATTTGGAGTATTTGTTTGGCTGTTAATTTTTTATTTGGCTTGGATTGCTTCTTTGAAAATTCTTCATGTCCTTTAACTTTATCAGTTGAGGAATGAATTATTAACCCTTTTGTGGAACTTCTGGTCATGCTACTTTAGGTCAGTCCCTTTCCACCATGACAAAGCATTAAACATTATATCACTTTCACTTCCAAATATTGACAGCCTCTCACAGTTAAGCCTCAAATAACTAATAGTAGTTTTAAGTTAAGGAGGAATCCATGTCATATAATATATGTGTGCATCCCATATGTGTAGTCTACTATCTTTTTTTTTAGAGAGATGAGGGAAATAAGAGTTTATTATAAATACTCTGGCATCAGAATTAGTCTATGGATAATTCTGAATTCTGATGTTTTTTATTATTGTTTCCAGGGTAAATTTTTTTCATTAAATTTTTTTAACATGTATTTGTCTATGAAAGTGCAAGACAAGGAGGGGTTTAGACTTCATTTGAATGCTATATGTGATATTATAAAATATATAATATGGAAAAGAGTTGTTAATTTTCTCTTTCCACCATCTTTAATCCTCAATATATAAAATAAACTCTCAGCCACATTTTTTTTTTATTTTGGGAGGAAGGAAAAAGGAGAGCTAAAGCAGTGAAATTTCATAGATGTTTGTCAGGGCTCAAAACCTTTGGTATAAAATCAACAGTTTTGTCCCAGTAACCCCAAGAATATGAAGTCCATTGTGATTTCCATGATCACATGACCATGTCCCATAGAACCCTACTGTGATACTGTTGCTATAGCACTGAAAGGCAAGCATAGCAACTTGCCCATCAGCCTTTCAACAAACAAATCCAAGTAGCATGCCTTTCTTTTTAAACCAAAGAATCCTTTCATACATATAAAAAATATCAACAGAACCAAAAAAAAAAAATACTCTGCACAGTCTCACTGTTTGCCAATATTTCCTCATAGTTTAAATGTATCAGAATGAAATATTTCACCATAGGCAGAATTTTTGTTTCTGTTCAGTCATTATTCAGTTATATCTGACTCTTCGTGACTCTATTTGGAATTTTCTTGGCCAAGACACTTGAGTGGTTTGCCATCTTCTCTGAAATGAAGAAAATAGTTTTAGTTTATTAATCTGGCCCTGCCTACTGGAGAATAATGAATGACCTAAAATGGGAATGTCTTATTATTAAAGATCAATGAAAAACACAAACACCTGACCATGAAACCCCTGTTTCAGTGTTACCTGATGTAACCCACACAGCAATCATCAAATAAATACCTCTAGCAAAGGATTAGAAGTAATTTATACGAGTTTTTTAGAGGTTTTGTATTTTTGTCAATGTCACTAGTTATGTAGGTTCAGAAACTCTGAACTAATCTTTAACTCCTCCCTTTTCTTCATCCCGCATGTTCACTTAGATGTCAAATCTCATCCTATCTACTCTTAAATCTTGCACCTAACCTTTTCTTTCCACTTACACAACTACTTCTTTAGTTCAGTTTCATGTCATCTCTATCTTTGACTATTACAATGGTCTTCTAATTCATCTCCCATCCCACATCTCTTCCCTCTCCAATCTATTCTTCACATGGTTGTCAAAGCAATTTTCCTTGAATGGAAATCTTGTCACGTTACTTTCCTATTCAGTAAAATACAATGGCTCCTTATTACCCCCAAGCTATTACTTTTCATTGATTTCAGTCATGTCCAACCCTTCATAACCCCTTTTTGTGTTTTGTTGGCAAAGATCCTAAAGTGGTTTGCCATTTCCCTCTCTGGTTCATTTTATATAAGAGGAAACTGACACAAACAGGGTTAAGGACTTACACAAGATCACACAGCTAGCAAGTGCCTAAGGGGAAATTTTAACTCAGGAAGGTGAGTCTTCCTGACTTCAGGCCCAGAAATCTATCCTCTTAGCTGCCTATCTTACTTCCAGGATAAAATGCAAATTCTTCATAGTTTTTTTTTTTTTTTAAATTTAAAGCTCATCATGACACGTACTCATACTACCTACCAAAATTATTGAATATCTTATTTTCCATGCACACTGCAGTTTAGTCAAACACCATTTTTCTGTTCTTAATGCAGAGCATGCTTTCTGATTGGCTCTCTGTTTCAGTACTGATTACCCCCTCCCCACACCTTGAATACACTCTTTCCTCATTGCCTACATTTTTTAGAATCCCTTGTTTCCTTCAAAGCTAAGTTTAAGAGTTGCTTTCTGTCTGAAGCCTTTTTTGCTTGCCCAAATTGCTAATGCTTTTCCCCTCATATGACTTTCTACTTACTTTTCATGTATTTTGTATGTATGGGTAGCTAGGTGGCCCAGTGGATAGAGTTCTGGGCCTGGAGTAAAGAAGAAAGACCTGAATTCAAATCACAACTCAGACAATCACTACTGGTGTATTCTTCACCAAGTCATTGAGTCCTGTTTACCTCAGTTTCCTCACAAGTAAAATGAGCTAGAGAAGGATATAACAAACAACTGCTCCAGTATTTTTTGCAATTTTTTGCAAAGAAAATCCCTAATGGGGCCACAAACAATTAGACATGATTAGAACAACCGAAAAACAACAATAAATATATGTGATGTGTATTGATTTAAGTATTTACTCATACATATTTTGCCCCATGGGGAGCTACATATAAGTGTCTTTTATGATAGGAACGGTTTTCATTCTTTCCTTTGTAAACCCCACACTTATAACAGTACCTGGAACTTAGCGTGGACTAAATAAATATTTGTTGGTTGATTGACTGATTGAAAGGATCAAACAAAATATAGAATTGGAAAGAATCCTAAAGATTAATCTTAACTAATTAGCCCTAATTCCTTGATTTTACTCTTTGACAATTAGAGAGGAAGGGAATCATCTAAGACCTCAAGGCTAGTGTGTGCTTTCCACTCCTCTCTCCCTAGCATGAAATATGCATTTCCATACTGTGAATAGGATATGCTTGTAATGGTAATGGGAATATGAAGATCTACCCTGCCCCTTAATAAGCTATATGTAATCACGTGGAGCCTGTGGTGGAAGGAGTTTGTTGAATGGGTGGAACAGGAAGGAGTGGAGCAGAAACAGTCAGAGAAGTTAGAGTAGAGGGAGAGAGAGGAAACAGACAAACAGATAGCTAGGGTTGTGAGTATTTGTTTGTGGGAAGGCCCAAGCAGGGGGAAGGCTTTGGGATGTTGTTTCTTGCAATGACAAATTATATTACCTTCTTTGTTTCTATGATGGATTTGTTTTTTCTGGTGTTGGGATTTGTCTTTCTAGTGTCTGAATAAATATTTTGCTTCTTTTGTCTATATGGCGAGTCTGTTACATTTTGTAATTCAGAACTATGCTGGCATGTTCATAGTCACTGTTGGTGATTTGAATATTGCCTTGGGGATACAATGTGTTAACTCTCCCTTTAATTTTACTTTGAATATTATCGGTGTGTTAGTATGTACTATGTACAAGCCAGAAATTATGCTCTAAGATATTTTCTAACTATCAAATGCACCAAATAAATCAAAACCAGCTTTGTAAAAATTAGAATTTCCAAAGCTCAGCATCTTGACCGATTTAAAATAGCTTTCAACCCTTGTAACTAAGCCACCACCATACCAACTTATGCATCCAGAGAGATTTTGAAGTTATGTGTTGAATAAATTGTTTTACCCCAAAGTGGAACAAATTATTGCTTCTAATAAGTTAATAGATATACAAAAATAGTTACCATCACACCCATAACACGTGAAGCAAAAGAGGAGTGAATATAATCCTTTCTTTAGTTACAGTTATTGAACAGATTTGTATACCAGCAAAAACTCTCTTAAACACCTTAACCCCCACAAAACAACCCTAGCTGTTTTGTAAATGCTTTCAAATCTACTTGTGTTTATGCTTTCACAAATCATATATTCCTCCTATTTGTTTATTTTTAGAACAAGTCTTGGTATCAATAATATATGTGATATAACTGAGGGTAGTAAATTCCACCTTACTCTTCACTGTTAGTCAAAGGTGGAAGTGGTGCTACTTCCCATCACTAGTAATAAAGTACTATTTAATTATTCAGCACTAATACTAGATAACTGGTATGTTACATGGTCTGTATGCTTATAGGGTAAAAAAGTGGGGGGAGGGGACTTGGATCTCCATTACTATGTACAAAACAGCTTCATCTCTACTTCCATCAATACTATTAAAAGAGAAGTAAGCTTTGTCACCTTCTGAAGATCCTGCCATCTGCATCATTTTCTAAATCCTCAAAAACACGATATGCTTTTATGTGTATAATGAAACATTTTTTATTTCTTGTCCCTGCTCTCTAAGGGCTTATTTATTACACCAGAAATCAACATATTACATGCATGGTGGAAGGACAAAAAAAAGAGAAAGGTATGAAAAGACAGAGAGAAATAAATCAAAAAGATAAAGGAAAATAGTAAAGGGCAAAAAGATTGTAATTCTTTTTAGCAATATTGTATGTTGTTAAACAGACACAAACTAATCTATTGCTGGTTTCTTTGGCATACACCACAGGAGGCTGAGAAGGATGAGTGTGTGTAATCAGCAACAATGGGTAGTTAATACTCTATTGTTCTTTGTACATTACCCCAGAGAGTCTCTGAATAGTCAGTGCACTAATAAATCACATCACACACAATAAATGACAAAATTCTCATATTTTCAAAAGGATTAGGAAAAGTTTATGAGCAGGGTAACATCACATATGTACACAGTAGGCAAGGTCTTTAAAAGGCAAGCTTTATGTGCTGAGAATTGTAACCAGAAAGACTGCTTTTAGTGGGTTTCACTTCAGCGACTACAAAGAAAGAGCCTTACACAAATGATGCCACTGAATTGCCTCTCTCCATAGTTGTCACCTACATAAATTGTGTTTCTGATACAGAAAGGTAGCTGAGAATTTCTAACTTCATTTCCTGACTTTATTTATTTGGTAATTTATGTATTTTTGCTTATATGTTTCTGAAAACTCCCCTCATATGGATTTCCCAAAGTTGATATTTTTCAGCCTAGGATTTGCATTAAATCCCCAGAAACATTTTGAGGAATAGGAAAATATATCCTTACCTCTGTCAGTTCAGCTAAAAGATCTTTGCATACTAAACTCAACAATAGGTAAATGTTGATAGAGGCAATTTCTCATGATACTTGTTTCCTACACAGGCATACAAAGATAAGGATATATTACCACTTAGAAACAGTATAAATATTAATGAGCCCAGAAGGAATGATGAGGCTTTTAATTGTGATTTTGCTATATCTTATATGAATATATTTTATATGAATCAAAGAAAGCACAAATATGAGCAACCTGAAAGAAAAAAATTAGTTTCAGAGGGGCAAAGTAATTTACCCCAAATTCCTCAGATACCCTGCCTGTAAGTCAAGATTGTCTCAGTTTGCCAGAATGACAGGCTTACTATTATGCTACTAAGCTTATAGAACCTTCACAGAGTTACAGGGTTGTAAACTAGAAAGAAATCTTCTTACCTTGGAGTTTTATGAGAAGAGTGCTCACATGTATGCTATAATCATAATTATTCAGTCGAATCCTTTCATTTTACACATAAGGAAATATGCCCAGAGGAGTGAAATTAGTTGCCTTCGGTCATTCCATTAGTTATGAAAACCTTGACTTACTACTCATGCCTAAGAATGCCCCATGGGATACTAGGAAACAAAAGTCTATATTGCTCTGAGGTTTCTTTCCCCTCAGCTAATTTCTAAATTTAGATCTTTTTCTCCAATCTATGCTAGTTGACTGATTGATCTATGATTCTCACATTAGACTTTTATATATCAAGGAACTGTGATTTCACAAGGTGGGGAAACTCTCCTTACTGAAGGAGATCATAATCCAACCAGTCTAACTTAGTAGACCTAGAGAGCAGCCTGAGACTCAAGAGAAGCTAAGTGATTTACACATGGTCTCAAAAACAACAACTGTCAATGATAGGATTAGAATCCAGGTGTTCCAGATTCCAAGTTCAACAATCTATGCAACACTCCCTGCCATGTCTTTTGAGAATCAGAATCAAAAATGCATTTGCTGATTCTAAAAAGCTGAAATATAATGGAAATGAATGTAAAGTCTCACATTTGGATTCAATACACTAACTTCAGAAATACAGAACAGAGGAGGCATGGTTAGACTACAGTTTCCTGCAAAAGATTTCTGGTATTCATGGCCGAATTCAGTATTCAGTATTAATATGAGCCAGCAGAAAGGCTAATATGGTGTTGAACTAAGAGATGCATAGTTTCTAGGAATAAGATAGTGATATTTCTGCTCTGTTCTGTCCTGGTCACACAACATCTGAGCTCTGTTTGGGCAGAGTAATGATTGATAAGCAATGATTTCTGTAACATGTGGATATACTGCAGGAATCAGGAGGAGATTTAGCCTGGAGAAGACAAGATTCAAGAGAGTAAATGATAGCTGCCTTCAAATACTTGAATTGCTGTCACATGAAAGAGGGATTGGATTTATCCTTTTTTAGTGCCTGAAGGTAGAACAAGGAGGAATGTGTAGAAGGTGATGAGTCCATTCAGCCTTAATGACAAGAACAACTTTCTAATAATTAGAACTGTAGAATGGGTTGGTTCAGTAGATAATAGTTTTCCCCCTCATAGATAGATGATAGATGGAGAGAGAGAGAGAGAGAGAGAGAGAGAGAGAGAGAGAGAGAGAGAGAGAGAGAGAGAGAGAGAGAGAGAGAGAGAGATTATAAATACAAATACGAAAGATAGTCTCTGACTTTAAAGAGCTTACATTATAATAGGAAAAGACCTCACAGAAAGGGCAATTGGCAGAAGAAGGAAGGCATCTTTTGGAGCTAGTAGCTAGGAAGCAAGCCGAAGCCTGGTTTCTGTTAGTCTAAGGCCAAAGGGCACTATCAAAGCCAAAGCTGGTTCCAGGGGAGGAGTCCAAGGTTCTAGTGGGGCAAGATGAAAATGATGGTAAGGGATGGTGTCAATATGATATAGAGCAGATAACAAGGAAGAAGTCTTAAAGAAAAGCCTGTGTGTGGGAGCAGAGTCAAGATGGTGGCATAGAAGTAGGAAAACTCCATGGCTCCCCCCATAACCATCTCAAATACCTATAAAATATTACTCTGAACAAATTTTATAGCTCCAGGACACACAAAGTGACAGAGAAACAAAGTTCCTGCTGAAGGCAGCCAAGCAGGCAGAAAGGGAGGGTTCATCACAGTGCTCTGGGACCCAAGCCCAGCACCACAGTTTTAGCCCAAGGGTGGCCTGACCAGCCAGGCTGGAGCATTCAGGAGAGTTGATCAGCAGGAGCTGTGGTGGTTTCCAGAATTATCAACCCATAAATGCCAAAGAAGAAGCAAAAGGTCAGTGGAACTCAGCTGAATTTGGGGGGGACGGAGGAGTAGGTCTGATTCACTGCCCCCAGAGCTGGAAGTAGCAGAAGTGGTGGCTCTGCAGCTGCCTCCACGTGGCTGCTTCAGAGCTCCTGGCCTGCAGATTGTAGGGGCACCAAGTGACCATTAAGAAGCTAAATGCTCTTGCCTTAACCTGCCTGGATCTGGATTGTAGTCTTGGGTGGTGGTCCTGATGGGTGTGACCACTGAGCCAACGCTGGTGGGGGCAGTAGAGACAGGATTCTCCTAATAGCTATGGCAGCTGTGAAAATCCCAGCAATTTGGGACAAAGGTCTCCTCTCTGGAAGCAGAGTTATACTATGGCAAAGAGCTCAAAAGTCAAGTAATTGACTGGCAACATGAGCAGGCAAAGGAAGCAAAGCAAGCACAGCCATCCAACTTTAGATTCTTTTTTGAGGACAAAAAGGATTGAAGCATGGAATGGGAGGAAGACAACACAGTCAGAACTCCTGCACCAAAAGCTTCCAAGAAAACTATGAACTGATTACAGGGCATAAAGGAGCTTTTGAAAACCAAATAAGAGTAGTGGAGGAAAAATTGGGAAGATAAATGAGAATGATGTAAGAAAATCATGAAAGGATAGTTAACAAGCTGACTGAGGAAAATAGCACCTTAAAATAATGGACTAACTCAAATGGCAAAAGAGGTCCAAAAAGCTAATGAGGAGAAAAATGCCTTAAAAAGCCGAATTTGTCAGATGGAAAAAGACTCTCACTAAAGAGAATGATTCCTTCAGAATTAGATTGGAGCAAATGGAAGCAAATGACTTTATGTGAAATCAAGACAACTATTAAATAGATCCAAACAAATGAAAAAAAATAGAAGGCAAATGTGAAATATCTCCTTGGAAAAACCCACTGATCTGGAAAATAAATCCAGGAGGGACAATTTCAAAATTATTGGATAACCTGAAAGCTACGACCAACAAAGGAACCTTATAATCATCCTTCAAGAAATTCTCAAGGCAAATTGCCCTGATATTTTAAAACTAGAGGGCAAAATAGAAATTAAAAGAATCCACTAATCAACTCTTAAAAAAATCCCCAAAAGAAAACTCCTAGGAATGTTAGATCGAGGTTCTAGAGTTCCCAGACCAAGGAGAAAATATTACAAGCTGCCAAGAAGAAACAATTTGAATATTGTGGAAACACAATCAGGATAACACAGGATCTAGCAGTTTCTACTTTAAGGGGTCAAAGGGCCTGGAATATGATATTCCAGAGGTCAAAGGAGCTGGGATTAAAACCAAGAATCACCTACCCAGCAAAATTGAGTATAGTGTTTCAGGGGAAAATATGGTCATTCAATGAGGAGGACTTTCAAACATTCTTGAGGAAAAAATCAAAGCTGATAAAAAGTTTGGTGTGAGAAAGTAAATAGGGAAAAGAAATCCTAAGGAACTTATCAAAGTTAAACTATTTACACGCCTACATGGAAAAATTATAATTTTAACTTATAAACCTTTTCTTAGTATGAGTATAGTTGAAGGGAATATGTATGTATATGTACACATATGTCTATATAGGAGGGTATGTATGCATATGAATACATATGTGAATATGTGTATATATGGGTACAGATATACATAGAATGAGGGCACAGGATCAATTGAATAGGAAGGGATGATATTTAAAAGGTGAAATTGAGAGGTGGGAGAGGAATAGAATGAGAGGACACAGGGAGAGACAAAATGGGGTTAATTATCTCATACAGAAGAGGCAAGGGTGTAACTACACATATACAGCTTATACTGAATTGCTTGTCTTCCTGGTGGAGGTGGGTGATGAGGGAAAAAGGGAAAGAATCTAGAATTTAAAGTTTTAAAATCAAATGTAAAAAAAAAGAATATATGTCTTCTTCTTATTATTATTATTGTTATTATTATTATTATATTATTTACATGCAACTGAGAAATAAGATATACAGGCACTGGGGTAGGGAGATCCATCTTGCCCTACCAGAAAGTTGGAGGGGTTTTGGGGGAGGATATATGGGAGAGCATATTGGGGGAGGGGGCATACAGTGGGATTACTGTTTTGGGTGGGTGAGTAGATGGAAGACAGGGAGAAAAACTGTACCTCAAAATCTTGTGGAAATGAATGATATAAACTAAAAATTAATAAAAGTTAATTAAAAAAAAAGAAAGAAAAGTCTGTGTGACTACTATACTAGGGTGTATTATACAGAATATTTTTTTTCTAGTATGGGTTGGACCAGTGGTGACTTGGGCCCCTTTTGATTCTGAAATTCTGGACTTCAGTGACATAGAGAATGACTACATAAAGAAAAACAGCATAGTATAGAACAATGAATGATGGGCATAGAGTCACAAAACAAGATCACAGATTTAGAACTAAGTAAGATCTTTGATATAATCTAGCTTAGAATTCCTTAAGAGAAGGGGCCCATATACAGATTTTAGGAGGTCTTTGAACTTGGTTGGTAAAAAAAAAATACATCTTTATTCTCACTCACCTCTATTTTAAATTTAGCATTTCTTTCAAATATTTTTTAAAAGAGGATTTTTTTTCTCATGAAGGCATCCGTAGGTGTTACCAGATTGCCAAGATTTTAGGACCAAAAAAAAAAAAAAAAAAGAAAAAGAAAAAGTTAAGAACCTTTTTTGTAGCCATTTTTTTTCATTTGAAAGGTAAGAATACTAAGGTTCATTGAGGTAAAGTAAATTGGTCTAACAGGTAACAAGGAGAGAGTAATCACTCCAAATTTTACCTCTGACCCTAGTTGAATAAAGATAGGCAGATCACTTAAATCTTCTGAACTTCCATTTCCTGATGTGTAAAATTGAAAGACTAACACATATAATATGTTATTTTTTTAATTTCACAGACTTGGTTTCAGAATCTAACAAGGTAATCTATTCCAACACTGAAAATCATTTATACACATACAAACATAGAAAAAGTTATTATGCATCATGCACAAAGCAGCACAGCCTTTATTTAAAAGTTAATTTTGAAAAGAAAGTCATGAAAAACATCACAAAAGGATCAAGAGGCGTTATCAAATCTTTCTCAATTTTCTGGAGGCTTCTGGGCAAGTGGTGCCATCAACCTAGAATCCTGGGAACTACTTTATGTCATGAGACAGCAAAAGACAGAGTTGTTTGTTAGACGGCTAGTCCTTTGTACCCAGGGCAGAGAAGGGCAGTCACAGACAATGAAGGGCCCAAGAAAACTGTCTGAAACTTGGCTCCTGGCACCTGTTGGCCACTTCTGTCTTTTTTTTTACTGAGAAATTGAGGCAGATTAACCAGCAAATGGAGATCTACTAGTAGATCATCCAAGTTGCCTCAACTAATTGAGAAGGAAAATTCTTTATAAGAAAATGATTTATGTTCCATCACCATGCATGCACATCACAGAAAATAAAGATCTTCATTTACTCTCTCCTTGTATCCCACAATATAAGAATGAGCAAACTACTTCATTCTATTATGCAGGATCAAGAAAAGATGAGGAAAAGTATGTCAAAGGGCAGAGAGAGCTACTGTGGAATTTGGAAGAACTGGATTACATAACTGCCTTTAGCACATTTTAGTGGTATGACCCTTGACAGGTCACTTAACCTCCTGGTACACCTAGACAAATAACTAAGATTATGAATTGTGGAGTAACATCCTACTTGCTCCGATATAGGGGAGTTTCTTTATAATAAGCTCTCTATACCAATAAAATCAGAGGTCTGGTCCAAAAGAGTGATCCAAATGATCTGGCAGGGAAGGGAGTAGGTAGGGTTGGGGGAAGTCACAGAGACAGAGAATGAGAGCAAGAGAGAGAGGGGGAGTGAAAGAGGGAGAGAGAGCAAGAACAAAAGAGAGTGAGAGACAGACAGACAGAAGCAGAGAGTCACAGACAAAAAACAAAGAGAAATATGGAATGTACTGGGGGAGAGGGAATGAGGGAGGGAGGGAGGGAGAGAGAGAGACAGAGAGACAGAGAGACAGAGAGAGAGAGAGAAAGAGAGGCAGAGAGAGAGAGAGAAAGAGACATAGAGAGAGAAAGACAGAGAGAGAGAGAGAGAGAGAGAGAGAAAGAGAGAGAGCACACATTAACTTTTGAGGTTTTTTTCAAGGACAGTCATGCCCTTCTACATCACATCTATTGATGTTCCTGCTAGAAAGAGATTACCATGAATCTGACCCAGTATGGAATTTCTTATTCAATGGGGAAAGTACTGATATTGGAGAAGGAGGACCTAGGTTTGTGCCATTACTCTTGTCTTACTAATTTATGACCCTGATTAAGACATTTAACCTTTGTGAGCTTCGGTTTACTGATCTATAAAATAAAGATCAATATATGCAGCATCTCCTTTGCAAGGTTATTGAGAATAGCCCCCTGAGGAAATTGTAAGGGACTACCTAAGTGTGCATATGTGTGTGTGTGTATATATGTATTCATATGTGTATATAAATATGCATACACATATTTGAGTGTATATCAGTGTGAATATGTATGTGTGTGTATATATATTTTTACTCATTTTCTGTTACTATCATTAGCCACTTTATATTATTAATTTATTCATCTCAATTCATATAAATAGTGCTTCTTAGGAATATTATCAAAATTATCATCTGGAATAAAAAACTGCTACCTCTTGCTTTTTTATTCTTTGATGTCTCTGCAATAGACCGAACTTTTCTGTTAACCCCTTCCTAGTCCTTTTGCCTAGGGCATGCGCCAGTACTGGACTTAATTAGTCAGAACAGGGAAGAAAGAAGCTAGAGCAATTGGTCCCCTTTGCTGTTTATTTTCTCTTCTCAGATCAAGAGAGATCAATGCTACTTTACACAAGTGTAAACCTCAAGGATATGAGAAATATGATTTATTCTGCACTTAACACAGTGCCTGGCACATGGTAGACACTTAAGAATGTTGAATGATTGATTATCTCTCCCTAATCCCTGAAAGATGCAGGTCATTCAATTAAAATCTGGACACAGTAGGATTCAACTTGCTGATAACTTAATATTTAACTCTACAAATTTATTCCCTGGCATCAATTTCTCATTTGCGTACCAAGAAAAGAGATACAGAAGCTTCTTCCTATGAAATAATTGCCTATTCCTAGTGAAGTTAGTTCATAACATACTATGAAAGAGTAGAAGCTCCTTGAGGGCAGATGCTTTCATTCTTGCCTATGGACACCCAGTCCTAGTATGATTTCTAGCATGTGATAAACAGCTTAATAAATTCTTTTTTGAGTGATTGACTGATGACATATTTATCTATCTTATCAAGAGGATTATATAGCTTCCAAATAATTAGTATATTAAACCACAATCATTCCATTCCATTCCCTTCCCCAATCCCAACTGAAGAAACAGAGAATATTTAGCTTGAAGAAGATAATACTTAGAAAAGACATGAATAAATATATTTGAAGGACTGTCACCTAGAATGGCAATTAGACTTTTTCTGCCTGAAACTAAGAGAAACATAAGTAAGGAGTGGAAACTGCAAAGAGGTAAATATAAGGAATATTGATGTTCCTAGAGATATTTTACATGTAAATATACACATGTACATACACGTGTATTTATTGAGATATATACATGTGTGCATACACATACATATATGTGATGTGTATTTTTGTACATGTTATATGAAATATATTTGTAGATCTATATACGTATATATGAATATATCCTAGCAATTTAAAAGTTGAATCAGTTACCATAGGAGAAACTGGTGTTTACCAGAGATGTGTGAAGCAAAGACTGTTGTGTATGTTTTAGAAGGAAATTTTTAGGATGTATGAGTTAGACTAAATGATCTTTCAGGTTCTGTCCTTCCCAAAGACTCTATGATCCTACAATTTTCCTCCTTTAGCTTTCTTTCCTCCTTCCTCACTTAATTGTAAGTATGTCTTCCTTTCTCCTATCTATACTTTTCCCTTAGGATTTATATAATATAATTACATACAGAAATT
This sequence comes from Pseudochirops corinnae, assembly GCA_028646515.1. NCBI lineage: Eukaryota > Metazoa > Chordata > Mammalia > Diprotodontia > Pseudocheiridae > Pseudochirops > Pseudochirops corinnae. The sequence continues at coordinate 278,542,849 of CM053588.1, forward strand.
CAGACTTGATAGCTCAAACGCAGCTTTCATCTATAGCAGAAAGAGTCCTAAAATTCATAGCGAGGGAGGACATTCTAGGCAGAAAAAAAACAGTCTGAATAGTGCTATATCTAAGAAAGGAGTAACTAGACCTTTGTCAGAACAAGTCAAATTTTAGAGAATGCCAACATACTCTTCCAGTTCTTTAACAGTGTAGAAAAAAACTGAGTTTAGTACTTAAAGTAGCCTCACAGGTGGACATGAATCTGATGACTTCCTTGTCACCCCTATAGTATCCCCTCTAGTAACATTTGAAGGTGTCTTTTGTACTTCTCATCCCAGGAACAAAAACTGCTACTTATGGTTCTAAGTAGGAACCTAGGAATGGAGGTAGAAAGAAATAGGAAGTATTCCCTCAATGATAGGAATACCAATTTGACTGCAGCAGAGAGTTCACGTAGGGTTATAGTGGGAAATAAAATTTTGAAAGATATGTGGGGGGAAATTATGGAAGGTCCAAAATGCTAGTCAAGGTACTTGGACTTTATTGTGTAGACAATGGAAAATTAATGAAGTATTTTGAGCTGACAGGCAACAAGCATTTAGGTGCTTTCTGTGTGCCAAGAACTGTGCTAAGTGCTAGTAACACAAATATAAACAAAAGGAAAGACAGGCCCTGCCCTCAAGGGGCTTCCATCCAAATTACATAACAGAACATATAAAAGGGCGCTGAAAGTTGGGTGGAGTGAATCAAGGAGAAGACATGATACTCCTGAAGAAGTGTGGCAGCATAGTATGGAATGTCAAAAGGGCAGCTAGAAGGAGAATGAAGCATGGGTGGTCTGAACAAATCCCCAAAGTGGAGGCCCTGGAAGGGACTTTATTACTGGGAGAAAGAGACTGTCATGGTAGAGGTATCTTTCAGGGGTAGAAGATACCAGATGATAGACATTCAGGATAGCCAGAAGTATAGTTAAGATGGGAACAGAAGGGGTTAGGCTCATTTAAGGTTCCTTCCAACTCTAGATCTAGGATACTATCATCCTTCATTTTAGGAAGATAGATCTGGTGGCAAGATTTAAGATAGAATGGAGCAAGAAGAGCCGTTAGGAGATTCTTACAATTTCCCAGGTATGCAGAATTTTCAATGCTGACAATTCATGGGATTCACTGTGACAAAGTAACTGAGGTCATCTTGGTAGAAGGGGGAGGGCATTCTAAACTGTAATTATGCATGAAAGTAGGAGAATAGGGACCACAGGTTCTCATTCTGGAGGACATAAGCTTAGTGCCAGATGGCACCAAAAGAAATGTTTCCCCAAGACAAAGTGGAGATTAATTAAGAGCATCGTGGAGGATTCACACCTTTACTGGAAGTAGCTGGCACTGTCCAAGGTTGAAGAGGAGTCATCCCCAATACCAGTCCATTGATTTTCTAGAATATAGACTTCTCAACATCTTTGGATCTAATACAGTTGATGTCCTTGGCTTCCAAATTTAATTTAAGCAGCTATTTTTAAAAGGCTTTGATATCCACTTTTTTATTACACTTAATGCAGTTCACACTAAAAATCACCTATCATTTACAAAGTGCCTCCAATAGAAAGAGGATCATGTTACACACTGGGAGTGATATGAAGGTTAAAAAAGCAAAATAGTTTTTAGGGGCTTGGTTTTGGTTTGTTCATTCGTCTTTCCATCCTCTCCTCCTGGCCCATATACTTTACTGCCAGGATAATTAGCTACAAGTTTATTCAGGCCTGAATTCTGATATATCAGTTTTAAATTTCACATTACAATTCTTGGGTCCCAAAAACTGACAATTAGGGACACAATAATTTGAATAAATATTAGCAACTATATAACTGGGAATTAAGATGCACAGGCACTGGGGTAGGGAGATCCGTCCTGCCCTACCGGAAAGTCGGAGGGATGGGGGGAGGACATAGGAAAGAGCAGAGGGGTTATACAGTGGGATGGCTGCTTTGAGGTGTTGGGTAGGGGAAAGATGGGGAGAAAATTTGTAACTCAAAATCTCATGGAAATGAATGATGTAAACAAGAAAAGAAATTAATTAATTTATTTTTAAAAATAAATAAATATTAGCAACTGATGATTATAGGTAGAAGAAACATGAAATGATGAAATGCATTTTAGGTCACTTTATAATATTGATAGATAGATAGATAGATAGATAGATAGACAGATAGATGGATGGATAGATAAAATAATGTGTATGTATGCATATATGTGTATATAGATAGATAACATAATATGTATGTATAAATATATGTGCAAATATATGCATATATACTTTAAGTCATACAGGTAGTCAGAAACAGAGGTAGGATATTATCCTATATCTTCTAATTATAAGTACAGAGATCATTCTACGATCTCAAATTTTTAGACACAGAGTTCTCAAGACAGTCCAATCTTTTCAAATAAATTCTTAGCTCTGAAAATGGGAAACAGAAAAAAGTAAAGACTTTACACAGACTGTCCTTTTTATTTTTTCAGTCAACTCAAGCAATGTAAAGCAGTCAACATGATGAAGAGGCAAAACAACAACAAAAGCCAGAAACCTCCCTGAATCATCAATTACATTTACAAACAGAGCGTCATAGCCATCAAGGGCCATAGTTATTTGCGAAAATTTCTAAGATAACAAAATTATAAGAAACAGCTTCCAAAAAAGGGAATAGAAAGGAAGGAAAACTAGTCTTCAAGAAGTTTTGACATGAGATTTGGGAAAACTGTATTATTCTTAGTGGATTTATTTTTAAATAAGAGAATGATACATATAGAAATAAAATGAAAGAGAGTTTCCAGCATTTCTAAAGCAAACTATTGGTTCTAGTAAAATTCTATTTGGTCTATGACACCTCAATACCCAACGTGGCATGTAAGAAAGTTAAAAGGGACCTTAAGAAGATAAATTTGGAGTAAATATTTAGACCAATCAAAAGACATATAAGAACTCTATGACATTAGTGACAAAATTTTAAGTGCTCTGAGGCATAAGTTTTCAAAATATCTTAGAGGAGAAAATGCCTTAAGAATGAGCAAAAATATTCATAGCATCATTACCCAAAAAAGTGACAAGAAAAACATTAGTAACTATGAATCCATGTGCCTATTTTCTCATCTCCTTTAAATATTTATGGAAATGATCCATCCTTGATAAAAATTTGATAAGGCAACAGGCAAGCTTTCACAAACAAGTTTCAATAGCAAATCACACCTTCATAGTCCCACAATTCTCACAAAAGCTTAAAGAATATGATATCTTGCTGTATTTGTTGGTTATAAAAAAAATTTAATCAACCAAACAAAATACAACCTTCAATTCTTATTTCCAACATGGAGTTTCCCATGCATGTGTTGAAGTCATATGTCATTTGTTATCATACATTTAGAAATAGAGGGTAGCTTATTTTTGGTTTTGTTTTTTTGTTTTTACAAATGGGGAAACCAAGAACCAAAGAAGTTTTCTAATTTGCCCAAGTTCACACATGTTCTCAAGTGACACAACTGGGTTTCTTAGCCAGGTCTCATGACTCCAAATCCAGTACTCTTTTTACTGCTCTGATATGTGTAACCTCTGACTGTCAATATCAAATACGGTATAGAACAAAGAGGCCTATATTCACCAACAGTATTTGACATAATCATAGAATACGCCCTTCATAGAATCCAAATGAAAAAGAGATTCCCAATACAAGATGTAGGACTATGGTTCAACAAATGTTCCTGTTTATACGCAATGTCACTGTGATTTCATCAAGCCCCCAAATACTGGGGCCAGCTCAGTCTAATGTTGCACAAGGACAAAAAAATTCAAACAATACAAAATGATTATTTCCTATGTTTTGCATGATTTCACATAGATAATGTTTATCATATTGGTTGTCTTCTCAATGAATAAAGGAGGGGTAAAAGGGAGGGAAAGAATTTTGAACTTTATTTTTAAAAATGAATAAGTAAATGAATGAATGAATGAATAAATAAATAAGTGAGTGAATAAATGAATAAATGAATAAAAATGTGCATTTCCCAGGCTGCAGCATACAGTGATAGTTTATTGAATTAGTCCACTACTGTATATATGTATCTTGGTGAGGTGTTGCTGATGGAAAGTTGAGTACCACTTTTCAGGTTTCTAAAGAGAAATCAAGCACTTTATTTCAACAACCATCGAGGACCAGGGTTCATATCTTGCCTTTGATGCTAACTGCCTACCTTACCTTGTACAAATCAGTCTCCTTCTGTGAACTTTAGTTTCCTCATCTGCAAAATGAAGAGACTGGACTAGGTGGTCTCACTAGTTCCTTGCCACTTTTGTCAATGTTGCTATGATCTTATGAATGAAATAAGATAGTAAAATTTAGAGCAGGGCAGAGTTTGGCAGAAGAGAATTTGTCAAGAGAAAACTATGTATCATTTTCAATTATGCCAAGTTTCTTTCTCTCCAGGTCCTTACCATGCATACTGCATTCTAGTTTTTATGCCAGTGAGATCCTCATAAAGCTATGTGGTTACAAACGTTGATACCCCATGATGGCGAGTAGCACAAAGGGGCAATGGAAAGATGTGTGATGATAGAAGTAGACTATAGCCTATTGCCAATGTTGTTTTAAATTTTAAAAAATTATGCAAATTACACCATCAAAAATGCATATTTTGAAAAAATGTCATTTATTGTAAACCAGATGAAGAACCTGAATGTTCCACTAATATCTGTGAAATTTTATGAGATCTAGAAGAAAGCCTAAAACATACTAGAGAGATACTTTTTGCAGAGGTGATGAATGGACAGGCACAAGAAACATACAGAATAAGAAGGCATAGCTGGATTGTGACCAACTCTAATTGTAGCACAAGACACACCAGCCCTTGGCTTTGAACATTTTCACTGGCTGTCCCCCATGCCTAGAATTCTCTCCCTCTATCTTCTTTTCTATCTCCTTCCTTCTCCAGTTTCCTTCAAGTACCATGTAAAGTCCTACCTTCCTACATGAAGCCTTTCTTGAGTTCCTTTAAGGCTAGTAACTTCCCTCTGAAATTTTCCCAGGTTTATCCTGTATGTAGCTTGTCTGTTCCTACTTGTTTGCATATTGTCTTCCCCATTAGATCATAAGCTCCCTGAGGGTAGGAATTGCTTTTGCCTTTCTTTGTATCCACAATGCTTAAAAAAAAATCCACAGGGTCTGGCACATATTGGGTGCTTAATAAAGACTCATTTCCTTGACTCGATGTGAAAGTAGTACAAATATCAACGAATCGTTCATCCAAGTATGGCAGATTAAGTAGAGAGCCCCAATAGACAATTTAAATGCCTAACAGAGGGATTCATATTTGATCCTAGAGATAATAGTGAGCAATGGGAGCTCATTGAATAGGAGAGTGATGGGCTTAGACTGGCACTTAGTTTTTTTTTTTTCTTTTTAAAATTTATTCATTTACTTCTAGTTTACAAAATTCAGTCCCACAATCCCTTTAGTTTCAAATTTTTTCCCCCTGGCTTTCCTCCCCCTTCCCACTCAATGGCATCATGCAATGCAAGATAAGTTCTAAAAATACATTTACATTAAATATTAGTCAAATTGTAAAGGAGAATTATAACCAATGAAGAGAACATCGAGAAAGAAGAAACAGAAGAAAACAAAACACAAAAGAGAGAGAGACCAAGTAGTTTTCTTCAACCTGCCTTCAGACTCTGTAGTTCTTTCTCTGAATGTGGATATCCCTTTCCATCATGAGTCTTTTGGAGTTGTCTTCTAACATTGTATTGCTGAGAGGAGCCCAGTCTATCACAGTTAGTCATCACACATGATGTGTCTGCAATTGTGTACAAAGTTCTCCTGGTTCTGCTCTTCTCACTCAACATCAGTTTACAGATCTGTACTTTAGAAAAATATGTTTTGGTTGTCGTGTGAGAGACAAATTAAAGCAGATGGTCTTCAGACAGTGAGGGCACTAAGGAAGATCTTGGAAGAGTTTAGATGAGAGCCTGAAGGAAGAGAATGACTGTGAATGGGCAGAATAAATTCTTGAGATTTTGTAAAGAAAAAAGTGAAAAGGATTAGATATTTGGGGTGACTGAGAATGAAGAGTCCAGAATGAGTTTTTACATATTTTATTTTTACTAGCAGGATAATGATACTTCATATTATGATAGAGAAGTTCAAAAGAGGGATACATTTTGGGAAAAAGATGAGTTCTGAAACACTTTAAATATAGAATGCTTATGGGATATCCAGTTCAAATTGTCTGGCAATTAGTGATGTGGAACTCAGGAGAGACTAAAACTGTATATATATAGATCTGGAAATCATCTGCAAAGAGAAGATATTTGAACCCATGGGAGCTAATTTGGTTAGCTTTTTGGAAGATAGATTGTAGTAAACCAGGGAGGAAATTAGAAAGCTTTTATAATAATCTAGCCAAGATATGATCAATTATGTTGGTAAACATGTAAAAAGAAAGAAGAGAGTGGATAAAAGGAATGTTAGAAAAAGAATTTAGAAGACTCAGAAACTGATTGGAAATAGTACGGTGACAAAGATGAAAAAATAAATTAAGTTTACAAAAATGGACAACGAGTAGATGGTCTCTACAAGAAAACTGTGTAATATGAAAAACATATAGGTATATTGGGAAGATAAGAAGTTCTAGGAAGAAAGTCTGGGGTGGGGCAGGAGGAAAGCTAATGGATATCTGTTCTTTCCTTTCCTACCTTTATGAGCTTGGGAATGTCATTTACCACTCTGGGCTTCAGTTTCCTCATTTGTAAAATGAAGAGCTTTGACTAGATGTTCCCTTTATGCTGTCAGTCTATGAAACTGTGTTTTGACTTGGGTAAATACAATTGTACAATTGAAAACCAGGTAGCAAATTATATCAGGATGAGCATAGATAGACTTGTCAACAGTGCATTTATGGCACATGAAATCATTACATATGGACACAAACCTGTGCATGGGTCCTTGAAGCAAGAATCCTTGTGTTCATTTTTTTTTCTTTTTGGAGGGGGGAGGGAAGGGCAATTAGGGTTAAGTGACTTGCCCAAGTTCACATGGCTAGTAAGTGGCATTCACTTTATTTTCTCTAGTGTTTGGATCATAGATATTTTCTGTCATCTTTGGAAATATGCCTCTATTTTATTTTTTTTAAGAAAAAACAAAACAAATTGATTTAGAACTGAAAAGGACTTTGAGGCCACTGAATACAACCCTCTCATTTTACATGGAAAGAAATTAAGGGATAGAAAGGTTAAGTTACTTGTCCTGGGTCAGTCACCGAGACTCTGAGGTGGGACTTTAATTTGGCTCAAAATCAGGATGCTTTCTCCCTTCTATTTAATAGGGGTTTGAGCAATCTGACCAAGTACCTGCTTTCTCTATTACTTCTCTTGGGGCTCAGATTATACATACTTGATTCTTGTCTCCATCTACTAGAATGTTCTCTTCATAAATGAAGCCCTTGTTTTTAAAATAATATTTAGACATGATATCATAGTGAAAAAAGTTATGTTAGATAAAAAATATTTACATTAATAAGGAAATAAACAAAACACTACCCAAGTGGATTCTTGGTCCCAAGTAGACTACCTCTTCTACTCTCAATCACTCATTGATAGATGTGTGGGAGTCTTGCCTCATCTTGGACAGATGTCCCAACCCCATTCTCAAGGTCAGTGTAGAGTAATTGAAAATGCTGTGATAACCACTTTAATTAATTGAGAAGCATTTATTAAGTACCTACCATATTCTAGGAACCATGTTAAGTGCTAAGGCTACAAAGGCATAAAAGGAACATTCCTTTCCTTCAGGAAGATTATTTTCTATCAAAGAAAGTGGATATTACATTTAAGTAAATATAAATTGCATGGAAAATGACAAATACAGTTGTTGGGTGGAGGGAAGCACTCTTAGTTGAGAAGAAAAAGAAAGGCCTAGTATGGGAGTTGACACGTGAGTAAAACTTGTAAGGGAGTTAGGAAAACATGACAGCCAGCAATCGAATAGTTCCAAGGGCAATATGCAAAGTAAAAAAAAAATGGAATACAAAAGGAGAAAGAGAAGGAGAGAGAGTTTTAAAAGGTCTGCATTCTAAAACAGAGATGAAAAGAGGATATATGGTACCTTACAGACACAGGGAAAGGTTATGTGAAGGCACGTAGAGTAGTAATGTAAAGTTGTATATGAGGCAAAAAAGTAGAATAAGTTGTTTGCCTGGATCATAGAGTATATCAAGGAGAATAATGTGTAGTAAATTTGGAAAAGTAACCTGGAACCAGATAATAAAGTGGTTTAAGTGCTGAATAGAGAAATGTGTATTTGACCCTGAAGGTGATATAGAGCCACCATAGGTTATCAAGCAGGGGACTTCCATTGGCAAGTGACCATTGCTCTTGGCATGACCATGAACTGTGCATCACTTTGCTGCCTAAGTCTCTGGTGCCATTTTCTTCAAAGTTGGCTGATAGATTGGGAATTAAGTGCTGTTATTCTTCCTCCACTCCCACCCCACTCCAAGTGAAAAAGGGAGCTCTGGAAGCAAGCATAGGTAGAGCTAGATGAAGTATGGGGACAAACTTCATTGCCAGGAAATAGTCATTTTCTCAGTTCTTTGGAATGCCTGGGATAGATGGGAGATAGGAAAGAAAAATCTGCCTTCAGTGTTGGCAAAGTGAGATGAGGAAACCCCACTCCCTTACTTATCTTTCCTTAGCTGAATAGTCCCTGCACCCGCCCTACTCTCCCTTTTGCCCCCCAGCCCTTTCTCTCTCCTTACTCCTTTGCGCCAGGTGTTATTTTTATTTTTGTTTTGTTTTTTCCATTAAACGAGAAAATGTCTCAGACTACTGCCAAAGTCCTGAGTCAGACATAGGCAAGATGAGAAGAGAACATATTTACGATCACATTGCCAGAGCACCGGAGCCATGGCGGCATTTGTCACTTTTCTGGTTCTTCTCAGGTATCTCCTTTAAAACTTCCTCCCAGCTATATCTCTAAATTTCATACCACTGTCTCTGTGGCCTTTACTTACAGAAATGTTGAAAAATTTCTTCCTATCAGTTGAGGTAGCAAGGTCACGATATGGATAGAGTGTTGGCTCTAGAGTGAAGAGGAGGACCTGAGACTGAGAAGCATGGGGATCCAGTTCCAGGGTAGAGCAAAAAAAGAGGGAGGGGAAGAAGGAGATTTTAATGGTTCAAATCTGGTCTCAGATACTTACTAATTGTGTGACCCTGGGCAAGTCACTTAACCCTGTTTGCTTCAGTTATCTCCTCTATAAAATTAGCTGGAGAAAGAAACGGCAAACCACTCTAGCATCTTTGTCAAGAAAACCCCACATGGGGTCCCCAAAAGTTAGACATTCCTGAAATGACTGAAAAATGACAAAACTCCCCTGGTTCCTTATCACTTTCAGGATCAAAAAGAAAATCCTCTTTTTTCATCGATAAAATGAGGTAGTTGGACCAAATGATCTCTCAACTGCCTTTCAGATCTAACAGGGCTTTATCCCTTCAAAAGTTGCATCCCTCCTTCCTTTCATGTCTTTTTACCTTTTATTCATCCCCACCTAGTCTTTGTGACTTTGTCCTCCCTGCTATTCGCCTCTCAAAGCACTCCATCTCTCAACTCCAAGTATTTTTACTAACTGTCCCTGAAGCCTGAAATTCTTTCCTTCCCTGGCTTCCTTCAATTCCCAAATAAAATTCTACCTTCTACAAGATACCACTACACATTCCATTAAAAGGTAGTTAAGTGGTACAGTGGATAGAATATTGAGCCTGAAATTAGGAAGACCTGAGTTCAAATTCTAGTCAAGTCACTTAGCCTCTGTTACTTTTTATGCAGTTACTTTAACTGTAAAACTGTTGTGAGGATCAAATGAGAAAATATTTATAAAAGTACTTTGCAAAGTGCCTGACACATAGTAGACTCCATAGAGATTCTTATAGCATTCTACTCTCATCTTCCTAATTCTAGAGCCTTTCCTTTGTTGAGTATCTCCAACCATGTGTGTATGTACACACATGTATATATGTATGTGTGTGCTTACACACATATATGTGCACACATACATTTATAAACACACATATAATATACACAGACACATACCTACATGTATCTTGTTTGTACATAGTTGTTTGCATGTCCTCTACCCTGTTAGACTGTGTGCTCCTTGAGAGAAGGGATTCCTTTTCTTTAGAGGGAGAGAGAGGAGGTTTCTTTGTATTGCCAGCACTTTGCACAATGTGTGGCATATTGGAAGTGCTTAATACCAGGGAGACCAGGCAAGTCAATTGCTGAAAATTTTATAATTTTACTTTGAAATGAAAACTTCTATACAATAAAATTTTTTGCTTCATTGAAAATATAAAAAAAGAACTACGCACTGCATCAATTAATACAACTTTGTCCTTTGAAGTATTCTTAAATTTCATTCTTTCTGTTGTTAATAAATGCTTGTAGAGAATTAAGTGCTGTTATTCTTCCTGCCTGACTGATGAAGGTTATATCAGGTATCTATTCTATAGGCTTCGATCACTACAATGCTTCAAGGAGTTTACCCCCAGTCTTCATTCTTTCCCTTCAGTGACAGTGATCCTAGAAAGACTTTGCAACACTTTGTAAGATAATGACAAATATTATTTTTTGGACATTCCAAATGAGAACATAGTGCCCCTCCCCTGACAATGACCACAATAAGAAATTACTACTTAAATAGCTTTGAAGTAAAGCTTTATAGTAAAGTGATTTAAATAGATGGACTTATTTAATTCTAACAGTAAATTTGTGAAATGAGTAATTGGTCTGGAAACTGGGCAAGGTCACAAAAACACACTTACATATATTTCCCTGAACCATCGACTGACTTTGCTATTGAAGTTTTTCTAGTGTCTAGTTCCTTTTGAATTTGAACTTGAATCAACTCGTGCTATTTTCTGTTTCTAATTTCTCTAAAGTTAGCCTATATGCCACTTCTTCATCTTCTCATCTTTCTGATTTCCTAACCTTCTGCTTAAAACTTTTTTCTCACCTTTCATCCTTACCCTAACCCAGAATTCCCATAATCAGGATTTCCAGCTATGAAATCTGTCAAGAATTTTATCTCTATAACAATTCTCTCTTAGCATGCATAACTAAAACCAACAGTTACATTAGCATTCCCCTTGTCCCAGACAAATGAAAGTGTCACATCTATTTTGGGAAGGAGAGAAATATTTCTCCTTAATGGTCTTATGGTTTTAGTTGGAATGGTGGTCTGGTCAAGCATAAAAATTTCCATATTCTTATAACAAGGGCTAGAAATTAGCTTCATAGATACACACACACACACACACACACACACACACAGGTAAACTATACAGTTTCTCTGAATTTCAGTTTCTTCATCTATAAAAAGTAGAAAAAGAAAGAAAGTCCTTCCATGTGACTTTGATCCATGGCCTCCTATTAATCTTCGACAGAGTCTTCCTAGCTTGCTCTAGTGCTTCCTTACCCTAGATGTTGTGGAAAGACTTATGGACCACACAAACTTTCTATAGATTATCCTTCCTACCTTCTATATCACTATATATTTCAAAATAGCTTGTCATCAAGCTAAGTAAACAAGTTTTTAAGGGAGAAGGACAAAGCTTTTACGGGACAGTGATTTTCTTTGTCCTACAAAAGTAGTAGATTTCTGAACTACAGTGTGCAACTTTAGAATTGTCACCACTTGACTCTAGGGAATATGTGAGTTGAGTGGGATGACATTTGAGTTTACTCAATTACATTGAGTCACTGTTGGTTTGGATTTTTTATGGGGAATGGGGAATACAGATTTACAGAATCATAGCATTATTGTTATATCATTTTCAATTTTTCTTTTCATTGTAATCACCTGTGAATAGCAAAATTACCCAGGTTGTACTTCTACCCTCAGTTATTACAGATGAGAACTGAAATAAAGCAACACTCTTGGCAAATAAAGTGTGCAAAAAATTATACCATCTGGCATGATTAGTCAGCCTGAGGGGTGGGTAATGAACTGTGTTATATACAGTCAAGCATACACCACACCGAGTAGCTAAAGGAGTGGGTGATACAAAGAAAAATGTAAATCTAGGAGGACACACATAAGGGACCTTGTTTAATTTCCCCTTTATTATGCGCTAAGGGCTTTGTACCTCCCAATGCTTCATTATGGAAATTTGGTCCAGAATGCTGAGACCTGAATCACATAGCAAACACAGAGTCTTTACCCTAAACCAAAGAAAGAACTGGACAAATGAAACTTTATATAAACTCCTATTCAAGCATTATTGACTTGTGTAGAATAAATACCAAGAAAAGGGGAAGCAAGCTTGAGTCAAAATCTCAGTATTTAAAGTCACCTTTATACAGAAGTTTTCTTGTTTATGCATCAAGATGGGGGTGCCAATCAATCCTAGTTCCTTGTTCATTATGTATGTATATGTGTACAACTTGGTACTGATTAGTGAGAGTAAAGAATCATATTAAGTAGTTGCATTATTTGAATTTTCAGTACATATTTCCATTAGACCAAAAACAATTACCATATTTTACATATATTTATAACTTCAATGAATGTGAATTCAAATACTATGAATGTTTTGTGATGCACTTTCCTTGTACTAAGAAAGTCATATGTATACCTATATACATATATTTGTATATATATACCTATATATACACCTCTACATGTGTGAGTAAGAGGTAGCTTGGCTTAGTAGATCGAGAGCTAACCTTAGGGCCAAGAAATCTGAGATTTAAGTCTTTTATCTAATACATACTGGTTCTATGACCCCGGGCAAGTCACATAATCTTTCAGTGCTCTAGGCAACTCCCTAAAACTTTAAGTTGCAGAGAACATAACTGTCTGCATTTGCAGAAGGAAATTTCCTCAACAGGAGGTTCCTTTTATCAATGAAGTTGAAATTCTACTTTTTAATCTATGTGTATATATATATATATATATATATATATATATATATATATGTATGTGTGTGTATTTATGCATGTATGTATGTATCTATTTTATCTCTTTCTATCATCTCTATGATCTATGATTTATCTATATGTTTATCATTCAATCACAGCTATAAAATCATAAGAATCCTATTTCTTTGAAATTGGAAAAGTATCTAGTACAGTCTGTTTGTTTGACAGAGAAGACGTACACACATACCCTGCATAAAGTTGATGCAACCAATATCATTTTACAAAACACTACTAATATATTATAAATAAATCCCATAGGAAAGTTATGAAATCCTGCTGTAATGTGCTTCAGCTGACTGCCCATTTGTGACATTGTTTCTAAGGAACTAATTGGCCCTTGAAATGTTGTTTCACCTAACAACATGTTTTTCTGGAACTAATTAAAGACTTTAGATGGGGCATGCTTGTACAAATCCTAAAGTTCTTGTCCACAGAGAAAGGAAAGCAGCAACCACTATATTCGTTCCATCTTTCTCACTTATCAAAATGGGAGAGAAAATGTCCATGTTAAAACTATGCAGAAGAGTTTTCTGTCCTAATTTTATTCTTCTAACATTCCCAATTAAAGGGGGGAAAAAACACCAAAAAACCTTCCTCTGTAGGATCTGTAGAGGCCTTGCACTTGGCTATTAGAAGATTGCTTCAGGCATGACCACAGAGCTTTCATTCAACCTACTGGCATGTTTCTCGGGAACACTGGTTTAAGGATAGGTTCTCCTGGTTGTCTTTTATTCATGTGTGTGCTGACAATATTTCAACCCCAATAAGGGCCAAAGCCTGAACTAATCAATCAGATTGCTTTACTTTGCTCTAAAAAAACCGTCCTTTCCAGCGTTTAAAGACCAGTTAAGGCTGAATAGTGGGACTTGTTTTATCTTTCCAAGAGGGCTGTGCTGTGTGAGGGAGGCTCAGGTAACCTGGGATCCCGCTGACACTACTTTTTCAATTGTCTTGTCAATTTGTATTCACAGCTTATTCAACTAAGAAACTTCCTTTCTAAAAACATATGGAGACCATAAATCTAAGGGAAATAGACATTCTGGGATTGTCCTAAAACATTAAAAAAAAAGTTGTCATTCTTGTATTAGACAGTCAGAACTTAGGTTTTGGCTCCTTATACATACAAGCTAGCTAGTGTCATCTAGCTTTAAGGAAGGAAATGATACAAACTTGTATCATCCAGCCTGTTTGTGTCCCTTAACCAAACTTTCAGCTCAACAGTGTCAAATAGAAGTCATCAAGGCTAAAAAAAAAAAAAAAAAAAAAAAAAAAAAAGAGCTCTCTTTGTACTTTTGTGGATACATAATAGCTTTGGTTTTTTATCCATTACCTGTAGCAATACCCACATTAAAAAAAAAAAAACCCTAAATATTTTTTTGGTCATTTTTTTCTTGTTGTTTTGGTTTTTCAGGAAGGATTTTTTTTTTCTTTTTTTTATTTGCATTTTGGCTGGAGGAAGTCAGGGCAGTTGGGATTAAGTGACTTACCCAAAGTCACATGGCTAGTAAGTGTTAAGTGTCTGAGGCTGCATTTGAACTCAGCTCCTCCTGACTCCAGAGCTGGTGTTCTATTTACTGTGCCACCTAGCCACTCCAGGAAGGATTTTAAACAGCAACAACAACAAAAGAGTCAGGGTTGTTGCATCTTCTTAACTTCAGTTTTAGCTTTGATATAATCTGCTCCCTCTTTTTCAACTGTGACAATGTAAATACTTTAATTTTGGTTTTACTTTTTCTTTTGAAGCAGACTTAGATTTTTGCTACATAGAATCACAGAATATCTAAACTGGCAGGGATCTGTGACATTATTTAGTCCTACTACTCATTTACAAATGTAGAAACTGAGGCTTAGTCAGACAGAACCACACTAAGGTTATGGTAAAACTAGAACTAGCATCAAGGCTTCCTGACTCCCCTATTTACTACCCGACTGGCTAATGGCTAGAACTACTTAGAGGATGTTGCAAAGTAAATATAAACACCAATGAAATTCATAAGAGGAGACTCTTGATAAAGAAACTGAGATATAATTCAATTGAACAGTTGTAGAAAGAGCTTAAGCTTCAGTACCTTCAAGTTTCTCCCCTGAGTTCATAACTAGAGCAGCCAGAACATTGTATTTCAATGTGTTTATAAGTAGGGTGTTCCATCAGCAAAATTGTGTGTCTGGATGTGATAACACATGAAGTTTCTGCACAAATAAGAAGGTTTGGAACTTATCATTTTTACCACTAACTACTCTGAATAAACACAAATGTGTCAATGATCTCTAAATTTTGTGAAAAGATTGATTTTATTTCTCCAAAGCCTTCATTCTTCTCCAAGGCTATCCTTCTGACTGACCTGGACTTTCTCTACTATCTCTCTCCAGTTTCCCATCTTTGTTTTTCGGCTTTCTTTTATGTATCATTTTCCCTCATTTAAATGCAAGCTCAGTGAGGGTAGGAAATTTTTTTTTTATTGTTTTTTCTGCTTATATTTTGTATTCCCAGTGCCTCACATAGTAAGATCCCAACTAACATTGGAGGACTGGAAGGAAATTTTGACAACGTAATCTTTGAATGGGATAGGCACACTGGGACTTCTTGCAACTGTGCTCTCCTTCCCTCTATGAACTTCAGAAAACAGGGAGCATGAAATGGCAGCAGCAAAGTACCTTGGAAATTTATCAGGAATGATTTCAAGATCCTGATCTAATGGTTGGGAACTAAGTGTATAAAATGTACAAGTAGTTTGAATGACTTTTGTTTCTCATATTTCTCTAAGATCAAGAAATTATACATACACATATAACACATGTGTATGTGCATGTGCATATATGTATGTGTTTACATAAATGCATGCATATATACATATGTATGTACATACATATATACATACATACATATATTTTGATAGACTACACCAATAGCTAATGTCTAAGAAGATGCAACGCAACAGTGTTAAAGTCTTCCACTCCACTCTCTTTTTTGTTTACCCAGTTTTCTTTAAATCAGTTTGCCTGAAACAGCCACCTCTGCTATGAAAGGAGAGAGGTACAATTTCTCACTTCTTCTCGAAAGTCAAGAATCTTGATAAAGAAACTTTTTTCTTTCTGTTCTATTTACATTATTGTGTGCTCTAGTTTTCCTGTTTTTCCTTACTTCACTCTACATCAATTTATATGTCTTTCCATGCTTATCTTTATTCATCACATTTGTTATTTCTTAGGGTGCAGTATTCCATTATATTCATGTGCTAGAATAAATCTAGCCATTTCCCAATCAACAGATAACTACTGTATTTCCAATTGTTTACTACCACAAAAGAAGAGATACTATAAATAGTTCCATGCATGTGGGAGTTTCCTTTCTTTCTGATCCACTTACAGCATATACCAAGCAGTAGAGTCTCAGGGTTAAAAAGGTATAACATTTAATTTATTTTTTATGAATAATACCAAATTGCTTTCTAGAGTTGTTAGACATATTGATGATTCTAACAACAGTAGATTAATGTATTCATCTTCCTGTAACCCTTCCAACTTTTAATATTTCTGTTCTTTGTCATCTTTACCAGTTTACTAGATTTGAGGTGAAACCTCAAAGTTATTTTAATTTTCATTTCTTATTGTTGGTTATGAAGAACAATTTTTATATAGTCATTAAATGTTTATTTCTTCCATTAAGAACTATTTGTTCATACCCTTTGAACACATCAATTTGGGAATAACTGAGTCTATACCCTGGTGAAACTGGAGAGGGGTCCATACAGTCAAGCATTAATGCCTAAATGGGAGAGTTTCTGTCTTACTGGTAACTGACCCACCAATGCAGGGTTTTTTTTGGTCTGGAGGATGGGAGGGAGAGTAAAGATGACTGAGAACTCAAATTTTTCAATTTTTTATTGTTCTATAAAACTTACTGTCTTGTACAGTGTTTCCATCTTTTTTTTCTTATTGTCTCATGCTTAATTACTATGAATTTGGTACATGTTTTAAAGGTTAGATTAGAAGGGGAATGCTAAAAATGCCTAATATATTGCTACAATAAAGTAAAAATGCTCATATGATTTAATTATTAAAGAACATATCATTAAAAAAATACAGTAGGAAATCAAACCAGGTACCTTTCATTGCTGTATCTAAATTATGAAGGTTTTCCTCTTGGGGAGTGGAGGGATTTTAAAAAAATTTTTAGTGAAATCTTTTTATGTATATATCATCCATATTTCTCAATAAATTCCCTCTCTCTCTCCCAAAGAGTCAACCCTTGTTGTTGTTGAATCATTCAGTCATATCTAACTCTTCATGACCCCATGGACCATAGCATGACAGTGTTGTCCATGGGGTCCTCTTGACAAAATTATTGAAGTGTTTTTCCATTTTCTTCTCCAGTGGATTAGGGCAAAAGAGTTTAAGCAATTTTCCCAGTAAGTGCCTGAGATTGGCTTTGAACTTAAGTCTTCCTGATGTCAGACCTAGGGCTATATCCACTGTCTTTGTTTTATAACTGAGAATAAAAAGAAAAAGAAAAAAGTCACTGAAACTAATCAATACTAAAAATGTAGTATTCAACATCCAAAATTATCTACCTGTGTACAAAAGAGGAGGAAGCTTAACATACCCCTGCCTTGAGGACAAACTTATTCATTATAATTTTGAAGCATTCAGTTTTATTTTGTTTTTGTTGTTAGTT
>CM053588.1:278561024-278582858 GCA_028646515.1 Pseudochirops corinnae
CAGCTTCAGTCTCCACAATTCTTCCTTCAGCAGGAGCAGAGTTCCAATTCTGTCTGTCTGTCTGTCTGTCTCTGGAATTCTTGCTTATGTACACACCTCAGCCAATCCCCTTCTTCCACATCAACAGGGGAGTTCATGTCTTCTTCACAGTGGGACAGAGTTTGCACCTTCCACACTTATCACTAGTGCTAAGTACACAGTGAGAATGGTACCATTTACTAGGTAAATGTCAAGCCCTCTTTAGCCTGTTATTATAGGGGAATAGTCTTCCATTAACAATCTTTGGTCTGACCATGTCTATAGGGAAAATGGGCAACCATAGCCGTCAATACTTTGTAGGTTGACCCAAAACCTGAATGAACCTCAACTTTATTACTTTAAATTGGTGACCATGCAAAGTTTGATTCCAGACACTTAGTCTTATAGAAATCCCTCTGAATCTAATTCAGTTTTAGTGCATACAGCAGGTTAATGCCATAGAAAGAGCACTGGGTTCAAATTGCATTATCACTTAATACCTACTTGACCTTGAATGAGGTGCTTAACTTTTGAATAAAGCAATTCAACATGCATTTATTAAGTGTCAACTATGCACTGTGCTGAGCTCTAGGGACAAAAATAAGAAAAGGAGTTAGTTCCTGAACTCAAGGAGCTTACACTCTAATGGGAGAAGACAACAACAAAAAAGGGAGTTAAGGGGGGGGGGGCACCAGTGGATACCTGATGGGGTTCTATAGAGTAGGTTTTCAAATGACTGTATTTGTGATTAATGATATTTAATAATGTTGTTCTATAGAGTAGAAACCAAGCAGAACTACTGAGGCAAAATTCTATTACCCAGAAGTTTATGAGCCCTCTATAAAGGAAGGCTTTGGGAATAGATCAGTGTTCCAACTTCTAGCCCTCCAAGAGAGAGGAAGGGTTGGGGAATCTGTGGCCTCAAGGCCCCATGTGGTCCACTAGACCCTCAAGTGCAGCCCTTTGACTAAATGCAAACTTCACAAAACAAATGACCTTAATAAAAGGATTTGTTCTGTAAAACTTGGATTCAGTCAAAAGGTTGTACCCAAGGACCTAGAACGTCATATAGTCTCAAAGCAGCAGGTTACCTACCCCTGGTACAGAGTATCCAAAACTGAGTCATTCTTATAGGTGAAGAGATTTCTTATGATCAGCTTATCCTGACAGGAAGGACAATTGTTTGTTTGTTTGTTTTTGTTTTTGTTTTTTCCTGTGGAGTAGAAGCCAAGCATAGCTGCTGATGAGACCCACTTAGCTTCTGTGACTCTCACTTTCCTCACCTGTAAATTAAGGGGGTTGGATGAAGCTATAAGTCTATGATCCCATGACCTTTTATTCAAGGTTTGAACCTCCTCGTTCAACGAAATTTTCATACTTTGTACTGCATGGTTCCCAGAAGGCTTCTGTCATGTTATGTGGTAGGTCCTTATTCCTTGTACCTGTGTTGCTAAGTAATCCTAGATACAGATTCCTTACCAGTTAGTTTGTTCTCTTTCCTACTCCTGCTATCTCACATTTTCCTTTCTACCCAGTTAAGCCCCATCCCTTTCCAATCTCTCTAAAACACTTTTACAAATCTATTTCTGTGTGTCTCTGTCTCTGTCTCTCTCTCCATCCATCCATCTTTCTTACTCATCTCATTCTTATTCTTTGATTTCAATAAAGACATGAAAAGGCCTGAGAAAGCTATTATCCTATTACTGTTTTTTTATGATTAATGCTTGGCCGACAATTGCATACATAGATAAAATGATTGTGTGCTGCTGTTGTTATGCTGTCATTATCATCTTAGAGCATGTTGACCAAAGCCCTAATCAGATTCCGAAAGAAGCTGCATTTAATTCCACTGCTTTGGTGGCTCAGAATTTTTAGATTTGTAGCTACAAGATCTATTAGAAGGCGTCTAGAAGACAATCCAGCCCCCACCATTTATACATAATGAAATTGAGGTCCAGAGTATAGGACATGTGACTTAACAAAATTCATACAAGTAATAAGTGGCACTTACAGGTGCCATTTTAATTACCCAAGTCCAATGAAGTGTCATTATGTATAATAGCATAAGAATGGGGACTTAATCTGTTTTTTCATTGGCATATGTAGGGAGAAAACAGTCTACCAATGCAAGTCAGTACTTTTTCTTCCAAATATAATCTTAAATAGTTATGTAGAATATCAAGAGTTTTATGTCAAGGGAGGGCTTGAACCTAGATCTTGCTAACTCTGAGGCCAGGAATGTGACCCTTCCTTTCTCTGAATATCATAGCTGACATTTATAAAGCACTTCAAAGTTTGCAAAACATTGCAGATCTGTTATCTCTCTTGATCCTCACAACCTTGTGGAACAGTAGCTATAGATATCCTGTTCCCATTTTACAAATGAGGAAACTAAAATTCTAAGTGGTTAAGTGGATTATCCATGGTAACATAACTAGTAAATTTTAGAATCAGTATTTGAACCCACATTTTTTTTACTCAGTTGCCTACACTTCATTCATTAGGAACTGTTATCTATCAAGTGAATAACCCATTTGATATCAAAGCAAGTGGTCTATTAAACTACTTTTCATGTATTAAACACAAACTTAGGAAATGTAATAAAAAGCACACTGGACTTAGAGTTAGGAAGATCTAAGTTCAAATCTGGTCTTAAATACTTCATGTCATCCTGGGAGAGTCACTTAATCTCCAAATGCCTCAGCTTCCTCATCTATCAAATGGGAATAATAATAGCATTCTCTTTGCAGACTTTTTATGAGGATAAAATGAATGAACATTTATAAAGTGCTTTGAAAATCTTAAAGAACTACGTATAATGTTACACATTATCATAATGCTTTTTACTTTCTAGTCTTTGTTATCTAGACTCTAGAATTAGCATTGCTACTAATTTGCTGTGAGATTTGGAACAAGTTATCCTGCTTCTCTAGCACTCATTTTTTTTCTTTC
Organism: Pseudochirops corinnae; assembly: GCA_028646515.1. NCBI lineage: Eukaryota > Metazoa > Chordata > Mammalia > Diprotodontia > Pseudocheiridae > Pseudochirops > Pseudochirops corinnae. The sequence goes on from CM053588.1 coordinate 278,563,995, forward strand.
ATTTGTAAAATAGGAGAATGGTACTATATATATGATGCCTAAAGTCTCTGCCTGAAAGTATTTGCTTCTATGACAACTTAATTTTATGTTAACTCACAGTTCCCTTTTACAGTTTTATTTTCCTAGAATGTTATCTGTCAAATCTCTGACTATAAAATTCTTACTCATTTTTCAAGGCCCATGCCAAAATTTCCTTTTTCCTGAAGTATTCTTTGGTCATCCCAGGTAGAAGTTATATGCTATGCTGTTGTCCTGTATGTCTTATTTCCCTTTCTATGCTGTCACCTCCTTGCCATTAGGGCAAGCCTCTGACATCATTACATCTCTGATGGTACCTAGATACTTGCAGCTGCATAATGAATATATATTGAGTTTTTAAAAAAAAAAAGGTCAGAGACAGATTAGAAAGTGATCTCTGGACTTCTGACCAGTTCCTGTACTCTGCTGCCTTTCCTGCATTTTTTAAAAACTCAAATTTGCTAGATTTAAAGTATTACATATTTAAATTTATGAAGAATGTTTTTCTTCATATTTTAACCAGTCAGGGATATATGAATAATTGACAGAGTTCTCTCAAATTACCCTCCTCCTGCTCCTCCTCCCTCTCCTCCTTCTCTTTCTCCTCCTCCTCCTCCTCCTTCTTCTTGTTCTTGTTCTTGTTCTTCTTCTTCTTCTTCTTCTTCTTCTTCTTCTTCTTCTTCTTCTTCTTCTCTTTCTCTCTTCTTCTTCTTCTTCTTTCTCTCTCCTTTAATTGCAGGCATTTTCAAATCCATCTATCATCTTCAGTCTGGCCCTATCAACACTACTCAGAAGCTCAGGAGACTTTTTTTCTCCTCTTTTTCTTTTCTTTTTCTTTTTGTGGTTAGAAATTTGGGGTGGGAGATCTTACTTGTGCTTTTAATCGTTTAGACAACATCTGATAAGGAAACTTCTTTTGCATGTGCATTTTGGTACCTGCTCTTCAATGTAAAGTCTTAGAGAGTTACCTGGAGTAGTGAGAGGTTACATGACTTGCCCAGGATCACACAGAATATGTTAGAAGCCAGAAGGTCTTCCTTGACTCCAAATACAGATCTCTATCTGTGCCTCTCAAAAAAAAAGGTGAGTCACTTTTCTAAAATTTTTCATTTCTCCCGTTACAATTATTTCAAAACATGTTTTAACCATTGAACTCCAAATGTTATCTCTACCTTCCTCCCTTGCCTCCCCACCACCTGGAATAAAATGGTTTGTACTTACTAAACACATGTTCCAGTCTGTGCTAATCATTAGGGATTCCAAAATGAAAATGACATAGCTCTATTCTTATAGTCTAACATTCATTGACATCAACACACAGAAATACATGCATGATGTGCAATAAAAAATTTAAAGTTCATTTTTCAACATCATGCATTATACATTCTTAATGCCTGGTATATAACAATCACTTCATAAATGATTATTTACTGACTGATTAAAACATTTTTTCAACCAAACTACCTATCTAATAAATACCTTTGTTTCAAGAGTTTTATGAAAAATTGGGCATTCAGATCAACTATTTCAAATTATAAAATGTCCTTATTTTCTTTCATCTCAATACAAAAATGGCCTCACTACTGACTTTAAAAAAAGTCTTCAATTCAGATATATCAATACATAAAATATAGATCCAGACTTCTGGCTTCATGTAGCAGCATTGAGACATCTGATGTAGGGTCTGACCTTGAGCAATACTGTGCTGCTAAATGTGATAGTGGAGGACTTGAAGGCTGCAAACCTTACTTGAAAAAGCCAAATTTCCTTGGCCTATCTGAAAAGCTTTGACACGGACTGTCATTGTGCTGTGCTGTCAGTGAGAGAGCATTGAAGAGCAACTTTTGGAAGATGATGGCTAACAAAATCTCTGGCTCTCCTCATGATCCCTATTCCCTAATGACAAATTTAAAGGATGAGAAGTTACTGATGGTGTGAAATGCAGATAGGGTCTTTTTACTATAGTCTCCCATGTGCATGGCTGTCAGTGCTGTTTGATACAACTACAAAAGATCCTTCCATTAATAAAGGAAGAAAAGAAAGAAAAGCAATCTGTTCCAGGTTTAAGATTGGAAACATAAGTGTCCCTGTACAATTATATTGGAAATCACTGTCATGTAAGGCTCAAGCTCCTGAATGTACTTCCACACTAATTAACCTGGTTGGTCTCTGAACTCTTTCTCCCCACTGACCTGATATTCATTCCACCTTCTCTATCTTTTCCCCATGCTATTGCTTTTCCCTACTATGCATTCATCTCCCTTGTTATTCTCTCTAAACCATGTCCATCCCTCAAGGCTCAATTCAAGCTCCATCTCTTCCATAATGCTTGATAATGCTCATCTCCACTCATCTCTCCCTTCTTTAAGATCCTGCAACATATATGACCAACACAAAATGATTTGTCATTCATATTCTATTCTGTCTCTAAATGCTTATGTGTATGATTCTTGCTTCCCCTACCTGATATGAGGCAAAAATGTCATCCCATCACTTATAGTAGACAAAGTTGCTTCAGTGAACCTGTGATCTTATTCGTGGGGATACTTCTGTGCAACAGCAAAGAACACAACACAAACAAATAGTTTCATATCTAGTTTGATTCTTATCCATTTACTCAAATTGATCCTTCACAGGGGATCTACCATATATGCTGAAAGTTGGGGACTGTCTCTTTAGGTGTCTTAATACAACCAAACTACCTCTTTTTCTGGTCATATTTTTTTGAGAGGGAATGATAATTTTTATATATAGCTGTAGATATATGTGTGTGTATATATATATATGTGTGTATATACATATATATATGCATATATATACATATACATAAAATATGTAACTTCTGTATCACTTCCTCTATAACATTTATGGTTGGCTACACAATATGCCCAGTATGGATTTGTCTCTATATATCTTTGGATGTCCTCCAATTTGGATTCCCTGAAGATTTTGTATAATGCTAAATCATGTGGCATTTCTAGATGATTATTGCTAGTTAAAAAAAATAGGTTTTTGTTTCATACAGCATCTTAACCTCATTCGAAGACATTGTAGTTTTGGCAATTCACTAAATAAAGTACAGCTCACTCTCTTACCTCCTTCTGAGTCCAAATTGTCATTCACCTTCAAGAGGTTGCTTAAACAGTACATGTAGGATATCCCAAATGTATATTGCCTTTTGGGCCATCCATTCAACTATATGTCGTCTGAGTAATACATGATCAAAAAAATGACAAAGGCATAAAAAATAAAGCTGGAGTTTTAATATTAATGTTAGTGTTAGGAAATAATAAGGCAAGAAGAAAGGTTCAAGGGGACATCCACAAAAAGGTCAAGAAAAGAAGAATATAAATCTGAACATATGGAGCTATGCCTGCCCTCTTGCTTCCATACTAAGTTTTTAATAGTAAATTAAAAAAAACGTACAAACCAAGACGTATTAAGATGTATTAAGTGTAAACTTTTGATAAATTTGACATTCTCACCTCTTTGTGTCTAAGATTACTGGCACCAAATGTCTAAAAAAAAAAAGCATTGACTATTTATTTAATATTAAAGGATTTAGAGAACAATTGGTACCTTGAAGATCAAATAGTCCAACTCTATTATTTGCAAGATGAAGAAACTAAGGCCCTGAGAATTTAAATGATGTTCTCAGGGTCCTATATACAGTAAATAATCAGAGATGGATTTTGAACAGTTCCTGTTCTAAATAAAGGACTCTCTTGACTATTATATCTCATTCTTTGGAATTCTGATTCTTCAATAACAACTAAATCAAGAGAATATATGGGTCAAAATTTGTACCAACAATATGGATCAGATTTCATGAAATAACTGAGAAAATCAAATTGTATAGGGATAAAAGTGAAGTCCTGCTCTTGACTTCAAAAAGTTAATCATAGAAATAGAAGATGGAGAAGGCATGGCTAGATGACAGATCCTATGAAAATACTTAAGCATTTAAAAAAATGATAGATAATGCAAAAAAAAAAACCCATCAAAAATCCTTAGGTATGTATACAGGTATATGAATATAAGTGTTTAAAGATATAAATATGTACCCAAAGTTTTTATATTAATATTATATGTCACACTTTTGTGGTAGCCCAAAAAACTGTTGGAAAAAAGTTCCCAATAGCTGAAAAAGCTGTGGTTGGTGAATTATTTCATTATAAAGTCAGATTTATAATGTGAGTGACTTTCTCCCCCAAAGTTTCTGTCTTAGGTCCCATTCTCATTTGTTCTCTGTTTTCCTCAATACTTAGTCTTCTCATTAACTTCTCTGGTTTCAGTCATTAGCTCTGTGCAAATGATTCCCATATCTATATATTCAAGTCTAGTCTGTTCTGAACCACAGTCAAGCACCTTCAGTTGTCTTTTATACATCTTCACTTCTATTCTTCTTGGCATTTTAATGTCAGTGTATCCAAAATAGATCTTATTATCATCTCCTTGAAACCCTCCACCATTTCTGTCTAGGGTAACCCCATCATCCCAACCATATGGGCATCCATCATTAGTGTCATCATCAGCCCCTACTCTCACTATCCATGATAATCAATTCATTGCCAAATGGTGTGGTTTGCACCTTCATAATAACTCTCCTATAAATCTTCATGGCTACTTTTGCTTTTTTTCTTTTCAGATTAGTTTCCACATATCCTATATGTGTCATGTAGTTATTTACATGTTTTCTCCCTTAATAAATGTAAGCTCCCTGAGGACAGGAACTACTTTTTTTCCTTTCTTTATATCCCTAGTGTTTAACATACCCTGGCACATAGAGCTTAATTAGTGCTTGTTAACTGACTGAATAAAATACTATTGCAGCATAAGAACTGATAAAAATGAAAAATTCAGAGAAATATGTAAAGACTTAGGTGAACTGATGAAGAAATGGTTAAGCAGTGCCAAGAAAAGAACAAACTTAATCACTGCAGTGGTTTTAATGAAAATACTTAAAAACAAAACAGCAAAATTTGGTTAATTGTAAAATAACTGATCTCAACACTAGGGAACAGAGAAGAAATCATGCCTCCTTTCTCTGGGCAGGGAGGTGGGGGAGGGACTACAGATGTGGAATATTACATATATTGTGATCAGTATTGGTTTTTCTTAAGTATTTTTCTTTAAGTGAATAATCAATAAGAAGAGACAGAGAAGGAAATTACTATGACATTTAAAAAACACATGTAAATAAAACCTTAAAGAAAAGAAAAATACACATTGGGAACTTAACGTAACTACAGGCTCATTGTAAGTGAACACTACGATATTATGCCAAAAATGCTAATGACACCTTTGGTTGAATTGAGAGAAAAAAAATGTATCCAAAAGAACTGTTTTACTTTGCCATAATCAGATCATATCAAGTATTCTGTTTTCAGTTCAAAGTGGCACATTTCAGGAAGGATATTTCTAATAATTAAGAACCACTACTGGGACAAAAGTGTCTGAGACACTGAACCTATGGCTTTTTGACTAAGTAGTTTTTCTACTCTATTCCCATGAATGTGGTTCAAAATGAATTTTTCCTGGAAATCATTGATTATTTGGGGAAATAGGGTGAGACTCCTTGTCTCATATTATTTGGCTCATTATATTCCTAATCCCAGCACCCTGATGAAAAATGGCTTGAGATTTATAATTTTGTCTCATGTCTAAGTTCTCCCCAGAGGGCAATTATAAAAGTACTCACATACAATCCAAATCAGTTATGAGACAAGCATTTATTTCTCTTTAAACTGATTTTTCTTTTTATTTTATTCAATTTTATTTTCTTATGCACAAAGAAAATGATAAAAGACACAAAATTCTAATAGTATGAATTTATTAGAGTTAAGCAATCAATAACTCTACCATTATTAACTATTATTAATAACTACTATTACAATCAGTAAGAAAAAAATGAATCCCAAATATCTGACCATGAATTAGTTTGTGGGACTAAATATTCCATATTCTATTTTTACTCTGTATTGTTTTCCTCATGGTAGTCATCTTTTGACAAACAAGGTCAAGAATTGGGTTCAGCCTCCTACCAATGATCACCTTCTTCAAGATGTAGTGAAATAGTAGTTCTAGGGATAATTTCTCTCTGTGTGGCCAAGCAGCCCTGACTAAAGGACCTGGGATCGCTAAACCTGTTAAATTTACAAGATGACCTTAATCCTAGATAAACACAGTTTTAGAATTGATATTTTTTTTCCTAATGTAAGATCAAGACATAACAAATAGAGAAGAGATAGTCCAAAAGACAGGATCTGTTTGACATAGGTAAGACATGGGGTTTAGCTACCATGTACTCATGGCCATATAGAGTTGGCCACCCTTCCCCCATACCTTATGTCAGTCAGTTAAAAAAAGTCCTAATATGATCCAGAGTTGGAAAGATAAAAGAAAGAAAGAGATAAAATATCAGTACTTTTTTAATATTTTCATTTTAAAAGTATTTTATTATTTTTTTAAATAGTATTTTTATCTTATTTTAAAATGAGTTCCAAATTCTCTACATCCCTCCCAACTCTCCAATACCAATTGAGAAGGCAAGCAAATGATATCAGTTATGAAATTATGTAAAATATTTCCATATCACCCATGTTCCAAAATAAGAACAATAAGAAAAAAAAAAAACGAGAAAAAGTGAAAAATAAATGCTTCAATCTGCACTCACAGTTCATCAGTTTTCTCTTTGAAGATGGATAGCATTTTTCATCATGGATCTTTTGGAATTGGTTTGGATATTTTCTTAATCAGACTAGCAAAATCTTTCACAGTTGATCATTGTTACAATTTTGTTGTTCTCTTGCTTCTACTCACTGTAATTTTCATAAGTTCACATAAGATTTCCCAGTTGTTTCTGCTCTTTTTTTTCCCTCAAGTCAATACGGCTCACTATTCTTATAGCATGATAGTATTTCATCAGAATCATATACTACAACTTGTTCTTCCATTCCAAAATTGATAAGAATCCCCTCAATTCAAATTATTTGTCATAAAAAAGAGCTGCTATGAATATTTTTTGTAAGATAGGTCCTTTTCCCTTTTTGTTGGTCTTTTTGGGATACAGAACTAATAGTGATATTTCTAGGTCAAAGGGTTTTATGACCTTTTTGGCATAGTTTCAAATTGTTCTCCAGAATGGTTGGGCTAGTTCACAACTCAACAGTACTGCATTAGGGTACCTATTTTTGTACATTCACTTAAGCATTTATAATTTTCTGTTTCTGTCATGTTAGCGAATCTGATAGGTGAGAGAGGTGGTATCTCAGAGTTTTCTAAATTGGTGTTTCTCTAATAAAAGGGATTTACAGCATTTTTATGTAACTATTGATAGTTTTGATTTCTTCTTCTAAAAACTATCTGTTCAAATCTTTCGATCATTTATCAATTGGATAGCAGCTCTTATTTTGATAAATTGGTCTCAGTCCCTTACATATTTGAAAAATAAGGCCTTTATCAGAGAAACTTGTTATGTATTTATAAATTCCTCACTTCTGTATTTTCCTGCTTTCCTTCTAATTTTGGCTTCAGTGATTTTATTTATGCAAAAACTTCTTAATTTCACATAATCAAAATCATCAATTTTATTTCTTGTGATCCTCTGTATCTATTATTTAGTCATAAACTTTTCCATTTTCCATAAATCTGACTTAGAGGTTTTTCCCCCATATCCACCTAATTTATTTGTGATTTCACTGTTTATGTCTCTTTTTACCTATTTTGACTTTATTTTTGGTATGTAGTATGAAATGTTTTATGCCTAGTTTCTACCAAGCTGATTTCCAGTTCCACCAGCAATTTTTGTCAAATGGTAAGCTCTTGCCCCAATAATTTGTATCTTTGGGTTTAATAAATATTAAGTTACTTCGGTCATTTGTTACTGTGTACTTTTGTACCTAAGCTATTCCACTGATTCACCAATTTCTTTCTTGACTAGTACCAGATTGTTTTTATGATTACTTCTTTATGGTACGGGGTCATTCCTTTTGTAAAAGTCACCTGAGTAAGAGGATTTTCTGACTGGGTCATTCCTTTTGTAAAAGTCACCTGAGTAAGAGGATTTTCTGACTCAGTGCCAATGAGGGGACAATTTCATTATCTCAAATGATAAGGGCCTTTCACCATTGAATCATATAGAAAAATGATTAGATTTTGTCTGCTCAGTTCCAAAGGACAGTATTAAAAGCAGTAGGTGGAAGTTCCAGAGGGGAAAATCAAGTTTTATTATAAGGAAAAATTTCCAAATAATCACAAGTCTCATGGGTAGAATAGATTGTTTCAGTAGATTGTGAATTCCTGTAATGTGAGGTCTTCAAGGCATGTATGAATGAGTATTTATTACTCGTGATATTATAGAGGTATAGGCTGCTCTAGATGCCCTATGGAAATTATATAACTGATTGAAATGATGTACAGTCTTGTAATTAGGTTCAATTAGAAACTCCTTGAGGACAGGGGCAGTCTTTTGCCTCTTTTTGTATCAGTAGAACTTAGCAGTGCACCTGGCATATGTAGTCCCTTAATAAATGTTTATTACTTAATTGCTTTTGTTGTCAGTATGGTCTGGGAAAGATGGGCAGTGCTCCAGCTCAAACAGGGGATTACTTGTAGAATTCAAGCCCCAAATATTGCAATTATAATACTTTTTCTAGCATAAGTTTTGCAATATTTTGTGATAGTAAATAAAACCTAAATTCTATTACATTTTTTGTCATTCAAAGCAACACTATTTTTCTCATTATTTCTGAAAAGATTTTTTTCTCTTCTTGAATTGCAGGGACAAGTATAAGCAGAAGAGGTAGAACATCATTTAGTCAATAAGAATTTATTAATCATCTTCTATGTGTTATACACTGTGCTATGTACTGGAGACCCAAGAAAGATAAAAAAAAAAAATAGTCCCCACTCAGAAAAGTCTAATAATAATAATAATAATAGTAATAATACAATATTTATATACATCTTTAAGGTTTATGAAATGCTTTGCAAATATCCATTGTATGCTCTAAGTAACCCTAGGAAGTAGATACTATTAATTGCCTCCTTTTACAGATGATGAAACTGAAGCAGGAAGAGGTTAAGTGACTTACCCAAGGTCACAGCTAGTAAGTCTGAGACTAAATCTGAATTGAGACCTCTCTAACTCCAGGTCTAATGTTCAATGCACCATGCCACTTAGCTGTTTAAGTGAAAACAAGATGCATATAGAATAATTTTGAGACAATCAACCACAGGGTTGTACTATCATTAAGGGACAACAGCAAAGACTTTTTATGTGATGTAGAACTGTATGTGAAACTTCAAGGAAACCTAGGAAGACAGCAGAGAAAGTTCCATAGGGTCCTACTCCTTGCTAAAGCGAGACCACTCTTTTAAAATAATATCAGCAGGTTGTCCTTATTGTTATTACTGCAAGGAATGAAACAGCCAAATAATGAAAATAAAGGTCCATTGAAGTTACACTTTTATAAAAAAATCCAACAATTCTTTAGTCTTTTTTGGCATTTAAAACTGAAAAAAAATGCTTAAATATTTATTTTTGTGACTATTTAATATTCTGCCAGTATTCTGTACTCCAAATCTTGTGAGAAGTTGTTTTGCCAACTCAGGTAGAGAAGAAGTAGAAGAAACATCTCTTTCTGTTTGTCCTTCAAAGATCCCATACTGTTTGCTTTACAGAGATTTTATCCTGACTAATTAAAGTTTGTGTAAGTTCCCTTACAGAAATAAGGGCCATGATTATTTGCATTGCCTTTTTATCCTTGCTTTTAAGGTAAAAAGAATCACAGGATGTCTGAACTGAAAAGATTCTCAGAGGCCTTCTAGTCAATCCAACATGCGCATGATGAATAATTTCCTCTACAACATACTCAAGCTGTCATCTAGTCATGAAAGGGAAGGGATTGTGAACTGAGGCAAACTGTTCTACTTCTGTGTAGTGCTAATTGTCAAGTCTAAATTTACCTATTTGCACCATTGGTTCTAGTTTTGCTTATGGGAATAAGCAGAACCACGATAATCTCTTTCCAAGTGACAGGCATTCAAATACTTGAAGATAATTGTCATGTGCTCCTTCTATCTTCTCATGTACAGACTAAAAGTCTTCAGTGCTCTCAGTTGATCTTCATGTATATGGTATCTAAAATGTGACATTAACTTTTTAAAATATCATACCATATCGTCAATTTTAACCTTAAGTGATAACCTTAGAAGGTGCTCCTATTCACCTTGCATTCCACAAGGACCCAGCTACAAAGGTTTTTTTCTTTTTCTTTTTCAAATGGACTACTGTGTGTCCATGTCTTCATCTAATAAAATGAAGGAATAACTAAAGTTGTAGACTTGGGGGGTTTGAATCTAAGTCTTAGACTTTACAATTATTCCTATGACATTTCATCTTATTAGATTTGACCCACTGTTCTAGCCCATCAAGATCGTCTTTGGGAGAATGACCTAGCACAGACTCACTCTGTGTCAGATTATTCTGGCCCTCTTGTACAATACAAGCATCACAAATACTCCTTAAGAGTCTACCCATTATGGTGAATCTTTAATAAATTTTGTTTCTTTTCAGTGAAAAAAAAAAAGATCATCTTCAATCCCAACTGAGTAATATATCATCACAGATTTTTGCAAGTTTGATAAACATGTCATCTGAACTTCTATTGAAATCATTGAAAAAAAATCAAAATCACAAGATCAAACCTTCTAGAGATACCATTCCTTCCAAGTGCATGATGAGATATTAATAATTAATCTTTGAGTCCAGTCATACAGTCACTTCTGAATCCACTGAATTGTACTATAATCTTTTCTATATCTGTCCATCTTCTCAAGAGGAACAGCACTGAGAATTTTTCAAATGCTTTACGGAAGTATTGGTAAACTTTCTTTGTGGCATGTCTCTGATCTATTAGTTTAGTAACCCTTTTGATAGTACCATATATCAATTGTTAATATCATTAACAATAGTAGTGCTAGTTTTAGTACTAGTAGCAGTGACAATTGTGGTAGTGTTACTGGTTAGTAGTAGTGGTGGTGATAGTGGTGGTGATGGTGGTGGCAATTACAGTGGCAGCAGTAATAGTCCTAGTGGTAGTGGTTATAGTAATCTGACTTGGCCTGTTCCTTCTTGAAGCCATTTTGATTCCTTATGATCCTTGCTTTCTTTTTGAGCTATTTACTAATTATCTTTTATTACATTTATCTCATTAATACATTAAAATTTAATATATTTATTTTTCCAGGAATGGAAATCAAGTTTATTAGGTGATACATTTAAAATTCCATTTTTTTCCTTTAAAAATTGAAATAATATTTGTCTTTCCCCAGTGGCAATTCTATTTTCCACAATCTTTCAACAATAAAAGCTTGGCCATCACACTTGCCAGTTCTTTTAGTATATAAGAATGGAAATCTGGGTTTGGTTGTTTAACTCTTTCAAGACAACTTGGCATTGTCTTCTTACCTTATCATTTTTCCTGGTTATCAACTCCATGTATTCCATTTATTGTCCCAGCCTATGCTGTCCAAAGATCATTCTCTTTACAAAAACAAAATGAAAAACAAAACTCGAAAAATCAGTTTAAAATAAAAGCAAACTAATTGTTCAGAAGTCTTCCCTCCTGTTTGTTTCCATCCTGCCATCTGTTGAGTAGGGGTATTCTCTTTTCTTTGATGCTTTTCCACGATGTGACTAAAAAACAAAACAAAAGAAACAAAACACCTTTTCTTTGTTTATAATTAGTTTTTCTCACCCGTTTCTCATCTTTCTGTGCTTTAAAAGTTCTTGGCTCTGTTCTTACAAAACTATGTCATACTTCTATATTCCTCCTCCATCTCCTACCCTTGTTTCCAGCTTGTCCATATGTCTTTTCTAGCCTAAATTTTCTAAATAGTTACAACTCTATATGTCTTTTAAGAGCAGATTCCTTTTACTTCTTCAAGAAAATTTTTTTTAATGTCTTCTAGTGTCAATGTATTGTTGATTTTGTTGTTATTTTCAACTCTTATGAAGTAAATCCATTGTTGAAGGAAAGGGACCTGATTCCCTTAAGTTCTTCCCAAAGAAGAAGAAATTAAATTTACATTTTTGGGGGAGAGATTTTATGAGTTTTACTTTAACTTCAGTGGAGATCAAGAGGAAAATTTTACATCAGAAATACAGAAACTAGTTAAGGAAAAAGTGAATGGGGCCTAAGTGTAGGCAAGGATACTATTTCCCGTTTAATTAAGACATGCTTTAACTCTATAGAAGTCTCTCTGATTCTCTATGTATAAACTGTATTCAGGTCTCAGTTCCAGCACAAAGGCACTAAAAAGAAAAGAAAAAAATACCACCTTACAACTGAAACATTCATTTCTTTTCACTCTGTTTAATTACCTAACTTGCCTTTGGTTTGTTGGTGACCTTGTTGAAATTTGCTTAATCTAAGGATTCTGCCTGCCAACTTCTACTTTCTCATCATTCAAACAGGTACCGTAATCCAATCTCCTCCAGGAGGCCATCCCAGGAAAATTGGGAGAGAAATGATTGCTACCCTCCAATATACAATTGTAATAACTGGTCTTCCTTCAGTATCCCCCTAAATATAATCACTGCATTGTTTTCTTTCAAGGTAAATGCATCTTTCTTATGATTTATAGGTTTACTTAACTAATAGCTTGTTAGTCTAATTTAATATCCATGTCTAAGTTATGTTCAGAATTAATTAATTAATCTACAATCAGATGAAACAGCCTCAGAAGAAGATATGCACAATTTTAGTATCTGGTTTTAAGAGATGAATACCGCTGAAGACATTAATCATTGACTGGGGACGACTGTCTATGCAGAACTGTGGACACCATATCATAGCTTGGAAAAGTTATTGAATATATAAGAGGTAAACATGGTGTGAGATTTGGAGTCAAGAAAATCTGGGTTCCAATCTTTCCTAACTGTATGACCATGGGAAAGTCACTTGATTTATTGGCTTCAGTTTTCTCCTTTATAGAATAAGGATAATTTTATCTGTAGCATGTTACTCATAGAAATATTATGAGCCTAAAATACATACAAAGCACTTCACAGGTATTAAAATATCATGTACAGGTCAGTTATTAATATTGAAAGACAAATAGTGGATACAAGCAGTACATATGGATTCAATATTAACCGATAAAGAGAAAAAAGGATTAGATATTTGCGATGTAAAAATAATACTCAGAAAAGGCAAGTGCTACAAGCTTTGCCAAGGCAGTTTCAGCTGATAGAAGCTCAAGCATATGGTGTAGGTTCTTGGAGAAACTTTAAGTGCCAGGGTACTGTGAAATCTGACAGGAAAGAAATATTGGGGAACAGTTCAGAAGATGTCATCAAGGACTTAGCTACCTCCAACCACCTGACAGGGTGTCGCCACTGTCCAGTCTCTGTGTATATGTGATATTCTCAAAGTTCTATAAAGTTACAATACAGCCCAATGCATGAAACATGGCCCATGGACACACATGATGCAATGGAACACAAACCCATACACTGAAGGATAGTTTTCTAAGTACCCAGATTTTTTAATACTATTTTTTTACATGTAAAGATATACTTTTAACATTCTTTTTAAAATTAAGTTACAAATTTTCCCTCCTTCACCACTCCCTCCTAAAATGGTAAGCATTTCGATACAGGCTATGTATGTGCCATCATGAAAAATATATTTCATATTAGTCATGTTGTGAAATAAGAAACAGTCCAGAAGAAAAGAACCACAATAAAATAAAGTGAAAATACTGAGCTCTGATTTGTATTCAGACTGCATCTTTTCTTTCTCCAGAAGTGTATAGCATTTTCCACTGTGAGTCCTTTGGAATTGTCTTGGATTATTGTATTGCTGAAAAGAACTACATTTTTCATGGTTGATCATCATACAATGTTGTTGATACTATGTTCAATGTTCTCTTGGTTCTGCTCACTTCAATATGCATCAATTTATGTGAGCCTTTTCAGGTATTCTGAAATCTGCCTGCTCATCATTTCTTATAGGACAATAGTATCCCATTACATTCAAACACCGTTAACTTGTTGAGTCATTCCCTAACTGATGGACATCTTCTCCATTTCCAGTTCTTTTCCACCACAAAAAGATTTGCTGTAAATATGTTTGTATATGTACGGCCCTTTCCCTTTTTAGTCTTTTAAAATCTCTTTGGAATAGAGACCTAGACATGGTACTGTTGGAACAAAGGGTATGTACAGATTAATTTCCCTTTGGGCACAGTTCCAAATTTCTCTCCAGAATGGTTGAATCAGTTCACAACTCCACCAATAGTACATTGGTGTCCCAGTTTTTCCACATCCCCTCCAACATTTATTATTTTACTTTTCTGCAATTTTAGCCATTCTGATTGGTGTGAGGTGGTACCTTTGAGTTGTATTTAATTTGCATTTCTCTAATCAAAAGTGATTTTGAACATTTCTTCATATGACTAGAGATAGTTTTGATGTCTTCATCTGATAACTGCCTGGTCAGTACTTTGACCATTTATCAATTGGGGAATGACTTCTTTTCTTATAAATTTGATTTAGTTCACTATATATTTGAGAAATGAGGCCTTTATCAGAGACACTTGCAGAAAGGTGGTTTCCCAGCTTTCTGCTTTCCTTCTAGTCTTTATTGCAATGGTTTTGTTCAGACAAAACTTTTTTTTTAATTTAACATAATCAAAATGATACATTTTACATTTCATAATGCTCTCTACCTCTGGTAATAAATTCTTTCCTTCTTCATGGATTTGACAGGTAAACTATTTCTTCCTCTCCTAATTTTCTTATGGTATCATCCTTTATGTCTAAATCATATACCCATTTTGACCTTATCTTAATATATTGTGAGAAACATAGTGAGATGTTGATCTATGCCTAGTTTCTGTCATACTATTTTTCCAGTTTTCCCAACAGTTTTTGTAAAATAGTGAGTTCTTATCCCCAAACCTGGGGTCTTTGGGTTTATCAAAGACTAGGTTACTATGGTCATATACTACTGTGTCTTGTCTTTTGTACCTCACTGTTCCACCATTCTATTTCTTAGGTACTAACAAATATTTTGGATAATTGCTATTTTATAATATAGTTTGAGATCTGATATTGCTAGGTCACCTTCTTTTGCATTTTTTCATTAATCACCTTGATGTTTTTGACCTTTTGTTCTTCCAGAAAATTTGTATTATTATTATTATTTTGAGCTCCATAAAATAATTTTTGGTAATTTATTGGTATGGCACTGAATAAGTAAATTCATTTTTATGATATTGGCTCAGCCTACTCATCAGCAAATGAAATTTATCCAGTTGTTTAGGTCTGACTTTATCTGTGTGAAAAGCATTTTGTAATTGTGTTTATATGGTTCTCGGGTTTGTCTTGGCAGACAGACTCCCAGATATTTTATATTGTATACAGTTAGTTTTCATGGAATTTCTCTTTCTATCTCTGGCTGTTGGGCTTTGTTGTTAACATTTAGAAATGTGGATGATTTATGTGAGTTTGTTTTACATTCTGCAACTTTGCTAAAGTTGTAAATTATTTCAAATACTAATTTTTTAGTTGATTCTCTAGGATTTTCTAAGTAGAGCATCATATCATCTTCAAAAAGAGTGACAGATTTGTCTCCTCATTTCCTATTCTAATCATTTCAATTTCTTTTCTTCTCTTATTCCTGTAAGCTAACATTTCTAGTACAATATTGAATAACAGAGGTGATAATGGGTGTTGTTGGTTCATGATGATTGTATTGGGAACATTTGTAGCTTATCCCCATTATAGATAGTTTGCTGATGATTTTAGATGGATAATTCTTTATTGTAAGGAAAGCTCCAGGTACCTAAAATCTTTAGAGAAGTATTTCTTTGCCACTCAGATGTCTCCCTCAATTCTTCTTCCTCTTTATGTACTTAGATCTATAGAATAAGCAGCAATTTAGCAAATACCAGGCCAGAATCCTGTTCTATCTCTACTTTTATAAATTTTTTTCAGGTCAGCCTTTGTGGGAGGGAGCCCACTGCCCTTTTTTATAGCTACTGAAGCAGATGATTCTCCCTGCTCCACAGATCAATGATGCAAAATATTACTGATTGTAAGAACATTAGATGACATTAGGGAAGTGAACAGTCGCTTTCTCTCAATGTAGGAATAGGGATAATATATTTCTTGCCTGTTTGTAAAATGTTGAACATTGATTGGTTCTTTATTGGATATCATTTTTGCTACTTTGAGTCCATCATGTTCATAAGCTACAGTTTTGTGGCCAATGCTTATGTAGCTCTCCTGGGCTGCCCAGATGTGAGACTGACCTTCATTCTTGTGAGAAACACTGAATGGAATCTCACATCCATGAAAATCATCCTAGTTCTTTAGACTCTTGGTATCTCTAACAAAAGAGTAACTTGAATAAATAATATGTAGCAATGCTTAGTGAATGCTTTTTTTTTTATAAGGTTGATCTGATTGTTAAATGGAGGGGAAACTTATTTTCCTAGCCTCATGCTGAAATGTACTACAATGGTTAATTAATTCTTAGCTCTAAAATGGTTTGAAATCCATGGAGGAGTTACTAAAGTTCATAACTCATAGTGAAATAGATCAATGTTGAGTAACCCAAGGCCTCCTGAGCATGGGTACCATGTATATTGCCATGTGTATCACAATAAATTAGCATTAATAGCAATCAAATGAATGACCATTGAAACTAAACAATGACTGGTTGAACCCCATTCAACAGAGCAGAAAATTTCATAGAATTTTCAGGCGTGGGATAATGCATAAGATCATGAAATTTCACTTGCACTCAATGAGATCACTGTTAGATTCATGGGACCCACTCTCCTACTCCCAATTTACTTTCCAATAATGTTTCTCTGGCACCAAAACATGAAACATGCATCACTGCACTCAACCTTTAACCCAGTATAGAGGTATTTATTCATCTCTTTTGAATAAAACTTACTGTAGGAAGCAATGATAATGTTTTATGTCATACTTGAGGACAAGGTTAAAGCTCCACTTACACCATAAGCCAGTCCCAGATTTTCTCCTGGGCTTTAAAGTGTTTTCCTGCCACTAAGGTAAGAAAGGAGTAAGGGAGAAAAGGAAGGTGGCTGTTCATTGACCATTATTCACATGCATAACCATTCAGCATTGTAAGACAGTGCCACGAATTGTTGTACATTCTTTGCAGGAAAAAAAAATGTTAAACTTGGGTGAACATTGAGGGTAACACACTTCAGTTCAGAGAGTACCCTAACCTCTCCCCTGCCCTATCTACCCTGGTTCACTAGGCTGTGCTAATGCTTGCTATAAATTCAAGGAAGAAAATAATCTTTTTGTTCTCTGTGTGAATAATAGAGATCCTGGACCACTTGGAGAGACAAAAGCTCAATACGTGGTCTACTGTCTTCTTTGGATGCCATATTGCTCCCACGGACCCCTGTGCTTGTAAAGTTGTATTTACCTTTCTACACTCAAGTTTCTTTTTCTTTTCTTTCTTCCTTTTTTTCTGCTAAGACAGTGAAAGGCAGGGAACTATGCCAGCAAATGACTGTGGACAGTGCTGTAACTTCAGTGAGAAGTATTATGCATAATGCATCATTTTATTGAAGGCTTTTGAAAATGAAATGACTAGTTGGTCTCACAAATGCCTTCTCCAAGAGTTTTCTGCATGATTAGGAAGACAAGTACTCTGAGAACTCCCTTATTTCTTTTCATGGCAAAAGCAATTGCCCTGCTGTTTGCCTGCAGAACAGCTACTTGGTAAGAAGTAAGCACAAATCTTGAGACTGTTTGTCAAAGTTTCATCATGTTAGCACCTCAAGGGCTACAATCCCAGGCTACTTCTGTCTTCATAAATCTCTCCTTTAATATGATTTTAAATATGTGGTAATGAATTTTTACCATAAGACATAGCAACCTGCTTATACTAGTACTCAGTACTTACTTGGTTCACATCTTAGAGAAGAAAAGTTTCCAATACACATTAAGATTAAGAAGCCTGATTAATGGCTACATAAACAGTTAACTCTGTTATCCTCTTCCCATAATGTGTATCATATTTAACTCTTGACATTAAAAACATTTCTTTTTTTTCCTGTTTAAAGCTTATAAAAAGTTATTCTTCATTGTCATGGAGAAGATCCATTGGAGTTCAAGTTGAAAAGGGGTTCTTCAAAGCATAGGCTGACAGTTTCTCTAATACACCAGTTCTCAACTTTCCTAATGACATGACCCTTTAATACAGTTCCTCATGTTGCGGTGACCCCCAACAAAAACATTATTTTCATTGCTACTTCATAACTGTAATTTTGTTACTGTTATGAATTGCAATGTAAATATCTGATATGTAGGGTGCATTTAAATTGAACATAACCCACAGGTTGAGAACCACTGTCCTAATACTTACAGTTTTAGAGAAGTGCTTAGAATATTGAGAAGTGCAGTAACTTGCTTGAGGTGACACAGGCAAATATGAACTGTGGGGGAAAAAAGTATAAAGGATGTTACCAAAGAAATGTGCAGTTGAAAATGAGGGGTAGGACACATATCAAGAGAAAGGGATAATTGATTATTAGCCCATGTGCTACAATGATATTCTTATCAAGGTAAAAGAAAGCTCCTGGTACAACTAATGTTTCCACTATGGCAAATTCATGGAAAGACATGGAAAAGACACTGACATCACGAATAAGCATTGGTGGGCTGAGATCTGCATCACTGAAAGACACATACAAATTTATAAGATCAAAGATCAATTGTAGTAATGGAGTTTATATTGTTCCAATGAGTCTTTCTTTGAGATCCAGCCCCCCAAAGCCCCATAA
>CM053588.1:278583358-278601218 GCA_028646515.1 Pseudochirops corinnae
AGATGAGGAAACTGTAATTTACTTGCCCAGGACCCCATAGCTAGTCAGTATGAGAGGACAGATCTGAACTTAGATCTTCCTAACTCCAAGTCTGATTCACTACCCAATGTACCTCCTGGCTACTTTCCTTTAATTAGACTTCCCTTAACTTCAACTATCTGGAGTAGGGATGACTTCCTATATTTTAAAATTTATAAGCAATGATTAAAATGAGACCCCAAATTTCCACTTATTCTGCTACTTGACATGATTTATCATTTTACTAGTCAGAAGTATAGAGATTTTCTGATTGGCTTCTTTCAGAAGATATCTTATAGAAGACAAGCTTTTAGAAAACACTAAAAGTTTTAAAAAGATCAGTAATAAAATCTTTCTGAGAAAGGAGAGAAAAGAGGACAAGATCAAAGTTTTGTTTTGTTTTTTTTTCTATCTATCCAGTACATAGTAAGATATATCCTATTTAACAGAATTCCATTATCCGGAAATCTGGACTTAAATGGAAATAATTAACTGAAATTATCTTTTTTTTTAAAAAGCACATGATAGCCTTCTATTTGCAAATAAAAATGACCTTCAATATAAAGTATAATGGACAACTACTAATATCATGGATGCACTGCTAAACATACAAACACTATTACTGGCAATAAATCACTTTAGAAAGTCAACTAAGCTTGAGATTGTTGAAAGAATCCAATGTTGTATTAATTTTGTTGAAAGATAGATATGCCTTTAAAAATCTAAATTCCCTTTATATATAAGATATGTTTCAGGCATAGGGAAGAGCCAATCAGAGAGATAGGAAATGGAGTTTGTAAAAGATGCAGCTATTAAACCAGAATGGTTGGAATGCAGAGTGGGAAGTGGGAAAGAAATGTAAACATGAAAATATTGGAAAGGTAGGAAAGGTCTAAATTAAAAATAACTTTAACTGACAAGCAGAGGAGTTTATATATGATCTCTGGATCAATTTGGGAACCACTAAAACTGGTTAAGAAGGGTAGTGATACAAACCAATTCTTTGAGAAAATCACTTTGACAGCTGTTGGAGGATGAATTTGGCAGAAACAGGTTTGGGTAAGGGATACCCAAAAGGATGCTATTAGACATAAATACGGGATGAGAGTAAGGAGTCAAACATGACATCCATCATTCTTGTGTTGTGCTTTGAATCTGGGTGACTGGAAAGATGGTAGGGCCCTAGACATTGACAGAAAAGTTTATAACAAGCAGTGGCTGGAGGAAAAGATAATGAGTTCTCTTCTAGACATTTTGAGTTTGAAATGTTTTCACAATATACAGTGTGAAGTGTCCAGTAGGCAGTTAGTGATATGAGACTATACATCTGGGAGTCATCAGCATAGACATGATAATTAAACCCACGGGAGTTGATGGCATCACTGAGAGAAAGAATAGAGAAAAGAGAGCCCAGGACAGAATCTTGGAGGTGAACCCACAGTTAGGGGACATAGAATAGAAGATGAATCACTGAAGGACATTAAAAAGTGGTCAGAAGGAGAAGATATTTTGAAACAAAGAGGGAGAAGTGTTCAGAAAGGGAGGGGGATTGACGGTGTCCTTTACAGTAGAGAGGTAAAGAAGAGAATTAAAAAGAAGTGATTAGATTTCGTGATTAGGAGGTTTTTTTGGCATCTTTGAAGAGAGATGTCTCCTTTCTCCCAAGAGGGTTAACTGATAAAGTGAAAAAAGATATTGCAGCTTTAAAAAGCATTTAAGAAGAGAGGAAGTTGAGGTCCTAACCATAGATGGCTTTTCAGGTAGTTTGGCAGAAAACAGGAGTAGAGATATAGGGTAGTATTTAGTAGTTATGGTGGGATCAAGGGAGAGAGTCTGAGGATTAGACAATCTGGACATAATAGTAACCATCAGAAAGAGAACCTTTAGTAAATATTGAGAGACTGAAGACTAGAAATAAGGGGTGAAGGTGGAAGCAGTATTTTGCGGAATCTGGAAGGGGATGGGATCAAGGGTGTAATTCGAGGTCAACTTTTCATCAGAGAATAGAATAAGGGAGGAAATCAGGTGAGAAAGTGGTATCAGGTGAGGAAGGGAGGAAAGGAAATTCACAGTGACAAGCCTCAATTTTTATCTTTTTCCTATAAAATAGGAGGTGAGGGAGTAGGGATAGGAAGGAGCTGGGTACTGACGAGAAAAGTATTTGAGACGGCTGTTGTGTAAAGTACATAAGGAATAATTTAGA
Organism: Pseudochirops corinnae; assembly: GCA_028646515.1. Classification (NCBI taxonomy): domain Eukaryota; kingdom Metazoa; phylum Chordata; class Mammalia; order Diprotodontia; family Pseudocheiridae; genus Pseudochirops; species Pseudochirops corinnae. The sequence continues at coordinate 278,585,580 of CM053588.1, forward strand.
CAGTTACAAACTTTGTACATGTTCAATTAAGTATAGAACCTTGTAAAGAGTTCTAGAATTTTAGATGCAATTTCTTTCCTTAATTAAATTATATTGGATAATATTTGCAAAGTACTTAGTACAGTGCATGGAACATAGTAGGTTTTTAGTAAATGTTTGTTGCCTTCCCTCGTAATTGGGCAGAATGGGAGAGGGACTGGGATTGGAACCACAAAAGACGAGGGCAATTTGAAAGCTGTCTATGAGAAAAAATGTGTAAATACCAGATGGACTATAAACAATCTTGTTTTGGATACTGAATGCAACAGAGATTATCTCTGGCCTAGTTATTGTCATGTCACCCTGCCTGGGTTAAAGATCAGCAAGAGTATTAGGGGCATGAATAGCCCTGGAAAGTATCAGAGTCTTGGCATGAAGTGAAGGGGGGAATCATTTAACAGGGAGGTGGTGGCTGAATGCCACTAGCTGACAAAGCTAGGATTTTAAAAGAAATATATCCTTAAAAATGGATATAAAAAGAATATTATATGGGTTTAGGAAAATAGTTTCAATTTTATTTTTTATAATTCCTATAACTTGTTAATGGAAAGACTGGTAGTAGTTCTAAGTAGGCTTCAGAATACTATCAATAATGACTCCAGTGTAAAAAGTGGATTAAAAGACATTAAGGGCATTTATGAGAGGATGAGGAAATGAACCAGTCATGCAGTGAGTATAAAGATAAAGAAACGAGGATAAGACAATTGACTCTGTCCCAGGGCATCAAGATTTAGGGATAGGGGACATATTTTCTTTTTGTAGTGTTTTTCCTAGTCTGCTGTGTAATTGAGTCATAATAAACCATAAACACAGTCCTGAGCTTTTATCCTTAGTGTCCTATCACAGTTGCACTCCTGATCCATTATCACCATCTCTCCTATCTTCTTGCCTCCACATACCCATCTGTGTTATTAATAATAATTTTTAAAACATCTCATCAGAGAACCTTACATCATATGTAACTAAAAATACTGAGATGTTTCATTCATCTTCCCTCTTCTTCATCTTATGTAATAGAGATGCCTTTTGCCAGTGTCTTCTCCTTTGCCTCTCAAATGAAGAGATAGTCCTATTCCTTACCAATGCTAAGATGCCAAGTGATCCCACTTAATCCTATCTTCTTTAGTGGATTGTTTCAGCAGTCATACCCATTTTCTCTTTCTTTCCTGGTCTTCCAGCTACTTCTTACATATTTGAAAAACTCTCACTTAAATCCCCTAGCTGTTGTTCCATGTCTCTTCTCCTTTTTGTGGCTAAACTTCTTGAGAAGTCCAAGGACAATCTATAACTCCACTTTCTGTCCTCTCATTCACTTCTTAACACTCTACCAGGGCTTAGCATGGTCCTGACACTTGACAGGAATTTAATAAGTGCTTATTGAGTGACTGACTGACTAAACCTAGGACCCTATGACTGAGCAATGTATTTTGGCACAGCATGATGAGGAAATTTCAGTGGGTTAGGAAGATTGAGATACAAGTTCCAGTCTGGCCCACCACTGATTCACTTTTTGACCTTGAAAAACTAATTTTCCCATCCATAAAATGAAGGGAAGTGGGGAATAAATTATCCTAGCAATCTCTTACATAGTAGGATCTAGGCACTTTTTCTTAATTTGCTTGGTGTTGCTTTTCAGATAGAAATCCCATTTTACTTTGTGCCAATGGCTCAGCAGATTGCCCAGCACACACTAGCCAGGGAATGCTTTTTGATTGATTGAGAAATTTAAGAATTCAGGAGTAAGGGAAGTGGTTTCCAAAGAGCCACAAGAGCTGTCACAAATATTATACATTGTATAGAGAACATAAGAGCATCCCTTAGGCTCTTCTATAGAGCTTAATTACACTTTACACATCCGTTTTAAACACCTTGCTTCTATGATATCTAAAGCCACAGATTAGAAGCAGAAAATGAGAAAGCAGCAGCAGAGGGCATTTCATCCTATAAGTAATGGGAGGTTTTCTTGTTATGGTTGGTGATGGTAGCTCTAGTGTTTTCAAGCGATGGAGTGACATCAGACCTGTGAATTAAGATTATTTTTGTAGTTATTTGAAAGTGGGACTGGAAAGGAAAATCAGTTAGGTTATTATTAAAAATTCCAGGCAAAAACTGTTTAAGGCCTGAGCACATAATAGGAGAGGATTCTAGGCAGCAAAGTGTCCAGTGTTCTGGACTTGAAGTGGAAGACCCGAGTTCAAATTGTTCCTCCGACACTCACTAGCTTCATCCTCCTGTGTAAGTCACTTAACCTCTGTCTGCCTCAGTTTCCTCACCTATAAAAGAGAGATAATAATACTACCCATCTCCCAAGGTTTGGGGGAGGCTCAAATGAGAAAATAAAAGCAGCATATGCAAACTTTAAATGGCTGTGTAAATTCAAGGTGCTTATTATTTTTACCGTGCTGATGATGAGGTAATTAATTGGATGAAACAGAGAAGACTTAAAGGTTTCTAGCCTGAGATCCTGAAGGATAATGGAGTTATCACTAGCAATTAGGGGGCTGGCAGGAGAGGCAGATTTTGGGCAGAAGATGAGTTTAGCTTTCTACATGTGAAGTAGGGAATTCTAAATTAATGCTTAGTTAAAAGCCATAGGGTATTCAGAGGTCATCTAGTCCAATTTCCTCATTTATAGCCAAAGACATTGTCATATCTATGATGAAGTTGGAAATTTGGTATTAGAGAGATTGAGATGAGATGGAAGGGACAGAAGGAGGGAAGGAGGGAGAGGGAGAGAGAGAGAGATGGAGAGACAGAGACAGAGAGAGAGACAGAGAGAGAGACAGAGAGACAGAAAAAAAAGAAGAGAGAGACACAGAGACAAAAATAGAGACAGAGGAAAAGAGAGAAGAGAACAATCTGCCTATAGGTAGTAATTAAAGACAGAGTGAGGCTAAGATTGCTAAGGATGAGAGAGCAGAGAAACAAGGTGGAAATTTGAAATTATGTTCTGTGGCCTGTGATTTGGAAAGGCATCCAAAAGGGAAAGAGTTCTTTCTGCTTGTAGAGTTGTAGCAGTTTATAAAATGTATTGTGAATAATCACATTTCATTCTGATATACAGAGGCAGAAATCGGTATGAGTATGTAGGGGTTTCAGGAAGTGTTAATATGTTATTGCGCTTGATATGATAGAATCAGACTGGTCGTGACTTGAGGGTGAAGCGTAGATGAGAAAAGAGTGTGGTACGAGGACAGAAAGTGCTATTTGAAACGTGTAATGTGAAAAGAACATCTTGTTAGAGATAAGAGAATACAACAAGATGTGGATAGACTCAGTGGTTCAGTGGTGTCTTAGTCTTAGGGTTCTTCCTGTTATATCCAAGAGGCTTGTGTCATTGGTCCTACTATAGATCATGGCTGGCAAAGCTTCAAGCCAATTCATAGAGAACAGACTATGCTAGTGTGGAAGTATGGAAGAGATAATGCAATATAATGTTTTATTTTCTGTCATACTAGTTCATTTTGCCATGGCTTCCCATCCCCAAAGAAAACTATCACTCCTCCTGTATGAGTATTGGGCATTTGTAACTCAGACCACCTAACCATGAACATACAAACAAAACTAGTTCCCTTCCTCTACACTTTAGATGGGGTAATAAGGGTGATGTGGATCCAGTCAGAGCAGAGGCAGCGTCTCTATGTACCAAACACAGGAACTGTGGTTTACTGTGAGATTTTAGAGGAGGCATCATTCCCTAATCTACCTAGGTCAACCATTCTGTAGTAGTCAATGATCTTCCATGCACTTTCCAGGGACACTCGGAGGAAATTTAGTCACTTTGAGACTGATAGGACCATAGATTTAGAGTTGAGAGGGCCCTTAGAGGACATTTTATCTAACCCACTCATTTTACATACATTATGTCTAAAGTCAGAAAAAGCTATGAAGTTTCTATCCTTCCCTGAATATAGGGGCACTGAGAAGCCATTCATGTAGGGCTGAGAAAATGAATATAGTAGCAAAAGGTTTTGATAAGGCCCCAAACCCAACCTATTGGGTAAAGGACTCACTATTAGGCAAAAAACATTCTGGGGAAAATGTGAGTAAGTCTGACAGAAATGAGTTATAGGTCAACATTTCATAACACCCATCCATTTGAGTTTCAAATTGATATTTAACTTAGATCTAAAAAAATCAAATCATAAAAGCAATAGAAGAGCCAGGAGGAAAACAAATTTCATAATTATGGATAACAGAAGAGTTAATGACCAAATAAGTGATAGGATCACAGAATATTAGATGGACAATTCTGATCACATGAAATTTAAAAGTTTTGTACAAACAGACCAATGCAGTTAAAAGTAGAAAGACAACAGTTAACTGAGAAAACAATATTTGCAAAGTTCCTCTGATAAAAATCTCATGTCTAAGATATATAAGAAAGTGATTCAAATTGATAAAAGGACCATTCCTCAATAGATAAGTGGTCCAAGGATATGAACAGGCAGTTTTCAAATGAAGAAATTCAAGTTATTACCACCCGTTTGAAAAAATTCTCCATATCACTAATAGAGAAGTGCAAAATAAAGAAACTTTGAGGTTCCCTATAAAACCTATCCAGAAAAATGCTAAATGTTGGAGGAGCTGCAGGAAAAAAAAATCCCATCAACGTGTTTTTGGTAGAGTTGTGAATTGAAATTCGGGAAATTTTGGGGAACTATGCCCTCCGAGTCACGTGATGCTAGACCTACACCCCAAAGAAATAAAAGGAGGAAAAGAATCCATAGGAAAACAAATACTCATAGTAGCCCATTTTGTTATAGCAAAGAATTGGAAACTAAGAGAGTGTTTACCATTTGGGGAAAGGCTAAAGTGACAGTAGACAGACAGACAGACAAACAGATGGGGTGATAATGAAACATTAGTGATCTATAGGAATGATGAAAGAGATGATTTCAGAAAAAGTTGGGGAGTTATATAGAGTGAACAGAATCAGAAGAACAGAAGACAGAGGGTAGGTGAGATGGAAACAGAGACAAGCAAAACACTCAATATTCTGCATTAAGTTGCGTGTAGTGGTTACATCCCTGCTGCTAAGTAGTCTGAGGTTCATCGATCTCTTGAGCTGAGTGGTTCTGAGCTGCATGGTAGGGTGGGAGAGGGAGGAGGTATTACGATTTGGTGTTCCAACTGGCATCAATACGGTAAGTCTACAGGAGAGGGGAACCATCAAGTTGTCTAGGGAGGACCAAACCAGTTCAAATTGGAAAAAAGAACAAGTTAGTGCTGGGATCCAGACATAAGTAATCCTTTATTTCTAACCTGCCCTGGATTGATAAACTTGGTATTAGAAAAAACAAAGCAAAACAAAACAAAAAGAATGGAAATAAAAAGAAAGCTACATGTTGGATTTATCATGTGTACAATGTATGTGTATATGTATATATGTAATCATATATATCATATATTTATTCTATATTTAAGGTAAGTACATAATAAAAAAGTGCAGTTTCATGTACTATGCTCTTTTTCAGTTTTACTGTGTATTTGGAAAGGTTCTTTTTGTGCATGTTATAAAAACACAACAAAAAGGGCTGATAAAAAATACCAGTAAACAAGATCTTTACATTTAGGGCTCTGTCTCATAAATACAAACTTCAAGTGGAAGGAGAAATAGAGGGGATAACTGGAATGATCCTTAGGCCCACTTATCCCTTTGTAATAAAGACTATGGGGAAGAATCACAGTAGAAGGAAGGTACTAAGTAATGGGAAAGATTCACTGAACAAGCCCTTGGAGTTTTTGTAACAGAGGCCTAGCAAAAGAGAGTACTAGCAGATCTCCCCCTCCTTAAGGAAGGGAAACGTGTGTGTGTGTGTGTATAATTATTGTTTTTATTATTATTAAGCAAATCTATCTGCATTGGGGATGGTGGAGAGATATATTTGAACATAGGGTGATATAAAAGCAAAAGATGTTAATAAATATAAGAAACACTCTATTGATATGAGTTTGTTTTCCTTTTGAAATATGAAGAGAGATCAGATTGTACTCTGTTTTGGCCAAAGTTGGTGGGAGTGTTAACTTTGGGTGGGAATTAGAAAATCAGAATGCTACAGGGTAAGGAATAAGTTAAAGGACAGAGAGAGGTGGATAGAATGAATGGTGAGGGAGGTTTGATGCTGTGCATATGTGGAAGTAAGGGAAGCATGCAAATGGCACCATGAGTAAATGTGCCATCATTTTGACCTCTGGGGGAAATGAACAGTGGACATTTTATAATTGTGCTAGGAGGTACTGAGGCTGCTTGTGCATAATGCTTGTTGGAGGTATGTCAGTAACTACTAAGGATGAAGAATGGATGAACAGATAGCATGGCAGAGAAAGAATTTGGTCAAAATTGTGAATGTTTTGAACAGGTGCAGTTAGGTAGCACAGTGGATAAAGTTCTGGACTTGGAGTCAGAAAAAACTGAATACAAATCCAGTCTCAGATGCTTTCTGGTTGTGTGACCCTGGGCAAGTCATTTAATCCTTCTTCATATGTAAAATGATTTGGAGAAGGAAATGGCAAACCATTCCAGTATTTGTCCCAAGAAAACCCCAAATGACATAACAAAGAGTCAGATGTGACTGAAAATGACTGAACGGACTCAGAAACCACTTGACAGCTGTTGTCCAGTGTTTAACTAAGTGAATGACTGAATAAATGAGTAAATAGATAGATAGACAGATAGATAGATAAACAAGTAAGCAAATAAATAAATACAGCATTTTCAAAGTGTTTACTGTGGACCAAGCACTGTGTTAAATATAAGGGATACAAATAAAGAGAAATTCTTAATGAATTTATACTCTAATTGGCAAATTCAAGCACATGTAGAATGACTCAGCTGCAGAGCATATGGAAAGACTCAGAGGTCCTAAGAGTGTAACAAAATGTCAGATGATCAGGTCCAGGAGTTCTCAAGATGCATATGCTTCCACAAAGGCAGTTCATTGCTTTTGATTGGTGTTGCAGAATCTCATCCTTGGACCCTCTCATAGAGTGATGATGGGAAGTTAATGGCATCAGTGACAGTTATGTCTACTGACTTCAGGCACATATGGGATATATTGCAATTCGTGGTATGCAATGATTGTTGCTATGGAATCCAAAGCAACTTGGCATTATTTTCCTCCATCATATTAACTTCATTTGTGATTTCTCTATGCTGAGAGCAGGCTGTCAAAATGCTAACGGCAATTTAGTGTAAAGTCAATCATGAGCAACTCTCCTGAGGACTTCTGCTATGAATAAGGTTAAGGATTTAATCGCATAGTATAGTGAACTCTCTATTCAGCAATAAACTTAAGCAAAACATTCAAGGAACTAAAGCACAACATTCACAACAATATAACATAAGAACTTATTACTAAGATGGCCACATAGTCTTAAACAAAACATATCATTCAGTAAGTCACAATATCCTCAATCAGTATAAAGTACCCAAGTCAAATCTTCTTTCATCTTGGAGGCTGGCTTCCAATAATCTTTAAGGGGTAGAAGAAAGTAAAACATCATCCACTCCTAGGTCACAGTAAGTTACAATATCATCAGTCAGCGCTGAGTACCACCTGTTCTATATCTCAGCCCGCGGGACCATTCCACTCCAAGCCCTTCACAGTTTCTGTTTCTAGCAAGACAAAACTTAACAGAGTTAAGAGTAAATATAATAATATTTATACACATTGACAGCACTATCATCTCAATTCACTTTCTGTCTGACAAAGTAACACAAACCAGCAGACAAAGCTTCTGTCTAAGAAATCAAATACACATCAACAGTAAAGTTCCAGAACTTCTGTAAATAGCAGTAATGTCCTGTTTCAGGGCTTCTGGTAAAGTCCTCTTTCAACAGACAGAAGGCTTCATTCTGACAAAGTAACATCAACACAGACAGAGCAGGCAGACAGAGTGCTGAACATCACAAACATTCTCTCCCTCAGTTCTTTTTGGTCCCAGCTCATGCTCAAGCTTTTCTCTGCTCTGCTCCTTTCTGTTCTGCCTTTCCTGCTGTGCTCTTTCAGCAAGCTCCTCCCACTGCGTGCTCTATGTGATGATGTTAGGCCTATTAAGGACAGGGGAGTTTTCAAAACTCCCTTAGGCATATTATAAATGCAACATGAATGTATACAGTTTCCAACAAAGACTTGACACAATCAAGGCCGAGGCTCAAAAGCTCTTGAATAGCTGAAACAAGCAGCAAAGTACTACTTTATTTGTCATTACAGTCAGGCATTTATAACTCAGGTTACCTGATAGAAGTGAGTCCCAAGGATGACAAACACATTGGAGGTGAAAGAGCATGGAAGATAAACCAGTAAAAGAAACTTACAAGGTCAGACAGGTAGGAGGAGAACATGGAGAGAAAACTCATAGAAACTAAAAGAGAGGGTATCAAGAAAGTAGGTGTGATCAATAACATCAATTACTATAGAAAGATTAAGAATGATGAACTGAGAGAAGGGTATAGGGTTTGACAAGAAGAGGTCATTAGTGGCCTTAGAGAAAACAGCTTCAGTCAAGAGGTATGGACAATAGCCAGAAGGAAGAAGGCCAAGACATGAGTAAATGGTAAAGAAGTACAGAGAGCAGAAATGTGTGTTTTGAAGTGAGGGGGAGCAGAAAAAGAAGACAATGGTTTGAGGAATGACAGTACACATTGGTTTCTTTATTTAACCAGTAGCCCTGACAATAAAAGCTTAAATAGAAACACAATTATGATTTGCCTAATTATTCTTCACTCATTGATGACATTTCTATATTCACTGAATCCCACTGGCATAGAATATTACCATATAGTCAGAAAATGACCAAAAGATGGGCTAATTTCCTCTTCATATAATGTGGTAAGACAGGGGACTTTGTATAATGTGGTAAGACTAGTGATTAAGTTGGAAAACCTAGATTTGACCTACCTACTTCTATTCCATTGGGCATTTTAATTTCTGATTTCCTAAAACTGGGACTTTTAAATTGGATAACACCCAAATCAGATTATGGCTGTAAATTAAAGTGCATTTAATCAGCAGCACACAATTCATTTGTCTTGAAATTCTCTTTAGTATTCAGTCAGCTGACACAAAATTTCACACATTACAATGAAGGGAAATGCATAAACTTTGGGACAGGAAGGAAAATGAATCCGGAAATTAAGATTAGGTGCCTTAGAACTGTGAATAATTTCATCCAGGGAATATTTAGACAGAGATGTGCTAATTTAGCAATGGCTTTTGAAATATAAAATCTTTTGAATGGAATTAAATATAGAATATGAGTTCTTGGAACAATTGATTATCTTCCACACTGAGAATATAATGAAGAAAATTAATTAATGCAAAGTTAGATTATAGGGATCTCAGCAAATATAAAATTTTAGTGTGTTTATGACAACAAAATATTTGCCATATAGCATGATCCATGTTTATTCAAATCTAGAATTACCATCATTGATTATGTAGAATGCTCTATAATGATGTAATGAATATAAAAGTTATTTATTTCCTTTTTTACAATCAGAACTGCAATTTTGCACCAAAACATTACAATAGTTTTCATATTTTTTAAGTAGTACACAGTGTATACCCACATAAAATTATTTTCAATTAATTCAACAATTCAGTTACATAGCTAATAACTAAGTTTGTCTTTCAAGCTGCACCCATGGACAGTGATCTAAAGCAACAATGAAATACTATGTATAGAAAGTTAATTATATGTTTTGTAGCATTTATATACATCTCATATGTACTTTGTGATATACATACCCTTATTAGAATGATTCATTGGCAGAAAAGAACATAGAAAAGAGACTATATTCTGTGCATAATCCATGTGCTGTCAATTTCTGGAGCTCACACTGTTAACCCACTGTGAGCAGTGCACAGTATTGTATTTACTATTGAGTCTGAGATACCTGTAAAGCCGGGTTTGGATCCTAATTATATGAGTTACAGAATGAATCATCTAAATCAGTTCCTCCTCTACAAACATCATCTCCCCAACCACACAGAAAGCATTCTCACAAAGAGCAATGATATAAAAATGGTGGGGACAAGAATCAGAATGTGGGGGGAAGGGGTTGGTAGAGCAATTGGCATGGAATCGGAATGCAGTCAATGGAAAGAACTGCTCTTTCCAGAAAGTCATCAAGGAAGGAAAAGAGGATCTGCTTGAACACTTAAGATAATAGTAAAATTGCCACTTAAAAGATTGCCCATCTTATCCTTACAATTATTTCTCATACGACATATTTTCCTGATTCTTAATCATTCTAGGTGCTTTCTTTTGTTGATGCTCTAGTTGAGAGCTTGCCTAGCCTTTTTCAGGATTGCTCATCTACCTTTGTTGTCCACCTATCACCCAACTCTCACCAATGGCTGATAGAAACTGTAGCATGCATAGCAACCATAACTCAGTAAATCATCAAGGCAGATGGACTAAACCAGGTTGAGGGTAACCGGCAGGGCCCAAACCCAATGATGTGTTTGAGAGGGTGTCTACCCCAAACATGTGAAGACTTCTTCCAGCAGAATGGGAAGATAGAAACAATTTGTTCCAATGGCCATGAAGGTGCCTGAAGAAGGTGCCTGAAGCAGGTACTGAGGAGTACTTAGAGCTTGGTCAGACATCAAAGATGCCAATGTCATTCACTACATCCTGTGCCATTGCCAATTGTCTTGACATTTGTCTTGCCACTGGACTTTGATGATTCTGAAAGAGAGAATGAGAATGATGACTTTGTGTAACTCTGCCTTACTTAAATACACTTCATGAGCAAATCAAGACATCACTCTATGATGTCATTGGTCCTCTTCAAAAAACAAAGGATGCACAAAATGTTGGCCAATATTCCTAAAAGGTGACATCTTGAATTGAATGAAATATTCCACAAAGGAGGGGTTCTGTGTGTGTGTGTGTGTGTGTTTATGTGAGAGAGAGAGAGAGAAAGAGAGAGACAGACAGAGAGACAGACAGAGAGACAGAGAGAGAGAGACATGGGTTGCTTTGGCAGCTTGTTGAAACCTATAGACCCCTTCTCAGAGTGATGTTTGATATACATAAAATTCAATACACATAAGTAAAAGGGAAATGATTTTAAAATACAGATATCAAAATATTAAACGAACAAGTTTATGGGTCTCAGATTGAGAAATAGTCTGACTAATGCAACATAGAGTAGGGTAGTTGTTTCCCTTACTGTAGCCGAGTGATTTAGGGGATAGAAGACTGGCCTTGGAGTCAGAAAAACATAAGTTTGAATTCTGCCTCAGACACTAGCTGTGCAACTCTGGGAAAATCACTTAACTTGTCAGCCTCAGTTTTCTCATATATATAAAATGGTATCATAACGACACAAGCTTCACAAGATTGTTGAATGGACCAAATGAAATAACATGTGTAAACCACTTTGTAAACCTTAATATATTATAGAAAAGTGATTACTATTATCATTATTAATCAGGTAACCCAACACAGCATGAAAATGTTGATGTAGCGATTTGGCCAAGTGAAGTGATAGCCTTGAGCATCAGGAAATAACATCACCTACTTTACAGAGTTGTTGTGAGGACAAAATGAAATATATGTGAAGTGGTTTGCAAAATTTAAATTGCTCTATGATGTCAAATTATGATCATTAATATTACCAGCTTGGATACTTTATTATTATATTTTTTACTTAATAGAATAAAAGTTGATGTATGCTTTTGTAAAAATAAAAAGAGTGAAAAGTTGGTGCGAATAGAGAAGCAAAACATTTTTATTTGATTTTTACTTCTCTCATCATTCTTTATATAAGGAAATCAAGGAAAATAAACCAATGTAAGTTCAGACAGCCAAGAATATATTTTAGTGAAACAGTGCTTTCTGTGGACTGTAAGGATATATGTAAATAAAATATTAAGGATGAGTCAGTATTGACTTAACTGTGATCTACGTAAAGCCAAGGTAGCTGTATGATTAATTATGACTTGAATGTCCAAATGGCCAGTATTTAAACCTACTTAAGTCGTTTCCCACTCCTTTTATTGCTTTATCAATATCTCTTCTTTCAGAACAGTTCATTGCATTTTGCCTGGGAACCTGGGAAAACCTTCTTGGGAAGGACTTATAATGGAATATGGTGATGATGGGCAGGTTTCCAATATTGAATAGATCAATGGCCTGATCTAACTGCCACAAAACAGACTGAATTTCCCTTTTTGCAATTTATGGGGAGCACTGGTCCCTGATATTGTTTATCATCTAAGAACACTCTTCATAAGCCTGCTTATGAAGTTGACTCTTTCTCATTCCCTCAATCTTTAGAGATAAATCACCTCTATTTACCTGCAATGTTCAACAAATTTGTTACTTACTCTTTGCTCCAGTAGGTTTCTCTATATTTTCATCATGAATATGAACTAGGTGGAGAAGCAGTCAAGGTTTAAGCACACCTTTATTAGCTAAGCATTCAACCTGATCCTAGCAATTTATAGGGGCCAGCTGTGGCCTGGCATTCAGCTCCATCTAGTCCATCTCAGGGAGGGACTGTTGCCTTCTTTGCTGCTGCTAGATGTGTCAGGAGGAACTGAGGTAGAATTTTGCTTTTGCAAGAGGAACCAAACCTGCTTGCCTGGAATTCAATTTCTGGACTCAAAAACAGTTTCATAGTGATGGTGTGTAAGCTCTGGGAACCCCCTTTAATGTTCCCACTTGATGAGGCATTTGCCTGATGCCATATGCCTTTCATTATTGCTAGGCCCAAATCTGTTACTCTTAACCTAGCCTAGCCATCCATTGTGTACCCTTGTTCCTGTCAAAAATATCTATACCCATACCTATTATGCCTAAATTAACCTAGCCCTGCATTATCTGTCATCTCCAGGAAGCCTTCAGCTATTTCTCACCCTAAATCCCATTCCTGGAGTATGACCTCAGTTCCATCAAAGATTCTCCTTAGACTCCTCTTCAAGATCCTCCCCAAACCCCTCTTCTAGACCACCCGTAGAACCTTCCCACTATCTTTCTGTATATAAGATCCATCTTTCCTCCTTGAAAAGGCTGAGATTACTCTAGGGCAGACTCACTCTGTGTTAGATTATTCTGGTCCACTTGTCCAATCCAAGCATCACAAATACTTAGGCTTGTTAAGAGTCTACCCATTATGATCAATCTTTAATAAACTTTGCTTTACTATGGCTGAGAGAAGACTTGAGTCAAATTCATTCATGTCAGCATTTAGGGTCTTGAGCACCCCAAAACCCCCAAACCACAACAATAGCACTAGCTAGTTGTTACAACAACTAAGCTGTGCCAGGGTCTGCCTTTGTTTTTTTTAAGTTCATTCACTTTCAGATAGAACTATTTATAAATACTTTAAAATATAATTTTAATAAATTGTAATATATAATACAATGAATATCATATGACTATTTTAATAATATAATTAATATAATTATTTAATATAATAAAACTTTCTCTTATATCTTATTTGCATAGTGGTCACTTCTTAATGCTTTGTTGGCATAGATAAGCTGTAATCTGCTTGACACTTATACCAATAAAAATCCACATGGTCCACTTCTTTTTTTTTTCTTTTTTGTAGGAGGGAGGGCAGGGCAATTAGAGTTAAGTGACTTGCCCAAGGTCACATGGCTAGTAAGTGTTAAGAGTCTGAAGTCAGATTTGAACTCAGATACTCCTGACTCCAGGGCCAGTGCTCTATTCACTGCACCACCTAGTCACCCCTTTGATCTACTTCTGGAAAGGCTAGGAGAGTCCATTTTGCTCCTGTGTCATTCCCTCTTTGATATCCTTCTATGCTCTATACAGTGAGTCACAGGGTCATGAAGTGAAAAGGGAGCTTTCACTGGAGATAAATGATAGAGGAATCCCTAATGGAAAAGGCCTATTAAGGAAACAGTACAAATGAAATTTAAGTACCTCTAGGAAAAAACAGAGACAGAAAAAGAAAGAAAAAAGTGTAAATGTTAGTCTTAGAGTAGTCAAATCGGTAAGGCATTTAAAGTACAGTAATCAGACAAAATAATCACATCTATAAAGTGCGATTTGATTTTATTGGCATTGAAGGCCCTCAAAGGGAACTAACTCCCCTCTCCCCACCTGTTTTAGGAATCCTGGATTTAATTGGCTTTTCAATTCTTGAAAGTTATAATACTTAAATCTGCGAAGTGTTCCATGATTTCATCTTTCAGTACCAGTTCAAAAACTACCTAGGCACAGACTGACATCTCACACCACATACCAAGATAAGGTCAAAATGGGTATATAATTTAAAGAAAAAGAGAAAGATTGTAAGTAAATTAGGGGAGCATTTACTGTTTTATCAGTCAGATCTATGGATAAGGGAAGAATTTGTGACAAGAGACGAGAAAATGCTATGGGGTATAAAATGGATAATTTGGATTGCATTAAATTGAAAAGAGTTTGCACACACAAATTCAATGCAGCCAAGATTGGAAAGAAAGGAGAAAATTAAGAGGTGGGGGTGATTAATGCAGGTTTCTCTGATAAGACATCGTGTCTCAAATATGTAGAAAACTGAGTCAAGTCTATAAGAATGTGAATCATTTCCAACTGATGAATGGTGAAAGAATATGAACAGGTAATTTTCAAAGCTTTCTATAATCATATAAAAATGTTCTCAATAACTATTGATCAGATAAATGCAAATTAAAACAAATCTGAGGTATCATGTCACACCTATCGGATTGGCTAATATGACAGAAAAGGAAAATGATAAATATTGGAGATGATGTAGGAAATTTGGACACTAATGCACTGTGGATGGAGTTGAGTTGAGCCAGTCACTCTAGAAAAATTTGGAACCATATCCAAAGGATTATAAAACTGTGCATACTCTTTGACCTAGCAATACCACTTCTAGATCTGTCTCCCAAAAGAGATTTTTTTTAAAAAAGGTAAAGGGCTTAGGTGTACAAAAATATTTATAGCAACTCTTTTTGTTGTAGCAAAGAACTGGAAAATGAGAGGATGGCCATCAGTTTTGGAATGGCTGAACGGGGTTATGGTAAATGATTGTGGTGAAATACTACTGTGCTATAAGAAATAATTAGCAGGTGGATTTCAGAAAAAAAACAAACCTGGAAAGACTTAGATGAAGTGATGCAAAATGAAGTGAGCAGAACCAGGAGAACATTATTCACAGTAAGAATAATATAGTATGATGACCAGGTGTTAATGACTTAGCTATTCTCAGCAAGACAATGATCTAAGACAGTTCTAAAAGATTTATGATGAAAAATGTTACATACCTCTAGAGAGAGAACTGGTAGAGTATGAATACAAATCCCAGCATATTTTTTTAAACTTTATGCTTCCTTTTTTAGGGTTTTTGTTATTCTTTTCTTTGGTTTTGTTTTTGTTCTGTGTTTTTATTGGCAACATGGCTAATATGAAATGTTTTGCATGGCTACACACATATAATCTGTATTAAATTGCTTCCCTTCTCAAGGAAGGGAGAGAGGAGGGAGGGGATAGAATTTGAAAATCAAAATTTTTAAAATATATGTTAAAATTGTTTTTCATGTCATTTATATATATATATATATATACCTATATATAATATATATAGGTATGCATATATGTGTT
>CM053588.1:278601718-278622089 GCA_028646515.1 Pseudochirops corinnae
GAGGAGGAGGAAGAAGAAGAAGAAGAAGAAGAAGAAGAAGAAGAAGAAGAGGAGGAGGAGGAGGAGGAGGAAGAGAAAGAAGAAGGAGAAGAAGAAGAAGAAGAAGAAGAAGAAGAAGAAGAAGAAGAAGAAGAAAAGCAGGAAGAGAAAGAAGAAGAAGAGGAGGAAGAGAAAGAAGAAGAGGAGGAGGAGGAGGAGGAAGAAGAAGAAGAAGGAGAAGAGGAGGAGGAGGAGGAAGAGAAAGAAGAAGAAGAAGAGGAGGAAGAGAAAGAAGAAGAAGAAGAAGAGGAAGAGAAAGAAGAAGAAGAAGAGGAGGAGGAGGAGGAAGAAGAAGAAGAAGAAGCAGCTAAACATAAGGAGCTACTATGGGGACAAGGAAAGTCAAGACAGAGATATAGAATAAGACAATAACTCCAAAAGATCCACGCACCAAGCCTTAAAATCAATTGTAGAATGTACACAAGCTAAACAAAAATTCTTAGAAGCATGAAAGTTTTTCAAAAGCTAAAAATAAAATAAGAATTGTAGAAGAAATAATGAGGAGAAATGAGAATTATGCAAGAGCGTTATGAAAAAAGAATAAAATAAATTAGTAAAACAGTTGCAAAATATTACTAAAGGAAATAATTCCTTAAAAATTAGAATTTGACAAATGCAAGTCAATGGTTTTATGAAACATAAATAAATAATAAAACAAAGTCAAAGCACAGAGGGAAAATAGAGGAAAGTGTTAAATGTCTCAGAGGAAAAACCATTTACCTGGAAGAGAGATTGAAGAGAGATAACTTGAGAGTTTTTGGACTACCTAAAAATCAGTAACCACAAAACAAAACGAAACAGAAAAAGTGCCTAGACATCATATTTCAAGAAATTATGAAGTAAAAGTGCCCAGATATTTCAGAAGCAGAAAGCAAAGTAGAAAGCAAAAGAATCCATCAATCATCTCCTGAAAGATTCCCTAAAATAAAAACTCTTGGAAATATTCCAACCAAAACACAGAAATCCAAAGGCAAGGAGAAAATACTGCCAGTATCAAGAAAGAAAAAATTCAAGTACTAAGAACCATAGTTAAGATCACATGAGCTGTAATAGCCACCACTATAAATAAATAGAGGGATATGAATATGATATTCTGGAAGGCCAAGAATCTCGAATTATAGTTAAGTATAAACTATCCAACAAACCAAGTATCATCCCATACAGGACAATAATGATATTTGATGAAATAGAGGATTTGCAATGATTACTGCTTCAAAAACCACAGCTGAATAGAAAACATGATAATTCAAACACAGGACATTAAAAAATCATAAAAAAGGTAAACATGAGTGAGAAATCATGAGGGATTCAACAAAGTTAAACTACTTACCTTCTTACATGGTGGAAGCTAAAGATAAGCCATCAGGACTTTTTTCCTCACTATGGCTCTTAAAAAATTCTAATTAGAGTGTCTGGGTATGACTTTTTTATGTTGGAATAATCTCAAAAGATTAATGGAAGAATTGGGAAGAGGAACCTGGGAGAGGGGAGGAAGAGAAAGAGGAATAGGGAAAATTGCATTACAGAAATAGAATGCACAAGAGTATATACACTGTTGGGGAGGTAAGCAGGAAACTCTTGAACTTTACTCTTATGTGTACTAATTCAACAAGGGAATAATAAACATACATACATATTTGGAAATGGAAATTCATCTTGCTCAACTGGAAAATAGGAGGCAAAGGGGTTCTTAAAAAGGGGGGATGGGAATAAGAGAAAGGGTAGATTAAGGGAGTCAGTGCTCTGAAGCAAAATAGACTCCTGAAGACAGGGTCAGAGGTGGTGAAGAGAGAGAGAGACAGGGGAGAGAGGGAGAGAGGAAGGGACAGATATAGATAGATAGATAGATAGATAGATAGATAGATAGATAGATAGATATAGATAGATAGATATAGATATAGATATATAGATATAGACATAGATGTAGATATATAGATACATAGATATAGAGATATAGAGATATAGAGATAGATATAGATAGAGAGAGAGAGAGTAACAGAGAGAGAGAGAGAGAGAGAGAGAGAGAGAGAGAGAGAGAGAGAGAGAGAGAGAGAGAGGAGAAAATGGGATGGTGGAAATTCACAGTTGCCAATCATAATTGTGAATGAGAATGGGATAAAGTGAACTATTGAAAGCAAAAGGATAACAAAATGGATCAGAAACCGGAATCCAATAATATATTGCTTATGAGAAACATACTTTAATAAGAAGGATATAAATAGAGCTAAAACAAGGGGCTGGATCAGAATTTCTTATTCTTTAGCTAAAATAAAAATGTCAAGAGGCAATCATGATCTCAAACAAATGAAAACAAAACCTTTTTTGTTGTTATTCGGTCATTTTAGTTGTGTCCAACTCTTTGTGATCCCACTTGTTTTTTTTTTTTTGTTTGTTTTTTTGTTTTTGTTTTTTTTGGCAAAGATAATGGCATAGATTGCCACTTCCTTCTTTATTTCATTTTACAAATGAGGAAACTGAAGCAAGGAGGGCTAAGACACTTGCCCAGGGTCACAGAGCTAGTAAGTGTCTGAAGCCAGATTTGAAATCATGAAGATGAGTCTTCCTGACTACAAACCTGACACTCTATCCACTGTGCCATGTAACTGCCCAAAATCAAAAGTAGCCTTAATCAAAATAGAAAGACAGAGAAATTATATTTTACTAAAAAGTGCAGTAGACAAAGGATATATTCAAATATATATATTTATACACACACACACACACACATGCACGCACCAAGTGATGTAATATCCAAATGATTAAAGTAAATGTTAAATGAGTTATGTGAGGAAATATACAGTAAAACCATATTAGTGGGGAAATTGAATTACTCCTCTCAGGACCCAAATAAATCTAACCATAAAATAAACAAGAAAGAAATTAAGGAAATGAATAGATCTTTTAAAAAAAGTTATATATGATAGCTCTGTGGAGAATATTGAATGGATATAGAAAGAAATATACCTGTTGATAAGTTGTAATGACAACTTCACAAAATTAGGGATGTACTAGGGCTTAAAATTTTGACACACACTTGATCAAAGAGAGAAATATTAAATGAATCTTTTTTTAATGACCAGGCAGATCTCAGAAAAATCTTAGAAAGACTTACATGAAATGATGTCGAATTAAGTGAGCAGAATCAGGAAAACTTTATACACAGTAACATCAACATTGTACGATGCTCAACTTTGTTATACCTGGTTCTTCACAGTAATGCAATGATCCAAGACAATTCCAACAGACTCATGATGGAAAATGCTATCCACATCTAGAGAAAGAACTATGGCATCTGAATGCAGTTCAAAGTATACTGTTTTCACCTTTTAAAATTTTTTCCCTTATGGTTTTTCCCATTCTTCGTTCACAACATGACTAATGTAGAAATATATTAAATATGATTGTACATGTAAAACATATATCAGATTGCTTACTGTCTTGGGGAGAGGGAAGAAAACAAATTGCAACTCAAAAACTTATAAAAGTGAATGTTAAAAAATTAAATAAAATGCATCTTTTTTCTAAATACAATGGATTAAAAATAGATTTTATAACAGCTTAGATTTAAAGGACAGATTAAAATCAAGTGAAAATTTTATTCTTTTAAATATTTATATTTTAATGTTAATTTTTAAAAAATCAGTTCCTAATTCCCTCCCTTTCTTTCACCCCTTCCTTACCCATCAAGAAGTCAAGCAACATGATATCAATCATACATGTGAAGGCATGTAAAATATATTTTCATATAAGCCATGTTGCAAAAAGGGGGGGGAGGGCAAGAAAACAAAGTGAAACACAGTATGCTTCAGGCTACACTCAAAATTCATTAGTTCCTTCTTTGGAGGTAAAGAGCATTATTCATCATGAGTCCTTTGGAAATGTCTTGCATCACGGTTTTGAACAAAATAGCTGTATCTATCACAGTTGATTATCATATAATATTGTTGCTATTATGTACAGTGTTCTTCTGCTGCTGCTCATAGATGTCTTCCCAGAAATTTCTGAAATCATCCTGTTCATCATTTCTTACAGCACAATAGTATTACATCACAATGTACTACCACAACTTGTTCAGCCATTTTCCAATTGGTGGATATCACCTTAATTTCCAATTATTTGCCACCACAAAATAATCCACTATAATTATTTTTCCCCATAGAGATTCTTTTTAAAAATATCTTTCGGATAGAGATATATGAGTGCTATTGTTGAGTCAAAGACTATGCACAATTTTATAGCCTTTGGGAGGTAATTTCTTTATCCATATTTATTCCCTTTTATCACATCACTACCACCCTCCCTCTACCCCCACCTCTCCTGCTTTCTGCTGGGTAAGATAGATTTCGATACTCAATTGAGTGTGTGTATGTAGTTTTCCCTCTTTGAGCCAATTAGGATGAGAGTGAAGTTCGAGCATTGCTCACCCCCATCATTCCCTCCTCCACTGTAAACACTTTTCTTTGCATCCCTCTTTTATGTGAGATAACTTTACCTATTCTCCCTCTCCCATTTCCCCTCTCCTAGTGCATTCCTCTTTTTCTTTTCTTTTTTTTATCTCTCAATATATTTAATGGTCAAGGATGGACAAGCATGGATGGATTGCAATGTGTAATGCTGGAGGTAAAACCTTCCCAGATGAAATCAAAGATCCATTGGACATTATTAGAATGGTATAATTATTCATTTCTTTTCCTTGCCTTTTCATTTGCTTTTTTCCATTCTAGTTACAGGAAATGGAGTGTCCTACTTGATCTGGAAATTGAGCCATAGTAATCAGGGAGTTGAGTGTCCTGCCAACCTAGAATGAATGCATTCATGTCCAGTTTCCTTGGTATTTCTCATTATACAAATCTAGAACTTGTTTTAATTACTAACACTTGGGTCTAAAGCTTCAAGGAGGAATGAGTCAGGAAGGTCCACAGGTAGCTAGTTACCAGAGAGGGAAGCACCAACATCTGGGTTTTCAAAGCCAGAAGGCTCAATGGCTTCCAAGAGTCATCTGGCCAAATCACACAACTCTTTCCAAAGTGAGCCCCTCTTCTACTTTTTTTTAGATCATCCCTACATAATAAACTCATTCCCATGTCCTCTGACTATGTAGAGGCCTTCTAACTGCTCTAATGACGGCAAAGTTCTTAGAAGTTATATGTATCATGTTTCCATATAGGAACATAAGTATTTTAAAATTAGTGAGTCCCTTATGATTTCACTTTCATTGTTAGCTTTTTATACTTCTGAGTCTTGTACTTGAAAGTCAAATTTTCTTTCATCTTTGATCTTTTAATCAGGAATGCTTGAAAGTACTCTGTTTCATTAAATATCTATTCCCCACACCCACCCACCCAAAGGATTGTACTTATTTGTACTGGTTAAGTTGTTCTTGGTTTTAATCCTAGTTCCTTTTCCTTCTGAAATATATTCCAATCCCTCTGTTCCTTTAATGTGGCAGCTGCTAAATCTTGGATTGTTCTGACTATAGCACTATAGTATTTGTATATTTTTTTTCTGGATGCTTGAAGCATTTTTCTTTGATGTGGGAACCCTGAAACTTATCAATAATATTCCAAGGAGTTTTCATTTTGGTATATCAAGAGGAGATTGGTGGATTCTACCATTTTTATTTTACTCCATCGTTCTAGAATATCAGGGAAGTTTTCCTTTATAATTTCTTGTCTAGGCTCTTGTTTTGATCATGATTTTCTAAAAGTTAAATAATTCTCAAATTTTCTTTCCTTTATCTATGTTCAAGGTTGGTTGTATTTTCAATGAGATATTTCAGTTTCTTCTAGTGTTTTGTTCTTTTGACTTTTTTTTCCCTTTAGGTATCATAGAGCCATTAACTTCTACTTGACCAATTCTATTTTTTAAATTAATTTTTTTTATTCAATGACTTTTGTGCCTCTTCTTCCATTTGGTGAACTTGATATTTTTAGGTCTTATTTTCTTCAGTATTTTTTGTGCCTCTTTTAGCAAGCTGTTAACTGTTTGGGATTTTTTCCATAACTTTCTTGCATAATTCTCATTTATTTTCTCAAATTTTCTTCTGTCACTCTTACTTTATTTCGGAAATAAGTTTTAGCTCTTCCAAGAATTCTCATGGGACTTATGTCCAATTAACATTTTTGAGGCTTTGCTTGAAGCTATTTCGACATCATTGTCATCATTGAGTTTGTGTCTTGATCTTTCCCGTCATCAGAATAGCTTTTTATGTTCAGGTTCTTTTTGGTAGTTGTTCATTTATTTATTTATATCACTTTTTGGAGGGGGGAAGGCAGGGCAATTGGAGTTAAATGACTTGCCCAAAGTCATATGGCTAGTAAGTGTTAGGTGTTTGAGATCAGATTTGAACTTAGGTCCTCCTGACTCTAGGGCTGGTGCTGTATTCACTGTGCCACCTAGCCACCCCTGTTTGTTCATTTTAAAGTCTATTACTTGACACTAAACTTTATGTTAAAGCTAGGCTCTCTTCCTGTGGTGGAGCTGGTAAGGGAGACACTGTCCCAGTCTTCAGACTTTCTCACACTGATCTTTTCTGAGCTATTTTAGGGGAATTTGAAGTTTTTGGTGCTACAAGGTAGTATGATCTGGGGACATATATAGCAACTATTTTCCTTGTAAATAACCAGGTCCTTACCCAAGAAAGTCCCCTGATCCCTTAGAGTTACAATTGATATTGCTTGTGAGGTCCCTGCTGCTTCGGAATCAAAATTAATACTGTTCCTCAGGGTTCCTAGGTCCTTGTTCCTACAAGCACACCTCTTCAACCTGGAACTGAGACCCAGAAGGTGTTATTGAAAATGGAGTTGCCAGATAGTGCCCTGTCCTGTGGCATGTGCTAGCACCAATGTCCCTTATAGTGTCTTTCTGATCAATTGCCCAATGCCCTTACCATCTATAGCTTGAGAGCTCCCAAAGCTGATGTTGCTGATTCTGTTATCCCCAAGATCCACAATTGCTCTTGCTTCCACGTGGGCTCCAGGTCAGGCGCCATCTCAATATCATAGAAATCTCCCTTTTACTTCTTAAGTTGTCTTGGGCTATAAAAATGTCTCATCTGGAACTTCTGTTGATATGCTACTCCAGAGTTTTGTTTGAGGAATTATTTTAAAATTCTTTGGAGGGAAATGTCAGAAGAACTCTGCTTCTTCTACTGTACTATCTCAGCTTCACCTCCATCTAAACAATCTAATTCTAAAGAATGAGAGGGTAAAAGAAAACATAGAAACAAATAATCATTTTATTAAAGATAATGTCAACAATGTGAAAACACACCAAAATTTGTTGGGATGCAGCCAAAACAATTATTAGGGAAATTTTTATATCTCTAAAGCATCAATTAAAAAAAAAGAAAGAATAGATCAACAAATTGAATGTGCAAACTAAAAAAAAAAAAAGTAACACCTACACACACTAGCAAAAAACACACTAAAAGCCCCAATTAAATAATAACCTAGAAATCCTGAAAATCAAAATAGAGATTAATAAAATTAAAAGCCATACAACCATTAAGCAAAGAAATAAAAGTAAAATCTCTTTTTCATCAACATAATCACTTGGTTAAATTAATTATTTTTAAAAAGGAGAAATCAAAATTGCCAAGCTCAAAAATGGCAAAGGTGAATTTAAAACTAATTAGGAGGAAATAAAAAAAATTATTTGAATATACTTTGCTCAACTATATGCCAAATAAACTGACAATTTAAATGAAATTAATGAATATTTATAAAAATCTTAATTTCTCAGATTGTCAGAATAGAAAATAAAATAATTGACCCTATCTTAGAAAAATAATTTCAACAAACCACAAATCATGTCGCAAAAAACAAAACATTAGGACTAGATGGAATTATAAGTGAATTCTACCAATAGTTGAAGAACAATTAATTCCAAAATTACATGAAATGTTTCAAAAAATAAATGAAGACGGAGTCCTACCCAATTTCTTCTATGACACAAGTTTTATCTTGGTACCTAAAACAGGAAGATTCAAAATAGAGAAAGAAAACAGTAGACCAATTTCCCTAAAGAATAACAATGCAAATTTTTAAAATAAAATACTTGCAATGAGTTTATAGTAATATATCACAAAGATCATATACTATGATCTGACTGGATATTCTCTAGGAATTGAATGTTGGTTCCATATTTGGAAAAAAAAATAAGTATAATTCACTGTATCAAAACTGAAACCAACAAAAAACACATGTGTATTTCAATAGATGTGGAAAAATCTTTTGATAAGTATAAAACTCATCCTGTTAAAATATTGGAAGGCAAAGGCATAAATATTTTTAAGATGAAAAGTAGTATTAATATAAACCAAGAAGAAATATTACTTATAATAGGAATAAGCTATTAGACTTTCCAATAAGATTAGGGCTGAGGCAATGATGCTCATTGTTATAATTACTATTCAATATTGGACTAGCAATGCTATCTATAGCAATAAGAAAAGAAAGATCCATTGAAAGAATCAGCATAAATCATGAGAAAATTAAACGATCACATTTTGCTGGTGATATAATGGTTTACCTAGAGAACCTTAGAAAGTCAACTAAAACATAATAGAAGCAATTAACACTTTCAGCAAGGTTGCAAGATATAAAATGAACCTATTCAAATCATTATAATTTCTATATATTGCCAACAAATTAGCAGGAAATGATAGAGAAATTCCATTTAAAATAACTGCAGACCATATAAAGTACTGAGGAATCTGGATGCCAAGACACACACAGAAACTTATGAAAACAAATACAAAATACTCTTCACACAAAGACAGAGCTAAGTAATTGGGAAAAAATGAATTGTTCATGGGTAGGCTGAGTCAATATAATAAAAAATGACCTAAATTAACTTCCTTATTGACTACCATACCAATCAAATTACCAAGAAAAAAAACTTTATGGAGTTAGAAAAAAAATAATAAAATTCATTTGGAAGAACAAAATGTCAAGAATAGCAAGAGAATCAAAAGAAAAAAAATTGGAAAGGAAAAGGAAAAGACCCTAGAAGTTCCAAATCTGAAACTGTTCTACAAAGCTGGAGTGATCAAAACAATTTAGGGTAAGAAATGGAGAAATTAGGTAGTGGTTTGATGAGCTGATCAGATTAGATATACAATATAAGGAAACAAATGAGCACAAATAGTGTTTATTAACCTAGTGCTTGATAAATCAAAAAATATCAGATTTGGGGGCAAGAATTCAATATTTGACAAAAAAATTGTTGGGAGCAATGGAAAGTAGTCTGGCACAAACAACGTATAGAACAACATCACACAACTATCTATCAAAATAAACTTAAAATGGATGGGTTATGAGCAAATTAAGGGAGTAGAGATGAAATTAGATCTATGGATCTGCCAAATATATGAATAGGGGAATAGGGAAGAATTTCCTTCTTGGCAAATGTCTTCAGCTTTGTTGTTGTTGGGTTATTCATTTCGTTTTGTTTTGTTTTTCCAGAAAAATATGAAGCAAGGTTTTAACTAAGGAAGTAAGAGGAGGAGGAGCTATGGGAGCTTGAAGTGGAATGAAAAGGTTAGGAAGAGCCTCTGTGGTGAGTAGAATAGTGAGTTAATTAAGGAGGTGTAAAAGGATTTCCCTGTAGCACAGGAAAGGCACAGGTGAGTTTATGTAATCCAAATTTATAGTGGACCTAATGAGCAAAATTTTGTGAATTTCTCCAACTTGGTTTAGCAGCACATGTGTAGGAGCAATAAGAGTGATCCAAAGTTGAGGCTTTTAGTTGTTGTTCTTCAGTTGTTTCAGTCATGTCTGACTCCTCTAGCTCATTTGGGATTTTCTTGGGAAAAATACTGAAGTAGTTTGCTTCTCTGGCTCATTTAACAGATGAGGAATTGAGGCAAACAGGATTATATAACTTGCCCAGGGTCACAAAGCTAGTATCTGAGGCCAGATTTGAACACATAAACTTGAGTCTTCCTGTGCTCTATCGACTGGGTCACCCAGCTGCCAAGGCTGGGGCTTAGTGAAACACAATAGTTAATATGACAATGGGGCAAGAACTCAAGAAATGAGGACAGTACTGAGTTGAAGTCATTCACCAAGGGGTTAAGATTGAGAAATTAGGAAAGTGTGGTTAGCACAGGAGGGGAAATCCTGGAAGAGAATGAGAGGTGCGGGGATTAGAGGTCCTTGTATGGAGTCACAGTTTAAGCTTTGACCCCAATCTGAATGAGTCAGATCCTGGCTTTGGTGTCTTCTAACTCAGGTGGAGGGAAGGGGGGGGGGGGTGCACAGGATAAAGCCTGGTAGATGCTGGACCTATTACACATGTTTCACAGACAACCAAATCTGATATTTCAAAAAGTTAACTGGTCTGTAGCTTCTGTCCCTTGGTCTCATAGGGCCATTACTATTATTTGAGATTTCTTCTTAGACGGAAGAAATTCTAGAGAATTCAGTATCAGAAATCTCATCTGTTAATTATTTAAATGTTGCATTAGCCTCCTTTAATTGCAGGACAGTGTGTGTGTGTGTGTGTGTATGTGTGTGTGTGTGTGTGAGAGAGAGAGACAGAGAGAGAGAGAGAGAGAGAGAGAGAGACAGAGAGAGAGAGAGAGAGAGAGAGAGAGAGAGAGAGAGAGAGACAGAGAGAGAAGGAGGGAGGGAGAGGGGGAGAGAAAGAGAGAGACAGAGACAGAGACAGACAGAGAGAGACAGAGACAGAGACACAGAGAGAGACAGAGTCTTAACCATTGATTGCCATTAGCTTAACACTAACAGCGTGTTTAGAGTTAGAAATGAAATGTTCTTGTTAGTATAACAGCAGCTGTGAATTGTATCATCTATTCTGAAACCACAAGCCTGCAACTCATCCTTCTGGAAAACACACATGCACACCATTACTGAAGTGACAGATACAATTAAATCTCCCAGCAGATGTCTGTGGGAAGGGATCAGAGTGTGAACATAACTTCAACAAACTATGTTTTATTCAATATAGTAGCTTAAAAAAAACATCCTATATTTAATCTTTTCTTCTTGACACTTCAACCATTCTTTCCTTTTGACAGCATATATGACACATCAATTCTTCACACATTAGTTCTTTTCTGAAAATTATCGTGCTTTAAAAGGCCATGGAGTTTTAGATTTGCCTCTCTGTTAAGCTATGAGCATCAGCATGGCATAGTGGAAAGAGAGGTGGCTATGAAAAACCTGGGTTCAAGTCCTACTCTGCACGTCACTTAAATTCCCAGTGACCTACACAACTCTTTAAGATGATATTTTGCTGCCAAAAAAGACGGTAGCCCCCATTGGTGGAAGACGTTTTCTCATCTGAGAAAACTATATGCCAGATAAATCACAGGTCTTGTCCCTATGCTATAGTCAAGCTATTTACTTAATATTTTGCAATATTGTTTGCTTTTCACCATGTTCAGGTAGTCCAGTGGACAGAGAACTAAGCTTGGATTCAGTAGAAAAAAACAAATGAACAAGATAAAAAACAACCTGAGTTCATATCTGGCCTCTGGCATTCAGCAGCTTTGTAACTCTGGACATGCCATTTAATTACTATCTGCTTAAGTTTTCTCATCTGTGAAATGGGATAATAACAATATTTACTTCCCAAGATTGTTGTGAAGGTTAAATGAGATAATATTTGTAAAAGGCTTAGTCCAGTTTCTTACATATACTGGGTGCTTAATAATTTTTTTTTCCCTTTTCTTCCCTTAGTAACTCTTAACTTCAAAGTATTCATGGTATATGAACATTGTTGTTTTGTTCAATTGTTTCTGTCATGTTCAATTCCTCCTGACTCTATTTGAGGTTTTCATGACAGAGATACTGGAGTTCTTTGTCATTTCCTTCTCCAGCTCATTTTACAGATGAAGAAACTGAGGCAAACAGGGTTAAGTGACTTACCCAGGGTCACAGAGCTAGTAGGTGTCTGAGGTCAGATTTGAATTCAAGGCTTTCTGACTGCAGACGTGGTGCTCTGTCCCTTGTGCTGTTATCCCCAGCTGCCCATTATATGGATGTTAGCCTTCTAAGTAACCTCAAAATGCCAAGCTCCTTCCTTTTATAATTCTGATGTGTACTTTTTCAGTAGATTTCCTACTATGATCCTTGAGCACATGGTAATGCTAGAGATATTTATTTAAATAGGTTTGTTGGATCATGTCAAGTTATTTGTAGAATTTTCCTTCTTCATATTTTAAATTCAGTAGAATGTGTGAGTTTGTACTTCAATGGTTAAGCTTTCACTTGCCCAGTGTCCAGTTCTACTTCCTTACACAAACATCAGTGTTAAATTGAACTTATACCTAACGGTGTCAAATGTGAATTGTGCTTTGTGGTGATATGTCTCATCTCATTCAGTAGATTCTGTCCTTCTTAAGGGTAAAGACTGTTTCTAATTCATCATTATAACTCTGAAACCTACCACTAAATCATAAATAGCATATGAGGAAAAGGGGATTTGTTGGACTGGGGTAACTCCCATGGACATATATATGCTCTCTGACTTGTTACTAAGAAACTTGGGTGTCCCGGGGATGACACAGCAACTTATAATAATCCTGGCATGGGAAGTTTGTGCACTACCCAGCAAGAAAGGTGCCCCTGTCCAACACAGTCAAAATATAACAATAGAATTTTGGTGTCACTTTCATTGGACATTTGTACCAGCAATGTGATATTCACAGTGCCCACAGCGGCTATGAATATTCTGGTGTAGTTGTGAATCACAAAATATAACAGGGTCTCCACATAGAGGACAGAACCAAAGATTTTATTCAATACCAGAAAACAGAGTCCCAAAACCAGAAAGTCAAAGTCATTACAGTAACCATGAAGTTGATACACATAGTCAATGCAGTGAACATCCACATTCCCAAGCCTTCAAAACAAAACAGGCTCCCTCAAGCAAGGATCCTCCTCTCTTACTCACTCATTCAAGCAAGAATCCTCTTCTCCTCACTCATGGTAGTTAGTCAGGCTCCATGCTGTTCACTTCACTCCCAGCAGTTCCCATTCCCAGCAGTTCTTATTCTCAGAAATTCTGGTTGGCTTTCAGAAGTTCTTAGCAGTTCTAGCTGGCTCTCAGAAGTTTTACAGCTCCTAGGAGTCCTCAGAAGTTCTCAGGATCCTAGCAGTTTTCTCTCTCACAGCAATTCTCAATTCAGTTCTCTGAAATTCTGGTTCTCTAGCTTGGGCTTTTCCTTATATATGGTATTAGCTTCTTCCTGTTCCATCCCTTCCTGTTACATCAGCAAGTTCCTCCCATTGTGGGATTCACAAGTTCTGGATCTTAATACTTGATACAATCATGAACTTGAACTTGAAACAAGGTGCCAAGTACCTGTTTGCTTGCCAATACAAGGGGCATGGAAGATTTTTCAAATACCCATTACCATTACAGCATTCAACTATTAATGCTACTAGCAAATATTCCATCCAAGATGAGGTATATGCAACACCATATATGACTATGTGAAAGGCAAAGTAAGTTCTTTTGTTCTGATGCCTTCAGAAAAGAGATATAATAATGGGAGAGACCTCAGACCCTCCCCACTGGAGGCCAGCATGTGACCTAGGAACACAGCCTCTCCTCTGCCTCCTTGAACTTTTATTCTTCCTACCTTTAGGTGAAAGAGTATTAAAGTTGTCCATCCCAGAATCAGTGCTGGACTTGGAGCTGGCCAGTCTAGCATTGATGCCCTGAGCTAATGAATGACCTTTGAAGCCTGGTAGCTAAAACCTCAAATTCAATATTCACATGAGATACTTCATTAGTACATGAACTTGGTGGGACCAATGCTACACAGAAATTTTGTTAATTTTGAGTTCCCTATCCCAGAGACTGAGGTGGTAAAGGGAAAGTGTGCTGCCAGGAGTTGAGGGAAGAGGGTAGATGTTAATATAACTATTCTTGACATTTTTGAAGTAAATAACTCTTTGTTTATTTTTATTTAAAGCAAAGCAAAAGTTTTCATTCTTCCAGTGACTGAACAATTTATTTGTTTCCTTTAAAAAAAAAAATGTGTTAATGACATTGGGTTCATCAGCACACAGGCACATTCCAAGGCACATTCTAGAATGCCAAACAACTATTGACTTTAGGGTCAGGGCTAATCAATCTGGATGAGCATAAACCATTGTTTTTTACAACTGATACTTGACTAGCTAGAACTATACTTTACCATATCATGACAGACATCCTGGAGATGTCTAGTCAAAGCCAATATTGTCTATAGAATGGAATTACGCAAAAGGAGAAGATTCTTTTGTTCTTATCAAAGAAGTTTCACAATTAACTTTGTAGTTGTGCCTTTACAAGATGTACTGATCAACAACTACTTTCATAAAGACCAGTGAATATCTTTGATCATGTCACTATATGTGCAGAACAAAAATTTTGGGTTTCTGAGTTTGAACTGTATAGTTGCTCAGAGGCCTGAAAGAAGAAACTAAGTCCTGATACTGTGGGTCTTTTGCCACATTCCAGTTTGATGTGCTTGAACTTAGAGTCAAAAGACCTTATTTCAGATCTGCTCTACCTGTGTGACCTTGGAAAAGTCATCTAACTTCTCTAGGGCTTCAGGTGCCTACTCTATCAAAAGCCAGCTTGGGGTGGGAAGGGGTTCAGGTAGGATTGTTAACCTCTGAAGTCTCTCTCAGCTGAAATTCAATCATCCTGGGATTAGTTTCTGCCACCTCCATTACAAGGTATGATTACATTACAACACTTCTTTGAGGTACCTTTTAAAGATTTTCAAATCATATCATTAACCGCATGAAATCCCAAATTTTCCAATGTCTTGGGGGAAAAAAAGTATGAAGAAAGTCACCAACTGAGAAACTGTGTAGAGAATGAAAATTCTTTCACAAGTCATCAATATAAGTTATTTTCCAGAAAAGTAAGAAAGGGAATATGATGAAATTATGAGGAATTTGTACTTTTCCAAAAAGAGGTCTTTTTATCTTGTCCGTATTGCAAAATGATCTGAGGATGGTTTGTATAAAAGCATTGGTATATTTGGGGGTCTGGAATAGATTGTAATATCGTAGGTCATTCCAAGTGAGTCTGTATCTTTGGTCCAAAGTTCCTGCTTTTCCATAGGAAGTGATTAAGATGCCTTTATTGTTAAGTTATGTTAATTTTGCTTGATTATAGCAGCTTCCTTTAAAAATTATGTCTTGAATTGCCCCTCCTTGCCTCAAATTTCTTTTATAACAACTGCAACTCTGCATCAATGATTTATGAGACATGTATATTCAAGTACTGTTATTTCTAAAAATGCATTGAATTTAATTAGGTTTAAAGAATCTGTGGAGAAATACCTCCCCTGGGATCTCAATATTGTGCACCATCCTTTTCAAGCAAATGATTATGCTGAAATGATGGAATAAACAACTCTGGATACCCTGAAAACAAATTTTTCAAAGAGATTGGCCAATGAAATTTTCCATTTTTTCATTCTTCGACATTGTTCTACATGTTCAACAACAGATGTTAGTCTTAATGGAAGCATGCTTCAAGATAAATTTCAACTACCTCTGTCTGGATTTAGATAAGCATTTAGAAGACAAATAAGAACATAACCTGATTATTGTTCTAAATGTGGCTCTTTCAATTCTATCACAAGAGATTGTCTTAGGTAGAAAATTTGGAACTGAGTAGTGGTGAGCTCTTGTCATTATAATTTTGATAATCTGAATCATGCAAAGTCATTAGGTCTGATGTGTTAGTAGAATTAAGATAATGACTGACTTAAATGATATGACAACAGGGACATTAGAAGCATCTTCTCTAGAGAAATCCAGAATTGACTTTTTCTGCTGTATCTCAACATACATAAGAACATCAGAGGGAAAGAAGCAATGATTGCTTTCTGACTACTTGAAGAGCTGAAGTAGTCACGTGACATTTCTATAGTTTTTAGTATAAATGATTGTGTTCACTGAAGGAGGTGCGGAGGGGTGCTGCTTATATATCATACCAAGGAGCACTGTAGAATAAGGTTATTTTGTTCCCCTTTTTTTGGAAAATTTTTATAGTTGAAGGCTATGATCAATTTAGAATGAGATTTTCCTGGAATAGTTTAGAAACTATAAAGGGCTAAAATTCCAAAAAGTTTATGACTTTTTTTTCAAATGGATACACAATATAAAAAAAAATAAATCCGGTCTCAGACACTTGACACACTTACTAGCCATGTGACTTTGGACAAGTAACTTAACCCCAATTGCCCTCCCCCCAAAAAAATAAATAAATAAAGCAAAAAATTAAAATTAAAATAAATTAAAAAGTATAAAAAGATTTTAAATATATTGATACATATATATATATATGTATATGTACAGATGTGTGTGTCTATACACATTTTGCTAAGTACTAAAGTCAAAATATAGTCCCTGACCTTAAGGAACGTATAAGCTAATAGGGGAGACAATATATGAACAAATATATACAAAGTGAGTTATATAGAGGATAAATAGGAGATAATTAACAAAAAGAAAGGCACTGGAATTGAGGGGTTGGAGAAGGCTTCCTGTGGAAGGTGCAATTTTAGTTGGGACTTAAAGGAAGTCAGGGAGGTCAGATATAGCCCTAAAACGTTTCTTCACAATGAATTCTCTTTCGCCACTGCTGTATAGGCATAGAGCATATTATTTTGTCTCTGCCCCACCCCCCCCCAAGTTCTCAACCTAATTGGTCTCAGTTTTTTTCTTATTGGTCCAGGTTTTGACACTGATTGACAGATAAGTCAAAATGTGGAGGTGAAAGATCTGGAATGTGTTAAGCACTGAGGATAGAAAAGACAGGAAAAGACAGTTCCTGTTCTCATGGAGCTCACAGTCTAATGGGAAAAAAAGATGCACACAGCTATGTTCAAACAAAATAAATCAAGGACAAAATAGAGAAAATCCATAAAGGGATGCCAGTAAAGTCACACATAAAGCTCCTGTGTTACAGCCACCAAGTCTTTGAAAATGCCTAAAATCACATGAGCTTTTGTGGTGGTTAGACTGGATTGTTGATGGGTTTGATGGCTTGAGGGTCATTGAAATAATCAGATCTTTTTATTTTTTTAAGCAAAATTGCTGATTTGTCTTTTCTGATCTGGACTTGTGGAGTTGATGTTTTAAACTCACATCATTTAATTTTATATCTTAAATGTCATTATAGCTTGAGCCCCATCATCCTAGTCAGTGAGTTCTTTTCGGATACTGACTGTCATACAAATTGTCAGCTATCTCACCTATCTCACCCATGTTATTTGCAAATTGAATAAGCATGCCACCTATGCCTTCATCCAAGGGATATATCAAAATATTAAAATAATGATTCCCTGGAATACTTTATGAAAGAATTCCATTCAAGTTCATATCTACTCATCAGTTCTCTCTCTCTCTGTCTCTCTCTGTCTCACTCTTTCTCTCTCTCTCAGCTACTATAGTCAAAACTATCTTCATACTGTCTTTTTCCTTGCATAGACAATACGCCCTCAAAAAGTACTTGGAAAAAGCAAGGCATATCTTGTACTTTGGTAGAAATATCAAACAAGTATTTACTAATTTCCTATTATATAACAAACACTAGACCCTGAGGATACAAATTAAAAATGAAAAGAATTCCTACTCATAATGAGCTTTCATTTTGTGTGTTTGGGGGGTATGGAGGGGGAAATTAACATGAATAGAAATAAGTATACAAAATAAAATAATATTGTGGCACCTAGGTTGCACAGGGACTAAAACACAGGACTTGGAGGCAGGAAGATCTGAGATTGAATTCTGCCTCTGACATATGGTAGTTGTATGCCAAGGAGCAAGAAACTTAATCTCTTGGTGCTTCATCATCCTCATATGAAGAATGAGAATAATAATGGCACCTATTCCCCCAAGGTTGTCGTGAGGATCAAATAAGTACGGTGCTTTGCAAAGCTTAAAGCATTTTATAAATTGATAATGGCGGTGGTGACAATGGCGGTGGTGACAATGTGTGTGTGTGTGTGTATGTGTGTGTGTGTGTGTGTGTGTGTGTGTGTGTGTAAGACATAAACAACTGAAGGGAGTGGGATTAAAGAAAGAGCTTTTGTAAAAAGTGGTACCTAACCTGGATTGGAAGTGTAGAGATAGTGTAGAGAGAGGAGATTGAGCAAATGAAGAAAGTATATAAAGAATGAGAGAAGCTATGGGAAAAAGTTGAAAAGGAAGCTCATGACAAACTTCAGGGATAGCTAGTAAAGACACAGATACAGAAAATGCAGTGTCATGTATGAAGAATGGCAAGAAAGCCAATTTGACTTGAGAGTCCAGGAAGAAGAGTAGTATCAAGGAGTAATGGAACTGCAAGAGTCATTTGGCACCAGGTTGAAAGAGCTTTAAAAACCCAAAAGGTAAATTTATATTACTCTAAAGGCAATAGGAAGCCATGGATGTTTACTGCTTACTAGAGTGACATGGTCAGATCTTCACTTAGAGCAGTGGTTCTCAACCTGTGGGTCGCAACCCCTTTGGGGGTAGAACAACCCTTTTATAGGGGTCAAAGGGGTCGCCTAAGAGCAGCAGAAAACACATATTTCTGATGGTCTTAGGAACCGAGACACTGCTCCTCTATCCATCTCCAGGTGGGTCCGCTCACATGCAGATACGCCCACATAGGAGTATTAAAGGGTATTGGCATTAGGAAGGTTGAGAACCACTGATTTAGACAAAAGCATCTTGCTGGTGGTGTGGAGGCTGGCCTGGAATGGAGAGAGAGTTGAAGTAGGAAAACCAAGTAATGAAAAAGGTTTTTAATTGATTTTCAATAAGCATTTTTTATGTACCCATGTTGTTGTAAGCACTTGGAATACTAAAACAAAAAGTGAGGCAAACCCCCTTCACACATAATTAACATCTCATTGATTATCTTGACAGAAGGTAGCTACAGCAGCCTAGTTGAGCGGTAGTAAGAAATTGAATGTCTCATACTTGTGTGAGATTTTGTGAGGTTATAATGCTGTGAAAAGAACCAGAAGCTTTACACTATAAAAATGTATATTAGAATATGAAGATGAGGGATGTCTTGCTAGAATCTAATGTCTATGTCTCAGCTCTGCAGAATTTGGGGTGCAGAAAAAGAAAGAGTAAGCACTAAAAGTTAAAATATCACATGGATTCCTCTCTTAGTACTACATGGCAGATTCCAGGCACCCAGATTTTCTTATTTTGTTTCCCTTCTCAAGTCTGCCTTTCAGAGAATTACAACAAAATATTGACTTAGAGCTTCTTAAGCTGACAAGGGTATTGCTTCACAGATAGAAATAGTGATTGGTGAGATAGTCCAAGCTCAGAGATGTTACTCTTCTCCCTTACTTCCAAGTCAATAGAGATACTATCTGCCTAACTGAGTAACACTTTTGAGGTCTGTCTCTTTCTTCTCCCGATAAGTAGGAAACAATATACAAGAGACAATTATTTTCTGCTCCTTCAGTCAGTAGCAATTGGTGGTCAATGAATGTCATCATTTAACCCCTTTTCTCTCTCCTCTGGTTTTGTATTTTCTAATTCCTTTAATATAAAAGAAAATTAGTAGCAACTAACTCTTGCTATGTAATTAATGCTAGTATCATGAATAGAGGATCAGGAAACTGGTCAGTCTGGGGAAGTCGGAAAATACATGTAGACTCTAGTAAGAGAAATATAGGGAGGTGGTAGGTTAATTATTTCTCCCCCTGAAAATTAAAACCTTTTTGGTCACTCTGTGATCATATCCATTAATCCACTAAAAGTTGATTTACAGGAAAGAGTTATCAATGGAAGGATTAATAACCTGAGGCAAAACAAAAATCCTCTACTTTAGAGAAGTTCACCCCCTTTGGTAAAACGTAAAGCAACTCTGGACCAAGGGAGTAGACAGAGTTTCCTTCTGGGTGCATAGCATGAATCTCTTTTAAAATTTCATTCTTAGGGTACACATTGTTCCTCCCCTGGCCTAATCTCTCTCTTTTTTCCCTCAGCATTTTCCTGGAGTCTGAAGCTATTTACAAAGTGAGATATTCAATTTGGATGTTGCATTCATCATCATACTTAAGCTTCTAAACTCTCATCTTCCTTAGATGTGGGGGAAGGACATTGTACAAGATCCATAAGGTCAGTCTTGATGAATATTCTGGAAAATGTCTCTGATCTCCATGGCAATTGTGAAACAGAATTATATGCAAATGAGTGTTGCCTCTTTCAAAGTAATCCCACTGGGGAGCTCAACACTTCTGCCAAAGATACTATTTCTCCAAACATTTCTTTTTTTTTTAACTTTATTTTAGTTTGCATCATTCATTTCCACAAGATTTTGAGTTACATATTTTCTC
>CM053588.1:278622589-278632986 GCA_028646515.1 Pseudochirops corinnae
GGTGGAGTTGTGAATTGATACAACCATTCTGGAGAGCAATCTGGAACTATGCCCAAAGGGTTATAAATAATTGCATACCCTTTGACCCAGCAATACCACTGTTGGGATTATATCCCAAAGATATCATAGAAGTGGGAAAAGGTCCCATATGTACAAAAATATTCATTGCAGCTCTCTTTTTGGTTGCAAAAAACTGGAAAAATAGGGGATGCCCATCAATGGGGGAATGGCTGAACAAGCTATGGTATATGAATGTAATGGAATACTATTGTGCTATAAGAAATGGGAAGGAGATGAACTTCATAATTACCTGGAGAGTCTTATGCAAATTGATGCTAAGTGAGAAGAGCAGAACCAGGAAAAACTTGTACACAATCACAGACACATCATACATATGATAACCAACTTTGATAAACTGGACTGTCCTCAACAATGCACAGCTAAAGACAACTCTACAAGTCTCAGGATGGAAGGAGATATCTAAACTAAGAGAGAGATATAGAAAGACGATAGTTTAAATGGAGACTGAAGCAAAATATGCTATCATTCTCTTTCATGTCTGGTTTTGCTTTTTTTCCCCAGTGATCACTCGTTGGTTACAACCCTTATATATAACCAAACTATTGTACAATGTGAAAGTATTTGCAGATCCTATACACGATTGTATACCACCATTGGGGGGGGCGGGGGAGAGGGGGGGAGAAAATCTGAAACTCAAGTGATTGTGGAACTGAATCTTGTAAACTAAAAGTAAATAAAGAAGTCATTCAAAATATTGAAAGAGAATGATAGCATATTTTGCTTCAGTCTCCATTTAAACTATAGTCTTTCTATATCTTTCTCTGAGTTTAGATATCTCCTTCCATCCTGAGACTTGTAGAGTTGTCTTAGTAAAGTCCATTAAAATTCTTGATATCATTCAATTTCTCTGCCAACCTCAAAAGATCAGTCACATATGGAAAGGTGGTAGCAGCTTCCTGGGCAAGATTCTGTATCTACAGGTGCCAAAAGGGTCATACCAGACCTCAGCTCCAAATTTAATCTATGCCCTATCCTTAGCTGCTTTAGATCTATGACTAGCAGCTCAGTAGCTTCTCAAAGTGGTTCAGAAATTCTCTCTACCTCGACATCACATTTTTAGAGTGGCTTTTAATTTTTACCTAATTACTATAAATTTATAGTTTTCTTTATCCTGAAACCTCCCCCATGGGTCCAAACAAGAGATTCTACCCAATATGCTGCTGACCTTCCCCAGGGCTTTTAGATATCAATATACTACTAGACCCTGTCTGTTGTATTTCCCCTTTACTCACTACTAGACCATGTCAAATATTTTAAGCTTTTAAAAATGTCTTTTATGACTTTTTTGTACATACATCAGCATAAGAAATGTGAAGCATATGCCACTTAATTATATATATATATATATATATATATTTTAATAACCCTGAAAATTCCCTCTTAATTCTAGTACTTTCCTCCTGTTAATTGTTTGTAATTTCTCCCTATTTGTAGCTTGTTTGTGCATATCTGTATATTACCTCACCCATTAGATTGTGAACACCTTGAGGATAGGGACTATCCTTTTACTTTCCAGTGCTTATCACAGTGCCTCACAATTAGTATGGGCTTAATAAATGTTTCTTCACTGACTGACACTGGAAGTACCCTCAGTCCCAGTGTCCTGTGGGTAGGTTCCTCCCAGAACCTCCATTTCAATGATGATGCCCAGGCTGAAATTATTCCTATGTATATAATAATTCTACATAATTCTATAAGTAATTCACTCCTCTCTCGGTTATACTTATAAAGAAATATTTCATTTCCAATTTAGGGAATAAAGCAAACATTTCCATAAAATAGCATAATTTTTAAAAATGTGATTGAACTTGAAATTGTGAATCTATTATGTATATAACTTGCTATTCTTTTCTCACTTCTGACCCTCTCAATCTCCCAATTATCACCTTCCTTTTATGTTTTCTTCTCTCATTAGAATATAACCTCCTTGTGGGCAGAATAGTTTTTTTCTTACATGTCCAGTCTTAGAATTTTAATAAATATCAAGCCATTCATTAACAAATATTTATTAAGCTTCTTCTCTGTTGGCTGCTGTGTTGGTACTTGGATCACAAACAACAACAAAAATTAAATACTTTGTGCCTTCAGGGAGCTTATATTATCAGAGCAAGCAACATGCAAGTAACATTCAGCACACACTTGTAGCTGATCTACCATTACATATGCTAACTAGTGTGATGGAAACAGAAATTAAATTTACACTTCTCAATGAACACAATCAAACTTTATTAATCAAAGCAAGCAGACAATACCCTCTGAGAACAAACCTGACAATTTTTATGGGACTAGACAAGGTTCTCTCTCTGCACTCCCTCCCCATGCAGTTTATCTGGCAAATCTCCCTCACTCAGTCAATCAGATTGTCCTCAAGGCAACCTAGACTGGTTAACTGTCAAGTGTTGAGAGTGAAGGAGTAAGGCCTAGGCACACTCCAGGAGAAGCTTGATGGCCGAGGTCTCAGGTGGCTTTCTTATACTTGACCTATGGGTGTTCCTAAGTTGTTTGTCATATAATTTGATTAGTAGTTTACTTAAAATTACTAATAAATATTTTTCATAATTTTTCATTTGGTGATTTGTCTCATCATAAGCTTCTCATATGTTTATCAATTAAGAAGAAACATATGTTGTTTACTACATCAAGCCACATAGGTTTTGCTTATTTTGGAAAAAACAATTCATAAAAAAGCAACTTAATTAAAACAGCACAATCACAAAATAGAGGTTTAAAAAAAAGGAAATCAATTATGACAAATTGATAAATTATTTCATTAAGGTACTTATACTTATTTGCACTATGGTGAACATATAAAATTATGTACAAAATAAATATAAGGAAAATGTGCCATCCTTTTAAAATAAACGTCTCTTTAGCAAACATACATGTTCAAGGACAGGCATCTTTCTCCTAGGTGAAGGCAAAGAGTGGAGGCCCTTAGTCTCCATTCAAGTTGTAGCCAAACCAAATCTCATTAACAAAGATGGACACCACTGCAGCAGTTGTTTAAAAAGAAGAAAAAGATCTTTATTAAGGCTCTATTCAGACTACAAAATCAGAAAATTGCTTGACTGAAAAGGGATCAGTCTGAATTTTAAAAGGAAAATTAAGCATAAGACCACAGTTGCCCCATTATCACTGTAAAAAAGGTTATTTTAGCGAAGTCATGGAGACAATGACCTTGTTTCCATTCAAAGCTTTGAGTGAGTCACTTTGCAAATTCAGTCAGCTTCATTAACACCACCAAAAAGTCTGGTTAATATTCAGCAGACTTCTTGAAGTGGGCTAGTCTTGCTTATCCACACACTCTTCACTAAACTGTCCTTTGCTTTTGGAAGAGGGGCCTATATCAAGTATCTATAGATAAAGACCCAGCACATCTAAAAAGTAGAAGTTTTAAGCAAGTTTGAAAGGAGAAAGAAATCTTTCTCTGCCTCTATGTCTGTCTGTCTGTCTGTCTGTCTTTCTGTCATTCTCTTTCTTTCTCCCACCCAAAAATTTCCTTAAATTCCAAGTTCACCTAAAGCAGTGGTTCTCAACCTTCCTAATACTGCGACCCTTTAATACAGTTCCTCATGTTGTGGTGACCCCCAACCATAAAATTATTTTCATTTCTACTTCATAACTATAATTTTGCTACTGTTATGAATCGTAATGTAAATATCTGATATGCAGGATGTATTTTCATTGTTACAAACTGAACATAACCCACAGGTTGAGAACCACTGATGTAAAGAGAGAAACCGTTGTGCCTCAAGGCAATACAATTTTTTTTGGTGATCTGCTGAATTGTCTCTTCCCAATTAGGTTTTTAGTTGATTCCTTTTGGAAAGTTTCCCATACATAATGAAAAGCTAGTAACAGTAGCAGATAATTCCCTTCTGCTTTGAAAATGGATCAGTGTAGGGGTTTTTCCTTTTTTGTTTTTTTTGGGGGGTTGGAACATATTCCCAGAGTTTTGGTAAATCCATCTCTTAGCTTATACATCAGATCCCTAGGAGCACATTTTTAGTAATACTACTCACAAATGTTTCATGTCAGGAATGCTTCCAATCTCACTTGTGCTATGGACAATATGTCCATAAGGCATTCGGAATTGTTGTTTTTGTGGTTTTACTACTTTATTGACTTCCTCCCAACTCTAATCAGTTTACTCCTCTTACCTTTATTCTCCCCACAGAAGAATAAAATAGTATTTTCAATATAAGTGACAGGTGGACTGTTTGGTTATGGAAATGTTATAGCTAAGGCAGCTAACACAAATAAGACTGCCAGAACACAAGCTTCTTAAGAGCAAGGATCATTTCATTGTGTCTTTCTATTTCCAAGGTCTCACTGAGAAGGTTACCTGGTGTTGTGAGCAGAAAGAAGGTCCAGAAGTCAGGAAGGCTTGAGTTCAAGCCCTGTGTCTAAAACACACATTGGCTGTGTGAGCCTGACCTAAATTATTTAATCTCTCAATATTCCCTCTTCTCTACTGACCTACCCCCTTCCCTCTATAAGATGATAAATTGAAGAATGGGTGCTTTGTAGGGAGTTTCTTCACTGAGCATTACCTAAATGCCAGTAATGAACCTGTCAATGAGAGTACCAGTGAAATCATAGTTCCAGTTTTGTTTTTTAAATCCCCTTTCGCTTGGTACAAAGGTTGTAATTAATATTAGTTCATTTGAAGTTGTTAAGAGAGTATTGTCCAGTAGGGTGGTAGTCATTGAATCATGGGGATTTTTAACTTGGGGACCACTACCTTTCAAAAATATATTTTTTAAGTATTCTGGGGATGGAGCCAAGATGACAGAGTGAAAGCAGGGACTCACCTGTTATCTCCCACAAACTCCTCTAAATACCTCTAAAAAGTGAATCTGAACAAATTCTAGAGTGGCAGAATCCACATAGAGATAGTGTGGCAGATTTCCAGCCCAAAGCAACCTGGAAGGCGGACAGGAAGGATCTGGTGTACAGGGTTTGGAGAGGAGCACAGTCTAGCACACAGGCTGCATCAGTGCAGACTTGACCATAGCAAAGTGAGAGCAACCCCAGCCAACTGAATCACTGGCAGCAATGATGATTCCCAAGTCTCTCAGCACAAGAGGGGGCTCTGTTAGAACTGAGTGAGAGAGACTTATAGTCCTGTGCAGGGCCTGAAGCAGCAGGCGCAACTGCTCCTGGGTATATCAGCCCACAGACTGAATGTTTGAAAGTCACCTATTTAAACTTCTGGAAGTCAAGATGGTGGAGTAAGCAGTAAGACCCTCTCATCCTCCATTGTTGACCTTGAAAAACCCACAGGTTATTGCCCCAGGAAAAGTTCAGGAATAGTGGAGCCAGCAGAAAGACAGGGAACAGTAGCCTTTTAGCTTGAGAGGCTAGGGGAATTAATGGGAAAGGTTCCTCTTGCAGTGTCTGAAGGGGACCAGAACAGGATGAGAGGCATCCCAGCGAGTCAGCAGGAAGCCCCACCTTAGCAGACCAGTGGGAGATCGTGAGTCCCAGGGTGGAGGAGCAAGCAAGCATTGATACCAGCCACCACCAGCAGCTCCAGCTCAGCACCAGGTAAATTACCAGACAACTACAGCATCCAGTTGCCAGTACCGAGGCCCCAACACAGAAAACCAGTAAACAGGCCCCTAATCCCCAGCACAAAAAGTCTGGGACAGTGCCCTGTGGGCCTCAGAAGCAGAGATCAAATTCAAAAACCAGAAAAAAAAAAAAGGCAAACAACATGAGAAAGAATAACAACAACCAAAAATCAGCGACCATAGAGAAGTATCTTGGTGACAGGGAAGATTAAAACACAAATTCAGGGTAGGACAACATGGTGAATACACACACACCTGAAACTTCAAAGGGAAATAGGAAGTGATCTCAAGTCCTCAAGTCCAAAAAGGCTTCTTGGAAGACCTCAAAAAGGATGGTAGAAGTCAAATAAGAGAGGAAGAACAAAAATTTTTAAATAAAAATGACAAAATGGAAAAAAAATGTACACTGAAGAAAAAACTCCTGAAAAAGTTCAATTGACCAAATGAAAAAGGAAGTATAAAAGCTAACTGAAGAAAACAATTTGTTAAAAATTAGAATTGGGAAAATAGAAGCTAATTACTCTATAAGGCACAAGAATCAGTCAAATAAAATCAAAAGAATGAAAAAAAGAAGAAAACATAAAAATCTCATTGGAAAAACAACTGACTTGAAAAAATAGATCCAGGAGAGATAACTTAAGAATTATTGGTCTTCCTGAGAACCATGATGAAAAAAAGAGCCCGGTCAGCATCTTTCAAGAACTCATCAAGAAAAAAACATGAGGTCCTAAAACCAAAGGATAAAGAATTAATCAAAAGAATTCACTGATCACCTCCTTAAAGAGATCCTAAATTGAAAATGCCAAGGAATGTCGTAGCCAAATCCCAGAATTATCAGATTAAGGAGAAAATACTGCAAGAAGCCAGAAAGAAACAATTCAAATATCATGGAACCACAGTCAGGATTATACAGGGCCTTGTAGCTTCTATATTAAAAGATCAGCAGGTTGGAATATGATATTCCAGAAGGCAAAGGAGCTTGGATTACAACCAAGGATCAACTACCCAGTGAAACTGAGTATAATCTTTAAGGGGAGGATATGGACATTCAATGAAATAGGGGACTTTCAAGACTTTCCTGATTAAAAGACCAGAGCCCAACAGAAAATTTAATCTTGTAATTAAGACTCAAGAGATGTATAAAAATGTAAAAAGGAAAGTGGGGAAAAAAAATAAAACATGTTATTCAATAAGGACAAACTGTTTACATCCCTACATGGGAAGATGATGCATATAACCCGTGAAAACTGTATCTTTATTACATCATATAGAAGGGAAATATATAAACAGAGGTAGTGGGTTTAAGTTGATTTTAATGTAAAGCCAAAAAACTTAATTAAGTTAGAAAAAAGATTCTAATGGGGGAAGAAAAAAGGAGGAACCAGAAAGGGTAAATTATATCACATGAAGACACACAAAGATATATTATAATAGAGAGAAAGAAAGGAGGGTGATGAGCATTGTTGGAGCTTTAATCTTATCAGATTTGGCTCAAGAAGGCAATAACATACTCAGTTAGGTATAGAAATCCAACTTGCCCTATAGGCAGTTGGAGGGGAAAGAGGAAAGAAAAGGGAGGAATGGATAGACAGGAGGGAGGAAGTATTAAGGGAAAGGGAAAGGAAAAGGAGGGGGATTGATAGAAGGGAGGATAGATTGAGGGAGATGGCAGTCAAAATAAAACTCTAGTGAGGAGGAAAAGGAAGAAAGGAGGGGAAAAAAACATAAACAGTTGGAGGGCTATGATGGAGAGAAAGAAACAATTACTAATCATAACTCTAAATGTGAATGGGATGAACTTTCCCATAAAATGGAAGCAGATAGCAGAATGGATTAAAAATAATAATCCCACAATATGTTGTTTACAAGAAACACATTTGAAACAGGGGGATACACACAGGTAAAGGTAAAAGTCTGGAGTAGAATATATTATGTTTCAGCTGAAGGAATAAAAAATTGAAGGGGTAGGAATCCTGATCTCAGATCAAAAAAAAGCAGAAATAGACCTAATTAAAAGAGATAAAGAAGGAAATTATGCCCTGCTAAAAGCATCATAGACA
This sequence comes from Pseudochirops corinnae, assembly GCA_028646515.1. Classification (NCBI taxonomy): domain Eukaryota; kingdom Metazoa; phylum Chordata; class Mammalia; order Diprotodontia; family Pseudocheiridae; genus Pseudochirops; species Pseudochirops corinnae. The sequence goes on from CM053588.1 coordinate 278,630,307, forward strand.
ATGAAGCAATATCATTACTAAATATATATGCAACAATTGGTATAGCATCCAAATTCTTAGAGCAGAATTTAAAGGAGATACAGGAAGAAATTAATAGCAAAACTACACTAGTGGGTGACTTTAACTTCTCCCTCTCTATTTATTTATTTATGCTTTTTTTTTTTGAGGGGGAAGGTAGGGCAATTAGGATTAAGTGACTTGCCCAAGGTCACATGGGTAGTTTATTTTTCTGTGTTAAGTGTCTGAGGTCAGATTTGAACTCAGGTCCTCCTGACTCCAGGGCCAGTGCTCTATTCATTCCACCACCAAACCACCCCAACCTTCCCCTCTCAAAACTAGATAAATCTAATCACAAAATAAACAAGAAAGAAGTTAAGGAGGTGAATAGAATTTTATGAAAGTTAGATATGGTAGATATCTGAAGAGATCTAAATGGAAAAGAATAGAAGAGAATAAACCTTTTTATTGGCATTACATGTCACCTAAACAAAAATTGAACATATACTAGGGTGTACAAAACTCACAATTCAATGCAGAAAGCCAGAAATATGAAATGCATCCTCTTCAGATTATGATGCAATAAAAATTGTATGTAATAAAGGGTCATGGAAAGATAGACTAAAAATCAATTGGAAACTAAATAACTGAATCCTAAAGAATGACTGGGTCAAAATTATAGAAATAATCAATAACTTCATCCAAGAGAAAGACAATAATGAGACAACATGCCAAAACTTATGGGATGCAGTAAAAGCATTTCTCAGGGGAAGTTTTATATCTCTGAATGATTACACAAATAACATAGAGAAAGGGGAGATAAATGAATTGGGCAGGCAACTAAAAAAAGCTAGAAAAAGAACAAATTAAAAATCCTCCATTAAACAGAAAATTAGAAATTCTGAAAACCAAAGGAGAGATTAATAAAATTGAAATTAAGAAAGCTATTGGAATAATAGATAAAACTAAGAGTTGATTTTATGAAAAAAATGGATGTCTTTGGTTAAGTTGATTGAAAGAAAGAAAGAAGAGAATCAGATTACCAGTACCAAAAATGAAAAGGGTAAATTTTCCAATAACAAAAAGGAAATTAAAACAAATATTAGGAACTATTTTGCTCAACTGTATGCCCATAAATTTGGCAATTGTAGTGAAATGGATGAATTTTTATAAAAACATAAATTGCACAGATTAACAGAAGAAGAAGTAAAATACTTAAATAATCCTATCTCAGAAAAAGAAATTGAACAAGCCATTAATGAACTCCCTCGGGGGAAAAAAAAAAACCAGGGATTTACAAGTGAATTGTATCAAACCTTTAAAGAACAATTAATTCCAATAATATATAGACTATTTTGGAAAATAGGTGGCGAAGGAGCCCTGCTAAATTTTTTTTATGATACAAATATGGTACTGATACCTAAATCAGGAAGAGTCAAAACAGAGAAAGAAAATTATAGACCAATTTCCCTAATGAATATAGATGCAAAAATTCTAAAGATATTCTGATAGCTATTTCAGTATGATTGATTTCCTTTTAATCCTTTATATTTAGTTTTGTACATTTAAAAACATTATTTTGAAAAGGGATCTATAGACTTCACCATCTACACAAAGGGGTCCAGGCCACACACATGCACACACACACACGCACACACACACACACACACACACACACACACACACTATTCTAAACTCATGTATCACTTAGAAGTATAGAGAAAACAATGTAAAAGAAGTAAAGAAAGCAGAATCTCTGTCCCCCCAAAGAGTCTATAATCTAGCCTGGTGCAGAGGAAAAACACAAGGAATTGCGAATCAGGAATTTTAGTTCCAATCCAGACTCGATCATTTAATTGCTATGTGACCTTGGGCAAATTGCTTAACCTTTCTGAGCCTATTTTATCATCTATCACATGAAGAGACAAAGTCTCTAAAATCTCATCCAGATCTATATGGGGAAAAGAGGCAAATACACTTGGGATGGTGCATTTTACAGTGACCTATAAAAAACTATCTATAATAAAGTGTTAAATGTTGTGGTACAGACTGTAAACTGTGCCACTATACAAACACAGCTGTTTTCCAGGCAGAAGTGTTGGCATCATGGAGCTACCCACAGCTGAAGCTCATTTGGAATAGCAAAGAGAGGAGGGAGAGAGTACAGGCAAATGCTAGCCAGGGCTCTGAAGCATAGCAGCAGATCACTGTACAGAGCTGGCCAAAATGAAAATTTACTGCTTAGTTTAAAATCTTCTGATTGGAGGCCCAGGATCTTTAACTTTTGCCTGATCTAAACTATATTTTACTGTTGAATCCTAACACTACTGCACTATTAACTTATGGTTACGAATCAGACATTCATAATTTCACTCCTGTTAACATGTTACCAGTGTACCTGAGTGGAGATGAGTGAGTGTGTGAGTTTGGGGAAGTACATCAGTATTCCTGAGGGAGCGGGAAAGAAGGATTGTGGGGGGAGGAGGGTGTAATGCCATGCACCAGTAGATTCCCAAAGGAATGCTACTGTGAACAGCCTTTAGAGTTCAGATTACAAAATATAGTGAACACTCTGTTTATTCCATTACAAATCAAGACAAACATTCAAAACATTATAATATTCACAACATTACATCTTATCACAGAAAATGGCCACACAGTTTTCACTACAGTGGCCACAGTA
>CM053588.1:278633086-278648691 GCA_028646515.1 Pseudochirops corinnae
AAATCAGACATTCATAATTTCACTCCCGTTAACATGTTACCAGTGTACCTGAGTGGAGATGAGTGAGTGTGTGAGTTTGGGGAAGTACATCAGTATTCCTGAGGGAGCGGGAAAGAAGGATTGTGGGGGGAGGAGGGGGAGGAAGAGGAGAAGGAGGAGAGGAGGAGGAGGAAAATGAGGAAGAGCAGGAGGAGGAGGATGAGGAGGTAGTGTTTGTGAAGAAGGAGGGGGCACGAAATGGGAGAGAGTGGGGAGAGAGATGGATGTTTCAGCTACCTATTCCAAGACCTCTTAGACAAAGCTGCAATTTTGTAATTTTGGTGCTGGTAATAAGTAGCCTATCAAGGTGTGGATGCCCTCAGAACAATTTAAAAATTCATGATGTAAAAAGAATACATAAAAAGTATTCATTATTATACAGGTTAGTTTCATTGGCAGGGGAGTGACCAGGGAGGAATGTGGGCCATGTAAAATCAGAAGATGTCAATACCAGTTAATTATACAAGAGATAATTAAAATAAATTCTGTCAAACAAGAGGCAGAATATGTTGCTATAATGGCTCACAGGTAGCTGTTATTGATAGTGCTAAGTAACTAGTAAATTCCTTCAATTTTTCAATAAAACTATCATCTCTTTGATTTGGGAATCTCCCTTCCCCCTCATGCAGACAGAAAAGCATGGACACCTTGTCACCCTGTGCTTCGTTCTTATCCCAGTTCTCCCATCAGTTTTTTACTTGGTTCCTACACAACATTTTAGGGATTTGCTGCCTGATGTCTTGGCATTGAGGTATTTAGAGTCTGCTGGTTCTAGGAGCTAGCTATGGTTTGGCTGTTGTCCTTTGTGCTTAAAGAGGACCAAAATGACATCACTATGTCAGAGTGAAGGCACTGTGAGTCTCACTGGATTAGCAGACCAATACTGGCAATATAAGGCAGTGGACACTGAGGTCCTTTCTCTAACCAAACTGACAAGCATTGAAACTCTGCTACAAAGAGAGCAACTCCAATGGGCTGACCATATTGTTCAAATGCCAATGTACATATGGCTAAAAGACAGTTTTATGGAGAACTCACACAAGACAAGCACTCATAGCGATATTAGGAGGAGGGATAGAAGGACACTTTCAAAGTCTCTCTAAAGAACTTTGGAAATGATTTTGAGACATGGGAGACTGGCACAGGACTGCCCAGCTACTACCTACCCCTCGTTTTCTAGCCATTCATTTCTCTGATGACATCCTTTATGTAGTTTCCCCCAAACAATTCTTCCTTGGTAATATGCTGAAACCTGCTCAAGCCCACCAAATGGCCCCATTACTCTTTAGGTAACTTTCAACTCTTAAACTACAAGATGTAGTATCTTATTTTGAGGAATTATTCTATTATTCTCAATAATTAAGCGCTAAACTCAGCTGTTAATTCCCATCCTCCCCCCCAAGCTGTGGTGTCTGGAATGAAGCACAACTCTACCTCACTGTATGGCACTACTCTTAAAGATGAGGAAACTCAAAAAAAAAAAAAAAAAAAAGAGGTGTAATGGCTTTCACCTCCACCTCATCAGTGACCACTTCCAATTTAGATTAATAACACTAAATCGAATTCACCTATTATTAAGTAAAGTAGCCTATTCTTCTCAATACCTCCACGAAAACATAGAAAATCTAATGACATCAACCGTTAGCTTCCCACGTTGCTTTATAAATATTGTTAGCCATATATAACTATCAACCCTGAACCTTGCTTGAAAGGGTGAGATTATAGAAGAATCCTGGTGTTTATTCAGTTCCTTTTTTAAACATCTGTTTTGCTTCAGCAGGAGAAATAAAGGATTGTGTTTGTTTCTGCCCTTGACCACTGTATCCTTCTTACTCAATAGCTTACACTTGACCATAGCTCCTTCCCCCTGTAATCCAAACAGAAATGTCATACAAGTGAAGGCCAGCAAGAAACCATTTATCTGCCCACCTCAGCAAGCATTAACTGAGAAAAAAGAAAGTGAGAGACTGGCCATGGGATTATACTTTTAAAAGAGAAAACTTGCCCTTAAAAGGAGGTCGTGGTCGTTAAAGAATGGCTTTCAAATACCATTGCCTCTTTTACGCAGGCAACGTCCTCTTGCAGGAGCCCTTTAGAAGCTAATATTGGAGGTGTTATTAGCAGCCAGGTATGGATTATTTAGCTAGAACCAGCATGCTTCTCATTTCTGCATTTATTTTAGAAAGAGTGCAATGTACAGAAAGTTTAAACAAATTTCTTTTATGAGATGTTAGCCTACTTTTATTCATTCATTCATTCATTCATTCATTCATTCAACCTCTTTAAGAGACCTAGTTCAGAGGTAGTCTGGGTTAGTGAAAGGACTGGACCAATAAGGCTAGAAATCAGAAAGACTGGGTTCAAATTCTGTCTTTCAATTTTTAAAACTGTACTTTTGATTTTATTGGCATAGGGAAATTCCAGTGAGATAACTTCCTCTACCAGAAGGAAAATATCACTCTGTTAATTATTTCCTATTTATTACTTTGTATAGACTTGCTTGCTTGCCCTTTAGATTGTAAACTCCTTGAAGGCAGAGATTGTCTTTTGCCTCTTTTTGTATCCCCAGGGTTTAGCACAATGCCTGGCACAGATCAATTGGTTAAGAAATAGGCTTTGATAGCAGTAATGAGGAGTAACTAGAGTAATTAGAGTAATTAGAGTTGCCTAGGGGCACTGAGAGTCCCTATAGTCAGAATATTTTCAAGGCAGAAACTGAACCCATGCTTTTCTGGGTTCTTAGGGCAGTCCTCTTTCCAGGGTGCCTCTCCTTTGCTACTTAACTAGCTGGCCAAGTGAATCTGATTAGGTCAGTCAGAAGGTGCAGTTAATAGTGTTGACTTGACCTCCAGAAGTCCTGGATTCAGAACCTGCCTCAGATAGTAGCTGTGTGATCCTAAGCAAAGACACTTTCTCCCTCTTCCCCTCCATCTCCCCTTCTATTTCCCCCTGCTTTTTCCCCCTCTGTCTCTCCCTATCTTTCCCCCCTCGCTCTCCCATTTCCTCATTCATAACGTGTGATAATAATGGCACAGCCTTCACAGGTTGTCCTGAAGACCAAATGAGAAAACCCTTTGCTAACCTCCAAGTTCGATGTAAATGCTGGACCTTTAAATGCCAGGTTTTACTGTTTGTTATTCTTACGTGTACACAGCTGTTTGCATATTGCATTCACTTTCTTAGAGGGCAGGGCTAATTGTTCCTTTATTAGTCATCTCCAGGGTTTAGAACACAGCCTGGCATATATTATGTGCTTAATAAATGCTTGTTGACTTGATACAATTATTATTAATTTTGGTGCTTATATTGTTGCTATTTCACTTAATCTCTATAGGTTTCAGGCAAATCCCAAAGACTTATGTAATAAATTACAGACAAATTGTGAACTACATTGATAGGAGCAGTTCCCCAAGTTGATGAAATCACTGATCCTTTATATCTTCGCACATTCTTTTAATAAGCATTTGTCAATCAGCTATTAGCTGGTCATTGTTGTTCTTTCTGACTCGTGTCTTCTCTTCATGACCCCATTTAGGATTTTCTTGGTAAAGATATTGGGGGTGGTTTGCCATTTCCTTCTTCTGCTTATTTTACAGATGAAAAAACTGAGGTAAACAGGATTAAATAACTTGCCCAGGGTCACACAGTTAATAAGTTTTTGAGGCCAAATTTGAACTCAGGTCTTCCTACTGCTGGGCAGCTAGGTGATGCAGTGGATGAAATGCCAGGTCTAGAGTCAGGAAGACTCATCTTCCAGAGTTCATATTATCTTGTCAAGAAACACTGAAAACTTGAGAAGACTTTTAGGCCAGGTCTACCTGATTTCAAACTTTCTATCCATTAATTTCACCTCTTAGTTGCCCAGGCAACTTTCTAGGAAGATAAGCTTCAAAACAAGAACCTGTTCTGCCTTGATATAAGGAATTTTTTTCACTGGAATCCCTATCCTTTTGATGTCACAGGTTTATCACAAAGTACATTCAAGACATTCAATGATTAGATCCAACTCTGAAAGCTGACTGGAATCCAGAAATAGGAAAAGGACCTGCCCTCTGGGAATTTAAAAATCTAACACCAACGTACAAATCAAGAAACTGAGAAATATATTGGACTCAGATGTGTGTTAGAGCCTGATCATAAAGGATCCTGAGAGGCAATTATTAAATATTCATCTCAAGCATTTAAACTTCAGAAATCAACAAATGCTCCAAGTCAAGCTTTGATTTATTGTTCTGCTGATTGTCTACATTTAAGAAAATGATAAAAGAAAAAATGTCAATGACTGCTAGGTGGTACAATGGATTGAGTACCTGGATTTTGGAAGACCTGAGTTCAAATCTAGCCTCAGACACTTACTAGCTCTGGACCCATGGTTCAAAGGGCAGCTGTGAGAATCCAATGAGATAATATTTGTAAAATGCTTAGCACGGTGCGTTATTGTTATCATCATCACTATTATTGCTTATTAAACTTAAAAGTGTTAGGATACTTTTTGTAGAGAGCCTGTTGTTAAATACTTACCAGGATTAACTTTATATCCTATTGTCCTATAATCTCAATGGAGGAATATTGTAAGGGCTAAGTCAGATAGAAGCAAAATGTCCTGTGTTTAGATCATAGAATAAAATCCATTTAGGGATAGAAAGGGATTGTTAGTCTAACCCTCTTCTATTTAATATGAGGAAGCTATGGTTGAGAAGTCAAGTAAGTGGCTTAAGGTGCCACAGTAAGTGAGGAGGAAGGGATCAAAACCCCTAGATTTCATCAGACTTTTAGTCCAATGTTTGTTTGTTTTTTTTTTCACCATTTCATGATGCTTCTTGACTGAAGAGGAAATCCATATTAGTTACAAATGTCAAAAAGATTTCATGGAGTAGGAGACATTTGAGTCAGTTCAAAGGTCTTAACAGGTCAGGATATAGCCAGGACATTTTATATGTAGGGAAAAACATGAGTAAGGACATTGATGCATATAGGTGTGGCTCTAATGTTCCTTCTTTTTCATTTTGCTTAAGTCATATGCCCTATACAAGAGGTAGAGAAAGCAGCTCCAAATAATTTGCCTCGCTGGCCCACTAGAGACTTCTGAGGCTAAACGGACAATTAGAAGAAAACAGAATGTGTTTCTTCAACATTCTAGATCCATTAGAAGTGCTGATATGGGCAGAAAATGTATTGCCCACATTCTTGGGAAAAAGAGAATCCCCAGGTATAAACTTAGACTGAATCAACCTAGAGTGAATGACAGAGATTTGTGCAAGGATGGTATCATTTCTTTATGACCCCAGTTGGACAAAGTTTTATGAGGCCAGAGTTTAGTGGGAATTACCAAGAAGATGATTCAAAATGTAGACATTCTAGTCTAGTGCTCCATTGGAATAAAAAGGACTTATATTTCTCTCCATAATCCGGAAATACTGAGTAACTGTATTCTCTTTTGCCCTATGGAGACAGGGTCAGTGACAGCAGAAAAGGGGAATGACAGCACCTGCAGGGAGTTTTCTGTAACTGTTGTTGCTTTTCCTTCATTTGCAAAAAACACCAGTGACATCACAGGGTGATGTCTTCACTAATGGGTGAATTGGATTTAAGTTAGAGAGAGCTGCACAAAATCGTCAGCCTCATTTTCTCTTCCAGAGTCACCCAAGTATAGTGACAAAACAAAAATAAAGACAACCCATCATGGCTTAGGAAGCAGTGGATGATCTTGGCATCTTTTATATCTTACCAAACTGTAAGCACTCTATAGTACCTGGTTCAGCCACCTTCATGGACTTCGGAAAAAATTGTCTTCACATGCTTGGGATATACATCCCCCTAATTCACTACTGGGTTTGAGACCCCTCAGCTACCCTCAACTTGGATTAGCCCATCTGCTGAGATAATTTACTGGGGTGTGGCCTCTTTGTGAGCTACAACTTTCTGGAGCCACTGGTGAGAGCTGGATGAATCAGGTGGACCCCAAAGGTGGATGAGCAGACCTGAATTGGGCTCAGTGAGTCCTCACACCAGAGGTGCTAGTCTTTCCTGAACACCCCATTCAACCCTTCATCTAACTACAAGCATTGAAGATAACAATGAAGGTAATAATGAAGACTACAAGTGGTGCTAAAATCACTGACTGGGACCTATGGATAACTGTAAGAGAAGTGATGGGAATGGCCTTCTGGCAACAGTGGAAAGCCATTGGGAGGGGGGGGGAGGAGGTACTGAGAAACTATGAAGAGTAGCACCTGGTAGGAGCCCTACCTATTGTATGATACTAAATAACTCCTTATACCAGTGTCTGGGAAAGTGTTGCTTATTGGCGGGTATCTCTGTGTGTGTACATGCAGAGATATAGACATATATAACTACATACAATGGAGATAGACATAACTACACACATATGTGCACATAGTATACACATGTGTATAAGCAAATTTATGTGTATGCATATATGTACACATGCACATACATACATACACACTCTGCTGGGAGCTCTATTTGTTTTCTTTGACCTGTACATAAACTTTTTTTTCTTCAAGCTTTGTGAATGGTGCACTTGAAAGGAGAGTTGATAGCAACATACTGAATAATGTCACATAGTAAAGTTGCCTAATTTTCTGGGTGGAAGAAACTGTGGCAGAGATGTGGGCAATCTTCTAAATCAGACTGGAATGTTTCACATCAAATGACAGCCCCTTTGAATAGAGAAGTTCTGTTTGATTTTGTTGATTTGTTTTGTCCTTTAGATAGTAAGCCACCTGAGAGCAGGGACCAAGTTTTTGTTTGGTTTGGTTGTTTTGTTTTATTTCCACTAGTTTGTTTTATATCCCCTGTATTTAGCATAGCGCCTAGCACGTAGCATGCCCTTAAGAACTTAAGTTGATTGACTTATCTGTGATTTTATTTTATGAGAAATTACCCCCAAAGAAACTAACTCTACGAATGCAGATCAGCAAGTTTTATAAAATTTATAACATTTAGCTGATGCTAGCTCTACTGATTCTGTTCCATGAAACCTTCTATATTACATGAAGCATATGTAACCTCATATAACAGTATGGGGTGTAACGATACTGGGATCTGAAGATCTTCCATGCCCCTTAAACTTGCTGATGTAGCAGGAAGGGGTGGAGCAAGAGAACCCCGGAACCAAGCTAGTCTACCTGCAGTGCTGACTGGAAGCGGCGGCAGAGGGAGTAGTGGTTGCAGTGCGAAATCCTTTTTCTTTGAGCCAGCCAGAATCTCTGCTAAGGACTCCTGCTGAGGACTGCCAGGGACAGGAACTGCCAGGGGCCAGAGCTGCTGGGAGCAAGCTGCCTGGACGCTGAGCAGTTGTGTGCATGAGGAGAGGAGGATCTTTGCCTGAGATAGCCTGTCCTTTTTGAAGGCTTGAGAATGTGGGTGTTTACTACTTTAACTACATGTGCCAACTTCATAACTATCGTGTTGGCTTTGACTTTCTGGTTTTGGGACTCAATTTTCTGGTATTTAAATGAATGCGCTATCTATATTTCTTATGTAGAGAGTCTGTTACATTTTGTAATTAATAACTATATCAGCATATTTATAGTTACTGTAGGCATTGTGAATACTGCATTGCTGATACATGGGGTCAAATCCACAAATATTTAAGAGGAAAAGATTAACATTCATGCCATGGGAGCTTATCTCTTTTACTATTAAAAAAAATTAACACACTTGAGAGATAGCCTGAAAGTCTAAAAGACCTAAGTTCAAGTTTTGATTCTGAAATAAACTGGCTCTGTGACTCTGGGTAAGTCTCTCAACCTCTCAGTGCCCCAAAGCAACTCTTTATGACAACAAATTGCAGAGCAACTATAGACTTATATTGGGAGAGGAAATTTCTTCTAAAAAAATTCCCTACCCCAATGAAACCATGGTCTGGTAAATGATGATGATGATGATGATGATGATGGTTGTGGTTGGTTATTATCCTTTCAGCTTGAAGAGGACCAAAATTACATCACTATGTTGGAGTCAAGTTACAGTGTGTCCGACTGTGGTTGATCAGACCAGTATGAGCTCAGAAGGCTCTACCACAGGTCAGTCACAAATAGCCCATATGAACATTTGGAGTGGAGACATCTCTAAATTTGCACATATGACCTTTCTTTTGAGCTACTGTAGTTCTGCTTTGCTCATAGATTAGAGCACTTTCTTCCACGCAGGTCCTTATCAGTTGTCAATGTGTCTCCATCAATTCAAAGTAGTTGAGAAGCACCATAGGTCTTTAGCCTATAAATACCCTTCAGGGCATCATAAAAGTGCTTTGGATTGCTATTATCAGCATAAAATTGAATTTCATTTGTCTTCTTACTGAGCCAAGAATCCTGCATCTCTCTAAACTTTAATTACACTTTAATTTTGATGGAGCCAAATACTGCCTTCTTAGAGACCAATGAACTATCCTGCTGGTAAACCCTGTGGAGTTCTTTTTTGTTTCACAGTTTCTGAATTTCCTCATCATTTTCATCAAAGCAATCTTGATGTTTCCCAGAGCTGGCCCAGATGAATAATGTGGTTTTGTACACCAAATCTCTGACAGCTGTTCACTCTTTTTCTTCTTGACTATTTCCAACTGCATATCAGCTCAATTTTCCCTCCAAGTTATCAACAACAGGTTTACACTCAGAGGAGAGCTCTAATCTGTTGACATTACATCTTCTGATGTCATCTTCCCTTGCCGTCACTGCATTTGTTGGATGGAAGTGTTTAGCTTGGGAAAGATGTCTATGATCAGTCCAGCACTCTGTGCCACACATCACCTCTGTTACTTTCCCATCCATTCTCTCTCTTCTCCTTATAATGACATAATCTACTGAATGTCAATGTTTGCTATAAGGGTGCATTCACAAAAAATTATCATACTTCAGAAAATAGAATACAGTGTTGGTGATAAGAGGTCATGAGATGTACAAGTCTTCAGTAGTAAGTTACCATTGCAGTTGCTATTTCCAACTCCATTCTTCTTGAGTATACCCTGACATCTGATATTCTGTACCTACTCTGAAATTAAAGTCACCTAGCAATATAAGCTTGTCCTCTTTTGGCACATTCATGATGAGAGTCTCCAAGTCTTCAGAAATTTTTTTTTCTTTAACCACATCAGGGTTCATCATGGTGGGAGTATACACATCAATGATGGTGGCATGGTGCTTTCCTGAAAATGGCTATTGCATTGTCATGAGCCTGCCATTTATTCCTTTTGGCAGGCATTCAAGCATGTTGACTAGATTAGTTTTGATTGCAAAACCTACACCAGTTATGCAGTGCTCCTCATTACTACAGTCATTCTAGAAAACCTTGGGTCCAATTCTAACTTCAGTAAGCTGAAGTCTTGTTTTATTCAGGGCTACTGCTTGGATGCAGTACCTGCTGACTCCTCATCTTTTAGTTCTGCTGAATTTCATATTGTCCATAAGTGTGGATACATTCCATGTACCAGTGGTGAGTGGAATCATCTACACAAAAGTTTTTGTACATATTTTTGTGTTTTGACTACAAAGTAGGATCCCCACCTACTTTACCAAGAAGGCCAAGGTTAGGTAATGAAGATGATTTTTAGGGCACCTTTTCTAGCAAGTTCATCATGGCAGAAGATGAGTCTGCTTAGACATCCTGGGACTGTCAAATTCCATTGTTGCATCAATCTAGTGGATCCTATGGCCTGGGCTACTTGTGTGCAGGGTTATGACTTCAGCTCCTGGTGTTTCTGCACCTGCTACTTCATCATTTGCCTGTTGCCATAGGACTTGGAGATAGGTAAAAATGGCAAAAAAAAATGGTATGGGAAATGTATTTTGATTCATGTATAAATTGAATTTAAGTGAGGCAGAGTTGCATGGAATTGTTGTCTCACCAGTGGCAGGACAGAATCAAGATGGCTGGTGATCGTTCAAGATGCAGTGGAAGACCTTGACATCTTTGATGTCCAAACAAACTCTGAACACTGCACAACCTCTGCTTCAGCTGCCTTTCTAGCCATTGGAACAAATTGTTCTCATCCATCCATTCCACCAGGGGAAGTCTTCACATGCTTGGGGTAGGCACCCCCCCCCCAACTCATGAATAGCTTTGAGGACCACTGATTGACCTAAACCTGGGTTAACCCGCCTGCTCAGATGGTTTACTGGGATGTGATTGCTGTGCCTGCTACAGCCTCTTAGAGCCACAGGTGAGAGTTGAGTGTTCTTTAGACACAGGAAGGGGATAAATAGTCCTGAAAAGGACTTGTTGCTAATAACAGAGGTGCTGCTCCTCCCTGAACACCCACACATTCTGTGAGAATGTTGCTGCTGCTGCTGGTGATGATGATGATGATGATGGTCATGGTGATGCTGGAGCTGATACAGGTGGTGATAATGTTGATGATTATAATGATATGCTTACTTCTCCATAAAAGCAAACTTTTAACTACTAAAATAGTTTGTATTATGGAACCTGCTGTAATGAATATACATTGTTATCCTTCAGTAGTTTTCATGTTTGACTATAGTGTGATCTACTGAGGAGGGATAGCTAGGTGGTTCAATGAATAGAATGATGGGTCTAGAGTCAGGAAGACTCCTTTTCCTGAGTTCAAATCTGGCCTCATGCATGTACTAGCTGTGTGACCTCAGGCAAGTCACTTGACCCTGTTTCCTTATCTGTAAAGCAAATTGGAGGAGGAAATGACAAACCAGTGTTTTTGCAAAAGAACAAAAGAACAATCCAAGAGGGTCAGAAAGAGTCAGATATGATTGAAATAACTGAACAACAAAATGGGTCCTTGTATAGCTATTCCCCAAATATAAGATCAATTTATATTTCTGTGTTTTTTTTAAATAAGAGGTTGAGTGACTAGAATATTTATATTTGAATCTAGAAGAAACCTTAGAAATCATTTGATGATGTGTATCGTTTATCAGATAAGGAAAATGTGACCCCTGCCTCCAAAGAGGTGCTTTTTCTGAATTTGTTGGGGCACAGCATGGACTATTTTATAACCTAGGACTTTGTGCCAGAGTTTTGTTTTGTTTTGTTTCTCCCATTTCATGAAAACTGGAAAAAACAATTAGAAAGCAAGAAAAACAAAGACAGAGACACCTGGTTTAAAAAAATAGCAGTTGCTCTGCTGTCTCTGATGTTGGTGTTAATGATGATAGAATTCTGATCCCAACATATGCGAAGCAGAAGGAATGTGAAAAAATATTTTCAGACAATTCCACTTGTCCTTTCTCCTGCTGTCAACAGCCAGGCACAGGTAGAAAGAAAGAGGAAAGTAAATAAAAAATAAACAAGCAGCTCAGATGACCTATGCAGAGACAGGGAGGAAAAAAAAATTTCTCATTTATTGTAATATATTTACAGGCTTGAGAAAAATGAAGACATAGTTTTGATGGGTTCAATTAAAGCAGCAGTTCTCAACCTGTGAGTTGTGACCCCTTTGGAGGTTGAATGGGATTGACTGCCTAAGACCATCCGAAAACACATATTTCCAATGGTCTTAGGAACCGAGACATCGCTCATCTATCCTTCTCCAGGTGGGTAGCTTTAACTCTGATAGTCATATATCAATGTGTCCCTTACCAATTCATTTAAACTCTTTAAGGGTCAGTTTCTTTATATGTAAAAATGAATATATTGAACTAGAAAACTTTTAAGGTATCACTCCAGGTCTAAAATGCAGTGATTTTGTGATTCAAAAAAAAAAGGTCAATTGTCAGGCCATTGAAAACCTTGATGAATGTAGAACATGGAAGATCTAGATGTGTGAACTAAATTAATAATAAAAAATTGAAGGCAAGAAATAACACTAGGGTAAGTAAAGTTGCAGCATCGCAGGTTGACAGCAAGGTAGCTCAGTGAATAGAGTGCCAGGACTGGAGTTAGGAAGACTTTCCTTCCTGAATTCAAATCTGGTATCAGTTGCTTAATACCTGTGTGACCCTGTGTAAATCACTTAACTCTGTTTGCCTCAGTTTTCTCATCTGTAAAATGAGCTGGAGAAGGAAATCACAAACCACTATAGTATCTCTGCCAAGAAAACACCAAATGAGGTCAGAAAGAGTTCAACATGACTGAACAATGACAATGCGAACCATAGGAGCAGCCAAAAAACAATTCATTGACTTACTGGACAAATCAGTGACAAAAAGAATGAAAATTTGGGAAACCACAAAAGGGAATTTTTCTAGGAAGGCAGGAAGGACCCAGAGGAGAGATATTTAATAAAAAGAAGTGAAGGAGAATGCATGGCAGGCTAAGATTATTAGGTTGGGGTTCATTGAAATAGAAACTTTAACTTGGAATTGAAAGGGTAGATTTGAGACCCAATGAGGAAGAATTGACAAGTAGGCTGAAGATGAGGGTTAAAGGAATAAGCTTGCCAGACTCTGGGAGTTTAAGACTTGTTGATATAAAATCAACATTTTAAGTTTAATTGAGAATTAAAACAATATTTCACTATTCATTTTTATGAGTCTGTGTACCTTCAACTTACGAATATATTCCAGTGGTTACTATAGTGTCTGGCACGTAGAAGACGATTAGTTAAGTAATGATTAATGATTCACTGATTGATAGTTTGTGCATTAAAATCTGACATGGTAGAACTTTGAGCCAATCTCCTCCTTTAATACTGCAAAGTTTCACCCAAGTGACCTTTTGCTTGTTTTGTATAGACACATATGTACATGTCTTCTTCCCCAAATAAATGTAAATATCCCTTAATCTAAGTCTATGTTATTTTTGTTCCCAGTACCTAGTGTAGTAACTGACATACAGTAGGCTTTTGATAAATGCTTGTTGGATTTTTTTGGTTGATCTTAAAAATACAGAGAGCCTCAAAGATTGTTTCCCTTTAACACATATAGTTTAACTCCATTCATCCAACCCTATGACATTATTTGATTGTCTGAGTCATAGGAAGGCATGGGGACTAAACGTAGTTCTTATCTGACACAAGGGCATGGGTTGGGAAGGAGTGACAAATGCAGGCAGCCACCAAAGGTGGGGGGACATGCAAATGGGGGGGGAGGGGATTCTGGGAAACACTGAGTCAAACAAATGGTTAGCTCCTCAGTTAGAGGTAGTAAGTGATCAAGTTCTAAATTCCTCTCCCAAATTGGGATACACACACATATCTATTTACACATACACATACATAAATAGGAACATAGGAGAGGATAGAATGGAAAGACAAGAGACTGGAAACAGAGAAACCTATTAAGAGAGTAATAAAATATATCAGGTGAAAGGTGATTTAAGGTCTGAACTAGCATAATTACAACATCTTTATTAAGTCCTAATTTGTGAGCCAGGACAGTCCTTCTTCTACTGAGTGAGAATAGCCTTGTAGATTCTCTACCTTCCTTCTGTCTTCTCATGGTTTCAAGAATGTTATGTATGGCCCGTAGACTCTTCCTAATACCATTCTCTTTGTCTAATGGACAATGCAGTATAGATGAGTGGAATTGCCTTGCTCATACTTATTAGGGCTTTCTGTTATTTCTTGAGTGAGTGTCCCCAAGTTTCATTTCTTCAATTTCAACTAACTCCTGAAACTTTTAATTTCTTTGGGATATGGCAGAAGCAGAAGCAGAGTGAGTGTCACAGTAGAGAGAGAACTGCCTCTGAGTCATAAAGACCTGAGTACAAGTTCTACTTCTGGCACACCTATAAATGTACCAGATGACTCTCCACGATGACAAATTTCAGAACAGTTGCCACTGTGCACTGGTAAAGGAAGTTTTTTCATTGTATGTTTGACTAATAATGTAATACCGGGCAGGAGCTTCTTATAAATCTTTTCCTTGATTAGTATTAAGTTAATATTATACCAAACAAAAATGGCAAGGGAACTGTGTGTATTGCCTCATGCCTGTAATTTCTACTACTGGGGAGGCTGAAACTGGTGGATTTATTGATCTCAGGAGTTCTGAGCTGATTGAGTATCCAGATGATGTTAGACATTGTAATGGTGAGTCTCTAAGAACTGGGGAACCATCAACGTGCCTAAGGAGGTGCAAACTGCCTATGTTAAAATAAATAAATAAATAAAATGGAAATGATCAAAGCTCCCATACCCTGTCCACATTGTGCTTCTAGCTCTGATAAGATAAGGAGATGCAGTATTGGTGTGAGGTTGGGGGCACGTAAGAGAATGTAATGACAGAAAACTTGGAAAGATTTAAGAAATCTGATCAACACAATGACCAATCACAATTCTAAAGGACCAATGATGAAGCAAGCTGCTCACTTCCTCAGAGAGAGTTAATGAATGCAGGGTGCAGAATGAAAGAACATGATCAGTGTGGGAACTGACTTTGTTTCACTATGCAAATTTATTACAATCCTCTCAAGGGAGGAGAGAATGAAAATACATTTTTATAAATTAAAAAAAATGCATTTTGGTTTTGTTTATGTTTTTTAAAGAAAAGTCAAGGAAAGATATACTTACTGACAGAGTGTGTAGATTTATTTTTTATGTCCTTTTCAAACGACCAAAAAGGAGCTATAGAATTCCTGTGGCTTAGACAGGTACTGGAACACATAGGATCAGTGAAACTAGGAGCTCACAGTTTCTATGGATCCTCTCATGGCCACCCTGAAGGGAGGCCAATAAAACTGCCACAATACAATAAAACTGCCCAAACATAGTCCTAATTATCTCGGCTTCTCACAAGGCATGATGAACACTCCTGGACTTCTGCAGCCCTAAACTTCTGTTTCAATTGACTCCTGGGAAAGTGGATTGTAAAGGTGACAAGGGTATAGTTCTTTTAAATTACACATTTATAAAACTGAACCTTAAGAAAGATTGGAAGAGTTCCAAAATCTGTTATGGGAATGTGAAATTTAAAAAAAAAAAAAGATTTTCTCCAAAGCCTTGAGATCACAGAGAAAGAAAGATGGCATGAAGGTGATGGCTGGAAAGCTGACAATCTCTGCAACTGCCTTCTTATAACTTGAAATACTATAATGCCATGAGATAGGGGACTTTGAAGTATATACTGTCCTATAGTTACCCAGGTTACCCTCTTTTTTCTACTAATCAGTTGTTCATGATTAATTCAGAGAACATTTTCTCCCCTGAGGGTGGCGTAGAGACATAAGGTGCTTCTTTCACATTGTGGCCCCTAGTCATGTACCTCAATTTTTATTACTATAATACCCACATGCAACTATTCCCTGCTTGCCATCCCTAAGAACCTATCTTTATAACATCCTCGTCTAGGACACATTTTCCTTCACAAACCCTAGAAAAGTAATTTCTATGCTTACTGGTTCACTGGTTGGCTCCTTTAATTAGTATGACTATGGTCATAATCCTGAAGGTCAGCGGTTCTCAACCCGTGGGTTATGTTCAATTTAAATACATTATGCATATGAGGTATTTACATTACGATTCATAACAGTAGCAAAATTACAGTTAGGAAGTAGCAAAGAAAATAATTTTATGGTTGGGGGTCACCACAACATGAGGAACTGTATTAAAGGGTCACAGCATCAGGAAAGTTGAGAACCACTGCTCTATGTCATCACTGCCCACTAACCTAAGACTGTTTTTTCTATTA
>CM053588.1:278649191-278669474 GCA_028646515.1 Pseudochirops corinnae
TTATATAAAACTGATCTCAATCACTAATAATTAGAGAAATGCAAATTAAAACAATTCTAAGGTACTACCTCACATATATGTTTTACTAATAAGATAGGAAAGGAAAATGACAAGTGCTGAAGGGGATATGGAAAAAATTGATGTGCTTTTAAAGTTATGAACTGGCTCAACTATTTTGGAGAACAATTTGGAATTATACCCATAGGGCTCTAAAACTACATAACATTTGACTCAACAATACCACTACCATGTTTGTATCCCAAAGAGACCAAAGAGTAAAGAACCTATATGTGCCAACCTATCTATGGCAGCTCTTTTTTTGTGGTAACTAAGGATTAGAAATTGAAGGGATCTCCATCAATTGGAGAATGGCTGAACAAATTATGATAAATGATTGTGTTGCAATACTATTATGCTGTAAGAAATGATGGAGATAGTTTCAGAAAACAAATTTGAGAAGACTTATATTAACTGATGCAAAGCGAAGTGAGCATAACCAGGAGAAACTTGTATGTAGTAACAGCAGCATTGTAATGATAATCAGCTGGGAAAGACTTAAGTACTCAAATCAATACACTGATCCATGACAATTTCAAAGGACTCATGATAAAAATGTCTATCTCCTTCCAAAGAGAGAGCTGAAGAATTCAAAGTACAGATTGAAGTACTTTTTAACTTTGTTTTTCTTACTCATTTTGTACAAGATGGCTAATATGGGAATATGTTTTGTGTGATTTCATATGTATAATGGATATCATTTTACTGGCCTTCTCACTGGTTTGGAGAGGTCCCAGACAGAGGGAGAGGTTTTAGAACTGAAAACAAAGTTTAAAATAAATGAAGCTAAAAAAAAAAATCACAAACTGAACATTTCTGTCCCAACTTTCAGGCTTCATCCTTAGAATATCACATCCTTAGCAGGGATATTAATGGATGATTTATATGCTAATTTTATTTCTTCCTTTTTTGTTTTTCCCAAAATTATGCACACCTTGAAGAATATCTGATGAGAGCTGCACAAAACCTCAGAAATTTGGGACAGAGCACCCTCCTCTCTGAAAGCAGAGTCCTACTTTGGCAAAGAGCTCAAAAATCAAGTAATTGGCTGGGAAAATGAGCAGAGGAAAATAAATCAGACTATAGAATATTTCTTTGATGACAAAGAACAAATCATAAAACCAGAGGACAACAAAGTCAAAAAACTATATCCTATATCAAAAACCACCAAGAAAAATCTGAATTGGTTGCAGACCATGGATGAGCTGAAAAAGGATTTTGAAAGTCAATTAAGAGAAGTCAAGGAAAAACTGGGAAGATAAATGAGAGTCATGCAAGAAAACCATGAAAAACAAATCAACAGCTTGGTAAAGGAGACATAAAAAATACTGAAGAAAATAACATCTTAACAGACTAACTCAAATGGCAAAAGAGGTTCAAAAAGCCAATGAGGAGAAGAACGCTTTAAAAAGCAAAATTGGCTAAACAGAAAAGGAGATCCATGGAAAAGGTGTACATACACACACATACATATATATATATATGTATATATACACATCTATGTATGTATATGTATAAGTTTATGCATGTATGTGTGTATATACATGGATGTATGTGTATGTCTATATGGACAGAGGACACAGCTTAGTTGAATATGAAATGATGATACCTAAAAAATAAAATTTTGGGGTAAGAGAGGAATATATTGGGAGAAGGAGAAAGGGAGAGATAGAATAGGGAAAATTATCTCACATAAAAGAGGCAAGAGAAAGTTGTTACAATGGAGGGGAAGAAGAGCAGGGAGGTGAAAGGGAATGAGTTAACTTTGCTCTCACTTGTTTTGGTTTAAGGAAGGAATAACATACACACTCAGTTGGGTATCTTACCCTATAGGAAAATAAGGGGGAAGGGGATAAGCGGGAATGATAAAAGGGAGGGAAGATTGGGGGAGGGAATAGTCAGAAGGAAACACATTTGAAAAGGGACAGGGTCAAAACATAAAATAGATATAAATGGGGGTTGGGATAGGATAGAGGAAAATATAGTTAGTCTTTCACAATATGACTTCTATGGAGGGGTTTTGCATGGCTGCACATGTATACCCTATATTGAACTGCTTGTCTTATTAATATGGGGGGGGCAGGAGGGAAGAAAGGAGAGAATCTGGAACTCAAAGTTTTAAAAACAATTGTTAAAAAATGTTTTTACATGCAACAGGGAAATAAAATATAAAGGTAATGGGGTATAGAAATCCATCTTGCCCTACAAGAAAGGGGAACCTAGGAAGGAGGGGTAAAGGGGCAGAATGGAGGAAGGGGTAATCAGTATTCTTCCCATCTTGGGGTGGGAGGTAGGAGAAAGATGGGGAGAAAATTTGGAACTCAAAACATTGTGGAAATGTATGCTGAAAACTAAAACTAAATAAATAAATTCAGAGGTGGGGGAGACAAAGGGATGTGATTTCATTGGTAAAGGGAAATTTTTGGATGACAAAGCTCTATTTACAAATGGGGTCTTGGAGATTTGCTTACAGTACTTAGAGGGTAATTGACTTGCCCAAGCTTACACAGTCAGTACATGTGAGAGGAAGGACTTGAAGCTAGGTTTTCTAGGTTCCCAGGCCAGTTCTCTAGTCACTATAGTTCACAATGACTTTATGTACATGAAGCAGACTTTAAAATGCAAGTTTAAATTTCATACCTTATAACATGTGGTCTGAGATTGAAAACCAGAGAAGAAACATTTGAATGACTTGGAGATGGCCTCTTATTTGTGGTTTAATAATGCTTGGCCAGAACCTATTTGCCTATTGGATTTAAGCAGCTTTTCTTCTTTGTGCACTGGTGGAAAGCATATACATTGAGGACAGTAGGTAGTGGAGGTGAAGGAATAAAAAGGTAAACATGAGAAATGTTGTGGGCATGTGTGAAGACACTGTAAATCTTCCTTACTTCCAAATGGGTAAGTCAGTTGCTTTTTACATTTTCAACTGGATATGGCCAAATCAATAAGCTCCCTTCTGTTTTGTCATATAAGAAATGCATTTCAGTTCAGGCCCCTTTGCTATTAAGAATTCCTTTAGATAGCAAAATTCAAACTGGTATTTCTTGGGTAATGTTCTGTTTGCAATAAAAATGGGGTATGCTTTCTTCTTTCAAAAAGAGGGGGAGGAAGAAAGAAAAGTTTATGATCCTTCACCCTAAAAACAAGGGAAAATTACAGTATCACAGTGGAGAAAATAAACAGCAGCTTAAGCAAGAAAAAAGAAAAGCAAAACATATTTCTTTGGGTGAAAAGATACTAAGGAAATTGCTTATTTCTCTTTGCATCCTATTTCAGTGCAAGCCTGTCCTAGTGATTAAAGAGGAGATGTTCCAATGAAATGTGGAGAGCAAGATAATGAAGCAGAGAGCAGGGAGACATGACTTTGAATTCTATTCTCAGTTCTATCAAGGACTTCATGCTCAAACTTGAACAAGTCACTGTACATGGCTACATTTAAATGGAATTCTTCTGATGAAGTCCTTGTTTAGGGATACCAATGGACTAAAGTTGCTAGCTACGTAGAAATAAACCTTTTGATTATCTATCTATCTATCTCTGTCTGCCTATCTGTCTCTTTCTATTTATTTATCTGTCTACCTTTCTCTGTTTAACTCTGTCTACTTCTGTCTATCTTCCTCTCTCTATTTGCCTGTATCTCTCTCTCTCTCTCTCTCTCTCTCTCTCTCTCTCTCTCTCTCTCTCTCTCTATCTGTCTGTCTGTCTGTCTGCCGGTGTGTCTGTCTGTCCATCTGTCTATCTCTCTAACTCTATCTTCTATCTATCTGCCTCTCTCTCTCTCTCTCTCTCTCTCTCTCTCTCTCTCTCTCTCTTTCTCTTTATCTATCTTTCTGTTTGTCTGTCTGCCTGCCTGCCTGTCTGTCTGTCCATCTGTCTATCTCTTTCACTCTATCTTTTATCTCTCTATCTGCCTATATCTCTCTATGATCTCTCTCTCTCTCTATTTCTCTATCTATCTACTTCTTAAAGGCAAATGCAACATTTTTGCTTTAATTTATATCTTTGGGTCTAGTGTATAGCAAGTATTTAAATGCTTGTTGACTCATATGTGAAAGCAGGGAATAGGACTGGGGAAAACTTTAGATGCTACTATAAGAGAATGGTTTTTTGGGTTTTTTTGCCATTAACCCATTTTTTTATAGTTTAGGATGAGAAAGAGATGGAGATAAAAGAAACAGAGACAGAGGGAAGAATACCTACACACACACACATATATTGTTTAATTTGGGACAAAATGATTCTCTTTCTGTTAAATTATTCCTTAGTTACCTTCACTTTAGTTCACAATTCCTAGTGAATAATTATCATATCTTCAGAGATATATTTTCATGTGAACATAGATGCTTGAGAAGCATAAGATTTTGAAGCTGGAGGAGAGCTCAGAGATTATCTAGTCCAACTCCCTCATTTCAGAGACTTCCACAGAGGTAAAGTGCTTTGCCCTGCCTTATCCAACTGGCTAGAAGCAGAACCAGGGAAAGAAATCAAGTCTCCATCTCCTTTTTTGCTACATAGTTAATAGAAAGGTTACAGAAGGTTTGCTCAATGGTGCTGGGGAAAATGAGAAATTTCACAATCACAGAACTTCAGAAGTAGGACCTCTATACCTATGTAGTCCAGCTTAACTACAAAACACCCAATAGATGAGAATCCAGTCTGAGTGTAAATACCTCCAGTGGAAGGAAAAACATTATTTTCAGATATCTTTTTAACCCATTATTTAACATTCCATATAATGTGAAAATTGGTGGGAATTTCAGAGGCTATCTGGTCTATTGAAGCAATTTGGGTGTATTGAGGAAGTTTGGTACAATGGAAATAGTGCTGAATTTGGAATCAGAGGACCAGGGTTCAAATCCTACTTCTGCCTCTTAAAAATCAGGGTACTTTGGTCAAAGTTGTGCCTCTACGTACCTTAGTTTCTTCATTTGTAAAATGAAGGGGTCGTACTTCATGACCTCAAAAGTTTCTTACAACACTAAATCTGAGTATGAACCATAGGAGGAAAAATGTCTTGTTCAAGATGACAAAGCTAATTAAATGTAGAGTCAAGTCCAGAACCTGAATCTCTTGACTCTCTGTCCATAAATCATTTGAGAATGGTTAGCAGTGTAGAAGGTGGTACTTCGAATTCTCTCAGACTCTCAGGTCTTGGGTCATTTCTCTGACTCTCTTTGACTGCTTTTACTTTATCTCTCCTTCATTTCTCAAGTAATTGATGAGAAAATGCTTCCAGTGAAGATCAGCCTACTGTGAATATAAGACAAAGGGTAGTTGATGGTACCTGCCTATCAGCAACATTATGAGGTTTGATTGTGATTTGTAAAACAATTTGTCATCCTAAGCTCAAAGCCAATTGAAGAGAGAAACATATTAAGGCAATTACAAGTGAACTTCATAATAGTGCCATATGCTTAAAACATCAATTCCAATCAGCCATTTTCAAGAAATGCAATTAATGGCTTACGAGTCTATTATGACCACATTTGAACTCTCATTAAAGTAGTTAGCAGAATTGAGTCTTAAATAAAAATAAAAGCTAAGATAACAGTTTCATGGCAATGTCACTGCCAACAAGGTCTTACCTCAGACTCTCACTACCTAGCAAATGTTCCCTTTCTTTCTAGTCTCAGCATTTGCCAGTGTAAAAAAAAAAAAAAAAGACTTTATAAATAATTTAAAAAGCCCACAGCCGATAATCTTAAATTATCTTTGAGCTCAGATTCTGCCATTTCCAAATCATGTTGACTTACTTTGGTCAGCAACTTTTTAAAGGTACTTTGGTCTCCTATTCCAGAATCTCTAAGTGTTGCCATTATTTTAAGACGGTGACTTGAGGAGAGATTCTATGTGTGACTTGTCTGAGTGTCTCTTAGGTTTCTAAGTAACATCAAGAGGAAAAATTGAGGATAACAGTTTAGGTTAGGCATCAAGAATCCTTTGTGATCTCCTTGCTGACTCAACCAGGATATGAAAAAGTCGCTCAGATATTCTTGGTCTGGGAGTCCATAGATCCAGGGTTAATAAAAATTTATGGCAAACCAGCAACAAGTAATACTGACTTCATGTTCCCACTACTGATGGAGTAGAAACTGGGTAGCCTCATAGAAATAATACACACTGAGAAAAAAGAAAAAACAAAAAAGCAAAAGTCGTGGGATGATATATTTTTATTAAAATGTCATTCTAATGGTTTCCTATATGTAACATTCTATCTCCTTCCTCCTGATTTTGAAGTAAAACAAAAAAGATCTCCCAAGTCTCAGATGTATACCTTATTGGCCTCTGCTTCATATAATTTCTACAAAGAAGAGTTCAGGTTTCACCTCTTATTGGAAACCTTTGGTGATTACTCCATTTTTAGCTTTTTCCTGAAATTACTTTGTATTAAAACAAAAGAAGGAAAAGAACATCCAAAAGAATTAAGATGAACAAAAGACAAAAAGATATTCAGAAGGGGGAAAGTTCCATTTTTCAACTTCTATATTAAATTTTATATACATATTTAAAACATCAAAAGTTCATGATGTCATATACAACCTCCTATATCTTCTTTATTCTTTGTAATATTTGTGTCTGTTGACAATTATTAAATATATAACAAAAATAACATTATATATAATATATATACATACATATCCATATACATCCATACACATATACATATCCATATACATCCATACATCTATACATATACATTCATCCATCCGTATATACATACATATACATACATACATACATACATACATACATATATATATATATATATATAAACCTTGCCTTTATTAATTCCACTCAGCAAGTCCAACAATAAGAAATCATTAAGCACCTGCTAGGGACAAGATGGCTTGTGTTAAGAACTAGGGTAGAAAGAAAGGCAAAGTCTCTGACATTGAGAAGCTTATAGTCTGATAGTTTCTTTATAGATGTTGCATCTTCCCAGTAAGATGTGACTCTTGAGGGCAGAGGCTATTTAGAATTTGGCTTTTTATTCAAACAAATAGCAGAGGGTCTTGCATATATGAATATTCTTAATGAATACTTATTGAAATGAATCAAACTCACCAGGACTTTACTTTGGAAAAATAGGCAGAATGGTCACAAGATGGTCCATAAGCAGAAGTCTATGACCATACAAGTTAATGCTGTTTGATTTATTTCAGTACAGAAGTCCAAGGTTTTTGTTTGTTTGTTTGTTTGTTTTTTGCCTTTTTGGAGGGGGGAAGGCAGAGCAATAAGGGTTAAATGACTTGCCCAAGGTCACACAGCTAGTAAGGGTTAAGTGACTGAGGCTGGATTTGAACTCAGGTCCTTCTGACTCCAGGGCTGCTCTATTCACTGAGCCACATAACTGTTCCCAGAAGATCAAGTTTTGAGTCTCAGTCTTCACTCAACTAGCTATTTGACTTTGGAAAAATCACTTTAACTCTTTTGGCCTCAGTTTCCTTGTCTGTAAAGCGAAGGAATAATTAGATTGGATGATCTTAAAGGTTCCCTTCCAGTGCTAACATACGATTCTAGTATTCTGAAAATGGCTTATAAAACAAAAGAGGTCTGCTTTTGGACCAAACAAAAACAAAAACAAACAGACAAACTAAAACAATTACCTCTACAATTCCCTAACTTTTCCTTTTTATTTTCCCCTCATATATCTGGTTCTAATCTATCCTGTTTACTGCCTTTGAATCACTGTTCACACTATTTCTCATATTCTTCTTGCATCTTGGATTATAAAAATCTCATAGATACTTGAAGACACAACTCAAAAACCACTTCTTCCATGAAAACTTCCCCTATCTATCCTGACAGAATTTGCTACTCTATCCCCTGAAATCCCATAGTCCTTTGGCATCCTTTTGGCATGTAGCATTGTGTTATAATAACTTGTGCTATAATTAGGTAGATAACTCTTATGCCCCTTATTTTACTGCCAAATACTAATCTTTATATCTCCTAAAGTCGAACTTGTCATTCTTTAAACTTGGCCATATATTAACAAAGGGTTTACTAAATAGGAAGATTACAGATAGTTATTAAATATACACAAAATACATGACATACATATATGTATGTATATGTTTGTGGTGAAGTTTATCTTTTATAATATTGGGGATCTAGGAAAGGTTAAAATTATGGGCAACTATAAATTAATCATTTACTTAGGACTTGAATTATTTTTAATCGCAAAAATAATGCAGTCTTTTGTAATAATGGAATAACATCATTATTGTTGTCATTTATCATTCCAAGAAAGCAACGGAGATTTCACAAGGAAGAGGATCTTACTATTTCCATCTAAATGTTTCTTGGGTATCAGTCTATGAGGTATCTTTAAAAATACTAAACAATTTCATATTCATTCCTTCTAGAGGTATCCAATCGTCTTAGTTTTTCCAGGCTCATAGTTACCAATAATGTTTAGGGAAGTATACTGGGATCTGCTTGACTCAGATGAGTCCATGGCTATGTTTGTTACTAGACACTTATAGGTCCCTCAAGCAAATTTATGTTAATATAGCAGAAGATCGATGCTCAAGAAGGATAAGCACTGGGGATAAACTGATCTGATTCTGCCAAGCCAAGATCCTCTTGCTGAGTGGCCCACCACAGTCTTCCAGCCAAGCGCCAGGGTGCCTCGAACTTCTTGTGTCTATTTTGTTTATTCATGAAGTAATGTTAATAGCCTAAGTTTTTTGTCTTCTAAGTCAATTAAGTCTTGAGGAATAGTTGGGGACTAGATTCTTGTGGAATATTCCTCCCACCAGAGTAGGACATGGAAGAGACACATTATTGATAAGTCACATATACATAGTGACTACAGCTACTCAGGATGGTCCAGTAAATCATGATTTCTTCTCTTCTGAGGATCCTTGCTGTAGAGAGAAAACCCACTGCAACGGACCTCCGAAGAGGTCCCTAATGACTCACTTGCAAACTGTCCAAAATGGCGTCTATTTCCTCCTTCAGTGCGACTTTGGATGAAACAGAAATATTTGTTTCTCAGAAATTATAGTAAATGGTGGAACATTGTGTGCCTGACACAGCTGTCTTCCTTTAGAAAGCCACAGGAGTATAAGGAAGCTGTCCGTAGCTGAGGTTCATTCGGAAGAACAAGAAGGAGAGAGGATAATCACGATATACTATAGTTTAAAAGTCTGCGAGTTCATTTTCATGTTGGTGTTGGTGTTGTCACGCTTATTCCCCTGGAGTATCTCATTTGTCTTTAATCCTATCAACTTGCAGTTCCTGGTCACACTCACCTAGGCCTCAGACATCCCCTCTTACATTTGAACCTTCTTTTTTTCACTTTTGTTATTTTTCTCACTCTATAACCAATGTCCTTCACTCTTCCTACAAATCTGTCCTGTTTGTCTGGATTCTCAAATGGAGATTGTTCCACAAAACACCTTCCAAAACCAGCCTGCAATGGTCTCCACATAACTTTAACCCTCAAGCTCTCAACCTGTCAAAAGGAGAAGTCCTGGTTCTCTCATGCAGTCATTCCTGCCTCTAGCCCTACCCCTAGCTGAAGACCAGGACAAAAAAGACAGTAACTGGGGTGGCTAGGTGGGGCAATGTGTAGAGCGCTGGCCCTGGAGTCAGGAGGTCCTGAGTTCAAATCCAGCCTCTGACACTTAACACTTACTAGCGGTGTTACCGTGAACAAGTCATTTAACATCAATCACCCTGCCCTTCCCCCCTCCAAAAAGAAAAAGAAAAAAAAAGATAGTAATGATATTCAATATATTAACAATGTAAAAAATTAAATTAATAAAAAATGTGCAAATCATGTGTGTATGCAGAGGGAAGAAGCAAAATGTAAAAATATATGAAAGGATGTCAATGTGCTTTACTGTCTCTTCCTTCTATCCTGTCAAAGCTATGCCCTCCCTATAAGCATCTCTTGCTCATCCAAATATCCCTTCTTTTTACGTGTGCCCTTTATCTTCCATCCTTCAAACTTCATCTTCTTTCAGCTCCATAAATCCCCTTATCTTTGCTTCCTCTTCTACCTTAATAATAATAGTCCTCCACTTGCTACAGGGACTGTTGGCCCAGAAGCTGGACAGGAAGCAACCATTTCGACTTCTCAAGTTTCCAAGCACAAATGTGGGCATTACAGACAATGACCTTGTATTTCTTCCAAAGAATTCTCAGTCCTCTTTAGACATTACCTCATTAATCCTAAGATAGACTGTAGACATAAGGACAGTAAAATTTATCTTAAAGGGCCTTCACAGAATTCAGTTATCCTTACTAAAAATGGGCTAATGCTGTATTTTCAGACTGAATGAATGGGACAAACAATATGCATATGTCCACAATCATATGTGGATGAAAAATAATAATAATACCAATAGTTAACATTTATATAGCATTTTAAGATTCTCAGATATCTTAACATGTGTCATCTCAATATATTTTCAGAGTGACTCTGGGAAATAGATAAGAATAATATTTATATAAAACTCAGATTGTACCAGACACTATGCTAAGTCCCTTACAAATACTCTCTCATTTCATTCTCAGAACAACCCTCTAAATCTGACACAATTATTTTCCCATTTTACAGAAGAGGAAACTGAGGCAAGTAGAAGTTAAATGACTTACCCAAGGTCACACAGCTAGTAAATATCTGAGGTCAAATCTGAACTTGAGACTTCTTACTCTAGGCCCAATGCTCTATCCACTGTACCACCTGGCTGCCAAAAAATAATATTTTCCCTCCTCATGAAGTTCTTCCTCATCTCTGTCAGAATGCTCTGCTGCCTTCAAGGATCAGTTTAGATGCCATGGCCTCAATTTAACTTCCCTCAAATCACTATCTCCTTCTTCAGTTATTCCTCAATATCATTTCATCTTGATTTCTCTTCTTCCTCTATCACTTCTAATTTGTAATACATTCATCTGTGTATGTCTTGTAAGCAAATACTGCAATCCATCCCTCATATGGCTACTACAGTGATTTTCCCTTAGCATAGAAGCAAATATATTACTCTCTAAATCAATAACCTCCAGCGACTCTCCAATTCTTCCAGGATAAAACAGATCCACTCTGTTTGGATGTTAAAATTCTTCACAACTTAGCCCAAACCATTCTTTCCATCCTAACTTATTTTTCTGCACTGTACAGTAGAGCTATACTGGACTTCTCTCTGTTCTTCCCACATAGCATTCGGACTTCTTTTTTTGTGCATTTTTTTCTGCTGGTTATCTTTTATTTCTGGAACACATTTGCTGCTCATCTCAAGGTCAAAGAATCTCTAATATTTGCAAGACACAACTTAAACATCATCCTTTATACAACAGGTTTCCTGATTTCAATAGCTCTTAATGCTCCCCTCAAGTTATGTTGTTTGATAGACAGACAGACAGACAGACAGACAGACAGACAGACAGATAGATAGATAGACAGATAGATAGATGGATAGATGTATGGATGCATGGATGAATGAATGGATGGGTGGATGGATGGATGGATGGATGGATAGATGGATAGATAGATAGATAGATAGAAAGATAGATAGATAGATAGATAGATAGATAGATAGATATAGATAAATATGTGTGTATATGCATACACACATATATGTATCTATGTATACACACATACATGCATGTATATATGTATATGCGTGTATACAGACACACACTTATACACAGATATATGTTCTATTTATACTTACTTGTGTATATATTATTCTCTGCACTAGAATGTCACCTCCCTGAGAGCAGAGACTTTTTCCTTTATTGCCTTTTCATCACTAGATTCTAGCATGGTGATCTCAACCTGAGAACTAAAGGGTTTTAAATTCCATGCTTTGTAATTTGTGTTTTCTACTTAAGGTGAGAGGAAGGCATTAAAGTTTGCCAATTTGGGGTTATATTTGTAAAATCATGCCTAGCAATTAGCATGTCAATGTTTATTAAATGCCAATTGATCAGTTGATTGAATTAAAGCCTTGAAATGCATCTCCACTGGTAGATCAGACTTTCTTCAGTCTTGGAGAGCTTCTCTCTGGGAATATCTATGTGGCTAATGTTTATCTCTAACCAAAGGTCATCCCTGGGAACATCTGATTTTTGTTTATTTGTTTCCCTCTCCCAAAAGCAACAAACTCTCTATCCCCATGGGATTTATATCCAAGACTCACTTAGCAAGGCATCAAGTTTAAGCAGAGCCTTTAACTTCCCAGAGTATAAATTCCTTTTCCTGAAAAATGATTCAACAAAAGCAATAGGAGACATCTCAGTACTGTGAGTAAAGTTGGAAAGCTTGGTGAGGGCCACACCTGTATATTCTTTCTGTTCACTCCTTGATTTAGATGAGTATACCTAGGTACATCCCAGGTATTGATCTTGCTTCTTCCTTTAAGTAGTAAATACTTGTTATAAACAAAGCACATATAAAAAGGTGTACCTTGTTAGGAGGCAGCACAGTGCAAGGGAAGGAATGTTGATTCCAGAATAAAAGGATTTGGATTGAAATTCTGGCTTGGATATATACAGCTCCCAGGCTCTTCTCAGCACAGGTAAACCTCAACACTGAGTCAGTAGCTTGTTCAAAATGCCCAGTCAATACTCTCTTCATGATCAATGACATGAAAGCAGTTAAATCCCTGTTATCCCTTCATAGACTTTGACTTCCCATCTTCCCAGCAATTCCCATACTCCCGCAATTACTACCTGCACTTTGGATTCAGGACATTATGGAAAAATGATTATTTTCTTATTAGTATGTAAGGTTTGAGCCTATGCATCCCGGGAAAGTAAGACTTCTGTAATCTCCTGGGCTATGAGCCTGTATCATGATGGAAAAGTGACTCACAACATATCCCCACCACCACCACAATGTGAGGTCCTTTAAGGAAAACACTTTTGTTTTCACCTCCGTATCCTCAGGGCCTGGCACAGAGCCTTACACAGAGCAAGGTCTTAATAGATCCTTGTTGGATGCAAATTGCTAAATTAAGGGAATCAGCTGGATTTTATTTTTACCCAGACCTACATTGTAAATGCATGTATAGAATTGGGTAAAATGTAAAAACTCAATCTTACTTTAGTGCATTTCTATTAATGTGGGCACATGCTATCATTTACAAAATTAATTACAATCTTGTTTAAAATTCGTACTTGAAACAATTCCAGCCCATGAATCATGTTGCTGAAGTGATTTTCCTTCATCTTGCTTCTTGACTAAAATACGCTTCTTTCCCATCTTGCTTCCATAATCTTGTTTTACTAGTGTTAGCCTTTGGCCCTCTATTTCTTTGTTCTGCCCTCCTGCTTTTATCTTCTTGCTTTACCTAGAGGTAAGACTGGCAGAATTGCTACTCAGTGGAAGTAGAGGGTAGGGAGCATTGGAAAGAAGAAGGATGTCTGGCTCTTAAAGGGACAATATTCTTTTCTTCTCTGAACACATCGCTCATTTAATCACTTGGCACTAACAATTCCCAGAAAGAAAGGTATAGCTGTAGGGAACTATAAATGAAAAAGAGTTGTCCTAAGTGGCTAGCAGCTATGTTTAAATGTTGTCCATACTCTCATAAAAACATCTTGGGGGAGTCTTTAACAAGATATTTCCTCTCTACCTAACTGACAATCACCAAAGTTGCTGGAACTTTGCTACGTTGTGTTTTCAATATTAAAATGAACTTACTAAGAGTAATTATTAATATTTTA
Organism: Pseudochirops corinnae; assembly: GCA_028646515.1. Taxonomy (NCBI): domain Eukaryota; kingdom Metazoa; phylum Chordata; class Mammalia; order Diprotodontia; family Pseudocheiridae; genus Pseudochirops; species Pseudochirops corinnae. The sequence goes on from CM053588.1 coordinate 278,662,935, forward strand.
TTTGAAAGGATTTTTTTCTTTGAAATATATAATGCAAAGTTCTCAATGTTCCATTCATATTTTGATAAGAAGACAGGTGGATACCTGATATATAATGGATAGATTGTGATAGATAATGGACAGTCAGAAACAATTAGGTGATTTTGGACCTGGAGACAGCAAGATCCAAGTTAAATTCTGGCCTTAGATGCTTATTATTTGTGTCACCTTGGGCAAGTCACTTAACTGCTGCCTTAATTTCTTCACTTATAAAATTGGAGTGATGATAGCAATTACTTTCCATGGTTCTTGTAAGGCTCTAATGAGATAATTTCTGTATAGTGCTTAATGTAGTACCTGAAACATAGTAGGCACATTTTCTCTCCCCCAAGACGATAAATAGATAAGAGAAAAGTAGATGAGAGATATGTGATAGATGGTCAATTATGGATGAATAGATGGATATTTAGATGACAGCTGTATAAAAGATAAAGGGAGAGATGGATAGATAGATGATAAATTGTTGATTCGTCAGACACTGCAATTAAAATGAGAGTCAATGGAAATTCAGATCTAGCTTACAAAAATGGAAATTACACTCACAATTATAGAACTGCAGTACTGGAACACTCAAATTAATCTGTGTTCTCATTGATGTGAATATTGTTTCCAATAATGTAAGCCATAACCCATCCATGCTTGCCTAACTTGTTCAACTCTTGTCCAGATCATCCCACAAAGTCACCCTAGATGATCCACTTAACATGATGAAGAGATTAACTTATTTCTCCTGATATTGAAAGAACACTGGAGGAGCACACACTGCTCAACACTTATCCTTTATTCTCATCACTTAATCAGTTTCTCTTTTTAGGTAATAAAGTCCTCTGGATGAGGTCTTTTACTCCATTTCTTTGTAGAAACTTCTTTATTGCTTTAAATTTCAATCATTTACACCCATTGTGCATCTTTCCTTTGCCCTCTATGTGATACTGATGTAGCATTCCACTGCTTACAGCCATGCAACAGTTTCAATACTGTTATACACACACACACACACACACACACACACACACACACGTCTTTATTTCTACGTGAAGTAGTGGCTCATTAAAGGAGCTTATGTAATTTCTTGAGTGCAATATAGCTTGATCTTTTCCTGTTTAATTTTGGACACAAAATAAAATCTAAATAATAATAATAATAGTTATAATTACGTGATAATAATATAGCACTTAGTATTGCCAAGAACTATGCTAATTCTTTTTACAACCGTTATTTCAGTTGATTCTCACAACTCTGTGTGATAGGTGCAATCATTATCTCCATTTTACAGATAAATAAAAGGAGGCAGAGAGATTTGAGTTGCCCAGAGTTATAGAGCCAAAATAAGTGTCTGAGACCAGATTTGAGATCTGGCCTTCCTGATCCTATCCAAAAATATGGATATCCATATTCAACAAAATTTAATTCAGAAAATATTTATTAGGCCCTCATTAAATATGATGTTTGTATGTTATAAAAGCAAATTGCCCTATATTAGGTCACAGCATTGTGAAATGGAAAAAGCATGAGCTGCAATCAGAGGACCTGGCTTCAAATCCTCTATCTAAAGCTTTCTACCTGAGTAACCATGAGCAAGTGGCTTAACCTCCCTGGGACTCAATTTCCTCATTTGTAAAATAAGAAGATTGGAATCAAAAACCTCTGAAATCACTTCCAGCTTGAGATCCCTGAGCCTATAATCCTAAGCTTTTGGAGCAATTTTCGAAAATGATCTGAGGATGTAGTGCCAACCTTTCTTTCATTTGTGGTATATTAGAGTTCTATGCTTGGAGTCAGGCTAGACTTGGATTTAACCCACATTGTAGAAACTTAGTTTTTGACACTTGGGAAAATCAATTAACTCCTCTTATTCTCAGCTTTCTCCTTTATAAGATAGACATAATGTTATCCAGAGTACCAGCCTCATGGGTTTGTTTTCAGAATCAAATGAAATAAGCCACATAGAATACTGTGTAATTCTTCAAGCATGATACTGGGTGTCCCAAAAGTCTTTGTGTCGTTTCAAGGGATTTAATGACTAAACTTATCAAGCTTGTTAAAGCTTAAAACTACACTAAGTCTTTTGGTACACTCTGAATATGTGTCAGTTATTAATGATCTTATTATTATTATCAGGTGCCAATGAGACCAAAGACACCTAAAAAAAATAGTGCCGACTTTAATTTTTATTCATTTTTTTAAATTTGTGAAATAAAGCAAGCATGTCCATTACATAGTAGAATTTAAAAAAAGGTGACTGCACAAAAAACTACAAATCTATTATGTGCAATTTGCTATTCCTACTAAATATATAATAACGTTATCATGTAACTTTTTTTCTTCCTTTTTTTTCTCCCCCTTCCCCAGCTCTATGGATGTCTATCATGAAGCACAAATATGTGTGTATGTTTAATTTTAATATCAGCAGACTTTATGTTTATTAATTATCATCAATATACAAAACAGCTCTTTAAAGTCCTTCAAGCTGCACAGTCTTCCGACATATGGTAAGCTCTTAATAATAGATGCTCTTTATGTAACCTTATGTGACTATCTGTGGGACTGCTTGACCTATCTAGGCTTTAGTTTCCTCATCTGTAAAATGTGGATGATAATAATAGCACCTAACTCATACTCTTTTTTGGTGATAAAATTAGATAGTATATAAAAAAATGTTTCATAAACATTCAATGAAATGTATAAATGTGCCTTCTTCATTGATACGATACAGAAAAGCACAGAGACCAGATATAAAATTTCATTGGTACAGAGAAAGGCCAGAGATCCTCCTTTTACTGGTTCAGATCATCACCTGCTCTGCAACCTGGAGTCATAGTGTTTTTTTCCTGGAAGACTGAAACATTAAGTGACTTACCTAGGGCCATACAGCCAATTTATGGAAGAGGCAGAACTTGAACACAGATCTTCCTGAATCCTAGGCCAGATATCTTTCTATTGAACTACATGACACTCATGATTATCATTACTGGGTGTTTTTTAATGCTTGATGAATGAACATGAATATGGTACAATCCAAATTGAAAGCTGTAACATATATAAAGAACTTTGTAAATCTTACAGTGCTATACAAATGTTAGGCATGATAATGATGATGCTAATGCTATCTTCTTCTCTGTACCATTTTCTTTCCATACCCACTATCTACAACCTATTCTGATTTCCCCTAAGACCAAAGAAGAGATAATTTTATATCTTCAGGGTGTAACTACTACTAGGAGAAGGTAGGTACCATTGTCCCTGTCAGGCTGCTAGAGTTTGGAAGTATGGGTAGAGGAAGAGCTATAACTATTGCTATCTTTTCTCCTGGTCATCCACTCTCCACAGCAAAAACAAACAAACAAAACCCCACATGTCTTCCTCTCTAAACACTCAATGTTTGATCAGAGGTTTGGAAATGGAACAAGACAAATCTCTTTCCCTTCCTCCCATCTCTCTCTCTCTCTCTCTCCCTCTCTCTCTGATAGAGGTCTATGACATTTTTTGAGTATAGATGTATAGATGTTTGGTGACCTTGAGGTTAAGAACTATTGTGCTGCAGCAGTGGTTCTCAAACTGTGGGTTACGTGCAATTTGTAACAATGAAAATACATCCTACGTGTCAGATATTTACATTATGATTCATAACAGTAGCATAATCACAGTTATGAAGTAGCAACGAAAATAATTTTATGTTTGGGGGTCACCACAACATGAGGAACTATATTAAAGGGTTGCAGCATTAGGAAGGTTGAGAACCACTGTGCTACAGGATGTTGGCTCATTCCTCTCCATTTCTTCTAAGAACAAAACAAAAGGACGTAGGTTTTAATTGCAGAAGATTTTTAGATTTAACAGAAGCAAGAACTCCGTGATGACAAACCTTCTTTGGTAAGTTGGATAATTCCTTTTTTCTGGATTACTTTAGAAAACTGGATCAATAAGCATATACCTTGAATAACATGGGTGAATCATTACCAGGGCAAAAGGATATAGTAAATGACCTCTGAAGATTCCTTCCAGATCTATAATTCTTTGTCTAGTGACTTTCTCAATGTTAAAATGACTGTGTTTTTGGCAATCTACTTCATCTTTAAAGGGGACAGTAATTCACACTGACACAAAGTTTTGCCAAGTGCTTGCCTCATAACAACCTGTTGAGATAAATATTAAGTATTATTATTCTTAAATTACAGAAGAGGAAACTGAGACTCTAAAGGTGACTGGCACGGCTTGGCCCCAGGGCAGCCAGGATGAGCCACAGCTGGATCCTTCAGGAGAGTGGATCAGCTGCAGCTGTGGCAGGTTCCAGAATTATCAAGCCATAAGAAACAAGGACTAAGTGCAAGGTCAGTGGAACTCAGCAAAATTTGGGGGAGAAAAGCCATCTAGTCAAACTGTCTCCAGGGCAAGGAAGTGACAGAAGCCAAGGCCCTGAAGCCACCTCTACATGGCTGCTTCAGAGCTCCCAGACTGCAGACTGCGGAGGGAGGGGTGGGGGGAGTGCCAAGTGATCATTCAGAGGCTAAGTGCTCTTGCATTAAGTGGCCTGGATTTGGATCTTGGTCTTAGGTGGTGGTCCTGGGGTGAACTTAGAAAGCATCCTTCAAGAAATTCTCAAGGAAAATTGCCCTGTTATTTTGGAACCAGAGGGCAAAATAGAACTTGAAAGAATTCACTGATCACCTCTTGAAAAAGACTGCCAAGAAAACTCCTAGGAATGTTATAGCCAGATTCCAGAGTCCCCAGATCAAGGAGAAAATACTACCAGCTGCCAAGAAGAAAAAATTTAAACAATGTGGAAACACAATTAGGATAATCCAGGATCTAGCAGCTTCTACATTAAAGGATTGAAGGGCCTGGAATATGATATTCCAGAGATCAAGAGAGCTAGGATTAAAACCAAGAATCACTTACCCAGAAAAATTGAGTATACTGTTCCAGGAGAAAATATGGTCATTCAGTGAGGTGGAGGACTTTCAAGCATTCTTGCCGAAAAAACCAGAACTGAAAAGAAAATTTGACAATTAAATACAAGAAGCATGAGAAGACAAACATGGAAAAGAAATCATAAGGAACTTATCAAAGTTGAACTATTTACATGCCAACATGGAAAAAATGATAATTGTAACTTACAAAACTTTTCTCAGTATGAGGATAGTTGAAGGAAATACAAACGTATATATGTGCATACATACACATATGTCTATATAGGTGGATTTATATATGTGTATGAACACATATCTGAGTATGTGTCTATATGAGTATATAGAGGGCACAGGATCAATTTAATAGGAAGGGATGATACTTTAAAAGGTGAAATTCTGAGGTGGGAGAGGATTAGAATGAGAGGAGACAGGGAGAGACAGAATGGAGTTAATCATCTCATATAAAAGAGGCAAGGGATAATTGTTACAATGGAAGGGGAAGAACAGGAAGGCAAAAGGGAAAGGGTCAACCTTACTCTCATTGAATTTGGCTTAGGGAAGAAATGACATAAACTCTAAACTGGGTATCTTGCCACACAGGAGTGTAGGAGGGATGAGGATGAGAGGTGGTATGGTGGAGGGGAGGGTTGCTGGAAGTACACACTTCTATAAAGGGACAGGGACAGGGTACAGAATAGAACGGGGGGTGGATAGGAATTAGGGACGTATAATCAGTTTCTCACAATATGACCACTGTGAAGATGTTCTGCTTAATTACATGTGTACAGCCTGCATTTAATTGCTTGGCCTTCCACTGGGGGTGGGTGATGAGGCAGGAAGGGAAAGAATCTAGAATTTAAAGTTCTATAATCAAATGTTAAAAATATACATATATATATGTATATATATATATATATATATATGTCTGTTTATATATATACATATATATGTATATAAACACGACTCATTATACCCTTACCCCCAAAAAAGTGACTAGCTCTCACTCAGATAGCAAGTAGACATTCTGATTTTGAACCGCTGTTTGACTCTAAGTTAACTGCCAAAGTAGAAACAGACTAAATTGCACCCCCTCAGATATTCTGTTGTTCCTCATCATAGCCATTTCTCTGATGTGCTAAACTATTTCTTTTTTTTTCCTAGCAAATTTTTTTTTTCCCTAAGCAAATAAAGGTTTCAAGCTTTTTCTGATTATTTTTTTGCCCCCATGATCCTTTTTCTCCTCTTACCTTATTGAAATCCTATAAATATGCATCATACTCAGTCATCTACTAGCGCAAAATTTGGCAACTTTCAGATATGGAGTACCAATTTTCATTTTTCTTTCTTTTTTCCCCCTTGGTATTCAACTTGAAGGAAAGAGTAACAACTTTAACTGATGTTGGAATGATTTCTCTGAAAGCATTATTATATTGCCTGAAGTATGATGTCACTTCATTTTAACTTTAAGAGTATTACTAATAATGGGAAGGAGATGGACTTCATAATTACCTGGAGAGGCTTATACGGACTGATGCTAAGTGAGAAGAGCAGAACCAGGCAAAACCTGTACACAATCACAGACACATCGTAC
>CM053588.1:278669974-278689118 GCA_028646515.1 Pseudochirops corinnae
AAAAAAAAGAATTATTTGGTATAGAGAGTATTGCTTCTACTTATATTTGGTCTATATACACCATTATATGCCAGAGTTGGAAATGCGAAGTAATTAAAACAGTTTGTAATAAAAGGTAACTTCATCTAAAAAATAAGCAACTTATCTTATGGGCAGATAGGTGGAACAGCAGCCTAAGGCCATCTAAAACTGAGTTCAAATCTCACCTCAAACATTTATTAGTTGTGTGACTCTGGGGAACTCATTTCCTGTTAGTCTCATTTTGTAAAACAGAGATGAAAAGAGCATGTACCTTGCAGGGCTGTTATGGAATCAGATAAGATCATTGTTAAACACATAGGAAATATTATATAAAGATTAGCTCATATTATCTAACCAATATTTTAGGGCTGAGGTATTAAGTGAAGAACACTTAGCCAAGAGAAGCCATGTTCTCTCACAAGCAGAGGAAAACTGGGTTAGCACCTGCAGTACAGATCCCAATGAAGTTCCCTGTCTGTTTCTTCTTTTTAAGCATATGGGCCTCAGATATCACTGTACCACAGGGCCAAAGAGCCCGGTAGCAGTAACCTATGCAAAGTGGATGATAAAAATGCAATGTTCAGAAAGTGAGCAGAGTTTCCAGGAATGATGAGTTGTTATTCTATATCACAATTTCTGTAACTAATTGTACTAACGAACTGTGTAATCCTGTGCAAGCTATTTTGACCCTAGACATCAGATTACTCACATGTGAAATGGACAGAATAATAGTATATCCTTCCTAGAGTTGTGAAGATCAAAGGATAGAATATATGTAGAGGGCTTGGCAAACCATAAAGCACTACTTAAATATTATGGTCTAACATATAAATTTGATTGTCTCCCTTTTCCACATGGGAACCTGAGGCATTTGGCCCATTGATGAAAATACAGTGGGAAATGGGGCAGGGGTATGGGTTGGACTCAATAATCTCTAAGGCCCCTTCCAGTCCTAAATTTATGATCCTATGGTTCTATTATCTCAAGATGACAATGTCTTCTCCTCTCTCTCCCCCTAGGTCATAGACAAATGGACAACCACTTTCTAGAACATCCATGTTTATAATTGAAGGAAGGCAGTAAGGCACCTGAACTCCTCTCAACCAGGCAGAAGAAAAGGGCCCAGAGTTCTCTATCAATTTCTGTTTCTAAGGGATAATTATTTATGTCCTAGCCCTTCCAGCTGTTCAGTGAGAAGACAAGCTCTTCACTTTTGAATGCAGCCCAGTATTCATGGCTAAGAGGCCACCCCACCTTTCATTTAACTTGGGAAGTTGTTTAACTTTAAGTCATTGCTCCAGAGAAAGAAAGGGAAAATAAATGTGATTATTCTTCCCTCATTAACTGCAACAGATAAGAGGATGCAATTCATCAAGTTGGGGCTGAGGAACCCTGGGCAGAGGAATTCATTCATGGCTGACTGGCTCACCCCCTCCTCTAAACATCTTGTGTCTTAATGAGGGTTCCAATTAAAGACCTATTGCATTTTTGGGCCAGGTACCAGGAGAATAAATATTGACCTTATACCAGAGCAGCCATCCCTCACCTTATGGAGAAACCTCTCATGTCTGAATCTAATTTAAAGACATTGTAGAAAATATTTTAACAGAGAAACATATAAAGCAAAAATTTGAAAGGTGCCAAGAATGGGTGAAAAATTTCCTTGTTAAGGGGCATTCTCAACAGAATTACATCTGTGGTTTTGCTAGCTGGCTCCGTTCCTATATGAATTGATTGACTCATTCATTAATTTATGTAGTATTTTACCAGCACCCCACCTCAAGGAAACCCATTGGACTATCAGAACAACAAAAAGTCAAGAAATGAATGGTTTTAATAGAATTTTCCCCTTTACCATCTGCTTAATGATGATAACTTCATTGTGTTTAAAAAAATGGATTGTAAAACAAGTCACATTTTTTTATCCTGGCATTCACACAGGGTCTCCATAGTAAATAGCCTGTCAACATTTCCTTTTCCATTACAACTCTACTCTTTGGGGGGTTATCATTTGACTCTGAAAATCAGACATCTATTCACTCAGCTCCAGAGTCATTTTTTGTTGGTTGGTTGGTTTGTTTTAAATCAAATGTTTGCATCAATTTAAATTTTCCTTGGGTCCAGAGAGCAAGGCAATTTCCTGGCTTCAGTTCAAAAGTTTGTACTTTCCGTTTCTTAACTTTTTTTTAATTTGAAACCATTTAATTTTTGAAATCATAAAATCATGAATTTGGAACCAGGAAGAACCTTACCAGCCATTAATGCAAGCCCCCTTATTTTACAGATGAGGAAATTAAAGTAGAGAGAAGTGAAATGATTTTCACAGAGACATTCAGTTGGGAAGTACCTGAAGAATGATTTGAACTTAAGCCTTCTTGCCTTCAGACCAGAAATTCTTACCTGTAAGAACAACAGTCTATCCATTGCACCAATAACTTAATAATTGAAGGGACATTTTACAAAGACATGCAAAGAATATGTGGAGCCTGGGAGTAGCTGATGCCTCACTCACTCAAGTTTTCCATATACTGGTAGGTCTGGCATTCCCAAAGAATGGCTCCAATCTTCCATAGTTTACTACTTTCTCTTAAGGTACTAGGGGTTATCTTGATTTCCATGGTGGGCATGTGGGTTAGAAAATATCCCTACTACTTGTCAGGGTAGTTTCTGAGTTCCCATGAAAGTATATTTCATTTATACAAAAATCAGTCACTAAGACAACTTTTTTTCCCACTTAACAGTATTTTATTTTTTCCAATTACGTGTAAAGATGGTTTTCGATATTATCTTTTATAAGAGATTGAGTTCCAATTATTTTCCTCTCTCTCTCCTCCCCCATTCCAATTTGACAAGCAATCTGATATAGATATTACATATGTAATCATATGAAACATATTTCCGCATTAGTCATGTTGTGAAAGTAGAATCAGAACAAAAGGGAAAAACCATGAGAAAGAAAAAAAGAGAGAGGAAATAATATGCTTTGATCTACATTCAGACTCCATAGCCCTTTCTCTGGATGTGGATAAAATTTTCCATCACGAGTCTTTTGAAATTGTAAGACACAACTTGTAAAATAACACACTTTTTTAAACAACTAAACCCCAACAATTTTCATAATATTAAGTCAATAGAAGGTAAAGATAGGAATCATCATAATACAACAATCTATTTATGAATGTGGGTTACATGCTCTCACCAATTAATACAGCATCTGAGGGGGGAAAGTGGACACATATATGAACCTACTATGGGAGGCAAACAATGAAGTGTATTTATATGTCTGAAGCAAGTTATATTTATGGACTGCAGGCCTTGATGTCCATGGACCCTTAAGGAATAATTTATAGCACATAGAGTCACTTTTCCACTGACCACTTCCCTTCTGGTCCTTACCACTCTCCTGCTGGACAATGACACCCCTCTTCTGCTGTCAAGCCACTGAAGTAGTGACAAGTTCTGAGAAAATGTTACTGAAAAATTGTGACAAGTAGTTTCCCTAAGCCAGAAAACTACCAGGCTTCTAATACCTATAAATACCAGTGGAGTCTGCTTTAACTAATCAATTTTAAGCCTCTTTTCATAGTAAAACACAACTCACAGCAAAAGAGACAGGGGGAAAAACTTGTCTTTCCTCTTTCTTCCTCCCAAGTTATAGAAGGAAGTAGAGGGGCAGCACAGGCACTCTGGAGGCACTGCCTTTGCCTCTAGCTGGCAAAACGAAGTCCATATGCCTCATCATCTTTCTCTAATCAATCTTCAACCAACAAAGCAACTGAAGAATCACTCCTCTTGGAAAGAAGCCTTCTATATCTTTTGGCCCCAGGGTTCCCCTGACTTCTCCTGTATTGAGCTAACTCTCCTGCTTCTTCTTTCTCTTCCCATAGTTTCTTACAATAGCTTCTTTTTCTTCCTAACAGCATGTAATATCTTAAATGAAAACCTTCTTGCAGTCAATAACTATGATAGGTCCAGGGTTCTCCCCTTTCCCCACAATAGGAATTAATTTTTCCTAAAAAGCAATGAAGTTATCCCTGGAGTTGATTGACCTCACCCTCTCTTGATGCAATGTCATAGACCAGTGCACAGTACAGCAGAGTAGTAAACACATCTTCCAAGATTATATCACTTTGGAAGAAGTAAAAAGCTACAGGTCCCCAGAATTACTTCTGAAAAAAGCTGCACAAAAAACCTGAAGCTTGGGACTATGCCTCCTCCACTCCAGAAGCAGAGCACCACTTTAGCATAGAATTAAAATCAAGAAATAGGCTAGAAAATGAAGCAACAGCAGAAAATGATCCTGACTATAGAAATTTACTATGGTCATAGAGAAGATCAAAACATAAACTCAGAAGACAACAAAGTCAAAACTCCTGCATCTGAAGTCTCAAAGAAAAATATAAATTGGCCCCAGGCTATGGAAGAGATCAAAAAGGATTTTAAATATCAAGTAAGACAGATAATGGAAAATTGGGAAGAGAAATAAGAGTGATTCAAGAAAATTATGGGAAAAAAGTCAACCTCTTGGTAAAGGAGGCACAAAAAACACTAAAGAAAACTCCTTAAAAACCACATAATGGCAAAAACAAACAAAAAAAGCAACAACAATAACCAAATGGTAAAAAGCACACAAACATCCAACAAAGGGAAGAATGCCTTGAAAAGCAAAATTGGCAAAAGGGAAAAAGAAGTACAAAAACCAATGAAGAAAATAATTCTTTAAAAATTAGAATTGGACAAGTAGGAGCTAATGATTTTATGAGACATCAAGAAACAACAAAATAAAATCAAAAGAATAAAAAAAACCAAGAAAATGTGAATTATCTCATTGGAAAAACAACTGACCTAGAAAACAGATCTGGGAGAGATTAAAAATTATCAGACTACCTTAAAGCAATGATGAAAGAAAAAAAAAAAGCCTAGACATCATCTTTCTAAAAATTAGTTAGGAAAACTGCCTTGTTGTTCTAGAATAAGAGGGAGAAATAGAAATGGAATGAATTCACTAATCATCTCCTGAAATAAATCTGCAAATGAAAAATCCAGGGACATTATAGCCAAATTCCAGACTACCATATCAAGGAGAAAATACTGCAACCAGCCAAAAAGAAACAATTCACATATCATGAGCCAAGTCAGGATAAGATAAGATTTAGCATTTTCTACATTAAAGGATCAAAAAATTTGGAGTATGATATTCCATAGGACAAAAGAGGTATACAACCAAATATAACCCACCCAGCAAAACTGAATATAATCCTTTGGGGCAAGGGGTGGCAGGATACATATTCAATGAAATAGAGGACTTTCAAATCTACCTGATGGAAAGATCAGAGATGAATAAAAAATGTGACGTTCAGATAAGCATAAGATGAAAAAGAAAAAGAAATCATAAGGGAATAAAAGAGGTTAAACTGTATATACTCCTACATGGGAAAATATCATTATTAGGGTAGCTAGAATGAATATACATAGACAGAGGACATAGGTATGAGTTGAATTTGATGAAATGATTATCTAAAAACAAAAAAAATCAAAAAACAAAATGAAGGGATAAGAAAGAAGAATGCACTGGGAGAAACTGAAAGGAAGAGGGAGAATGAGGGTAAATTATCTCATACAAAAGAGGCCCAAAAGAGATTTTATAGTGCAGAGGAAGATGGGGGAAAGTGGAGGTGGAGAGGATGTGAACCTTACTCTCACACACACACACACACTCAGTTGGGTACAGAAATCTATCTTACTATATTGACATACAGGAAAATAGGAGGGGGAGAGGATAAGAGAAGGTAGAGATGAGGAGACTGATAGAGGTGGGGGCAAATTGGGGTAGGTAAAAGTCAGAAGCAAAACACTTGAGAATGGATAGGGTGAAAGGAGAGAAAAAGAGTAGGATAAAAGGGGAAAATAGGGAGGGAAATACATAATTGGTAATAATAACTTTTTAAAAAATTACAGCAAACTCCTCTGATAAAGACCTCATTTCTCAAATAAATAGAAAACTGAACAAAATTTGTACAAACAAGAGCCATTCCTCAACTGATAGTCAAAGAGTATGAACAGGCAGTTTTCTGATACAGTAATCAAAGTTATCTCTAGTCAAATGAAAGAATGCTCTAAATAACTATTAGATTAAATTAGTTCGAGTTACAGAAATCTCAATTAAAACATCTCCAACTTATCACCTATAAGATTGGCTAATATATGACAGAAAAGGAAAATTATAAATGTTGGAGGGGGTGTGGAAAAATTTTTAAAAAGCCCCAAGGCACTGTTGGTGAAGTTGTATACCAATTCAACCATTTTGGAGAGCAATTTGGAACTTCCCCCAAAGTGCTATAAAACCATGGAGACCCATTAACCAAGCAATATCACTACTGGTGTGGGGGTTGCAGGGGGGGGGGGGGAGCATCTCCAGTTGTTCTCATCCATATTTTGCCACTGAACCCAGATGACTCTGGAGGAGGAAGTGAGATTGGCAATTTTGCAATCATCCCTCGCTTAAATCCTCCCCTTTCCTCCCCTCTCTACTTTTCCCTTTCCCTGTCCTCCTTTCTTTCCCTTTCTTCTGTCCACATAGGGTATCCATACCCTTACATGCAAGTGCTTTGCCCAAAGGAATAGAAATTTTGATGACTGAAACCTAGAAACACATCTTAGGGTTTACTAGTTAGATTTTTTTTTTCTTAAAGACAATGCCTTAAACTCAATTTACTCTGGATCTCATTGATTGGCCAATAATAGGTCCCAGCTTAAGCCCCACTTAGTGGTCATTGTTTTGGCCTTGATGGCTCATGGAGAATTTAAATAATAATTGTTTCCATTTTGTCCAGAAACCCTGAGGAGCTTCACCTACCAGACTGATTTTTTTTAGCTAGGTAAAAGAATCCATTCCTTGGCTTATTTCTTTCTTAGCCTTAATCATTGAATGACTGTTGCCTCAGTCAAAGTGAGACCTGTTAAAGACCTTGCCTTAAAAAGACCAAGGTCTCCCACTGCATCTGGGTCATCTTCAATCATCCTGACCTCTATTTTGCCACTGGACCAAAATGACTCTGGAGGAGAAAGTGAGGCTGGTCACTTGGCATAGCCCTCCCTCATTTAAATCTAATTCACTTGCAAGACATGGCATCACCTTCCTGATGCCATAGTCCTCTTCAAGAATAAAAGACAAACAACAACAATCATTACTAGGTCTGTGTTCCAAAGAGGTGAAAAACAGAAAGGAAAACAACCTATCAGCATAAAAATTTTTATGGAAATTGTTTAATGGTGCCAAAGAATTGGAAGTTGAGAGGAAGTCCATCAATTGAAGAATGGCTGAACACGTCATTATATTTGATGGTGAGAGAATGTTACTGTGCTATAAGAAATGAGGAACAGGATGTTCTCAGAAAAACCTGAATAGATTGATATGAACTGATGCAAAGTAAAATGAGCAGAAATAGAAGAACATTTTACACAGTAATAGCAATATTGTGTAATGATCTACTGTGAAAAACTTAGCTATTCTCAGCAAACAATGATCCAAGACAATTCTGAAAAACTTGTAATGAAAAATACTGTCCATCTCCAGAGAAAGAACTCATGGAGCCTGGATGCAAATCAAAGATATTATTTTCTTTACTTTCTTTATTTTCTTATGTTCTTGTTGCTATTGTTTGTTTTCTTTCACAGCAGGACTTGCAAGGAAATGGGTTTTGCACAACTACACATATATAACCTATGTTAAATTGCTTGTCTTATCAATGAAGGAATGGGGAGGAGAGAAAGAATTCAGAACACAAATTTTGAAAAAAAATGTTAAAATTGCTTTTACACATAATTGGGAAAAATTGAAATTGTAAATTTTTTTAAAAAATAAAATTGATCTTTTATTTTATTTTTTTAATTCAAAGTCCTTTGTTCATTTCTAAATTGCTACATCACAACAGTCAATTCTTAATTATTTATTTTTATAACTTTTGTTTATTTTTAATTTACATCTTCATTTCCATGAGACTTTGAATTACAGATTTTCTCCCTGTCTTTCCCCTACCCACTGCCCCAAAACAACATTCCCACTGTATTCCCCCTCCTCCAATCAGCTCTCTCCTATATCCTCCCCCATCACCCCTCTGACTTTCTGGTAGGGAAAGATGGATCTCCCTACCCCAGTGCCTGTATATTTCCCTCCTTCCTATTCCACCCCTGACTTGTTCTATTCTCTACTTTGTCCCTGTCCCTTTACAAAAGTGTGTGCTTCTAACAACCTTCACCCCCAACCTGCCCTCCACTCCGCCCTCTCATCCCCTTCCCCCCATTCTCCTATAGGCTAAGATATCCAATTTAGAGTGTGTCATTCCTTCCCTAAGTCAACATCGATGAGAATAAGATTGACCCATTTCCTTTTGCCTTCCTCTTCTTCCCCTCCATTGTAACAATTATCCTTTGCCTCTTCTATAGGAGAGGATTAACTCCATTCTGTCTCTCCCTGTCTCCTCTCATACTGTTCCTCTCCCACCTCTCAATTCCACCTTTTAAAATATTATCCCATCCTGTTGAATTGATCCTGCACCCTCTGTCTATATACACATATATATACACACTCACATAGGTAATCATACACATATATATCATCCTATATAGAGATATGTGTATGTATACATATATATATATATATATACATTTATATTCCCTTCAACTATCCTCATACTGAGAAAAGTTTCATAAATTATAATTATCATTTTTCCATGTTGGCATGTAAATAGTTCAACTTTGGTAAGTTCTTTATGAATTCTTCTCCATGTTTACCTTCTCATGCTTCTTGTATTTGAATGTCAAATTTTCTGGTTTTTTCATCAAGAATGTTTGAAAGTCTTCCACCTCACTGAGTGACCATATTTTCCCCTGGAACATTATACTCAATTTTGCTGGGTAGGTGATTCTTGGTTTTAATCCTAGCTCCCTTGATCTCTAGAATATCATATTCCAGGCCCTTCAATCACGTAATATAGAAGCTGCTAGATCTTGTGTTATCCTGATTGTGTTTCCACAGTATTCAGATTGTTTCTTCTTGGCATCTTGTAATATTTTCTCCTTGATCTGGGAACCTAGCTATAACCTTCCTAGGAGTTCCCTTTTGGGGATCTTTTTCAACAGGTGATTGGTAAATTCTTTCAAGTTCTATTTTTCCCTCTGGTTCTAAAATATCAGGGCAATTTTCCTTGAGAATTTCTTGGAGGATGCTTTCTAGGTTCTTTTTTTGATTGTGGCTTTCAGGTAGTCCAATGATTTTTAAATTGTCTCTCCTGGATCTATTTTCCAGGTCGGTGGTTTTTTTCAAGGAGATCTTTCATATTGCCTCCTATTTTTTTCATTTGTTTGGATCTGTTTAATAGTATCTGGATTTCCCATAAAGTAATTTGCTTCCTTTTGCTCCATTCTAATTCTGAAGGAATCATTCTCTTCAGAGAGATTTTGAAATTCTTTTTCCATCTGGCAAACTCAACTTTTTAAGGAATTCTTTTCCTCATTGCTGTTTTGGGCCTCTTTTGCCATTTTGGTTAATCTATTTTTTAAGGTGTCATTTTCTTCAGTCAGGTTGTTGACTCTCTTTTCATGATTTTCTTGCATCACTCTCATTTCTCTTCCCAATTTTTCTTCCACTTCTCTTATTTGGTTTTCAAAATCCTTCTTAAGCTGCTCTATATAGCTTGTAGGAAGTCTTCATGTTTCTTGGAAGCTTTTGGTTCAGGAGGTCTGACTGTGTTGTCTTCTTCCCTTTCCATGCTTTGATCCTTTTTGTCCCCAAAGAAGGAATCTAAAGTTTGGTTGCTGTTCTTACTTTGCTTCCTTTGCCTGCTTATGTTGCCAGTCAATTACTTGACTTTTAGGTTCAGTAGAACTCTACTTTCAGAGGGGAGAGCTCTGTCCCAAATCTCTGGGGTTTTCACAGGTGCCAGAGCTATTAGGAAGCTGCCATTTTTTTTTTTGCAGCCCTCACCAGCTTTGGCTTACTGAAAAACGCACCTCAGGACCACCACCTAAGACCACAATCTGATCCAGGAAGCTCAAGGCAAGAGCACTTAGCCTCTGAACAATCACTTGCCCCCCTGCAAATTGCAGTCTGGGAGCTTCTGAAGCAGCCACATGGAGGTGGCTGCAGGGTCACTGCCTCAGCCTCTCCTAGCTCTCGGGCAGTCAGCTGGATCCTCTCCCTCGAATTTATCTGAGTTCCACTGACCTTTCACTTAGTTCTTGTTTCTTATGGGTTTGTAATTTTGGAAACTGCCACAGCTGCAAGTCATTAGCGCTCTAGTTGTGGCTTGTTCTGGTGGCCCTAGGGCTCTAGCCACAGGTTCTTGTGGTGCTGGTCTGGGATTCCAGTGCTGAGATGAATCCCTTCCAGTCTGCTTGCCAGGCTGCCTTCTGTGAGAGCTTTGATGCTCTGTCATTTTTTGAGTTCTGGAGCTTTAAAATTTGTTTACAGTCACATTTTATAGGTATTTGAGGTAGTTAAGGGGAGAGCTGTGGAGTTTTGCTGCTTCTATGCCACCATCTTGTCTCCACCCCCTAAAATTGATTTTTTAAAAGAAAAAATACAGTAAGAGACCAGTTTGGTTCCATCATAGAGTATGTAAAAAGAAATAATAGGTAATAAGCCCAGAAAGATAAGTCAGATTAAATTGTAAAGGGTTTTATATGTTAAATAGGAGTTTTTATTTCATATCAGAAGCATTGTGAAGTCACTAGAGTTTATTTGGCTATAGGAAACTATAAATAGTAATAAAAACTAATTTATATAATGCTTTAAGGCTTATAAAGCAATTTCCTCATAATAAACATATGAGGTAGATGTTATAAGCATTGTCCCAATTTTACATATAAAAAAACTGAAACTATTTTTGCACAAAGTCAATGCAAACAAGATTAGGAGGGAAGCAGAACATTGGGAAAGAATTTCTACAACTAGTGTCTCTGAAAAAGACCTCATTTCTAAAATATATAGAAAACTGAGTCAAATTTCTAAGAATACAAGTCATTCCCCAATTAATAATCAAGGGGTATGAAGAGGCAGTTTTCAGAAGAAGAAATCAAAGCTATCTATAATCATATAAAAATGCCCTAAATTACTATTGATCAGAGAAATGCAAATCAAAACAATTCTGAGGTAATACTTCATAATTTTCAGATTGGCTAACATGACAAGACAGAAAAATTATAAATGCTGGAGAAGATGAGGGAAAAATGGAACACTAATGCATTGTTGGTGGAGTTGTGAATTGATCTAATCATTCTGGAGAGCAAATTGGAACTATGCCCAAAGGAGTATAAAAATATGCATACCCTTTTACCCAGTAATATCACTTCTAGGCCTGTATCCCAAAGAGATCATAAAAATCAGGTGAATTAAAATATTTATAACATTTCTTTTTGTGGTGACCAAGAACTGGAAATTGAAGGAAATGCCTATCAGTTGGAGAATGGCTGAACAAATTGTGGTATATGGATGTAATGGAATACTACTGTGCTATAAGATGATGAGGCCGACTTTAGAAAAACCTCAGAAGACTTATATGAACTGATGTTCAGTGAAGTGAGCAGAACCAAGAGAAAATTGTACACAGTAACAGTCATATTATATAATGACTAACTTTGATAGATTTAGCTCTTCTCAGCAATGCAAGAATCTAAGACAACTCCAAGAGACTCATGATGAAAAATGCTATCCACATCCAGAGAAAGAACTATGGAGTCTAAATGCAAATCACAGCGTACTATTCTCTCTCTCTCTCTCTCTCTCTCTCTCTCTCTCTCTCTCTCTCTTTCTCTCTCTCTCTCTTTCTCTCTCTTTTGTTTTGCTTTTTCTTTCTTGTGGTTCCTCCCACTTGTTCTATTTTTTTACATGACTAATGTGAAAATGTTTAATAAGAATGTATATGTAGAGCCTGTATCAAATTTCACACTGTCTTGGGGAAGAGGGAGGAGAGGGAGGTAGAGAAAATGTAAAACACAAAAGCTTATGGAAGTGAATGTTCAACACTAAAAATAAATTAATTAAATTTTAAAAAGAGTTGAACTGATACAAAGTGAAATGAACCAAATCAGGAGAATATTGTACATAACAATAGCAACATTGTATGATGAACAACTTGAATGACTAACTCCTCTCAGCAATACAAAGATCCAAGACAATTGCAAACGATTTATGATTAAAAAAAAAAAAGCTATCCATCTCCAGAGAAAGAACCAATAGACTCTTAATGCAGATGAAACCATACCTTTCTTTGATCTTTATTTTTCTTGGGGTTTTTGGTCTGTATTTTCTTTCATAACATGACTAATATGGAAATATATTTTGCATGATTTCATAGGGATGGGCTATATCAAATCACTTGCCTTCCAAATAAGAGGACAGGAAAAGGAGGAAGGAAGAATGTTTCAAACTCAAAATCTAAAAAAAAAAAGTATTAACATTGTTTTAACAAGTAATTGGAGAAAGTTACAATACTAAATATATTTTAAAATTATAAAAACTGAAACTGTGATATTAAGT
Organism: Pseudochirops corinnae; assembly: GCA_028646515.1. Taxonomy (NCBI): domain Eukaryota; kingdom Metazoa; phylum Chordata; class Mammalia; order Diprotodontia; family Pseudocheiridae; genus Pseudochirops; species Pseudochirops corinnae. Next base: position 278,682,534 of record CM053588.1, read on the forward strand.
GATATTCTCATAATCCAATCAAGTGTGCGAAATAGGATTTCAATCCAGATATCCTCATTTTAAGTCCAGATTTTCTTCTATTCCATACAACATTTTTAGTACTGTACAACCCCTTTGTATTTCCATAGTGTTAATGGCAGAGAGGTAGAAAAGTGTCTAAGAATTACACAGTATTTAAACTTTCAATGAACATTAACTTCTGGTACATTTAAATTTTGGTACATTAAATGTGTATTAATGTCCAATGAGATGATGGACTACTAAAATAATTAAATCATATTAAAATTGAATAGCATTGTCATCCTAAATCAGTGGTTCTCAACCTTCCTAATGCCACAACCCTTTAATACTCGTATGTGGGTGTATCTACATGTGGGCGGACCCACCTGGAGATGGATAGAGGAGATGTCTCAGTTCCTAAGACCATCAGAAATTTGTGTTTTCTGATGGTCTTAAGCAACCCCTGTGAAAGGGTTTTTTGACCCCCAAAGGTGTCGTGACCCACAGGTTGAGAACCGCTGTCCTAAATGAAACCAGAAGGTTTCAGGAAGATACAGCTAACTGGAAGTATGGCTCACAAATTCTCATATGTGAGGCCAAAGAAGGAATCAGTAAAGTTGTTTTCATTGTAGAGTTAAAGGTAACAGGAAACATTTCAGAAAAAAATAGGTTATCTCTCCTTGTGATACTTTTGAAGAACATTACTTAAAAATAAAAGAGATATGAAATTCAATGAAATTTTTTTCTTAGCATTTGTTACAAAAGACAAAGACATAAAGGAAATCTACAAAGAATTCAACACGATTCTTCAAAAACAGGTTTTATTGAAAGCATTGCTAAAATCTGAGTAAACTGCAGCCACAGCATTGTCTCATCCCATTCTTTTGTGATTTTGATTTAAAAAAAAAAATGAAAACAGAGTTAGTCTGGCATAACCAGAGCTCCTGATGAAGTTACACTGGTTCCCAGTAAGCATTGCATCATTTTCTAGGTGTTCTCCTATCATTTCTTTAATGACTCATTCCAGAATCATTTCTTAGAAATAAAATTCAAACCCACTGGCCTAAAATTAGCAGACTCTGCTCTCTTGTTTTCTTTCTGTGTTTTTTTAAATCATGACTGCATAAATCTACACCATTCTCCCAATCTTATGGCATCTCTCCTATTTTCTGTGATCCTTTAAAATTGCACGGACATTGGTTCAACAATGATATCTTCCCAATCTTTCAGGATCCTAGGATGGAGTTCATCTGGGCCAAGTGACCTGAATTCATCAAGGGTAAATAGATGGTCTCTTATAACTCGCCCACCCCCCCAATGCATACTTGTTTTAAGTAGCAATTTTTGTGATTCATTTTTTTCCGATTCTAATGTAAAGGTCATTCTCCTTTATAGAAAAATCAGAAAAGCAAGTAGTCAATTAGTATTTATTAAGAGCTTACTTTATACTAGGGATACAAAAGGAACAAAAAAATCCCTACCTTCAAAGAGCTCACAGTCTAATGCCCAAAACAACATGCAAACAATGATGCAGGAACAAGATATATTGTGGGGGAGAGGGAAAGGGATATGAAGAGGTACTCATATAGGGAAGGTATTAAGATAATGAAGGATTGGAAAAGACTTGTTACAGAAAATAGGACTTTAGCTGAGATGACTGATGCTAGAGAAATAAAAAAACAGAGTTGAGTAGCTCCATTTTCCCTCTTGTAGAGTATTATCATCCCTCTTACCCCAATCAAAGGTACTATTCCTTGATTTTTTTCCTCTCCCAAGATCATTAAAAATAAAGAAAGAAAGAAAAGCAAGCCATACTTCATTTTCCATCAGTAATTCTGTTTGGTCACCACTCCATGGAATGTCATATCTCATCCAAGGTAAGTGATCACCTGAGATCTCATCACTATGTTGATTGGCTCAGGTTTTGATATACCTCAACTCCCTCTCTTGTCTCTCCCCCTCTGATCAGAGGGTTAGAGGGTAGAGCAACAACCTCCTCACCAAACTTTCAGTTACTGAGTACTCTGAACTTTCTGAAAATTCTCTATTCATCAGCAGCTCCTCTTGGTTTGACTAATGTATTCTTCCTTTGCCAGACAGCACCTGGAATACTATGTTCAATTATGGGCTACTGTTATATAAAGAAACATTTTGTGAATTCTGAGTTTGTTTTTCATGGATTTCTTCCATGAAGAGAAGCAAAAATGCAGAAGACTGTAACACTTCCTAACAACTCACAATCTGCAACCTTTCAGATGCCCACTTCCACAAGCAAACCTTTGGCCTGTGTCAAGATAAGGTGCCATGTTCACTGTATATCTTCTGGTGAAACAGGAGCTATGAGCAGAGAGCCCTGATCCACACCAACTCCATTTTCTTCTGCCTTGACTTCCAGTCTCAAGACCTATCTGTCCAACTTGCTCTTGGAGCCTAGGGCATATGGCAAGCAGCAGCCCATCTTTGGGAGACAAGGTCTCTATTTATTGCAATATTTATATATTTATTAACCATTTAGTATGTATAGAACTGTGGTACATTTTATTATTAAGTTTCTTTCTTTTATGTGTGTGTATTCTTGACAAAGTTCTTGAGTGCTGTGCCCCTAACTCTTATTTTCCCCATAAGCTCTACAGTTTTTATTTTGTGATTTTGCCTAATTCAGTACTTTGGGGAAATGCATAATTTCCATTAAAGTAAGGCATAATTACCCGTACCTATTGGCCCCAGAGAGTTAAACAAAGAATAATGAATAATGAGGAAAATTTAGGAAATTTTAGAGGCAAATTTAGAGGAAATAATAAAGAAGAATGAGCAAAGAGGCTAAACCAAGAATAATGAACAAAAAGGAAAGTGTAGACTTGATGTAATGAAAGAAACTTCATAATGATTAGAGCTGTCCAAAAGTAGAATGGCTTGCTCTGAGAGGTCATGAGTTCCATTTCTACCTGAAAGTCTTCAAGGGGAGGCTTATGGTATAGTATGGATTTCATTTTGAATAGGTTAGACTAGATGGTTGTTGGGGCACCTTCCAACTTTCAAATTCTCTGATACTCAAAAACAACTATCAAGTCTTCTCTTCTTCAGAGAAAGTTTCCCCATTCCCTTCATCTTCTCCTTGTATAACATCATCTTGAGACTTTTCACTATTCTGGCAATATTCCTGAAGCATTTGTTGGGTTTCATTCATGGTGAATATAACTGCTTGAAAACAAGGCTTTCATGTCAGCATGGTGTTTTGTAACATGGGAATCTGATAAATATTTCATGAATAAGTGTTTATTGATAGTAAAAGAGTCAGTGACTGAATCATTCCTTTCAGAGACAAATAATTGTCAAGGTATCTGGGGTTATAGTTCATTCAAGTTTTCTTCATAAACGCTTCAAACAATTGATAGTCTCTTTGACTTATATTCCTTGTTCTAGTTTCTAACCACCTCACATTCTCATACCTTTATGTTAGATACAGATTTCTCTTTACAGTGATGTACCACTTTACAGGAGTATGCACCACAATGGGATGAGGGAGCTCTTTCTCTTCTCTCTAGATCATGGACAAAAGGTCCCCAAAGTAACCAAAGTGAAAGAAAATCAGAAAGGATAAAAAAAAGGAAGATATGGCTGAAAAGGTAGTGAAAATTCCTCGAAAGCATGGCAGTCAGACCCAGTCCTGGCCTGAGAGATCAGGATATCCTTCAGGTCTGCAATATATTCCCAGTGTGTCATGTACAAACTGTACCAAAAATCCAGATTGAAAGGAAAGAGAAAATACCTGGTAGTAGGTGGTGATAAGAACGGAGGTACTCATGTGGTAAAGATTTGAAAAATGCCTAGGTATTACCATACTGAGAATGTGCCCAGAAAGCTGCTAAGTCATGGCAAAAAGTCTTAAGCCAGCATATTAGGAGGCTTTGAGCTAGCATCACCCTGGGCATCATGCTCATTGGTTGCTAAAGAGGCAAGCCAGTGGTTTTCCTGAAGCAGCTACCTAGTGGCTTGCTACTCGTGACTGGACCTCTGACCACCAACTGTGTTCCTCTGAGAAGGACCCATCAGACATTTGTCATTGCCACCTCTACCAGGGTTAACCTTTCCAGTGTAAAAATTCCAAATCATCTTATTGCTCCTTTCTTCAAGAAGAAGAGGCTATGTAAATGTAGATACCAAGAAGGAGGGATCTTTGACAGAAAAGAAGAGAAATATGAGATTACAGAGCAGCAAAAGACTGATTAGAAAACAGAGGACTCTGAGAGCCCACTCCAAATCAAGAAAATTCCTCAGCTCTGTGGCTACCTGCATTCTGTATTCTCTCTCCAATAGAATTTCTCCACACAAGCTGGTGTTTTTAATGCCTTAAAGAGAATTCTTATTAAAATAGTTAGAAGAGCTAAGAGAAAAAAAGAGGGAGAAAACAAGGCCTTTGATTCTTAAATCATTGCTCAGCAATTCTTTAATCATCTTCTGTTCAGTGATGGATCTCTAATTTTGCTTTTCCTTGTCTTTTGCCATTTTCTTATTTTCTGATCACAAATCTCTATGACTTTGGTCTCTGGATTACACAAAGAAGTCTTCAAAGTTATTCAACAGAATAGGCAGTATTCTTTTAATTATTTGTACCCATTCACTGATTATAGGAACAAGTGATAAATCTATTGTTTTGCCATCTCTGATGGTAAGTTAAAAAAAAGAAAAAACAAAAAAAACACCTTTTTTCCTGACCTTTCTGAGATAAATAAGGTTTTTTGGAATAGACTGCTTCTGTTCTATGCCCTGTTCCCCCTCACCTAACAGATCTTTCTTTTTGGAAACTTCTAAGCCTGAGATCTTCTATGCAAGAAATATCTATGTTGGATACTTCTAGAGCAGGACCCTCCTGGCCAATCTCCAGGTTCTGTTCTCTAGCTCTGAAATGAGAAGTGAGAAAGCAATCAGAGGTGCCTGCTGTAGTCCATGACCCCATTCTCTGAAGCCCATGGTCCTTGTTGATATTTCAAAGCTATTTTGATGTGGAGAATGAAATCCAGGAATCCCAACTAGCAGGGGTAAGATATTGGACCAACCTGGATGTACTAAATTTCAGATATGACCTTTCCCAGGACCATTGTTGATCACCTTCTCTCCTGTGGATTGACAATCAGCACATCTGAGCAACTTCACACTTCTACTTTCACAATTATGACCTCAGTTTATCCTTTCCCCTCTTATGACTGAGTTATGAATCTGAGTTATGTATTTTTTTCTCTGCAACAGTTCTCCCTGACTTCTCTTCTCCCTTATTCCAGTCCCAGATGGGCATCTCATGTTAGGCCTAGCATCATTCTTCCCTTGTAAGAATTTAAGCACACCTGAAACAAAAGCCTGCTGCTTTTAGCATTGCCTGCTGATCTGCCTATAGTGAAATTCTATGAGTTTCAAAGCAGCTCCAAAGGATTGGCAGTCCACAAGGCAGTTTGTCAGTTTAGTGCATAAATCTACTAAGATTATCCCTAGTTAGGGTCACAGAAGACAAGGGGACAATTACAAAGAAACCACAAATGAAAACCAAAGTCCAGAGCTATAAAGCCAGAAGAATATACATCATGGATTTCTGAAAGATCATAAACAGTTGAAATTCAGTGAACTGTGGGACTAAGCATATCTGAGTATGTTATGTGAGGAGACAGAGAGTTAAGGGTAGCATATAATGAGATAAAGATGTAACCCTAAACCTAATGATCACAGTACAGCTTTCACACTTGATTTTATCATTTTTTTCTGATACTTTTGCCATGTGGGTTTCTGTAATTGCATCAACATCAGGCCAAACATATTGTACCACTGAGATAAATTACTTCATGAGAAGTATAAGTGGCATCATATTTTACATAAGGACTTTTATCTTATCTAAACTTTTGGGTTTTGGTTGAGGAAGAAGCATATAATAGGCTATTGGTATAAGTTTGTTCTTATTGAAGTGATTTATTTTCTGAAGATCTCAATTCTCTCAGATATGGAATGCATAACAGTGTCATAATACTATTGTCCAACAAATGAAAAAACACACTATCCATTCAATAACTGGAAAAATAGAAAGAGTAAAAGTAACAGGAAATTAAGGAACTGACCAGCAAATAGAACCTAGAAATAGAATGGTGAGACCGATTCTGGACAGTATCTCTGAGTTTTTCACTTAAATAGCCATGGTAGGCAAGTATTGACCTACATTTGTATAACCCTTTCAGAGATTCATACAGTCTCAGAATAGGAAGAGATGTCAGAGGTCATGTTGCAGAACCTCAAACTAAGCTGAAATCCTCTTTACAACAACCCTTAATAGTGATCATCTTGAAAACCCCCAAGAGTAGAAACCTACTACTTTCCAAAGTAGGTTTTTCCATATTTGGACAGCTCTAACTTTCAATATATTTTCCTTTACATTGAGCATAAATCTAACTCTTTGTGACTTCCACCTGCTGCTCCTTCTTGCACCCTCTGAGGGCAAAAGGATAACTCTAAATTATTTTCCATGTTAGCTCTTCAAATATTTCAAGAAGGCTAATATATATATGCATATACATATACATACACATACACATACATTTATATAGA
>CM053588.1:278695940-278708592 GCA_028646515.1 Pseudochirops corinnae
ATTATATATATATATACGTATACATATATATTAAGCTTTTTGCAAACTCTTACTGATACATACACTTCTGCTATAATTATAGCAACAATGAAGTTGATTTCTGGAGACCTAAAGTAATTTAACTCTGAACTGAGTACTGCCCTTGAAGTCTTGTTGATAATGTGTATATGACTTTATGTAAGATTATATATTTATATAAGATTCCAGTATATATGTTTCACTTTCCTTTTTATGAAGATCCTGGAATGTGCTATAGTTAAGTTATCCAGAGTCCTTATAGCCAAATACTTCACTTTAGAAAGATCACAACAGATACCGGCTTTAAAAAAATCATCATACCTGTAGTAATTCCACACTGGTATCCTTTCAAAAAGCTGTGCTTTTGAATTTTCATTTAAAAGAAAGACATTACAATGTAACATAAAGTATTGGTATTTCAGACTAATTGTTAATTCAGATTTAATTCAGTCAAATCTAGTCTGAGGTACTAAAAGGGTTGAATTAAAGAATATTTTCAAAACATTACTTCAGAGCATCTTGTTAGAAACAAGTATGTAAAAGTAGCTCCCAGGTAGAGGCCCTTGTGGACCTGCTTTAATGAATAGATTATATTCATTTGTAGTTATCCACATTCATATATATATATATATATGTGTGTGTGTGTATGTGTGTGTGTATTTATATTTATATATATTTATATTTATATATATATATACACATATATATGCACAGACACACACACATACACACACATATACTTTTACTCATTTTTAAAATTTTTTTTTCATCCTGAGTTCCAAATTCTCTACCTCCCTCAAAGCCCTCTCCCATCATTGAGAAGGCAAGCAATGTGATATCAATTACACATAGAAATCATGCAAAACATAATTCCATAAGAACCATATCTGCCCTACCCCCCAAAAGTACAAGAACAATAAAGAAAATGAGAGAGTTATACTTCAATTTCCACTCAGAATTCATGAGTTTTCTTTCTGGAGGTGGATATTGTAAGTCATTTGGAATTGTCCTGGCTCATTGCATTGACAAGAGTAGCTAAGTCTTTCACAGTTGCTTATCATTACAATATTGTTCTTACTATGTACAATGACCTCCTAGTTCGGTTTGCTTCACTTTGCATCAGTTCATATAGATCTTCCCAATTTCTTCTGAAACTATTCCCTTTGTCGTTTCTTATAGCACTGTAGTAATCAATCGCAATTATGTGCCACAATTTATTCAATCATTCCCTAGTTTATGGTTATCCCCTCAAATTCCAGTTCTTTGCCAGGACAAAATGTTATTTTAAATATTTTTTGTACTTATAGATCTTTTTCTTTGATCTCTTTGGGGTAGAGATCTAGTAGTAGTATTGTTGGGTCAATGGCTATGAAGTTTGGTAGCCCTTTGGTATAGGTCCAAATTGTTCTGCAAAATGGTTCGATCAATTCACATTTCAACCAAAAGTTCATTAGTGTACGTATTTTCCCTGATCCCTTTCAGTATTTGTCATTTCTGATAGGTGTGAAGTGGTACCTCAGAGTTGCTTTCATTTAATAAATAGTGATTTAGAGTATTTTTTCATATGCCTATAAATTTCTTTAATTTCTTCTTTGGAAAACTGTTTCTTTACAGCCTTTGACAACTTATCAATTGGGGAATGGCTTTTACTTATAAATTTGAGTCAGTGTCCTATGTATTTGAGGGGGGGAGGTCTTCATTATTTTTTTAATTTAATACTACTTATTGTATATGGTACATTTTATCAAAATGAGATTTCCCTGATGATCTCATTCAATAAGCTTTGTTTTTGTTTTTGCTTTACCTGAGATCAAGCCCTGCCTTTTTTACTTCAGTTGAAGCATAGTGGATTATGCTCCTTATTTTAACTCTGTGTGTCTTTCTGTTTCAGTTGTTTCTCTTGTAAACAACATATTGTTGGATTCTGGCTTCTGATCCATTTGTTCACTTCTTCTGTTTTATGGGTGAGTTCATTCTATTTACATACACAATTATAACTACTAACTGTGTATTTCCTTCTATTCTATTTTCTTCTGCTTATCATTCTCTCTCTCTTTTGATCCTCTCCCTCCTGAAAAATCCCACCCCCCATTTCTCTGTAAGGTAAAACAGATTTGTATGCCCAAGTGTGTTGGTGTATTCTTTATACCAATTCCACTGATAGTGAGTTTCAAACATCATCCATTTTCCCCTCTATTGTAATAGTTCTTCCTTGTGTTCCTCTTATATGTGAGGTTTTCCTTATTCTATTCCTATCTTCCCCCTTCTTCCAGTGCATTTGTCTTTATTACTCCATTTTTTTTAGATCATCTCAACATTATTGATTCATACCTAGACCCTCTGTCTATGTACACTGCTTCTAGCTGTGCTAATAATGACAAAGTTCTTAAGAATGATGTGTATCATCTTTCCATATGAGAACATAAATATTGTAACTTTATTAAGTTTCTTATTATTTCTCCTTCATGTTTACTTTTCATGCTTGTCTTGAGTCTTGTGTTTGAATGTCAAATTTTCTATTCGGCTCTGGTCTTTTCATCAGGAGTGCTTGAAAATTCTCTGTTTTGTTAAATTTTCATTTTTTGTCTCCTGAAGGATTACAGTTAATTTTTGCTATGTAGGTTATCCTTGGATGTAATCCTGGTTCCTTTGCCTTCGAAAATATTATGTTTCAAGCCCCCCACTTTTTTATGTGGAAGCTACTAATCTTGTGTGATTTTGACTGCAGCAACACAATTTTCACATGGTCTCTTCATGTAGCTGCTTATAATATTTTCTCCATGACCTGGGAGTTCTGGAATTGGGATGTAATATTCCTGGGAATTTTTGTTTTGGGATCTTTTACAGGAGGTGAATTGTAGATTCTTTCAATTTCTATTTTCCCCTCTGAATTAAAGATTTTGGATGAGTTTTCCTTAATAATTTCTTGGAATATGATGTCTAGGCTTTTTTTTTTTAATCATGGCTTTCATGCAACCTAACAATTCACAAATTTTCTCTCCTTGATCTATTTTGCAGGTCATTTCAAAATAAAATTTCACATTTTCTTCTTTCTTTCCACTTTTGACTTTGTTTTATTGTTCCTTGATGTTTCATAAAGTCCTTAGGTTCCACTTGCCCAATTCTAATTATTAAAGAAATATTTTCTTCAGTGAGCTTTTGTACCTCTCTTTCCCCTTGACTTATTCTGCTTTTTAAGAAGTTCTTTTCTTAAGTGAATTTTTGTGCTTCTCTTACCATTAGGCCACTTCTAGTTTTTCAGGTGTTGTTTTCTTCAGTATTTTTATGCCTCTTTTATCAAGCTGTTATCATAATTTTCTTGCATCACTTTAATTTTTCTCCAGTGTTTCCATTATCTCTTTAATCACTTTAACTACTCCAAGAATTATTATTAGACTTGGATCCAATTAGCATTATTCTTTCCAGCTTTGGTTGTAGCTGTTTTCACATCTTCTGAGTTTTTGTCTTGGTGTTCCCTGCTGCTACAGTAGCTTTTGGTACTCAAGTTTTTGTTGTTGTTTCCTCATTTTCCCAGCATACTTCTTGACTTTCAACTTTATGCTAAAGTTGGGCTCTGCTCAGTTAGTGGTGGAGAGGCACTGAAAAAGTTTCAGAACTTTTTCTGCTGATGTTTTCAGAGCTAGTTCTATGGGTTTGAAAGTTGTGATGCTTCCAAAGTAGTGTGATCTGTGTCTGTACTTCTCTCCTTGTCTGTACTCTGGTCTTTATCCACCCCTGCTCCCCTGAAATCAAAAGTGCTAATGCTCTTCTTTGGCTTGGAACTGGGACCAGAGCCTGTCTTCCCTTGTTACCACCCAGAAGCACTCCTTTCCACCCTGAAACTGTGATTCATAAGTGCTTATGGGCAATAGAGTTACCAACCAGGGACAGCTGTACACAGTGCCAGAAAAGGGTCCCCTGTAATTTCTTTCTGACCAGTTGTTCAACTCCCCTTACTGTCTCTAGGCTGAGAGTTTCCAAAACTGTTGCTGTTGTTGTTGTAACTGTTGCAGTCACCTTCAAGTCCCCCTGCTGCTGCTGCTGCCACCACAATGTACTCCAGAACAATCTCTATCTTGATGTCACAGACTTCTCCTGCCAACCTCCTAAATTGTACTGGGCAAGAAAAAAAATCTCTTACTCTGATCTTTTGCTGGCTGTGTCACTCTTTGGGAGATTTTTTTTTTTGTTCAGGGTCCAAATAAGATGCAAAAATGGAACTGTAACTGTGATCATGCATTGTTCACAAATGTTCCAACTCTTTGTGCCTGGAGTCAATCCCATTTGGTTCTATCATCTATTAGCAGCTATGGGTATTTTACACAGGCTATCTACTACACATCATCATATGTAAAAAGCAAAGTAAAATTAAAACAAACAAAAACCAACCAGAGAACATGAAGTGTGCATATGGAATAGGGCATTTGAAGCAACAATTACATACTGATATTTGGTGATTGTGACTAATGAGAATTTAAAAGAAAATCAGTTTAAACACTGCAGGCACAGCTGTTCTCAGCACTTAGAAGCTTATTTAAATGTATGGGAATAAAGAACAAGGAGACTTTTTCCTGGAGAGATGTAGTCTAATATAATTGCTATCCCCTGACTTTAGATGGGGCCTCATGTATGCTCCTACTTGTGAGCTTCCCACATCACATTAATTGATGGCCCTAAGCCATGGGAATCCTTTTATTCCATTTTAAAAACAAACAAAACCCATCACTACAAAATATCTATTCATCTTACAGTAACCTTAGTGGTACGTGTTTGTGTGTATATTTGTGAGATTTTGTGAATTTATTTTTAGTACTGAGTCAACATCTTGTAAACATAAAAACCATTTAATTTGACCTCCCTCATTTCACAGATGAAAAAGAAGAGGCCCACTCAGTGATTTGCCACAGGAATATACAGGTAATAAAAGGGAGAGATGGGACTAGAACCCAACTTTTTTGACTCCAGATCCAATACACTTTCCATTGTACCAAATGGCCTCCCAATTAATTGATGGATCTCCAGGTTGTCATGTTTATTTACCAGGGGACCCCCTTATTTGGATAATCTATTACTACTGTATTTCAGGGCTCTTAAGCTAAAACCATAGGAATATGATTTAACATAAGCAGAATCAATAGACCTGCCAAAATCCTGTGGTCAAGATTTAGGGATTTGTAAACTAGTTTTTCAAGCAAGACATTTCCCAGGAAAACATGAATTTCCACCAGTTGCAGTCCTATGTTCTATTAACTTGGGAGCCATTAGTGCCAAATGGTAGGCCTTGAGGGGTTTCTCCTTATTCAGTGATGTAAATGTGTACAAATAAGCAAATTAATACAGGCATACACAACTAGATGGAAATGATAATGGGTGTAAACTCAAAATATAATTCCATTTAACACCAATCTATTAGGACTAAATTATAGTCTTTGTAATATTAAATACACATAAGTCAAATACCCTGTTAAAAGCAAGTTGTCTCTGATCAGTCAGTCACGGAAAATTAAAGTGCCTGGCTAGGTAGATTAGTCAATGATAGTGAAATAGAAGGGTGTTAACCAAGCAATATGTCAGGAAAACATGATCATTTGGAATACTTGGGAGGAAAATGTATAGCAAGTTCTCTGTCTCTGTCTCTGTCTCTTTCTCTCTCTGTCTCTGTCTCTGTCTCTGTCTCTCTCTGTCTCTGTCTGTCTGTCTCTCTCTCTCTCTTTCTCTCTCTCTGTCAATGGTAAGCTCTTCGTAGAGGAAGAAAGAATAGAGAATTTGAAGTAGAGGGAAAAGGTGATTTCCAGCCTACCCTGGCAATAGTAATGTAGCTATATTTCAAGAGAGAGATGAGCTAATTAGTGAGAGATGAGTGAGGAAGCTGTGCCATCAATGACTCTTAATTAGCCCAAGCAGTAGGGAGGAGTACCGTAAGGATTATGACTGCCTAAACTATAGAAAACTTCTTGGAAGTCTCTCAGTGAGCCAAGGATATAGAATTTTGCTATACTTGGGAATAGGTAAGAAAAAAATAGAATATTTCCTGATAGTAGAACAGAAATCCAAAGATAAGTTAAGCAGTGATTGAAAAAAGTAGAGGTTAGTTAGGCAAAATATTTAATTCTACACCTACTATCTTACATATCTCTAAATGTTGCTCAGTATTATATCTTGATTATCATTGGCAAAATAAAGGTAGTGTTTCTCTTAGTGATTCATGTTTTTATTTTAATAAAAACATATTTGTAGAAAAATAATGGAAACTATTTCATCTCTCCCAGTCATCCAAGCCTAGAGTAAGTAAGCCTTACTGTCAGGCCTGAGCAGCCAAGCTTGAGACAGCTAATAGAATTCCAAACATAGTACCTAAGAGGAAATAATCATCCAGTCTTGGGATGGCATTGCATTTCCAAGCCTATTAGGTGGTAGCAAATGCCATGGTGGGTCTTGAGAGACAAAAATGTCATATTTCCTCATCTAATATCAGTACCTGAACTACAATTTTCTGGTGACTGAATTCCACCTGGGATTAGGTGATCAAGTGGCTGCTGCTCTGTTGACCTTTTACCGTCCCTTCTCAGATCCATCTTGTCAGTTCTATCCCTGTTTTCACAAAGTAAAAGCAGAAAGGGGCAAAGAAGAATAAAGTAGAAGAGCACAAAAATTAATCATGTGGCTTGAGCTATCACTTTTAAGGTTAAGGTGTGGATATGTTCTTCCCCGTGTCCATTTAGAATGAAAGAGAATCAAGTGCTTTGGGAGCCTTCCAGAATGTAAAACAATTCATAGTGCTGGTTTCAGATACCAATAACCTCTTAAGTCATGATTCCCTACAGGACATCTTTCCCCTAAGGAACCCAAAGATTCTTGCATATCCAAAAAAAAACCAAACACAAGCAACCCAAAATACCCCTCAGCAAAAGGCAGTATTTTTCATGATCCCAACAGCAGCTGCAACATAACTGGGTAACTCTTTTTAACTGTACCTTGTTAACAGTTAATACTTACTATACTTTCACTTATCTGGTCTTCAGAAAACCACATACAAAGATGAGAAGTCATCTGATAAAATCTGTTATTTTCAGTCAATTGCTTTGGTACATCAAAAGTTAACCTGAGGCACACTGAGTTGGTAACACTGTAAGTGGCCCCTAGAGGGAAGCTCAGAGCCAGGCATGGGTATAGAGCAGCTAATGAGGTATACAGGCCAGCTGTTAGAGAAAAGGCCACTAGAATGCTTTATTTTCTCCCTGGAAATGAGTGTGTGTTTAGGTCTAGCTTATTTAAACCAGAGAGAAGTACAGGGATATTATGTTTTGGAATAAAGGAAAGTCAATGTGCCAGTATATAGGCTGAGAAGAGCACTATTTCAATATGGAGGAAGGAGAGAAGTGAGAGAATGCACAAGATCTGATTTATTATGAAAGGCCAGGGAAGAGATTGTGACATGGTGAAAGGAGCACTGAGGCTTGAATTAGAAGCCATGAGTTCCTGTCCCAGCTCTGGCAAGTATCTTTACCTGAACTTAGTTTCCTCATTTGCAAATAAGGACAAAAATTCTTGAACTAACTGCTTTATGAGGTCATTTTCAATCAAGAATATTGGAAGCCTTAGACAATCATGCACAACAGAGAACTTCGATTTCTGCCTAGACTCAAGAGTTGAAAAGGAAAGACATAATCTTAGTCTGGTTGCACTCTAGAATCTAGGCACTAGCAGACTTAAACCAAAATGACTGGGGAAGCTCTGAAGAGATGATTCCTGAAGATGGACACTATACTACACACCCAGTCTCTACCAGAACAACCATCATTTGAGATGGATAAATAGGCCCAGCAATGGGCCCAGAAAATATTATACATAGAAGAGACACTGAACCTAATAAAGAGCAGAACCAATGATTTCACTGTGGTGACATTACCAGGAGATATCTTTTAAGTTCCCCCACACACACTACATTAAACCACCTGAGGACTTTATGTATATTTACTCTTACCATTGAAGATGTATATATTTGTGGAAAGAAAATGTTCTATTGAAAATCTTCCTATGCTATTTTATTAAACACCTTTGCTTTGAACTAACCATTAACTCTGATTGACTAAAAGTAAACACATTGATGCAGGCTCATGGACCACTATATTGAATGAATGTGTAGCAAAAGAATAACTTGAACTTGAGATAGCTACTCTGGGTCCTTCATGTGAGAGAGTGGTGCATTGGAATCTACAATGTATTGAGAACTGGAATCAAAAAGAAAGGCAAGTTATGGTATGTCCTGTGAGGTCACAGGAAACAAGTGAGAGATATATTTTACCAGAACTGGCTTAATTGTTCTTTTTTTATATAGCAACAGGACTCTGATATGAAGTATGGGATAGTGATTACAAAGTTGTCCTTAGCATCAAAAATACCTGGATTCAAGTTCTTCCCTCCATATGTATTCAAAATTTCTAAAGTATACATTTGATTATGTCATACATGCACATGTACACACACACACACACACATACACTCCATTCAGTAAACTCTGATAACTTCCTATTACCTTCAGGATCAAATATAAAGTCCTTTCTCTGGCTTTTAAAATCCTTCCTAATATGGTCCCTTCCTACCTTTCCAGTCTCCAAACACTTTACTCCCCTCCAGGTAGGCTATGATCCAGAGGCACTAGTCTCTTAGCTGTTCTTGGAACATGTTCTTTGTCTTAACTCAAACTTTTCACTGGCTGTCTCCTATGCTTTGAATGCTCTCCATGGCCTGCTGACTTCCCAGGATTCTTTCATGATTCAGTTCAAACTTGGTCTTTTCCTAGAGATTTTTTTTGGTTCCTTTTCTTCTTCTCTTCCCACAACAAAGCTAATGCCTTTTCTTAGCGATTGCTTCCATGTATATTATATATGTCTTGTATATACATAGTTGTGTGCAAGATGTACACTCCATTACCTCTTATTTGCTTTTCTTGTATCCCTAGGGCTTAATAATTCCTGGTTCAAGGTAAGTGCTAAATAAATACTTATTGGTGATGATCTAGAGCCACTAGCTCTGGCCCTCAGCACATCATTATGCATGTCACAGGCACTAAGACACTTAAGACTGTAAGTTTAATTTAATTCAGTAAGCACTTATTAAGGAGCTACTATGTGCAACATACTATTTGATATCAAGAATGCCAAGATAAAAGCAAGTCAGTCCCTGCCCTCAGGGAGCTTACATTCAATTGTAAAAGAACAAAATATGCATAGAAAAATAATACAAATAATTTCTGGTTAGAGAACACTTGTAAATGGAGAGATCAGTATTCCTGTAGGAAGTAGCACTTAACCTGGCCTTTAAAGGAAGCTAGGGCAATTAGGTGGTACAGTGGAGCCTGGGTGTGGATTCAGGAAGACTCATCTTCCCAAGTTCAAGTCTGGAATCAGACACTTACTAGCTGTGTGACCCTGGGCAAGTCATTTAACCCTGTTTGCCTCAGTTCCTCATCTGTAAATGAACTAGAGAAGTCAATGGCAAACCATTCCAGTTTCTTTATGAAATAAATCCTAAATGGGGTCATGAAGAGTCAGATACAACTGAACAACAAGGGATTCTATAAAGCAGAGGGTAAGAAAGAGTTGTTTCCTAGGAACCAGAGATAACCTGGATAAAGATAGACAGGAGGTAAAATTATATATATGGAAGAGGAAGAGGATAAGTCTTCCTGGACCATAGAATGCCAGAAATTATATGACCCTCAAGATGTCATAATGGCCCTCAAGATGGTGGTTTATTTCTATAATGATCAACAACTCCCAAATGGGGGTTGGAAAAGAGACTAATGTGCAACGTCTAGAAAAACTGAAACTAAATCCTCCTGAAATATAGCATAAAGTAAAAGCTTCAGGAAGTAACATCTGAGAATTTAAATCAATAGTGCTTCTCCCCATAACTTCTCCAAACTAATCTGCATGGTAAGAACAGTGAGAACAAGCTTGTAGGCTTGTAAGTAAAAGAGCTGCTTTTGTGATCCCTGCCTGATACTCCCTCCCGGTAGCAGTCACTTAGCTTGCATTAACACCAGCATGGCCACCACCACCCCACACCAGCCCCAATCTATAATAATTGACAGACTCTGACTCTGCCCAGCCAGGTTAGGGGCAGGGGGAGGGAAAAAATGATTCAAGCTAGAGTCAGCTAGAGTAGAGATGGCAAGCTCATGAGAAAGAGGCTGCCAAACTCTCCAGTGCACTCTGAACAAGATTGAAAAGTGGAAATGTTTAACCAAATAAAAAATAATATAGCACAACATAGATGATGTTAATTTGTGAGTTTTCATGTCAATATGCCACCTCCAGAGAGCAGGGATCATTTCTGCTTGAGTCTGACGCCACTGATTTACAAGATAGAGGAATATTGGTATCTGAGGCAAAAGGGATGGAATCTTGGCCAGGGCTCCCTTTGAAGGTTAGTCTGAGAAGGGACCCAGAGCAGGCCAAGTGCCAGACACCTTAACATGAGGAGACTGAAGACAACAAATTTGTTGTTCCAAGATCTCGAGATCTCGTAGTAGCTCAAGAGGGAGGAACCAAAGAGTAAGAAATGAAAACAGAGGGTTTGGGAATAGAAGAGAAAGTCTAAAAGACTAAAACTTGGAAAGAGAACATAAATAAAAACATAACTTACAAGTTAGTAGGTACAAAAAGAGGATTTAAAAGGGAGAAGGAATAAAATCTCAGAGTCTAAAACACTACGAACAAGTATGAAGGAAAATGAATCATTACCCAACAATAAAGAGTATCCTGCATACTCCTTCAAGGTCTTTGAACAATAATGGGAGGGGGGGGAAGATACAAAATAGATATAAAACTTTTAAAAGAAAAAAAAATTAGGAATGACCTTAAGGTGCCAAATCAAAGTTCTCAATGAAGAAGTTAAAAATACAGACATCCCAGTAAGAATATTGGATAAATGATAGAGAATCTGTCCAAGAAACCAAAGCTTTGAAAGAGAAGTAGCAGATGTGGCACACACACACACACACACACACACACACACACACACACAAACACAAAGTATGTAGAAGAAAACTGAAAAAGAAGACAATTTGGCAGAAGTAACAAGATGATTTGATTTGCAAATTACACAAAACACCAAGAATTTTAAAAAGTATAATCATCAACAAGAGCATGAGGAAATAAATTCTCTTATTCTTACACAATATTTTTTTTGTTTTATTTTATAGAGACAAATCTGTGTGGTAGAAGAAATACCTTAGAGGAATTATCAAAAGAAAAAAGGTTCGAAGATAGTGGCTCTCAAAAGGGGGTCTGGGAGCCTCAGAGATCCCTGAAATACATTCTGTGAGTCTGTGAAGTCAAAACCATTTTCATAATAATATTAAGATTTTTTTTTCATTTCTAATATGGCAGCTATTGATAGATGTAAACAAAAGCTCAACCATAAGTTTCAACAGTCTAAAGTGGTTTTAAGATTAAAATGAAATTCAGACCCACTGCCCTAAGGGAATAAATGTCTAAAAGAAATTTAAAGAATCAAGAGAAGGAAGGGTGAAATTGATGAATGAATATTTCACAGATTAAATTCTCTGATTCTTTAGAGATGAATTATCTTCTGTGGAAAATTTAGTATTGAGGGAAAAGGAACTGAGGAAGAGAGGGGATGGATAATATACCCCTCCCAAGTCCATTCTTTTAATCTCTCAACAAGGACGGATGCTATGAAGGGATTGGATAAATATAGTAG
Organism: Pseudochirops corinnae; assembly: GCA_028646515.1. Classification (NCBI taxonomy): domain Eukaryota; kingdom Metazoa; phylum Chordata; class Mammalia; order Diprotodontia; family Pseudocheiridae; genus Pseudochirops; species Pseudochirops corinnae. The sequence continues at coordinate 278,707,689 of CM053588.1, forward strand.
AGGGAAGCAACTAGTGAGGGAATAATAGTATAATGAATCAAACCATCAAAATGGAATGTAAAATGCCACTAAAGCAGTGGTTCTCAACCTTCCTAGTGTCACGACCCTTTAATATTCGTATGTGGGCTTATCTGCATGTGGGCGGACCCATCTGGACACAGATAGAGGAGTGGTATCTTGGTTCCTAAGACCTTTGGAAATATGTGTTTTTAGATGGTCTTAGGCAACCCCTGTGAAAGGGTTGTTTGACCCCCAAAGGAATCACAAACCACAGGTTGAGAACCACTGCACTAAAGAGGTAGAATATGTCTTTAAGACTTTGGTTTGTTCAATTGTTTTAGTACTATACAACTCTTTGTGACCCCATTTGGGGTGTTCTTTGCATTTACTGGGGTGGTTGGCCATTTCCTTCTCCAGTTCATTTTACACATCAGGAAACTGAGGCAAAAAAAAAAAACTTGCCCAGGGTCACACAGCTAGTAAGTGTCCAAGGCCATATTTGAACTCAGAAAGATAAGTGTTCCTGTTTCAAGGCAGGGACCTTAAAAACGGTTTTGGCTTGGAAAATTTTTACATTTTGAGACCATCTACTGTAATAAAAGATTGTACTTTCCTACATATTGTCTCATGCACAAAGAGGGGAATATATGGGTACACATGGCAACAAATCTCTGGAGTGGTAGATGGGATAGTAAAAGAATAATTTTGAAGTCTATAATTCAGATTAGGCCTCATTTTTTTTTTTGTGACATAGTGTGCTGTTCCACAAAACTGCTTCTATATGAACTTTCTTCCTTCCTGAATTCATTTCTCTAAGAATGAAAAGGAAGAGGTTAGATCTACCAATATCATACCATACAATTAGAATAGAAGAGGGAAGTCACCATTGGTACTTCAGATTTAC
>CM053588.1:278709092-278727036 GCA_028646515.1 Pseudochirops corinnae
TTTAACTCCGCTCTTTTCTCAAGAATGCATGAAATTCCCCTATGTCCCTGAACGTTTATTTTCCCTTCTCATGGATTATACACTCAGTTTTGCTGGGTAGGGGATTCTTGGTTTTACTCCTAGCTACTTTGACCACCAGAATATCATATTCCAAGCCTTCTGACCCTTAAACGTAGAAGCTGCTAGATCTTCTGTTACCTTGATTGTGTTTCCATAATACTTGAATTATGTCTTTCTGGCTACTTGCAATATTTTCTCCTTGACCCAGGAACTCTGGAATTTGTCTATAATATTCCTGGGATTTTGTTATCTCTTTCAGGAGGTGATTGGTGAATCCTTTCAATTTATATTTTACCCTCTGCTTCTAGAATGTGAGGGCAGTTTTCCTTGATAAATTCTTAAAAGATGATGTCCAGGCTTTGTTTTTTTGTTGTTGTTGTTTTCTTTTTGTTTTTTTTTTTTTTTTGATAATGGCTTTCAGGTCGTCTAATAATTTTTTAATTATATATCCTGGATCCATTTTCCAGGTCAGTTGTTTTTCCAGTGAGATAGGTCACATTGTCTTCTATTTTTTTCATTCTTTTGTTTTTGTTTTATGATTTCTTGATTTCTCCAAAAGTCATTAACTTTCATTTGTTCCATTCAAATTTTTAAGGAACTTTTTTTCAGTGAACTTTTGGATTCCCTCTTCCATTTGGTCAATTCTGCTTTTAAGACATTCTTCTCCATATTGGCTTTTTGAACCTCTTTTGCCATTTGGCCTATTCTGTTTTTTTTTAAGGGTTATTTCCTTCATTGTATGTGTGTTTGTCCTTAAAACTGTTGACTTGTTTTTCATGATTTTCTTGAATCGCTCTCATTTTTCTTCCCAATTTTTGCTTTACCTCTCTTACCTGATGTTCAAAATCTTTTCTGAGCTCTTTCATGGCCTGAGACCAATTCATATTTTTCTTGGAGGCTTTGTATGTAGGAGCTTGGACTTTGTGGTCTTCTTCTGAGTGTGTTTTTTGATCTTCCTCGTCATCAAATTAAGTTTCTGTAGTCAAGAGTGTTTTTCCTGGTGTTTACTCATTTTCTTAGCCTATTACTTGATTTTTTAGCTCTTGGTTAAGGTAGAGCTCTGCTTCTAGTGTGGAGGGCAAACTGTCCCAAGTTTCAGGGGTTTTGTGCAGCTGTTTTCAAAGATATTTCTATGGATCTGTAAATTTTCAGTTCTTACAAGGTGGTGTGATCAGCAGAGAGGTGTTTGTTCCTCTTCTGTCCCGTGCTCTGGTCTGTGAGTGACCACAAGCACTCTTTTTTGCCCTGGAACAGTGAGGAAGGTCCCCTCTCCACTGCTGTCATAATTTCTACTATGCTAGTACTACTCCTCACCCAAGGACTGACACTCAGGACTGTGACTCAGACCCAAATATGGGCAAAGCAAAAGAATCCTGCCTCAGTCCCAGCAAAGAGACCCCTGTTATTTTCTTCTGACCAGTTGTTCAGTTCCCTTACCTTCTGTGGGCTGAGAGTTCCAGAAAGAGCCAATGCCACTGACACTGCTGCTGCTGATTCAGTCACTCCTAATTCCTGTTCTTCCCTGATGCTTCTTTTTTCCTGAAAATGTAACACTTGTTGAAAAACACTTCAATCTCTTATAGTAAAGAGAAGTTCCACATCATATCAAAAAGTCATTAGGTAATCAGCTCTCAAGCCTGAGTGGCAATGCACTCTATTTCCCTTTGACTGTGTCTTGAGTTTTGTTGGTAAGGGTTAGAGTAGTATTTATCAGTAAAAAAGGAAAATTCATTCCCATGTCCAGAATTTTGACACTTCTGACATTGCCACATTTACTCTTATGATAAAAACAGATCTTAAAAAAAAAAAAAGAAAATCCATTGTGTATTTGAGATTTTCAAAGCAGGGTGTCATTAACAGAGTTCTGTAGTTTCCAAAAACTACTCTTCTGTTAAATGCTACTCTATCTGTACTATCTATAAAGGATAGAAGATGAGGGGTAGATAGATTTTAGATAGATAGATAGATAGATAGATAGATAGATAGATAATGATTGACTTGCTTTATAGGTTATCTGTGTATAACTCTAAATTAGATGATGAATCTTTGTCATTCATTTGGTTTGTCCTGTGTAGATAGAGTTAAGTTAAAAGTTTTTAAGCCATTAATTTTTTTTGGAGGGGGGAAGACAAGGCAAATGGGATTAAATGATTTACCCAAGGTCACACAGCTAGTTAAGTGTCAAATATCTCAGGCCAGATTTGAACTCAGGTCCTCCTGGCTCCAGGGCCAGTACTCTATTATACACTGGGCCAGCTAGCTGTCTCATTTAAGCCATTTTAAATGACTTCCAGGAAGCTTTCTAAAGTTCTGTGGCTTGATGCAACCAGTACAATGTACTGACTGAGCTCACCGCATAATTATGTGATCTAATATCAACCAAGCCCTCATTAAAGCAGGGCAATTATTCTATTCCTACACCTGTAGTTAATTTACTAGTACTTCTTTGCACAGGGGGTGTTCCAGTGTTCTCATCTCTTATGAAAGCTCCCATAGCATCCCCTCTCCTCACCCTATCTTCTTAGCACTTCACCTTATACTTCGCTAAAATATTGAGGCCATTCACCCAAAGCTTTCCTCTCTCTCTTCTTTCTCATCTCTTATCACTCAGAAGTCTTCTACTCAACTTCTCTTTAATTTCTGTCTCAGATAAAGAGGTGGCTCTTCTCCCTTTTAAGTGAGATATTTGAACCCCACCCCCACCATCTTCTCTAGCAGATTGCCATACTGTCAGCCCCATTCTTTTACTTTCAATGTCTGTCTGCCTATAAGGTCATTGGTGGATGTCCACAAGGATACATGTGTGTATCTGACCATCCCAAAACACACAAAAAAATGTTTTTGCTAGCTCCTAATTAGATATCATCCCTTATCTTTCTTACCCTTCTCAGCTTAACTCATTGAGAAATTTATCTACACTAGATGCCTCTACTTTTCTTTTCTCACCCTCTTCTAAACGCTCTCCAATCTGGTTTACAAACTCAAATTCAACTTATACTGCTTAATAATGATCCCTACATGATCAAATCTTACATATTTTTCTTATTCTTCATCCTACTTGACCTTTCTATTTCCTTCAACCCTGCTGACACTCTTTTACCCTGAATACTCTGTCTTCACAAGGTTTTCATGACACACATCTCCCCAGGTTCTCTTCTTACTAGTCTAGTTGCTCTACAGTAGTTCCCTGTACTGGATCTTCATTCATTTCATAATATGTAACCATCAGGTTTTCCAGGACTTTGTCCTGGGCCTTCTTTTCTTCTATCTCTATTCTATTTTAGTTGATGATCTTCTAGGATCAACTATAAATATATCTCTCTGTTATTTAAAGCTTTTTTGTTGCTTGTACTCTTCCGCTTTCCTCAAAAACATTCTATGATGCAGGCCCAATCCTTTTTTTTTCTTTTTTTTAGACAATTGAGATTAAATGACTTGCCCAGAGTGATATAACTAGTAAGTGTCTGAGGTCAAATTTGAACTCAGGTCCTCCTGACTCCAGAACCAGGACTCTATCCATGAAGTCACCTAGCTTCCCTTGCTAATCCTTATGTATACTAGTAGAGTTTGGTTTTTTTGTTTGTTCGTTTTGTTGGGTTTTTACCTTTTTGTGTGTATCCCCAGCTTTTAGCACAGTGCCTAGTACATAGTAAATATTTAATAATGGCTCATTATTTGATTGATTGATCGATAAACAGGAAGATCTGGACAACCTTATGATCAATACAGAATTCCTCTTCAGTTAAAACCTCGTGCTACTTGTCCTCTATCATAGTGGCAAATATCTTTGGTAAATGCATCTATCTTTGCCTTGTATATCATCTTTGATGCTTACGATCTGAGGGTCATTGAATAAAGTTTTCTCTGTTATATCTTTCAAAGAGTAGTGAATGATTTTGAAATATGAATAGGTTACTTTGTTAGAAGGAAACCTTCTTGATCTCAAAAAAAAAATCAGGTTTTCTCAGAAGATGCTGCAGTCTAGCTATTCTTTCTGTTACTAGCTACACAATCTCACATACCTCCCAACACAAAGGACCAGGAGGAGAAATAGACATATCCCTTGCACCTCACTGAAGCTCTCAGTTTTCTCTTCTCCTGTTAACCAACCTCACCTACTCCCATCCACCCACCACTCCTATAATTCAAGAATCTATGTGATCATGGGCAAGTAACAAATACTGTTTGAGTCTCAGGTTCTTCATTTGTAGAATAAAAGGGTTGGATTAGGTGACCACTAACATCCCAACATCTTTTCTAGCTCTAAATCTACAGTGTGATTCTGTGAACTTCTCTTCCATTCAAATGTAACACCTTTAGCATATTCAAGTTCCAAATATGTACTAGTGCCAGACCATTTTCTCTGTTTTCTTAAAGAGTTCAATACCTGGCTAAGTTTGACTCTTTACCCCAATTCCTACTTTCAAACTTGAGGACTTTAATATACATATTATTGTGGTTTTAGTCATTTTCAATCATGTCAAACTCGTTGTGACCCCATCTGGGGTTCTCTTGGCAAAGATACTGGAGTGGTTTACCATTTGCTTCTCCAGCTTGTCTTATTGATGAGGAAACTGAGGTAAGCAGAGTTAAGGGACTAGTCTGGTGTAATAGGTAGTAAGTATCTAAGACCAGATTTGAACTCAGATCTTTCTGACACAAGCCTGCAAGCTCTATTCATTTTACCACCTAGCTGCCCCAAAATATATATGTTGAGGTCACTTCAAATACCCTGGCCTCTTTGAATTAACCTCCTCAACTCCCATAATTTCCTCCACTGCACCTCAGATACCCACAGGAATTATAATACTTACTTCTACCATCAGTCATGACAATTCCAACTGACTGTTCTGCTTCACTAATATTTCTTGCTGACCTCAATTTCTCAACCCATCCATCTCTCCCTATGCCTCCTAAGTCTATTCTTTATCTTCATTAAAATCTATGGTTACTTTAACCCACTATTATCTCTCAGTTCATTCATCATGCCTTCTGTCACTTTGCTTCCCTTCCTTTATAATCTCAGCCCTATAGTCAATCCAACTATAAACTCCTTTTACCTCTACACTACTGCTACTCATGCACTTTCAGTCCCTAACTCCAATTCACTACTATTATATACCTCCTCCATTTCTTCTTGCATGCTACCAAAAGGAAGCCAAGAAATTATGTTAACTAGTTACACTACAACTTTGTGTTATGTAGCCTCAAGTGGACTCAATGTGTAATGATAATCCTTTTATTTTTCTGGATGTACCATTTATCACATGCCCCATAGTAGTCACTTAAAAAAATTTCATCTAATCTCAAATTATCTACAACATATCCTTCCCACTTCTTTTGAGCAAAGGACCTCTCTTCTTCTTTATTAATAAAATCTATCTGTTATGAGAAGCCTCTCCTTCCCTGTTTTACAAATTAAAACCCCATGATATTATTCACCATTCTTTCCTTCCAATATTTGACAAAATATGGCCAAAGTAAATTTTTGTATTTGTGACCTTAATTCCTCTAACACCTTGTCCAGTCAACCTTACCCATTGTTTAGTTAACCTTCAATCTCGTGGCTGCTTCCCAAGTACTTACAAACATTTCCAGATCTACTGTATTGTTAAAAAAAATAGAGGAAACAACACTTGTGATATATCTGGTCTCTCTACTCCCTTTCATAGCCAAATTCCTTTAAAAAACCTACCAATACTCATTGCTTTTGCTGCCTCACTTCTGTTTCATTTCTCAAACCCTTATAATTTGATTTTTGATCCTAAGACTCAACTAAAACTATTTTCTACAAGGTTTTCAATAATTTCTAAGTTGTAAATCCACTGTTCCTTTTCAATCCTCCTCCTTCTTTACCTCTTTGTAGATAACACTACTTCCCATTCCTCCTCCTAGATATTTCCTTCTCTCTCAGTCTTTGTGATCTTCTTCTTTCCTATCTACCTGATCACTACTCAGTCTCTTATTTGGAGAAATATCCCAGGTGTAGCAAGTCTTTTGATTTTCTCTTCAACTAGAAAGCATAGGTCTCCTTACTTCATTTTTCATTCCTTCTTTCCTTCCCTCTTTAATTTTACTTCTTAATTCTTTCTCTCTTACACTCATGCTCTTGTTCTTTTTCTTACTTGTTTTCCTTATCACAGAAAATATTTAATTGGGCAAAATTATGGATAATTTTTTAAAATATAGAGCAAGAAGATCCTCATTTATAGTAAAAAAAATTCCATTTATTGAACAATAAAAAGTTCTTGCTATACAATAATTGGTCTATAAAACTTCACCTATGAATTACATATTTAACTGAAAATGGGAATTGATCCATGGGTAAAATGGTTTTAAAATGCATGTATTAATGTAACTTTACTATCAATAAAGCTTCCATGTATATCAGTTTAAGAAAAATATAAGAATTCATATTTATTCTCCTTAAAGACAAAGATGTTCAATGTCTAGTACAGGGATGGGGAATTTGTGGCCTCAAGGCCATGTATGGCCCTCTAGGTCCTCAAGTGTGACTCTTTGATTGAATCTAAATTCCACAGAAAAATCCCCTTGACAAAAGGATTTGTTCTCTAAAACTTGGACTCAGTTAAAAAGCCACACCAAAGGACCTAGAAAGCCACATGTGGCCTCAAGGCCACAGGTTCCCCATTCCTGGTTTAGTACAGCAAAAGATATACAGCTCAGTGATAACTTTTAATGTAAATTATAGACTTTTGTTTTACTCACTCGCATTGAAATGAAAAATATTCTAGGAAATTAACAAAAAATTATTTTATAGACCTAGAAAAATAATGTCAAAATTTATCTGGAACAACAAAAAGTTCAGAATATCAAGGGAATTAGCCATACTAGATCTTAAATTGTATTATAAAGCCGCAACCACCAAAACTACTTGGTACTGGCTAAGAAATAGATCGGTCAGTGGAATAGATTAGGTACACAAGACACAGAAGTAAATGATTATAGCAGTGGCATTGCTGAGTCTTGTTTGATTTACCCAAAGCTTCAAGATTCTGGGGTAATAACTCAATATTTGAGAAAAACTACTGGTAAAATTGGAAAACAGTATGGCAGAAACTGGGCATAGACCAATATCTGACACCATATATCAAAATAAATTTCAAATGGGTACATGATTAAGATATAAAGACTGATGCTATAAACAGATTAGGGGAGCAAGGAATAGTTTATCTCTCAGATTTATGGAAAATAGGGGAATTTATGACTAAACAAGAGATGGAGAACGTTATGAAATGCAAAATAGATCATTTTGATTGCATTAAATTGAAAAGGTTTTGCACAAAGTCAATGAAAGCAAAATTAGGAGGGAAGCAGAAAACTGGGAAAGAATTTTTACAAATAGTATCTCTGATAAAGGCCTCATTTCTAAAATATACAAAGAACTGAGTCAAATTTACAAAAATACAAGTCATTCCCCAATTGATAAAGGGTCAGAGGATATGAACAGGCAGTTTTCAGAGGAAGAAATTAAAGTTATCTATAGTCATATGAAACAAAGGAAGAAATTAAAGCTATTTAGAGTAATTTGAAAAAATGCACTAAATCACTATTGATTAAAGAAATGCAAATCAAAACAACTCTCAGGTACCACATCACACCTATCAGATTGGCTAACAGAGGAAAATGATAAATGTTGGAAAGGATGTGGGAAAGTTGAAACACTGATTCATTTTTGGTGGAGCTGTGAGTTGATTCAACCTATTTGGAGAGCAATTTGGAACTATGCCCAAAGGGCTATAAAAAACATGAATACCTTTTGACTCAGCAATGCCATTTCTAGGGCTGTATCCTAAAGAAATCATAAAAATGGGGGAAGGACCAACATGTACAAAAATATTTAAAGCAACTCTTTTGTGGTGGCCAAGAACTGGGAATTCAGGAGATGCCCATCAATTTGGGAATGATTGAACAAATTGTGGCATATGATTGTAATAGAATACTACTTTGCTATAAGAAATGATGGATGAACAGGTAGAAAAACTTGGAAAGACTTGTATGAACTGATGCTAAGTGAAGTGAGAAGAACCAGAAGAACACCGTACACAGCATGATGGAAAATCCCATCCACATCCAGAGAAAGAATTATCGAGTCTGAATACAGAGTGAAGCAGACTATTTTCTGTTTATTTTGTTTTGTTCTGTTTTTCTTTCTCATGATTCCCCCCATTCATTCTAATTCTTCTATATAATATGACTAATGTAAAAATATGTTAAATAAGAATGTATAGGTAGAACCTATATCAGATTGCATGCCATCTTGGGGAGGGGGGAGTCGAGGGAAGGAGAGAAAATTTAAGACTTATGGAAGTTAATGTTAAAAATTAAAACAAATTAATTAATTTTAAAAAGTATAGTCCCAGGAATGTATTTGATACCTAATAAATGCCTGCAAAGTTAAAAAGAAAAAGAAAAAGGAAAAATACACGGATATAAAATTCTACACAAAAATATAATCTATTGGCAACATGAGAAAAGTTAGGGAGTGAAAATTTATTGACTGTATTTAGTTTAATAAAAAGGGTCATGGATCCAGAGGTAGGTAGCAGTACACAGGCTTTTACATAGTATATAGCAATATTTTACTGGCTAAAATCTTCTTTGGTAATATATTTGAAAGAAATTGAAAGATTTCTGCCTTTCCCACAAAATTTGATAAATCACTGGCAATTATCTTTTTCACTGTCATGTTTATGGGAATGGGTGGCTAGGTAATGAAAAAAAATGCATGAGCACTAACACATCCTGATTGATACAGAACACTTCCGGGGAGTTCTTCATGATCACTCAAATTCTGGACAAAGGCAGCAAGTTCATTTGCAGAACTTCACTTTGCTGCCAAGGCTGTCCATCATTTTGCCATCTCCTCTCCTGATGAAATCCTAAGGTTGGCTCCTGTTTGAGGCATACTTCCCACCTTCTCAGTGACACATCTCCTTCGGACTCTGAGAGTCACAAAGCAAAAATATTCTATAGTACGATCAAGTCTTGATAGCGGCTAGTTGGCACAGAGGATAGAATGCTGAGCCTGGAGTCAAAAAAGATTTGTCTGGCTCAGACACTTACTAGCTGTGTGACCCTTGGCAAGTCACTTAAGCCTGCTTGCCTCAGTTTCTTAGCTAGAGGAGGAAATGGCAAACCACTCTAGTGTATTTGCCAATGGGTTCACAAAGAGTTGGATAAGACTTAAAAACTACTGAATAAGCTTGATAGAATATGGAAGTGTTCTCTCTTTTGTATGACTAAAGAAAATTTTCAGCTTATACCTTCCTTGTGTATGGGTCTGGTTCTTCCCCTACACCAATTAATCAATAAATCAATCAAAGAATAATGTGAAGTTTTAAACATATAGACAGAGCAGTTTATATCTTATGATCTCTTTATTAATTGTGAATCTCTTTTCATAAAGAAAGGAAGCAACTTGGTTGATCATACCTCCGAGCTTATGTGTCCCCATAGTGATATAACTTAATGATGGAAGAACCTAGCTTGAGCCTCATCCCTAAAAAAAAAATAACTGTTATGAGTGGGAAAAGTTTTTTCTCTCCCCCACCCCCAAAATCATGCTGTGAGGGATACTGGACTCATAAGAGACATTTCTAAACCCATAAAAGAGATACACATCATGGACATAGAAAGATACAGAAAAATATCTAAGCGAGGAAACTGTTTCAAGGTATGTGACTCCTTAAGCCAGAAAAGAAGGTTGACTGTGGACTCTATAAAGATCTTCTGGTAACCAGGAAGGAGGGAAATAAATAGTTATTTAATACCTACCACATACTTAGGGCACTGCGCTAAGCATTTTACAAATATCTCATTTGATCCTCACAACAACCTTGGAGATAGGTGCTATTATTATAGCTTCCTACCTTCAGGATTATGGATACTGAGGAAGAAAGAAGTTAAGTGACTTTCCTAGGGTCACACGTGAAATCAGGTATTCCTGCCACCTAGGTAAGCACTCTATCTGTTTGACTACCTAGCTGCCTTACTACTGGCAGCTGTGAATCTATTCTTTGGCTACATCTATTATTCATATGTCCCTCACTACCATTGTAGTCTAAATCAAAGCCCAGTATTCCCCTAGACCAGGGCAAGGACCCTATAGGTTGTTGGGTATGGCCTTTTGACTGAGTCCAAGTTTTATAGAAAAAAAAAAATCCTTTTATTAAGGGGATGTGTTCTGTGAAGTTTGGACAAAGTCAACAGACTGCACTTGAGGACCACATGTGGCCTCCAGGCCTCGGGTTCCCCATCCCTGCCCTAGACTTTGTATGTACTTGTGGTATAGTGTGCTATAAGCTTGGAGGGGGTGTATTTTGTATCAATTGTTCTGACTATAAAAATATCCATTCTAAAAATGTAATTGTATCCAGCTGATAACCAACAGGATGTACACTAGATCAGAGTTTGTAAGCATGAATTCCTTAGGGTTACCCCTAGAATACTTAGAGAAGAAGGATTTAGCTGCCTTCTGGCAACCCAGATCGCCAATGTTATTTGGAGTTGGGAATGTAGACCTGGGAAGATTGGGTAGTGTCACACTTGGTTCAAAGATGAGAGTTGATACTGCTGTTTCTAGATAACACATTTTAATAGAAATAAATGAAAAAATAATGTGGTTTGTAACCCTATCTTATTTAAAATATATATTTATATGGAGAACAGATGCACAAATGTTTTGGTGTATATTATTCTGACAAATACGAACAGGAACAAAATTGCCTGTAGACTCTATCTTTCTTCATTACTTACTTTTTCTGAAACCCCAAATCATATATAATGAAGAGGCAGTAAGTTCAGCATTTCAGAGTCAGAATAAATCTCTCTTCGGGTAGGTGCTTTTGGTTACATAGCTTGACACCCCAGATCCAGTCACTGATCTCACTGCTTTTGTTAACTAGTTCTGAACACATCAGAATCTCTCCCACGAGAGCCAATGAAAGAACAAAGACTAATCCCTATTGAAAAAGGGGGGGGGGGGGGTTGGGAAATCTGGGAAAAAATGTCTATTAAGGCTTACTGGGGAAGCATAAAAGCAGAACGAAATAGTTAATAGTTATTATCTGCCAAATTGAAACAAAGTATTTTATAAACATTGCATCTTAAAAATTAAAAAAATCCATTAAAAATGAGACATCACTAAAGTGAGACAGAAAACTGAGTGATATCCTTGAAACAGAAAAGACTCTTACATTGAAAACAATCTATTAGAGAAGGAAAAAATTTTGGGTATACAGGTAATTGGAGTACTTAAAATAATATTTTAAAAGGTATTGATAGGGGTGTCTAGGTAGCGCAGTGAATAGAGCACCAGCCCTGGAGTCAGGAGGACCTGAATTCAAATTCGGGCTCAGACCCTTAACACAAAGCTAGCTGTGTGACCTTGGGCAAGTCACTTAACCCCAATTGCCCTGCCTTCCTCCCCCCCAAAAAAAGATATTGATAAAATCAGGCAGTGGAGTACTTTACAAAGTTCAATACTGTTTGTAGTTCAAAATGATGTGTTGCAGAGGACTAGAAAAATAGAAGAATAGAAAGATTAAGAGGTGTAAAATATGTAATATTTCTTGAGAGAAAGCAAAGAAAGGGCTTCACTTTTTGTCCATAAATATTTAAAGGGAAGACAGACAAAAGAATTTTTTTCTAAACCTAGAATGTAGTCCCCATTCCAGGTTCCAGGCTTTGTGACAAACTCTAGCCTTCTATTGTTTGAATTAATTTATTACTGGTAAAAGATGATGATTCTGTTTCTTCAAAATTAAAAAGCTCTTTAAAAGAACAATTTTTTTTTTGTAAATAAATTAACAATGTGAAGACTTTAAAATTTTCAAAGGCTTAAAAACTAAGTAAAAATGGCAAGCAAAGAGAGAAGTATATGTTATTGAAACGGAGGATAGTGAGTATGAATACAAAGATGCAGAAATTTAAATGTATCCTGATTGAGTTCTTGCTAACATAGGGGTCATTTTATCTCCACTTCCATTACGTTGTGCCTCTGCCTCTATGAGAGTGAGGATGTGTCCAGTTTTCACTGATGACTAAATGATTAACTATCAAGAGAAACTCCAGAAGAACATTCCACTCCTCATCCCCTCCCCTTTTTAGAGGTGGAAGGTCCACAATGTCGCACGTTTTTAGGCCTTTCCAATGTATTGATCAGTTGTATGGATTTTTCTTTTACTTTTCTTTTTGCTTTTGCCTTTAAAAATATTATTTGTTTTGTGAGATAGCTCTCAGGAAGGGGGATGGGAGGGAAATTATGATTACATAACAAAATCAATAAAAAATTAATTTTAATAGCAGTCAGGAAACTAATGGAAATGGAGGCTGAGGTAGAATAGAATGGTCCAACACACAGAAAACCAAAAAGAACTTGGGTTAATACACTCTTTGGGCTAGGCAAGAGGACACAGTCTAAGTTAAAGAAATAAAACACTAGAGAATTTCATCAGAAATTGGTAATAAAAAAAAAAAAAGGAGTCAATCTGCATCAGGCTCAGAAGAACACCATGAAAAAAAGGAACAAAACTTTAGTTAACGATAATTGTCTAGATTCAGAAAATCAGTCCACAGCTGTATTATATTATAGCATTCCCTTGGTCTCTTCTCTATGTCTGTCTCCTTCTAGTGCAGTGGTTCTCAATCTTCCTAATGCCGTGACCCTTTAATACTCATATGTGGGCGTATCTGCATGTGGGTGGACCCACCTGGAGACAGATAGAGGAGCAGTGTCTTGGTTCCTAAGACCATCAGGAATATGTGTTTTCCAATGGTGTTAGGCAACCCCTGTGAAAGGGTCATTCGACTCCCAAAGGGGTCACAACCCACAGGTTGAGAACCACTGATCTAGTGGAATTTCATATTTTAATGAATAATTTTCATTTTTCTAATTGAAAATTTATAAAATACCTTATTTTGTTTCAATTCATTAGGCCAATATTAATTGTATTAACTGTTAGTTTTTAGTTCCACCTTTATGCTTCCCTGGTAAGCCCTAATAGACATCTTTTTCCAGATATTTTTTCCTCTCTCTCCATATTCAATAAGGTTTAGTTTTAGTTTTTTACATTGACTCACAGGGGAGAGACTCAGATGTGTTCAGAACTAATTCACAAAAGCCTTTAGATCAGTGTGGCTGGATGTGGGGTGTCAAGGCTTATGGCTTCTGACCTACTGTTTCAAACAAAACAAAACAATTCCACTAAAGGTAATGAAGCTATGGGCTTAGATGGATTTTATGTGATCAGTGTTTCAAAAGAATTCCCTCCCCCCCTTTTTTTGCATCTTCTCTTTAATCAAACTTGTATGTCAGTCCTTGTTACATGGACTATCTAACTAATTAATGAATGCATGCCTTGGAAAGAGAGTTCTTTGCCTCCATGGTATACGTTTCCTAGGCTTCCACTCCCAACTCCAGCTTCCATTGGGAAATTGAGTCCTCAGGAAATTAAATGGAAGATGTGACATCTAAGATGATCCTTTAAAATACATAGGCTGGGCATTAGGTGGCACTTTGGATAGAATGCCAGCTCCAGAGTAAGGTGGGCCTGAGTTCAAATCCAGCCTCAGACATTTACTAGACCCTGGGAAAGTTGTTTAACCCCAATTGCCTCCAAGAAAAGAAAAAAGAGAGTGCATGGATCAACCTTCTCTAAGACTCAGACCTTCTAGTGACCCAGTGGAGAGACCGCTAGGTATCCCCCCCACTCAGCTGGAGGCCAGGCTCTGCCACAGGCCTCATGACTCCCACCACCTCCTTGTGTTTTCCTTTACAGTCCTGGGCACACAGTAGGATCATTAGATGTTCAGTTTCCCAGCAACTTTCTATGGAAAATCCAGGGAAGTGGGCCATGGTGGCCGTGAGCAACTTTGAAGAGTGGAACACCTTTAGAGAAACTTGATCAAGGTGCCACCATTGGAGACTCTCCAGATCAAGACGCTGGCAGAGTTCCTCTGTCTCGTCTTGCTCAATCAATGGGGGCTATCTTTCCATTTTTTCCTCTGCCTCCTGGGAAGTAGCAGAAAGCAAGCATGGAGTCATGGTTGAATTTAAACCTAGAGATGTGCCCCCAATGGCCACAATAAAGTTCCCTAGGGCTGGGACCACTGCCTGCATCACTGACCTCATCACCTTCTCCCTGAATACAGCCAAATCCAAATGCAGCTGCAGATTCAAGGAGAAAGCCAGGGGGCCATCTGAGTTTCCTCTACCACTGCCAAGTGTTGGGGTGTCATGGGCACCATTCTGACCGTGGTGAAGACTAAGAACTCTGGCTGTCTGTACAACGGACTGGTGTCTGGGTTGCAGTGCCAGATAAGTTTTGGCTCTGTCCACATTTATTTCTATGACTCTGTCTAACAGTTCTACACCAAGGGATCTGAGCATGCAGGCATTGGGAGCCCCTGTGTGACAGGCTGCCCCACAGGGGGCACTGATAGTGGGTATAGCCCAACTCACAGATGTGGTGTAGATACATTTCCACACTCAGGCTCCTGCATGTGTCAGATGGAGATACTAGGGTAGAGTGGATGCCTGTAAGACTATCTCCTGAGAGAAAGGCCTTCAGGGCTTTGGGAAAGGAACTTCACCCAGTGTTGCTCACAATGCTGTTGTCAATGTGCTAAGATGGTGATCTACGATCTCATCAAAGATTCCCTCCTGAAGACCCATCTCACAGTTGATGACCTCCATGCACTTCATTTCAGCCTTTGAGGCTGGCTTCTGCACCACCATCATTGCTTCCCTTGTGGATGTGGTAAAGATGAGATGCATGAACTCTGTTGTTGGCCAGTATGCCAGTGCTGGCCACTGCACCTTCACCATACTTCATAAGGAAGAACCCCAAGCCTTCGACAAAGTGTTCATGTCTTCCTTCTTCTGCTTGGGCTCCTGGAATGTGGTGATGTTTGTCACCTACAAGCAACTGAAATGGGCCCTGATGGCCACTCACAATTTGCTAGAAACTGCCTTGTGAGCCCTCTCCTGCTAGCTTTTTGCCTTATTCCCTACCTTTGAGTCCAGACCCCATCCTGCCTCTCCTCTCTCTCATTTGCTGCTCCTCCCCTGCCTTAGCATTGAAGGGATTCCCTAAAACCCCCTTAGAGTTAGCCCCATTTAAATCTTCTCCATCCAGCCCACTTCTGGCATTGTAGGCTCACTCATCTCCTAAGCTCTTTACTTCTAATAAAGTTGAACCAGAACAACAACAAAAAAGATAAGTTTTCTGCCAGACAGAGATGAGGAAAGACTGAATGAAGAGGGATAATTTCACCTACCTGACAGGGCTGTTTTGAGGCTCAAATGAGTTATCGTACTTAAAGCAGTTTGCAAACCTGAAAGCACTATACAAATGCTGGTTATTATTATTAAGAGTTTCTTATTTGTAAAGCTGCTTCCAGAATTGAAAGCACAGCTGTGGAGGCTAAGCACTAAAAATAAACAAACATGTCAGGATGGAACCAGGAAACAAGGTCCTTAGAAGACAGGGAGACATGACACTAGGATTGTAGTATTGACCCTGTCACTAACTTTGTAATTTTGGGCAAGGATATTTACCCTCTTTAGGTCACAATAGATTGGAGGAACTCAATGGATCCTATCAACTCTAACCCCATATGGAATTTACACTGTTAATTCTCTGTCTCTCCATTTCAGCTGGGCAAACATTCTTGTGTATCACTTGTCCTCCAAGGTTTCTGGGGACTTAGAAGTACACATTCCAGCACAAAAAACGGAGTCCAAATTGTTTCTATTTATTAACATTTCTACATATCAATCATTTTAAACTGCATCTTGGGACAATTTCTAAACACAATCATACAGAAAATAACTATATTTTAAATAATAAAGTTTACCAAGAACCTTCAGCTACACTAAGTTTTTCTGTGGGTTCGTAAAACTCAAAAACATAACATTTAGTTATCTCTTGATAGTTGATAGACACATGGTTCAGAGACACAGTTTTGTATGTAGCCACTGTGTGCATTCATCTTGCTCGACAATACTTACTGATTATCAAGTTATTCCTTCCTCTCTCACCCAGTTCTTTCTTCTCTTGCTTCTCTCTTTCTCTTTCTTCTTTTTCTTGATTTTTAAGGAAATGAACAAAGAAGAGCTAGCAAAAGTAGAGAGTAGAAGAGAGGGAGAGAGAGAGAGAGAGAGAAAGAGAGAGAGAGAGAGAGAGAGAGAAGGAAAGAGACAGAGAGACGGAGAGAGAGAGAGGGAGAGAGAGAGAGAGAGAGAATTGTAATACATTTTATATGCTCAGAATAGAATGGAATGAAATCCAGACAAACGCGACAATTGTGAAAATAAAGTGTAGGATTTATTATATACTTCAAAAAGAGAAGATTTATGGTGTTACATAAAATATTTTTTACATACTCGTGTGTGTCTGAAATGCTTTTTCTTGATGTTTAAGTTCAAAATAAAGAAAATAAGATTTCCAAACACATTAAGGCTACTGAATTGCATGTAGAAGTTTTTTCATCTGAAGATATAAGAGTTAAAGGCCCTGGACAATTCAATTTATCCTTCTCTTCTTCCTCTCCATCCTCTTCCTGGAAGTCTGGGAGCAGAAAAGGATACTCAAACCCAGGGCATATCTTAAAATTGTTATCAGGTTTAATTTCCAGTATAATAAATGCCAATATATATTACCTACATCTCTCTTTGTAGTCTTCTCATTATTTTTATATATAGGGTTTTTTTAAACATTTGATTTTAAAACTTTAAATTCTAGATTCTTTCCCTTCCTCTCTCATCACCCACCCACACTGGAAAGACAAGCAATTCAATACAGGCTGTATCTGTATAGTTATGCAAAACATCTCCACAATGGAGATATTGTGACTGACTATATTGCCCTCCATCCTATCCCCCCTCCCACTTGTTCTATTCTCTACTTTGTCCTTGTCCCTTTACAAAAGTGTGTGCTTCTAATAGCTCTTGCCCCAACCCTGCTCTCCCCTACATCATCCCCCCTCTGACCCTCTTCCCCCCTATTCTCCTGTAGTGCAAGATACCCAATTTAGAGTGTATGTCATTTCCTCCCTAAGCCAAATTCAATGAGAGTAAGGTTGGCCTGTTTCCTTTTGCCTTCCTGTTCTTCCCATCCATCGTAACAGTTATCCCTTGCCTCTTCTATATGAGATAATTAACCCCATTCTGTCTCTCCCTGTCTCCTCTCATTATAATCCTCTCCCACCTCTCAATTTCACCTTTTCAAATATCATCCATTCCTATTGAATTGATCCTGTGCCCTCTGTCTATACACACACACACACACACACACACACACACACACACACACACACATTTATATTCCCTTCACCTATCCTCATACTGAGAAAAGTTTCATAACTTAACAATTATCATTTTTCCATGTAGGTATGTAAATAATTCAACTTTGATAAGTCCCTTATGATTTCTTTTCCCGGTTTACCTTCTCATGCTTCTTGCATTTGAATTTCAAACTTTTAATTCAGCTCTGTTTTTTTCATCAAGAATGCTTGAAAGTCCTCGGACTGATTGAATGACCATATTTTCCCCTCACACATTATACTCGGTTTTTCTGGGTAGGTGATTCTTGGTTTTAATCCTAGCTCCTTTGATATCTGGAATATCATATTCCAGGTCCCTTGATACCTTAATGTAGAAGCTGATAGATCCTGGGTTAACCTGATTGTGTTTCCACAGTATTCAAATTGTTTCTTCTTGGCAGTTTGTAATATTTTCTCCATCATCTGGGAACTCCAGAACCTGGCTATAACATTCCTAGGAATTTTCTTTTTGGGATCTTTTTAAAGAGGTGATCAGAGAGTTCTTTGAAGTTCATTTTGCCCTCTGGTTCTAAAA
>CM053588.1:278727536-278774486 GCA_028646515.1 Pseudochirops corinnae
ATTGTAACAGTTTTCTCTTGCCTCTTTTATATGAGATAATTTAGCCTATTCTATCTCTCCCTTTCTCCTCCCAACATATTCCTCTCTCACCTCTTAATTTTATTTTTTAGATATCATCCCTTCATATTCATCTCATCTCATGCCCTCTGTGTATGTATACATGTACACACACACACACACACACACATATATATACCTACACCCTCCTATACATACCTATATATGAATATATACATATATATTCCTTTCACCTATCCTGAGGAAAGTCTCATGAGTTATAAGTATCATTTTTCCATGTAGGAATACAAATAGTTCACTCCTTATGATTTCTTTTCCTGTTAACCTTCTTGTATTTGAAAGTCAGATTTTCTGTTCAGCTCTGTTTTTTTCATCAAGAATGCTGGAAAGTCCTCTGTTTCATTGAATAATCATATTTTCCCCTGAAGTATTATACTCAGTTTTGCTGGGTAGGTGATTCTTGGTTTTAATCCTAGCTTCTTTGATCTCCAGAATATCATATTCCAGGCCCTTTGATCCCTTAATGTAGAAGCTGCTAGACCTTTTGTTATACTGATTGTGTTTCCACTACATTCAAATTGTTTCTTCCTGACAGCTTGTAATATTTTTTCCTTGACCTGGGAACTCCGGAACCTGGCTATAATATTCCTAGGAGTTTTCTTTTTGGGATCTTTTTCAAGAGGTGATTGGTGAATTCTTTCAATTTCTATTTTGCCCTCTGGCTCTAGAATATCAGGGCAATTTTCCTTGAGAATTTCTTGAAGGATGATTTCTAGGCTTTTTTTTGGTCATAGTTTTCCGGGAGTTCAATAATTTTTAAATTATCTCTCCTGGATCTATTTTCCAGGTCAGTGGTTTTTCCAATGAGATATTTCACATTGTCTTCTATTTTTTTCATCTGTTTGGATCTGTTTAATAGTATCTTGATTTCTCATGAAGGCATTAGATTCCATTTGCTCCAGTCTAATTTTGAAGGAATTATTCTTCTCAGTAAGTTTTTGAAATTCCTTTTCCATCTGGGCAGTTCAGCGTTTTAAAGCATTCTTCTCTTCATCAGCTTTTTGGTCCTCTTTTGCCATTTGAGTTAATCTATTTTTTAAGGTGTTATTTTCTTCAGTCAAGCTGTTGATTTTTTTTTCATGATTTTCTTGCATCACTCTCATTTCTCTTCCCAATGTTTCCTCTACTTGTCTTACTTGATTTTCAAAATTCTTTTTGAGCTCCTCCATGGACTGTAATCAGTTCACATTTTTCTTGAAAGCTTTTGCTGCAGGAGTTTTGACTTTGCTGTCTTCTTCTGGTTCTATGTCTTGATCCTTTTTGTCCCCAAAAAGAGATTCTATGGTCCGATTGTGCTTCCTCTGTTTCCTCATCTTGCTAGCCAATTACTTGACTTTTGAGCTTTTTGCCATATTAGAACTCTGCTTCCAGAGTAGAGAGAGCTGTGTCCCAAATTGTTTGGGTTTTCACAGGTGTTGTCTGAACTATGAGGAGTGCACCCTTTCTACAGCCCACCCACACACTTTCACACAAGCCTTCCTCACCCCAGGACCACCACCCAAGGCTGTGAACTACATCTAAGTAGGTCAAAACAAAATTGATTAACTTCTGAATGGTCACTTGGTTCCCCTATGATCTGCAGCTACAGAAGCAGCCATGCAATAGCAGCTGCAGCCACCATGCACCTCTCCACCAGGGGCCAGGGCCGGATCTGTGCTCTTTTCTCACCCTGGATCAACAGAGTCCCCCACTGACCTTTTACTTTCTCTTTGCAGTTTATGGGTTGAAAAGTCTGGTAACTGCCACAGCTACTGGTGATTCAGTCTCCTGAAGTCTGCCCCGGGTAATGAAGGCCTCGAGTCTGGGCCAATGCTTCTCAATTGGGATTGCACTCTGCTCTCAGCTCAGTGTGATCGACCCTTCCTTTTAGCCTGCCCAGATGCCTTCAGTGGAATATTTGTTTCTTTTTGTCACTTTGTGGGTTTTATATCTCTAAAATTTGTTTAGAGTCATTTTATTACTGGTATGGGAGGTGGTTGGTCAGGGAGTTCAAGCAAATTCCTTCTTTTACTCTGCCATCTTGGCTCTGACCCCCAGTTTTAATCTTTAGCAGCTAAAAACTGAGTTAAGAATTTTTATCTGCTGGGTATATTAGAAGTTTGTATCTGGAGAGTTAACTTGATATGGGATTATATTTCTGTATCTATCCCATTGGATCTAGAACTGGACTGATTCCCTCTGACTGACTTGCTCCCATTACTTTTGTATGTTCCCCAGGCAGATTGAGGTTAGAAAAGTAATTAGCTTCCAATATGGTGAGACATTGTCAAATGATACTAAGGTATAACTTTACATGATTTTACTTATAACTTTGGAGCAGGAACTCTTAACCTGGGACCCACAGTTAGAATTGACTTTGAGGGATCTGTGAACACAGATGGGAAAAAAACAAAAACAAAAACAAAAACAAAAACAAAAAACAAAACAATTGCTTCTAGTTTCACTAACATTTAACTGAAGTTTAGCACAGGGGTGAGGAACCTACAGCCTTGAGGTCACGTGTGCTCTTCTAGGTCCTTGAGTGAGGCCTTTTGACTGAGTTTAAGTTTTTCAGAACAAATCCTTTTATTCAGGGAATTTGTTCCTTGAAGTCTAGATTCAGTCAAAGGGTCAGACTTGAGAGGACCTAGAGGGCTTCATGAGACCACAGAGCCATAGGTTCCCCAACCCCCATTTAGCATTTCCTTCAATTATTTAAAAACATCATTTGGAAAATAGACTTCACCAGACTGCCAAAAGGATATGTATGTATGTATGCATGCATGCATGTGTATGTATGTGTGTCTATTTATGTATGAATATGTATGAATATGCCTGTATATATGTACACACACCCATGCATATACCTTTACATAGATACATAAATATAAATATACAATACATGTACACATACATATACACATAAACACATATATCGCTAGGTATACAGTAAAAAGAATGCAGGCTCTTTAGTCAGGAGGACCTGAGTTCAAATCCAGCTTTAGATACTTACTAGCTATATGACCGTGGTAAAGTCACTTAACTGTGATAGCCTAAGTTACCTCAACTATAAAATGAACTGGAGAAGGAAATGGCAAACCACTTCAGTATCTCTGCCAAGAAAATCCTAAATGGGGTTGTTAAGAGTTAGACATGACTAATTGACAAAGGAACATGTATGTGTATGTATATGAAGAGGTTACCCACCAAGAGGGTTAGGGTTGCCTGAGACCCTGAAATACCAACACGTTGGGTCCTGCCAAATGAATTTGACTCAAGTCTTCTCAGACAAAGAAAAGTAAGTTTATTAATACTTCACCATATGAGGTAGACTCTTGAGGAGCCAGTCTATGCTAGGTCATTCTATGGCACTCTCACACCACATGGAGGGAAGATAAGGTCTTATATACAGAGGAGTCTAGAAGTGGTCTAGAGGACAAGTTTGGGGAGGGTCTTCAGGAGGAATCAATGAGGTCAGATTCCAGTAATGACTTTGGGAAGGGTCTTTAGGAGGAGTTAATGAAGTCAATGCAAGGGTTTTTGATATTTTGATAGGCTCAAGGGTGGGAAGTAGATGGACAGTGGAGGGCTAGGCTAGTACCAGAGGTTTGGGCCCAGCCACAATGAAAATCTTATGGCCTCTGCAAATGCCTGATCAAGTGAGAAGATTTAATCGGACTTCAAGGAGAGCTCAAGGGGGGTCCCAGAGCCTGCACCTCATATATGTATGTGTTTATATATGCATATATATAATACATACACACACTAATACACACATATACACACGTATGTGATATGTGTGAATGTATGGAGAGAGATGGAGAGACACAGAGAGAGAAAGAGAGAGAGAGAGAGGGAAAGAAAGTACAAACAAAACCCCCTCCTTTAGAGGTGGTTTTTAAAGAGGTTAATAAAGAGCACCATGCTGTTATAAAAGATTCAAGAGACATAATTTAATTATTTATTAATAATGCCTTTAATAAAAGGATGGCAGTCTGAGACCAAAGACAGTCATGAAGGTGGGCTCAAGGCTTAAATACTCTTTTGGAAGAGGTGGTTTCAAGGGTAGCAATCAACTCTGATTGGTTAACAATTCATGAGAGAATGAAAATTACAATGAGGGGGCTGGACCTAAGCTTTGCTTAAAGTCATCTTGGTCAATCTATTCATAGCATTGTCCCCACCTAAATCTGAATAGGAGATAATAGCTACCTGACTTGGGTGGGGTTTGAACAAGAAAGTTAGTCCAGTCTCAGTATCAGCAATGTCCTTTAAAAGACTGAACTTTTAAAATCAGCACTTTAGAAAAAGGGGAAAACTCTGAATTTCCCCAAATTATTAGTTATTAATTATCATCTTTCTCAGCACTGAATCTCTAATCCAAATACTCAGGTTCAGATTTCTGCTCTGTAACATAAACATTATGTGACCTTGAGCAATTTATCAAGTCTTTCCCAGGTTTTAGTTTGCCTTCTGTAGAAATCTGGGTGGGGACTGGGATGGGATAAATGATCTTAAGAACTCCCATCCTGTGATCCTTAATGGTGTTTTGTTTACATGGGTGGCAGTCTGCCACACCAGGCAAATATTCTAATTTCTTTGACCCATAATTTCTTCATCTGTAACCTGGATATAATTATAGTATCTCCCTCATAAGATATTTGCGAGGCTTAAGTAAGATAATGTGACTTGCAAACCTTAAAACCCTCTATTAATATGAACTGTTATTATCATAAGATCATAAATTTTGAGCTAAAGGGAACTTAGGGGTCAATGATTCTAACCCCCTTATTTTACAGATGAGGAATTCCGGTCTTCCTGACTTAAAGTTCTGTTTTATCCATTATGTTACCTAGCTTCCTCTATTTACATAAACTACCTTATTCTATTTTGATTTGTTAGCTTTAGATATGTTTTAAGACATTCTACTAATCATTTATTCAATGAAACCAGCCTAATTCTAGATCTTACCATCTCAGATTGAATCCTAATGAATTCCTCAGTTTATCTATTGGAGCTCCTTCCATCTCTGGGCCTTGCTAATCCTTGTGGACCTGCTTGGGTGGTAGTTCCCCTTATTATTTGTGAAGTTTTCTCCTCAATGTCAATGATAAAAAGCACTGTCTTTTAAACGGTTTCTCTGCAAATAAAGAAGAAAGAGCTGCAAAGATCATTGGGATTTAAAGCTGGGAGAGACAGGCTATGATTTACTTCTTCTGTCAGAGGAGCCCTGTTCCAGACCAATCTGTTTCTGCTTGATTGTTTGAATCGTGCTCATATTCTATTTGAGGTCAGGTGAGCTCCCTGTAACGGTAGCCGATTTGGAGTTCATCTAGTTAGAGTATTAAAGTTTACGATGTCACAGGGCATCTTACTGCTTTTTCTGACCTGACAACATAAAATTATGGGATAGTGTTATTATTATTATTTAGGGCTTTGCTTTGTTTCAGAAAATCCACTGCTCTGCATAGCTGTTATCTTATTAATTTGCCAGAGAATTCAGCTTTGTAGGGATTATATGATTTTATGGGTTGAAGAAACTGAGGCACAAAGAAGCTAAGAGATTATCCCAAGGTCATTCAATAAATTGGTGGCAATGCTATGAATTATCTTCCAAGGTCTTTAGCACTTGTCTCAGCTCGCATGATTTCTCATACCTTCACCTGTCAGAGTGTGTTTTACTGAGAGCTCCATCATGCATTTTAAAATCCACCAGGATAAGACTTAGAGAATTTTTGCTTTTGTGTAATTGTGGTTTTTCTGCAAATGAAATCTTTTTGCAGTCTCATTTCTTCCTCTTTCCACATCTCCCAATGCTCTCATCTCCAACGGTCTACAAACATGTTACGACAAACTGCTCCACCTATAATTCTCTCAGTGGTTATTTCAGTCTAGCAATTGCACAGAGCGGAATTACCATTTGTCCTCATCTGCTGAAAATTAAACTGTAATGACAGGTAGACGGTAAAAAGATTTGGTAATTTAACATATTCTGCACCTGAAAATCCATTTAAATCTCAGCAAGTAGAAGTTGAGGTGTTAGCATTTTCAAATCAATAAATTTAGTTGAAATAACTATTGAAGGAAAAACAATAAAGGGGAAAATAGAGAATTACCAACATGATGAAGCCATGGCCGTAGCAGGAGAAGCAACCGTTGCAATTACTGTCCTTCTAGCTTCAGCTTCTGGTTTTCTTTTCACTTCCATGTCTTGTCTAATACTTGATTATTCTTTAAATTGTCCTAGCACTCAAGTAGCTACTTCTTCTCAATATCCCCTAGCTTCATTCAGCAGACAGTTACTGAAAGTTTACTCTAGGATGAGAGGCTCTAAAGCATAGTAGCTACAGACCTTACCTTGGAACCAGGGAAACCTGGGTTCAGATCCTGCCTCTGACATACACTGACTCACCGTGGTGCTCTAGGCAAATTTCTAAGATGGAAATTCTTACAGAAGGTAGAGGGATTGTGAGGATCACAAAATATGTGCCAGATTGCAAGCGGTGATGTTGAGACACAGGGAAGTGTGAGGCCTGGGAATGAGTTGGGTCACGTGGAAGTCAGAGCGTATTGCACCATCCCTGGCCAGGGGATATTGCATGGCTCAAGACTCTCTTATGTGGGATACCTGAGGTTCCCGACTAGTGTCTCCACACCGTGGGGTCTTCATGCCCTTGTAATTGCACTTCCCCTCTCACAGTTTACCTCCCCTCTCACAAATCTGCTCAGCTGGGCTATGTCACATGTGGTGTGTGGATCTGGGGTAGATAAAAGACCCAAGCCTTGGAGGGAGAGGGAGCCTGCCTTAAGATCTGGCTGGAAGACTTCTGGAGGAATCTCAATAAACCTTCTTTGCATATTCCCTCAAGCTGGACTTTTCTATTCTGGAGAAAATGCCTGGGCCTTCTCCTTTCAGGTAAGTAATGGGCTGCCCCTTCAGGCAGGTTGGGCGAACCCTGACAAAGAACCCTGCCAGGTTATTGGGATCTGCATTAGGAGAGGGAATTTCCTTATATAAAAGTTCCCTTTGCTTTGAATGAATGAAATGAATGAAATCACAGATTCAGTTCCTTTCCTGTCCCATGCTGGAGACTGGAGAAAACACAAAAATTAAACATGACATGGTGTTGCCCTCATGGGGCTTATGGTTTAGCAAACTTCATGGTTTAAAAAAAATTTTTCCTCTTGCTACTTGAATACTCTGTTCTGTGCAGTGATCATGTGGCCAAGCTAATGGCAGTACAGTCTTGTATCTGTAGTGTTGGTGTTAGGTATGCTGTTTGGAAAAGCACTATAATACTTTTAAAAGTATAGTATGTGCATGCACATATAATGTATGTTTATATACTTATATATAATACAACTCTTTAAGGACAATGACTATATACCTTGGTCAGCATTGTATCACTAGCATAATGCCCTTCGATGTAAAATAGATGCCAATCCAGTTAAGTATGCATATGTCCATGTAGGTGCAGCTAGGTGGATAAAGCACCAAGCCTAGAGTCAGGAGGACCCGAGTTAGAATCAGGCCTCAGACACTTACTAGCTGTGTCACCCTGGGCAAGTCATTTAACTCTGTTTGTCTCAGTTTCTTCATCTATAAAATGAACTGGAGAAGGAAATGGCAAACGTATCCAGCTTCTTTACTGAGAAAACCCCCAAATGGGATAGCGGAAAGTTGGACACAATTGAAAAATCACTCAACATTGACAATATCCATCAGTATGTATGTGTACAATATCGCAGAATATCAACGTTGGAAAGAACATTTAGTCCAAAACTGCTTCATAATTCCCTATGCAATATCTCTAAGTAGTCATCTAACTCTAGCCTGAAGGTCTTCATTGAGAGGGCACCCACTGACAGCAAAAGAATGATATGGTTCTAAAGGTAAATATAGATAATTTGGATAGAGAAATAGAAACTACATGGATCTTGAAGCACTACATTTAAATTTTATACACACATGTACACACACTATACTTCAATTGATGTATATGTGAGCTCATCAGTGTGGGTACTCCTGACCATGGTGTGGATCTCGGATGATTCCTACCTTCTTCAAATACCTCTCTTCCAGCAAGATCTCCCATGATGGGGATTACCTTCCACGGATTTGGTGTTGCTCGTGATGATATCTACAATCACTAGGTAACTGAATCACTTGGGCTGTCTGTCTATTATTCTTTGCTGTCACTATAGGGCTGCACACATAACTTTCCTGGAAGATGATCTTTACACTGTTCTTTTCAGACAAGTAAATTTTCTTGGGTAATCTTCTGCAGCGTACATATGCCTTTCCATTGCTCTTATGGTTCTTCAGTAACTGATTTTCCAGAGACTGTGTTATTCCATGATTTTCATCAATTGAGGAATCCTGCATCATCTTCATTCATGGAAAAAGATTTCTGGAAAACAGCTTTTTAAAAACGTCTTATTTTGGTATACTGAATCTTTTTTTTTTTTTTGGTGGGTGAAGGAAGGAACACTAAATAAGAACGCTAGGATCTTGTATTTTCTGAACCTTTTATTCAATGTAATGATAAAGATAGGGCTTTGCATAGAAAATCTCCTGCAAGAGCCTGCCCCTTTGCTTTTCATATTTTTATGAAGGATAACCTCTATATTAGGATCAATCATTTTCATAAACATTTGATGATGATAAGAGCACATAGTCAATCATGTCTTCTCATTTTGCTGATAATACCATCTGTGATTGTTTTTTTCTTTGAGGTATCTTAAAAATAAGACCTTTAGTAATTACAAAATTGCTCTGGTTTCTAGCTTTTATTTCTTCAGTGAATAGAAATGACCTGTTTCAGTTGATCTTCCTAACTATATTTTCTTAAGTGTCTTTCCATTCCTTATAGCACCACGCACTTTGAGCTGTTCAGAGACTGAATTCCATTCCACTCATTCAATGAAGAGAATATATCACTATAGAAATGCTGAGAAAATCTTTTCCAATTCCCTTGTATTTGCTATCCCCCTTCCTATTTTATTTGCAAACATTTTTGGAATAAGTAGGCTTAATTTGGTCTGATGTCATGCTTTCAGAAAATATTTTTAAAAAATTATTCCTTCTACTCCATTTTCTGTTTTATTTTTTTTTTTCTCTCTAATATCTACACATATGTGAAAGCCGTGTGGGTAGCTTTTTTTTTATTGCAAGATGAAAATGATTGCAATATTTTACCATCTTTCTCCAGAATGTCCTACAAATAAGTTTATACTAAATAAAAGGAATGGCCTTGGTTTTCTTGTCTCTCTCCTTAACAAGAATCTCAAATATTTGCTGGCTTCCATGGTTTTTGGATTCTTTTTTACCTCCTCATTGTAGTGAGTATTTCATGGCATTTATAGTCCTATAAGAATGGGTGATTATCTGAATCAGTGTCTACTTTTGTCTATTTCCCATTTTTCATTGTCAACAATTTGTTGAATAGATAAGGATGGAGCTGTTGCTATTGCAGACAGTGCCTTCTCCTGCTTATCTTTTCAACAAATTTAATGCTGAATTTTGACCTTTGTTCTAACTAGTTTATGGTTTGCCTGAATACAGATAAAACTGATTTAGAAATTACTTCTGCTCCAGCAACCAGCTGTTTCCTGTCTGCAAAGATATAGTCAACTTTATTTTGTGCAATACTATCCCATGTAGTCTCTTTCTTTCTCTCTCTCTCTCTCTCTCTGTCACACACACACACTCACACACACATATATACACACATGCACATATATGTATGTATATATATCTATATATATATATCTATATATACATATATATATCTCTATATATATCTATATCTATATCTATATATATATATATATATATTTACGTTTGTCTTTGTTATCACAGTACGGGTAACACCTATGTAATGTATTTTATTCTAGTCTTTTTGTCTCTGTCTCTCCTTGTGTCTCCTCTGTCTCTTTCTCCCTCTTTTTATCCCTCCCATCTTCTCTTTACTTTTGATTTAAAAAATAATTTATGAAATAAAACAAGTATTTCTATAACATAGTACAAGAAAAATTGATTACACATGAAACTGCAAATCTGCTATACACAACTTGCTATTCTTTTCAAATATACAATATTATCATGTAAATTTCTTTTTTATTTCTTCCTTCCCCCCTCTTCTTTTTGCTCTCCTTTTTAACTCTTTCCCTCACTTCCTACTGATAATGTTAGTGTCCCTCCTTTAGTTTTCTTTAAAAAGTCAGCAAAGCTGTCCTTAGGACTTGAGAGGCTCTGGCCTGCCTTGATACAGCTTCCTGGTCACCTAAGGACATAAAATGACTCATCCACATGGAGATGGGGACCTTCTAACCTGTGGCAGATGTACACTCAAGTGTAGAAGACCATTGAAGTCACAATATTGTGCCCTAGGGACCAGGTCTGTCTCCATATGGAAACGAAAGGAGGATAGAGCTAGAGAAGCTATCTTTGTTGGATATTCTTCCTGTGCAATGGAAAAGCAAACCTTCTTTTGTTAACTGTTCAAGATTTATTCTTATTTCATTCCAACATAGAACCTGAACCAGCAGTTCTCAACCTGTGGGTTATGTTCGGTTTGTAACAATGAAAATACATCCTGCATATCAGATATTCACATTATGATTCATAACAGTAACAAAATTACAGTTATGAAGTAGCAACGAAAGTAATTTTATGGTTGGGGGTCACTACAACATGAGGAACTGTATTAAAGGTTTGCGGCACTAGGAAGGTTGAAAATCACTGAGTCCTGAAGTAATAGGGTGCCTGTTGGCTATAGGCTTGACTCTAATGCCTACCACTTATCATCTATTTTAGTGGTCTCTAAATTATTATGATCATTCACCCCATCAGTAAAAATATTTTGTGAGTACATTCTCAATATTTGTGTATTTACCTATAAATCATACACATTGATTATTATATTAATAGATTATATATTATAAAACATGCAAAATAGGCCTTGGAAAAGATGAAAGATGAAATAAATTTAAAGTCTTACAAAATATTTGAACTTTTACTTGTTAATGGTACAAAACTTTCTGTTCTCACTTAAATATTATTAGCTTTTTTTAGTGAGAGCAATGTGACTGAATATTTTTCATTATTATTATTTTTATTTTTGTATACTTCCAAGGAATAGGGTAGGCATAAATAATAGTTTTTGTTAGTACACATTCATCTGTGCTAGTGTGTTTTGTTTTAGACTGTAGGTTCCTAGAAGGAAAGGCAAACAAACTTCTTTCTACTTTACTAAACATAGTACCTACCAATACCATCTACTAGATGTAATTTAATAAGTGATTTTTTGATGGTAATTGTTTTTCTCTATAATTCTTCCTATCTTTGCTCTTGTTTTTCCCCTTAGATGTCCACTGAATTCTGTGATTTTCATTGCTTCTTTGAATAGTACCTTCCCATGGGTTTTATGCCTGCTCAGTCTCTTAGATGATTATTCCATTTTTGCACATGGAATAAGATAGTCCAGGAATTAAAAAAAAAAAGACAGCTCCTTATTTTTCCTGCTTGTAGAATGGAATTAAGATCCATGTTGTGTAAAAAAATTAACACTGACATAGTCCTGATGAGAGATGAATAAAATTCAATTTTATTCAGTCCAAGATAGTTATTTTGGAATTAATGACAAGCAGAACTATTAAAGATTGATTTTATTAGATATCATCACTATAGATTATTCACCAGCTCAAGGGTAGCTTGAACATTTTACTGCTTTCTGCAGATGGTGCCTGGTGGAAAATGCTTTTTCTAATGTAATGCATCAGGTGATATGGTATAAAGCTTGTCAGCCAATATAAAGAAATTGATATGCTGGATGCTACCAGAAATGGAAAGAAATGTGTTTTTCTTTTTACTTCTTTTGAAAAAATAAAAAAGAAGAAAGGATGGGAATTGGGTTGGCATAACCCCTGGAAAATGCTTCTGCTGAATGAATCCTTACTTGGAGCACATATTCCAACTTCTGACAAACTTTGTAGCTTGAAATCCCTAAGGGTCATTGGACATATGCTAGATGGTAGAAAACTGAATGACTTTCTAAAATGAAGGAGGGAAAAATAGTCATGGAAGGGGAGAAACAGGGAGCTAGAGTAAGGAGTAGGGTCTGCTGTCAATTTGAAGTATAGTATGTGAACTGTAAGGAAGAAAAAAAAGAAGAGTAAAAACTGGGAATAGAGATAAAACAAAGGATATTTATAAGAAAGAAAAAACACATTTCGGAGAGGAAAAAAAACACAGAAAATTCACTGAATTTTGCCATTATTTCTTTACCTGCTTAAAAAAGAGACTTTGGATGAAATAAGCAAGTAGTTACCTTGAACGGCTGCCCTCAACTAAAAGGGAAAAAAAAAATATTTTTTTTAACTTTTGTTTTTAAAATTTAATTTCCAGATTCTTTCCCTTCTTCTCTCCTTACCCACCCCCACTGGGAAGACAAGCAATTCAATATAGGTCATACATGTTTAGCTATGCAAAAGTTTTCCTAATAGTTACACTGTGAAAGACTAACTATATTTCTCTCCATCCCATCCCAACCACCAATTATTCTATTTTCTCCTTTGACCCTCTTCCTTTTCAAAAGTGCTTGCTTCTAACTACCTTCTCCCCCAATCTGTCCCCCCTTCTATCATCCCCCATCTTATCCCCTTCCTCCCTACTTTCCTGTAGGATAAGATACCCAATTGAGTGTGTATGTAATTCCTCCTTAAGCCAAATTCAATGAGAGTAAGGTTTACCCATTCCCTTTGACCTTCCTGCTCTTCCCCTCCATTGTAACAGTTTTCTCTTGCCTCTTTCATATGAAATAATTTACTTTATTTTATCTCTCCCTTTCTCCTCCCAATATATGCCTCTCTGACCTCTTAATTTAATTTTTCAGATATCTCTTCATATCCACCTCATCCTATGCCCTCTGTGTATACATGTACACACACACACACACACACACACACACACACACACACGCGTGCGCATTTTGGCTATGATATTCCTAGGAGTTTTCTTTTTAGGATCTTTTTCAAGAGGTGATTGGTGAATTCTTTCAATTTCTATTTTGCCCTCTCATTCTAAAATATCATGGCAATTTTCCTTGAGAATTTCTTGAAAGATGATTTCTAGGCTCTTTTCCTGATCATGGCTTTCATGGAGTCCAATAATTTTTAAGTTATCTCTCCTGAATCTATTTTCTAGGTCAGTGGTTTTTACAATGAGATATTTCACATTGCCTTCTATTTTTTTCATTTGTTTGGATCTGTTTTATAGTATCTTGATTTCTTATGTCATTAGCTTCCATTTGCTCCTATATAATTTTGAAGGAATTTTTTTCTCTTCAGTGAGTTTTTGAAATTCCCTTTCCATCTGGGGAGTTCAACATTTTAAGGCATTCTTCTCTTCATTGGCTTTTTGGTCCTCTTTTGTCATTTGAGTTAGTCTATTTTTTAAGTTGTTATTTTCTTTAGTATTTTTTTTTGAGTCTCCTTTAGCAGGCTGTTAACTAGCTTTTAATCATTTTCTTGTCTCATTCTCATTTCTCTTCCCATTTTTCCTCCACTTCTCTTACTTGATTTTCAAAATCCTTCTTGAGCTCCTCCGTGTCCTGTATATAATTCATATTTTTCTTGGAAGCTTTTTCCTGCAGGAGTTTTGAATTTTTTGTCTTCTTTTGATTCCATTATTTGATTCTTTTTGTTTCCAACAAAGGATTCTATGGTCTGATTGTGCTTCCTCTGTTTGCTATTCTTGCCAGCCAATTATTACACTTTTGAGCTCTTTGCCATGGTAGAACTCTAATTGCAGAGTGGAGAGAGCTGTGTCCCAAATTGCTGGGGTTTTCACAAATGTTTGTCAGAGGTCTGAGGAGGTCACCCTCTCTATAGCCACCACAAGCTCAAAAACACCAGTGTTTCTCACCCTAGGACTATCACCCAAGTTTACGACCCAGATTCAAGCAGGTCAAAGCAAGAGTGATTAACCCATCTGTAGGCCAGGAACTCCAAAGGCAGCCATGTGGCAGCAGCTGCAGCTGCCAGGCTTCCCCTACCTTTCACCCCAGGGGCAGGGGCCAGACCAGAGTTTTTCCATCACTGAATTCCAACATCATTCCCTACTGATGTTTTACTTTCTCTTTGGTGTTTATGGGTTGAGAGGTCAGGAAACTGCCACAGCTGCTGGTGATTCACTCTCCTGAAGTCTGCTATAGCCCATCTCGACCACTGCTCAGGGCCACTCCAAGCACGGAGCCAGAGGACTGCTCAGCCCCCAGCCTGGTGTGATAGAACCTTCCTGTCAGCCTGCCAGGCTGCCTTCAATGGGAGATTTGTTTCTCCCTGTAATTTTGTGGCTTCTGTAGCTCTAAATTTGTTTGGAGTCATATTTTATAGGTATTGGAGGTGACTGGTGTGGGAGCTTAAGCAAGTTCCTTCTTTTATTTCATCATCTTGACTCTGATTATGATCAAAAAATTATTGTGGGACATGAAAATCATTTCAGTTTTTCCATTTGGTTGAAATTTCATGTCTTTGGTCCTTTGACTCTGTTAATTTTAGAAGAATAGCCTACAAAATAAACATTTCAGACCATGTAAGAAATAAGAATAGGCCAAATCATTTTAGTTTTTAAAAATCCTGCATAATGTCCCAATTGTCAAAGACTTGGTCCATAGGATACTATAGTATTTGTTAGCTTTTGGGAAGGGCTATAGTGAAGAAGGGGAGAATAACATAGTGATGGTAAAGGAAGGAACAGGTGTGAATTAAAACAGAGAAGCTCCCAAATGTAGGGGTTGGTAAAACTCGAGAGAAGAGAAAAAAGAGAACTAACTGGTTTGCACCAAAAGTCATAGATAACTAAGTTCGGGGCTGAGGGATAATAAAAATATTTTTGAATATATTGTAGCGGCACAAAGGTTGGACTTGGAGGTTAAAAGTTATGGGGGTGATTTATACTTCTGCTGCTTTCTGGCTGTGTTTTTTGGTGGTAACTTCATTTCACTGAGACACAGTTTCTTCATTTATGGAATTTGAGGGTTATTCTTGTATCTTAGGTTCCTTCCACCTCTAACCTTCTACCAAGAATTAATGAATACAGGCTGCCCAGATCCCATATACCCACCCTAGCAAAATAAATGAATGAATAAATAAATAAAACCTAAATATCCTACCGGAACGAATAAGGGATAAGAGATATAATAAGAAACTATAGTGACTTTTCGCACTTCAGAAATGCACATAAAAGGGGCAGCTGGATGGTGTCATGAACAGAGCACTGGCCCTGGAATCTGGGTGACCTGAGTTCAAATCCAGCCTCAGACACTTGACACATTTACTAGCCATGTGACCTTGGGCAAATCACTTAACTCCAATTGCCTTGCCTTACCCCCCACCAAAAAAAAAAATAAAGCACATAAAAGCCAGCCAAAAGTGCAAAGGTGGCTGTCATCAAAATTAGTTCCAGCACAAGTAAATGAGGAAAAACCTCTTAGAGAGTTCAGATACCTCTGAGATACATGTAGCCTTCAAGGCTCTGAATGAAGAGCAGAGGGATCCCTGAGAAATTTCTCAAGCAGGGGTATTATCAACTAAGATTAGAGAACTTGGAAGCAAATGAAAGTAGCAGCAACCTGACTGGAAGCTGCATTGATGAGATCAGAACACTCCAGGCCCTTGGGCTCTGAGGTCCTTAGCACTCTAACCTGTGACGTCATAGAAGGCCCTGAAAATCCAGCAATCTGAACTCAAAAGGTGAGTGATTAAGTCCAATCTTCTGAAAGCTTGGCCTGTGGCAGAACCTGGCCCAGACACAAAGTCCCAATCTAGAAACTAAGACTGGAGAGATGAACCAATACAAGAAGATACAGACCATTATAAAACCTTAAAACAGAAAATAATTCAATAACAAAGGTGAACAGAGAAGAAGGGGAAAATAGATTTTTCACAAGTATCATGTGAATACCTGAAGAAATGAAATGAGATTAAAAAATGCAATAAAAGTTCTGAAGGAAAGATTTGGGAAGGAGAATAAATGACTTAGAACAGTCTCCCTAAAATAAGAATGGACTAAGAAGACATCAATGACTATAATACAGCAAAAATATTGGGCAAAAATTATTTTGTGCAAAAAAAAATTTTTTTTGATATAAAACTGGCTTGGAAAATAGGTCAAGGAAAGAGAATTGAGGAATCATTGGATTTCTGTGAAAAGTATGATTTTTGAAAAATTTGGACACTATATATAAAACCTTTTAGTACTTGAAGGCAAAGTGAAGAATGAAAAGAATCTACCCATCTTCTCTTGAAAAGTACACCCAAAAGAAACCTCATAGACAAAATTATAAGCTTCTACATCAAACAAATATATTACTAATATCCAGAAAAAAATCAACAGCATTTGTTAAACACCTACTATCTGTCAGATCCTGAGTTAACTATTCTGCATGCAAAGACAAAGAATATATGCTCCCTGCCCTTGAGGAAATCACAGCATAATGACAGAATAACACACAAACAACTATGTGAAAACTAGATACACATAGGATAAATTGGAGATATTATTAAAAAATGGGTACGCATTAAGGGGAACTGGGAAAATTTTTTTGTAAAAGTTAAAATTTCACCTGGGACTTGAAGAAAGTCGAGGAAACTATGAGATAGAGATGAGGAAAAGATGGGCAGACATGGAAAATTCATGGATTGGGGAGATGGCACACAAGTAACAGAAAGAAGGCTAGTGTTATTGAATAACAAGTTATAGGGAGGTGAGTATGGTATAAGATTATAAAGGTAGGAAGAGACCAGGTTATAAAGGGCTTTAAAAGCTAAATAGAGGATTTTATATTTCATCACAGAAATAATATTGAATTTATTGAATAAGGACTTGACATGTCAGAGAGAGCAGTTGAAGTAGGAAGAAATCACAATCAGGATCCCACAAGACTTAACTCCATCAAAAGTAACTCAGACTTGTGTAGGGGCAGCTAAGAATTTCTCATTTTGCTGGAAAAGAAAAAGAAAAAAAAGGCTGCGGAAAGAAGATTAAGGTTCTTCTCATTTTTTACTCTGCCACTAATCCTGATCTCAAAATTGTCTGTAGAAAATAAGCATTTCAAAAGTGTCATTATCAGAAATAAAATTGTCAACCAAAGCAATACCTCTGTGCTGGTTTGTGTAAAAATCTTAATAGACAAAAACTGAGCTTTTCCTTTTCTCTCCTCCCCATGCCTAGTGAAGTAAGAACCAATAAAATAATGTAAATCGTTAAATATTTCCAGAATGTGCTGCATAAAGTATTAGCCATGCTCAGGATTGTAAGCATTAGATTTATTGCTTCTAATATTTCAGGGTGGTGCAATGGAAAAGACCCTGGAGTCATAAATAAGAGCTAATAAGGGAATAAATAAGAGACTAAAATAAGAGTTCCTTTTAACTTTATTTTTAAGGCGCATACGGAGGAATATATGAATATATGTGGTCAACTTCTCCCTTTCCTTAGATTTGCTAGGCACCAAGCAGTCATCTCTGTTTCATTTATTTAATTCCTCAGCACCTTGCATGGTAACTGGCACTTATAAACACTTAATAAATGCTTATTACATAAATTCATGATTAATCTTTTTGTTCTCTTATTTCCCATCATTCCAATCTTTCAAACAAATGCACTAAATTGGTTAGTCTACGCAAACACTTTTATCAACCTGCTCTCTGGACTTGGAATCAGAAAGACATGGGATGAAGTACAGGTTCTGCTCATTTTTAGCTATGTGATTATGAGCAATTCATTGAATAATTCTGAACCCCAAAAGTCCTCATTTGAAGAAGCAGGGATGTTATCTGGACTACTGCCTTCACACTCACTTGACTGATTTTGAGGAAAGTACACTTAAACCTAAAATCACCTCCAAAACAGTCAGATTGAGCCCAGTGTGCTATATAGTTTACTTCTAAATGGCAAAAAAAGAACAGTAATTTGTATTTATTCACACATTCTCTTTCCAATGAGTAACAAAGACACTACCTAAGAAAATCTCTGAGAATGAGACTTCAAACTCAAGGGAAAAAAAAATCTGTTCTATGACAGTGCAAACACAGTTTCCTTTCTCTGTCAGCATCCCAGATGATGGGTGAGGCCTAGAAAAAGGGAGGTTGGGAAAAGATAGCTAGCTGCCTTCATCAAAGGAAAGAAAAATTATCTTGAAACTAGATAGGAAAGTGCTGCAACAGCTGGTCAGCTATTTTTACTAAATAAAAAACATCTCTATTTGTACTATGGAAGAAGCATCTTGAGTATGCCATCACTATTTATATATGACCTCAAGTCTTGAGACACTTAGTGTTCATTGTAAATTTGCAGCTTTAAAATCCACAACATATGCCAGCTTGATTTATTTGACTCAACCCGTATAGCCAGACTGTCACTGGGGGATATCACTAGGTAACCAAAGAAGAGGAGACAAAGTTCAAAATGTTTTCCCTCCTCTTTATTTAAAGAAAAACACTGTTTAATTATTCTGGCATTCTGTTCCTTGCCTTAATAAAAAGACAGGAAAATTGAAAGAGTTTCTAGTTTATTCACTCATTCATTCACTTATTTATTTATTCATTCATCTATATATGTATCTATTTATTTTTTTTACCCCTCATCACACCAGCTAAGAAATATTGTGGATTATTAAGACTATCGTGCAAGAAAGAAAACTTCAGAAAGTCAGCTTACCTAGCATGTGATGAATCTAGAGGAATGTTTAGTAGAGGACTGTTTCATGTCTCTTGGGTTCTCTGATTTACACACTTAATTGTTACCATTTTTAAGCATCTCCCAGGACTTGAGGTATATTTTAAAAACTGATCTAATTATTATCTAACACTGGGTGGTCGGATGTAGAAGATTTCTTCATGTATCTTTTAAAATTGAAGTCCATAAATTATGCAAAGGAAGTATGAACAAACAAATTAGATTTTCCTTTCAGAAGGGTCAGGATCCTTTGGGGGAGTTTTGTGGCATAATGGAAGGATTACAGAAACTCTAGGCACAAATCACAGACTACATTTGAATCCTTGAGTTTCCATTTAATACTTTTCACTGAAGGTAAGTTACTTCCCCTCTCTGGCCTCAGTATGAAATGAGGGAGCTGGGATGGATGATCTCTTAGTTTCCTTCCAACTTTCAAAATCTTGAGTTGTGGATGAACCAGTTCATTGGGATTTGGGCATGCTAGGTATGGTTTTATCAAAAGGACAGGTCATTTCTGTGGTTCAGATTAGATTTCAAATTCAGTAGAAAAATCTTCAAATGAATGATGTGTACACCCTGCACACCCACACCCACAAACGTGCACAAACACACATAATTGATGTCATATATAACTGTAGCCTGCTAATCTGGACACTAACTCATGTTTCTCAATGCTGCTGGTATTGATGTTCATGGCTAGGTTTAACTCTGGATTGGGTCTCAGACTGGGGGATCTGGAAAGGACAGTTTCACTGAAGTGACTGTTAAATTTAGCAAAGTTGATTGTCATCCAAAGGTTCCTGTAACATGGTGTGCAGCATGAATTGTGCTGACGTGGCAGCAAAGCAGGCCCATTACTTCCTGTAGAACTAAAGGACTTCATTTCATGTTAGCACAGCACAGTCATTTATATTGGGAAGACCTTACATGCATCAATAGTTTAATTCCATTCCAAAGCCAATGGGAATTCATTTTGGTATTTCAATCTAAATTATATCATAAGGAATTTTCTTTCTTTGCCTGACTTTGGTTTGGTAACTCTTTCCTACATCTATGATATATGGAAGCTGTAAAAAAGACCAGTTAAAAGCTAAACATACCACCCATTAGGCTTCTTGTTTATTCATCTCCAAGCTAGGATGTGAGAGCACTCCTTTGTTACTACCGAGAAGGTGAAATGTTTTTCTTTTCTTAGAATGTACAATCCAGGGTAGAGGAAGAGAATGACACAACCAATGGCATTAGAGAGCATCCCTTGAAACAAAGATGATTAAAGTTCCTTAAGCTGCACATAGCCCCTATCCCAGTGATTCTCAAAGGG
Organism: Pseudochirops corinnae; assembly: GCA_028646515.1. Taxonomy (NCBI): domain Eukaryota; kingdom Metazoa; phylum Chordata; class Mammalia; order Diprotodontia; family Pseudocheiridae; genus Pseudochirops; species Pseudochirops corinnae. The sequence continues at coordinate 278,747,657 of CM053588.1, forward strand.
TGAGGGTCAAAGATGGAGAGAAATATTTCATATCTACAGTAAAAGTATATGTAGAAGTATATTTTGTGTAAGCAAAGAGTTAGAAGCAAAGTATTCACCAGTAAAGAAAAGTCTCAGATTATCACGTAGGCATGTAATATTATATTTTTGTTCCACATAAAGGTAAATGTAAAAAATCCAGAAAAATTTAGGAGGACTTATATGAACAGATTTGGAATAAAGTAAGTGGAATGAAAACAATTTACATAATGACTACAACAATATAAAAGAAAACAACATTGAAAACCATTGACTCTAGATGGCAGACAGTGAACCATTCCCACCTCCCCACTGAGGAGAGGTGGTAGACTGTGTTTCAGTCTGACTGACATGGCATTCCCAGACATGGCCAATGTGAGACTTTGCAGAAGGATTGCTTGGGGGTGAGAGCATGTCATTGGGAAATGATAAGGTCGTATTTTTAAAAAATCCATAAAGCATTTATTAAAAAGAAAACAAAAGGTAAAAAGATAGTGGGCTTCTGTTCTATAAAATCTATACTTGGTCAAGATGGCTGTACTTTTTAGCTCTTATATGGTATTTTTCTGCTAATGCTTCTCCCTCTCAATAATGCAGTGAAATATCCCAGGCAGAATAATTTGGTTAAACATGAAAATTTTCCAGGATAAAGACATAAACCTATATGCTCTTTAAAAAAGAACACAACTTCTCTCTCTTTCTCTCTCTCTCTCTCTCTCTCTCTCTCTCTCTTTCTCTCTCTATCTGTCTTTGTCTCTCTCTCTCCCTGTCTCTGTCTCTTTCTTTCTCTCTCTCTCTGCCTGTCTTTCATTTCACTCTTTTTAGACTGATAGTTTCTGAGAGGGCCATTGAGAGTGAAAACTTTTATAAAAGCATGCTCAACAGAAACATCATTCTCTGGAGATGAGATGTCTCAAACAAAGGATTAGTAATAGGATATCGTGCCTTTCACCTTAGTTCAAATCTACCTCACCTCCTGGAGGGTCTGGTAAGAGATTAGAATAGGATTGGAAGGACATTAAGATGTGAAAATCTTGCAGTGGTCTAAATGAAAGGAAGTGGGATTTTGACTTGTTTTTAGAGAGAAAATATTTCCCTATCCTTTTGCAAATTTAAATGGCCCAAGGAAACATGAGTAGATTAAATGTTTTGTTACTGAGGTACTGAAGCATCTTTTCCGTGAATAAAACATAATTTTACTCTTTCAGGTTAACTTTTTCATATCATTTGAAACAAAATATATTGTTTCCCTTAATTCTTCTCTGTCAAAACTCAATTCAGAATCTTCTCAATGAAACCATTCTAATCTAGTTTCTCCTAGTTTTCCTCTGGTGTCTTTTAGACTTCCTACTTCTTTGATTATTCATCACTTGTATTATGCACAATATGTCTAGAAGTGCAAAATTGCATTGCCTTTAAGTGATCACCAAATAATTATTCAGATTATTTTATTGTACAAAATGCTGCACCAAATATTTAGGCCACTAGCTTAGATTCTTCAATTAGTGATGAAAATAATGCAGTAATTCAAAATTTAAGAAAGTTAAATGCTACTTAATTATATTGACCCATCTTGGTTCTGGAGAACTCATGGGGAAATATGGTTGTGGAATATTTCATCTGCTCTCAGAATCAGTCTGTTGTGTCTTTTTTGGAGAAAAAATGGAATTCTTATCTCCTCTTTTTATATTTTTATAATGGTAATGGACCTATAATTGATTATATACTTTTCACACACATATGTGTGTATACACACATAAATGTCAGAGTATAATACATTCATATTTTACATTATACATTATATATGAGCCTATAATGTCTGTGTGTGTGTATGTGTGTGTACTGATATTGATTTGGGGATCAGCATAGAGGCAGCAACTGATGCCACGAGAATGGATATAATTTCCAAGCAGAAAGTGTAGAGAGAAAAGGGTAGAGGAGCACAGCCTGAATACTGGGGAAAGATATAATCAGTAGACATTTAAGAAAAGGATTAATCACTCTGAAAACTTGCCCAGTCATTCTGGTTGAAAGAATTCATAAAAGTTGCCAAATAGAGAGGGTCGCTAAGGAATAGTGTATGGATCTTCCTTTGTGTATTTATATGCAGGTAAAGTTAGCTTAAATAAACACCATAGACGGTATTATAACGTAATCTAGAAGGAGTGAGTTTGGTTCATTTTGCCTTGAGATAGTTGAGGTGTAGAAGGAATTATTTTATGTGAATTTCATTTCAATATATGGACCCCATCCCCACCCCCCAACCATGAGAGCGATCACTTTGATTCTCCGTAACCTAGGAATTATTCTCTTAAAAACCACAGACAATCCTAAACTATCTGGTCAGAAATATTAGCCAAACAAAAATGAGATGTTGTACATGTGAATTCCCTCGTGGCTACAGAATGAATCAGCAACATAGAAAAAAGACACTTTTTTTCCCATTCAATTACCTTGCCCTTCTGAGGCAGAGCCTCCTTATGCTCTGACTATATTGTGGATATCACTCTGCTCTTCTTTACCAGCTGTCTTGTCTTATCTTCTCTGCAGACCTGTGAGCAAATTCCCATTTCCTTGACCTTCCTGGGTTCACAACAGGTGGTGTCAAAGAGATGACATCTGTGACGATTCAATGGAAATCTATTCCCCCTCAAATCCACCCAAGTCCTTACAACTTTAAGAAATGGATGCAGGGACAGCGCCCTGACATTTTATGTCAAGAGTTAAGGTCAAGAAGTTCTATCTCCCCTCTCTGAACATGCCTCTGGCATGTTCATGCACAAATGGAAGAGTTACGCCAATCCTTGATATTAGGATGAAAGAGGAAAGAGTTGGAAATAGAGAGACCAATTTTATCTTAGTATATTTTTGAATATAACAAATGTCTTCTCTATATCTTCTTCTTTTTTATTTCTTGAAGTTTTTCTGAATTTTGATCCAACCTCTGAATGATTTCAGGTGATTTTTCCCATATTTCTATATACTGTGCAGCAAAAATGGTCTCCTGTATATGGGTTACTGAGGCAGGTATAACAATTTTATTGATATTTAACAAGAATTGATTTGTTTTAGAAGTTGACATTTTTATCTCTCTGTGTGCACACACACACAAATGTGTTGCATGAAAATGTAAGCAAGAATTTTACCAAGGATTAAATGATATAAAACACAAATGACCTTGTTTGCCATTATCTAGTCTAAAACTTCTGGATATTCTTACAGTATTGATCTGGGTCAGTCAACACTTGGACTGAAACACTTCTGAAAGAATATGTACTTCTGAAATTGACTGTGATCTCAAAAGGTGCTGGATCTGAAGTCAGCAAGACTCATCCTCCTGAGTTCAAATCCAGCCTCAGACACTTACTAGCTATGTGATCCTGGGCAACTCACTCAACCCTGTTTGCCTCAGTTTCCTCATCTATAAAATGAGCTGGAAAAGGAAATGGCAAACAACTCCAGTATCTCCACCAAGGACACCCCACCTAGGTCTTGATGAGTTGGACATGACTGAAACAACTGAACAACCATAATAATGGTCCAATGTCCTCAGTTCAGATGATGAAGAGCACTTTACAAATAGTTTCTCACTTAATCCTCACAACAACCCTGGGAGGTAGGTGCTATTTTGATCTCTGTCATTTTATAGGGGAGGAAATAGAGGCAGGCAAATTAATTGACTTGCCCAGGGTCAAACACCTAGTCACTATCTGAGGCTAGATTTGATCTCAAGCCTTCCTGCTTCCAGGTCCATCATGGTATCCCCTGAACCTTCTAGCTGCCCCTTTTGTTTTATTTTTTTTTAACTCTGCAGGTTCTCTTCCATCCATCTCATTCAACTGCAACAGCTTTCTGCAAAATTAACAGTAATCTCAATTGCCAAATCTTTTTGGCAATGACTTTTTCTCAGTCATCATCCTCTTTGACCTCTCTGTAGACTTTTATACTGTTGAACACTCTTTTTCCCCTTGATAATCTTTTCTATCTATGTTTCCATGACACTGCTGTCTCCTGGTTCTCTTCCTTACTGTCTGACTACTCCTCGGGTGCCTTTGCTACATTTTCATCCAGGTCATGCCTACACAATGACTATGCCCTAACGCAGCTGACTCTCTCTAAAGCTCTTATAATTAGTAACTGGCTAATTCCAGATTTAAATCCAGATCATCTCATGTGGTTTCCAGAGTTCTTTCTACTACTCTTTTTGCTCCTTTTATCTAATGAGAAGGGTAAGTCCCATGGCCAGTGAGTCAATCAGGGTGGGTTTTTTTTGGGGGGGATGGGATCAAAAATCTAAGTATCCTCATTCATCTGGAAACTATGGTACTCATGACTGAGACTACCAGTTATCACAGGTCCACATATTCATCCCTATATTACATCTTTTATTCTCTTTCTTTGCCCTTCCCAATTATCATATTCTCAAATTCACATTATAGTCATAGAATCTTTGGAAGAACTTTCTATTTCTATAAACCTCAAAAATTCTTATTCCGTTTGGAATAAATTATCAAGTTGTTATTGATCTGATTTGTCTTTGTCAAGTGTTTTCTCTAAGAAAAGAGCAAATAGTCATTTTAAGAAACATGTTTTAAATCATTTGATCTATTCTCACAAAAAAACATTTTCTCACTTGAGGAAATTATATTTTAAGAAAAAATAATGTGGGTTTTACAGAATGAGTAGGAAGCTGTTTGACTTGAAATCAGTTGAGAAATTCTCCCAAAAAAGGTTTTCTATGTTGGGGTGGCTTATTTATTCATCAATAACAACCATCCATCTGAAACATCATTCAGTTGTTGTTACCTTGTGAATAATATTGTTCAGTTAAAGAGGGCTAATGGATGGAACATTTTGAGTTCAAGTGCTTTGACCCCTAGCTTAGGAGCCAGGTTTCTTTTTTAGACAGTCTTATGTTTAGAATCCAGATTATACCATAACTTCAGATATTGATGATGTTGAGGCAGTGCTATTGAGGACAGGCCTAGCTTATCAGGTTTATTTATGTCCATTCTTCATGGGTTTATTCCTTTGGTTACTTGTTTTTTCCTTTTAAAAAAAAACCTGCCTTAGTTTTCAGAGGAAGAAATTAAAGATATGAAAAAATGCTCTAAATCACTATTGATTAGAGAAGTGTAAATCAAAACAACCCTGCGGTACCACATCTCACTGGTCAGATCAGGTAACATGACAAAACAGGAAAATGATAAATGCTGGAGAAGATGTGGGAAAATTGCAACAATAATGCATTGTTGGTGTACTTGTGAACTAATCCAACTATTCTAGAGAGGAATCTGGAACTATGCCCAAAGGGCTATAAAAAAGTACATACCCTTTGACCCAGTAATACCACTTCTAGGGTTCTATCCCAAAGAGATCATACAAGTGGGGAAAGGACCGATATATGCAAAAATATTTGTAGTGGCTCTTTTTGTGGTGGCAAAGAATTTAAAATCAAGGGGATGCCCATCAATTGGGGAATGGCTAAACAAGTTGTGGTATATGAACACAAAAGAATACTATTGTGCTATAAGAAATGAGGAGCAGACGGATTTCATAATAACCTAGAGAGACTTATATAAACTGATGCTGAGTGAGAGGAGCAGAACAAGGAGAACATTGTACACAATTACAGACACATGGTACCTGCGATGCCTAACTTTGATAGACTGGGTTCATCTCAGCAATGCAAGGTTATAAGACAATGCCAAAGGACTCATGATGGAAAAGGCTATTGACATCTAGAGAAAGATTTATGGAGTCTGAATGCTGATTGAAACAAAATACTACTTCTCTCTTTTTTTTCCTTCTTTCTCATTCATTCCATTGGTTATAATCTTTCTTTACAACTTGACTAATGTTTAATGTGGAGGTATTTTTAGAACCTATATCAAATTGCATGCCACCACGGGGGGAGGGGGAAGGCAGGAAAGAAGGAGGGGGAGAAAACTTGGAACTCAAGGGATTGTGGAACCGAATGTTGTAAACTAAAAGCAAACAAATAAATAAATAAATATTTTTAAAAACCCGCCTTGTGCTTATTTTGTACTTATTTTTTATATCCTTACATGTGCTGATGCTGCCTCTCCTGATCATGCTAGACTATAAGCTCCTTGAGGTCCTACTATCATGAGAACCTTGAAGGAAAAAACAGGAAGGGAGGGGTGTGCCAGGAAATGTTTAATGACTGTTCGGTGGAAAATTGTACACATGACATTCCCATAAAGTTTAATCTACGTAATGAACATTTTTTTCCATAACTTTCTTAGGTCTAGGCAATCAACGGAATAACAAATCAAGTTCTGACCTGTAGCATTTTGCTGATTTCTGAGGGATAAATGCTCAAATTAAAAAAAAAAAAATTAGCAATTGGCTCTTGTGAACTGAAACAAGCTGGTTCCAACTTATGACATCAAGTAACTCTACTGTTTTCATTAAGTGCCACAAGAGCATGACCTACAATAGACCAATTCTGCCTATCAGGGCTGCCCACCTGACCAGTATCTTCAAGGAGATGGTTATCAATTGGCACTAACCCTCTGCTTTATCTCGGGAATATTTAATTTGCAGTAATCCATAGTCACCATTTGCTTGATAGTGGGCCACACGTATGTAGGAATTGCCTAAAATGTCAAATATATACCTAATTTGCTGGGAATATATTTTAAAAGTTAAGCCTGAATAAGGATTAAACTCTATGACTGTAGCTCTTTGGTAAGAATTGATATCCAGTGTTTGGAGCATTAACTGTTAAGTAAACTCTAAATCTGCTTTTGTTTTGATTGTAAACATGCCTCGCCCCCATTCACTTTGTTGGACCACCTGAAAAGCATATATGATAGAAACGAGCTGAACATTCTTCTTGTTGCTATTATCAATTAGTAAAGTCACTTGCAGAGTCCTTCTAGCAATCACCCAGCTCATCTCCATCACTCTTTTTCTCCGGGTTTTATGTGATGCATATAGGCAAAGGGTACATTATTAAACGTAAAGAAGAATTAGTACCAAGATACAATTCTGCTTTTAGCATGATTTTTAACCCTCAACATACCATTCATCTCCTTTTGAGGTGAGGATAAGTGACTCAAAGTGAAGTAGAACACTGTACAACATACAACATCAATGACACAAACAGGAAGCTCATCTCTGGTGAAAATGGTATTGTACTAAGTAAAGAATATCGGCATCTTATGAGCTTATTCAAAATGGATCTGGGAAGTTTGTAAGTATGTGTGTGTATATGTGAGTGTGTTTGTGAGGGCACTCATAAGCTTGGGATTTGACAAAGGAATACAATAGAAAATCTAACTTAAAATTTATGGAATCTCAGAATAATCTCTGAAGCCTTTTCTGATTGTTGGTTGTGAAAGTATTTATTTTGTCCACTGAAATCCCAGGAGGGACAGCCAGGGTATGGGGTCACACCTGTTGCTCAGGGTGAGCTGTGTGATTTATGCCCATACGACCTCTGAGGTTGTGCCGTGGAGATATGAGATCCCTCAAGAGGGGGGGCACAACAACCCCCAAACCTTTCATCTGTGAGCCTTTTAAAGTTGTGCTGGCACCTGTCGGGCCATCTGTGGGATCTTTGCAAGGCACTGTGCTCATGAAGGACAGGAAAACCAAACCAAGTTTGTGCTGCTTCCATGTCAATGGTTTCTATGACAAGCTACTTTAGTATTCATTCCTTTACAAAGCTGTGCATGCATGTCTGTACATATGCACACAGAAAATATATGTCATGTGTTCAAATATGTAAAAAATCTGTGATTTTTTTAATATAGAGAACCCCTAGTATAGACTTCTTGGACTTAGATCAACATCCTTCTATGACCTAGTACATAGTAAAAATAGTAACTAGCATTTATACAATGCTTTAAGGTTTATAAAACATCTTATACATATTATCTCATTCAATCCTCACAACAACCGTGTGATAAAGACGCTATTATCACCATTTCATAGACGAGGAAGTTGAGGTGACTTGGTGAAGTGACTTGTTCAGTCACAAAGCTAGTAAGGGTTTGAGGCAGAATTCAAATTCAGGTCTTCTGAACTCCAGGATCACTGCTCTGGCCTCTAGAAAGTGAGTTAGCACCTCTGAGTGCAAAGCTGGTCTGGGGAGATGACTGTACTACATGTTGAAACTCTGTTTTAATCTCTGATACAATTGGTCTCTTCTTGAATGAAGAACATATAGCTCTGTATAGATTGTATAAGATGTAACATCCATAAGACAAGCTGGAGAATCTACTCTGGTGTAATTAATAGCACACTAAGTAAAGAGAATAATTAGTATCTTTTGAACCTTCTCAAAATGGACCTAGAAGGTATGAGTGCATGTGCGTGTGTGTGTGTGTGTGTGTGTATGAGATACACAGAGATACACAGACAGACAGAAGCAGAGATATACACAGAGAGAAACAGAGAGAGGGTAACAAAGAGACAAAAAGACAGAGAGACAGATTATGGGGGGAAAGAGAGAGAGAGAGAGAGAGAGAGAGAGAGAGAGAGAGAGAGAGAGAGAAACAAAGGTAGAGAGAGAGAGGGAGAAGGAAAGAGACAGAATGACAGGCAGAAAGAGACAGACAGACAGAGAAAGAGCATAAGTTAGAGAGAGTGAGAGAGACAGACACCAACAGAAACAAAGAGAGAAAGAGGGAAGGGGAAGGAGTCAGAAACAGCCAGGCAGAGAGATAGTGTGCGCGCGCGCGTGTGTGTGTGTGTGTGTGTGTGTGTGTGTGTGTGTGTGTGTGTGTGTGTATAGGGGGGACTGTGCCTTAATTAAATTTTGTATCTTTTGAATTCTTTGGAGAAACACTTGTTCCCAGGATCTAGTATTACGCTCTATGCTTGTTTCCAGAGAATAAGTATTTGTCACATGTGTGTAACAATATGAATATTGTATATACATATTAACTGTGTGAAATGCATTGGGGGTATGTCTCTCAATCCTTTAAAGGATCATGACTGTTGAGCTAGAAGGTGCCTCAGGGACCATCTAGTTCAACTGTCTAATTTTTTATAAGTGAAAAAGGTGAGATGCCCCAAAGAGGTTAAGCATTTATTCCAAGATCAAGCAGATATAAGGATACAATGATGGAATTCAGCCTGTGGCCTCTGATTTCAAACACAGACTCTTTCCAGGGTATAAAGATAAGATTCCTGAGTGACTAAAGGAAATCTGAGCAGGGTCATGTTGCCTATTGCTATCATTTTGATGAAAAGTAATATTATATGCAAATAAATAAATATTATACTATATATATTTGACCTGAGACCATGGAGTTTAATCAGAAAAGGTTTAGAGTAAAGATCTTGAAGGAGTCTCTGCTGAAATAAATGATGAAAGAAAATCTAAAAGAGAGAAAGAAATTGTGTCAATAATGATTTTGAGTAGTTAAAAGGAAATACTGTTAATAATAATGGGCCCATGATGATTTGTTTGAATTAGATTTGAGAAAAAGAAGTCAATAAATCAATAATATTTTGTGATAACTTCTATTGAGAAACTTATGGAAAAAAATAAGTGTACCAACATCAGTTCTGAATTATGCAGCAACATAACTAAAATCCCTCTACCCTTTGACTACCCTTTGAGATCTCACTACTGGACATCTATTCTAATGAAATGAAAGACAGGAACAAAGGTTCATACCTTAGTATGATACCAATGTACCATCTTGATAGATGATACCAAATACCAATGTACTTTACAAAGTATTTTTTTTGTGGTAGTAAATCACTGGAAACAAATTGGATGCTTATTGATTGGGAAATGGTGAGAAATTATGATATATTGAGATATTATAGTACAATATGAAGGGACATCTAAGAGGAATTCAAAGAAACAAAGAAAGATTTGTACGTACTGATGCAGGGTAAAATAAGGAAACAGTCAAGAAACATTTAATAAGTACCTATTATATTCTAGACACTGGCAGGAATTAGGGTACAAAAACCAAAAAAATGAAACAATCCCAATTCTTAATAGATTACTGTTAGACTAATCAACAAGTCAGGTTAACAAGAATTTTTTAAGTGCTTACCATGTGCCAGGCATTGTGCTATAAATACAAGTGATAGAGAAAGACAATCCCTGCCCACAAGAAATTTTTGTTTTAAATGGGAAAGGAAACAAATTAAAGGCAGCAGAAAAGTGTGAGCAAGTATATGGTGGCAAAATCTGGATAATGAAGTAAGTCTGGATCCTTCCTGAAAATGGAGGTTCCAAGAGGAGCTCATCAATGACACGAGGGATCCCCAGCAATGGAGAGAGAAGACAGATTCTAATGGTATTCTTTCTAAAAACACTTTCAAATTGATTTCAAAATTCAAATGATTTCAAATTTTGCTTCCCTTTTTGTGAACCCATAATGGCTTCTTATTGCCTACCAAATCAAATGCAAATGCCTCTGCTTGACTTTCAAGTTCTTCCAGAATATGATTTAATGCCTTCCTAGCCATCCTGACCTCAACTACTCCCAAACATAAACCCCCAGCTCTAGTCAAGTAAGTCTCACCTCTGTGTACTATATATCCCATCTCTGTCATTTTACTCATGTTATTTCTCTCTCCTGATATGCCCTTTCTCTCTTTTAAATATCTAAGTCCTATCCATACCTCAAATCTCAACTTTTTAAAATTGCTTTTAATTGAATGTTTCTTTAGCTAATATAATCCACCTTTTTCTGTCTATTCTCTGAGCTTGAACTGATTTAGTCAGCAGTTATATGATGGTTGTCTAATTGTTTCATTTTTCTTATTTTCTCTACTCTTCTTTCCCTTTCCCATAAGCAAGTAGATTACAAGCTTCTTTAAGGGCAATCTAGAGCAGTGATGGGTACATTGAAAGTGCTGAAAAAGACCTGTAATTGATTTATTAAAATGAAGGGACTGAATAACATAAAAAGAATAAAAAATGACTTTAATAGCATAGGAGACTATTTTTTCCCCCCAAAGATGTAAATCTTTTATTTCATATCTTTTTTTTTGACATTTCACATCAAATTCCATGAAACCCAGTAAGATTAAGTGATTTGCCAAATGTCATACATTATAATAGGGATCAGAGTCAAAATTTGAACCCAAGTTCTTTAACTATAGATCTAATTATACCACTATCCTCTACTGCCTTTTCTTTCATACCATGTAGGTCATTTTCTGATAGTTTTACCTCTATGTAGCATGAGTGTCTATAATTGGAAAATACTCATTGAAAAGGTTTGGGGTGAGGGGAATATCAAAGATGCACAGAATCATAGTTTTAAAGGAAGAGACTTTAGAGAGCCTCTAATCCAGTGGTTCTCAACCTGTGGGTTATGTTCAATTTGTAACAATGAAAATACATCCTGCGTATCAGATATTTACATTACAATTCACAACAGTAGCAACATTACAGTTATGAAGTAGCAACGAAAATAATTTTATGGTTGGGGGTCACCACAACATGAGGAATTGTATTAAAGGATCACGGCATTAGGAAGGTTGAGAACCACTGCTTGAGTCTAATCCAAATCCCTCATGATTCAGATTTTGAAATTAAGGTCCACACAGGGTTGGCTGGCTGAAAACAGAACAGATCTTGCTATTTCTCTTGATGCTAAAATATAGGGTATAGGTAGATTGTTAGTGAATTATCTAAAGTGAACCTAGAAAAATATATTTCTTTTGAAAGAAAAAAAAAACCTATTCCTTTTTGAAATATACTGGGCTAGTTCTAAACAGTAAAATTGGAAATGTATGAGAAGGAAGTATCAGCATTCAATGGAACATCAGATCAAGAGGAGTAGCATATACTCCCTGTGTCAGGACCCAGTGACTTCCCATCTCAGTTGGACATGAACCCAGGCACTTTGTTCCAACTAGTTCAGTCCCACCCTTGTGTTTTTGGCCCCCACCTATACCATTCTTTCCAAACTTCTGATATTACCTAGTCTTCAATGTTCAGCTTCCTTTTATTTCTGATAAAAACATTACTTGACAATTTCAGCTAACTCTAGGCTTTCCCTTATGTGGTTTCCTTTAAAATTGTAATCCATATCATACAAGTTAGTATTGTTTTGTACTGTTTGCAGATCCCAGCAGTACTTGGCAAGTTTCAAATCAAGAGGTGGAGTCATATGTTAAAAAGAAAAAATTCATAGCATTTTTTTTCCAGTGGAAAAAAATACCCCCTAGAAACTGAGATGTTTCCTATAAGTCGGGGAATGACTATACAAATAATTATGGAATATGAATATACTGGGATACTACTGTGCTGTAATAAATGATGAAAAGGGTGGTTTTAGAGAAACCTGGGGAAAACTCACAGGAATTGATGCTAAGTGAAGTGAGAAAAACATTTTGTACAGTAACATTGTAAAGATAAACAACTTTTAAAGACTCGAGAACTCCGATTAATGCAATGAACAGCCAGGATTCCACAAAATCATTAGAACCAATGATGAAGCATGCTCCTCATCTCCTTTTCACTAAAGATAAAATGCATTATTTTTTGATATGGCCAAAGTAGGAATTTGTTTTGATTGACTTCGTATTCTGTTATAGGTTTGGTCTTTTTTTTTCTTATTTCTTCTCCCAGTGGCAGTGAGGTGTGGGAAAATTATAGAAGGGAGAGAAATCAAATGCTTGGTAATTAAAAAACAATTGAAAAGAGGTAGATTCAGTTCAGACGCTGATCATAGGACTTAGAAGCAACTTTGGAGAGCAGGCCCAAACAGCTCCTTTTAAAAATCGAGGTAGTTCAGTGTGACGTCTCCACAGCTATTAAGCAAATCCAGGTTTTTAACCTAGGACACAGTATTACAGGACTTAGAGCTGTGAGAGAAATGATTTTTTCTCTGGCATATTAATAATTAGTTGCTGAATTAGGACTAGGATTTTTTTTCAGAAGCCTGTAGGTAGTTTAGTTTCTGAAGGACCTTGCTGATAATGAGATTGAATTAACTTTCTCTTCTGTCTGGTTCAGGCCCCACGGAGGTCGTGAAGACTATTGTGCTCTATTCAGGTTTGTGTGGGGATTGATCAGATGCCCAAGGTTGGGAAATTTAGAAGTAAATGACATATTCAAAGTCATGCCCCCAAGCGCCTCATTAGAATAGGTCTACCTCTCATTTGTGATAGTCATTCTCCCTCTTCATTACTAACCAATCAGAGTTGATTCCCACCCTTTTCTTGGTGTACCCACTCTTCCAAAGGCATATGAACTGTAAGCCCACCTCCATGCCTGATCTTTGGCATTCTAGAGTATCTCTGACTCATTTTATTGGTAACGTACTAGCATTATTAATAAAATGATTAATTACTAGAAACTAGATCTCTCAAAGTTTTTAATTGCCATAGCTACAAGCGACAGAACTCATTTTATGGATTAGGAAATTGTAGACTCCTGAATGAAATGATTAAAGTCACACAGGTAGTAAGTAACAAAGACAAAATTCCAACCTAGAACCGATAACTACAAACCCAGTTTCTTGCCACCATCTCATGTGGACTTTGATAACTGAGCCCAACTGCTTGGCTCAGTATAGTCCTTGTGTGTACACTACCATTCTCTTTAGTGACCTGGATTTTTGACACTGACCTCAAGCCTGCCTATTCCTGACAGCAGCTTTTGTTTCTTTTGGTGCTGAGCTTGCTCTTAGCTCTGGACTGAGACCCCTTGAACTTTTGAGTAGTGAGTGTTTCATGATTCTGTAGGCTCTGAAGATAATGTTTTTGCTTTGCACCTTTCTTTGATTTCTAGGAATCTGACAGAGATATAAGCCTCATTCCCTTGCTTAGGGAAACCATCCCAAGTTTGTTCCATCCCTGCGGCTGGATCATCAGTCAGTGAACAACTGTTACCCCCTATCCCTATCTCTCATCTGCCCTCTAGTGGCTTCTTTCAATACTACCATAGCTTATCGGGTTAACCCTTTGTGTCCTAGAGACAGAATCACCAAATCTTAGAGTTGGAAGGGTCCTCTGAGATGATCTAATCTAGGGATTCTTAATATGCAGGAGGCACATCAATAGATTTGAGGGGAATGTGAATGTGGGTGGGAAAAATCACATCTTTAATTTCAATAACCTCTAGCTGAAATTGAGCATTTCCTTCAGAAATAAATGTAGGTAACAAAACGCTCTTCTGTGAAGGGATACATAGGTTTCCCCAGACAGCCAAAGGGGTCAATGACACAAAAAGCTGAAGACTCGCAATATCTGCACATGGATTTCTTCTATAGAATCCTTGATAATTCATGATCTATCATGTACATGAAGACCTAAAACAATAGAGGACTCATTAGCTCATGAGGCTACTCAAACTACTTTGGGACAGCACTGATTTTCAGTAGTTATCACTTATGTTAAACCAAAATCTGACTTTCTACAATTTCTAGTCACCCTCTGGTCCTAGACCTGTCCTCTGGAGTAATACAAGACCAAATATAATCATTCTTTCACATGGCAGTCCTTCAAATACTCGAAGATAGTATCACACCACTTCTTTCTAGGCTGACCATCCCCTAGCGGTTCCTTCGACTCATCCTCCTGAGGCATTGTCTCCAGTCCTTATACCATTTGTGTTGCCTCCTGTGGATGCCAGTGATAGAGAACTCACAGAATACTGAAGTTGGGAAAGACCTCAGTGGGCATCTAATTCAGCCCATGAGACTGAGCCAGGTATTTCTACTAGTCTAAAGATTATTAACTTTTTTATGTCATGGACATAAAAATATCTAGTGAAGCCCATGGATCCCTTCACAGATACATGTATGTACAATGGCACATTAGCCCATAACCTGTTTAAAAGGTATGACAAGAGACTAGAAGGGACCTTACAACTCATTTTACATATAAGAAAACAGAGGAAGAGTTTGGTAGTAAGGACTACCTTTAAAATGTGTAGTTACCTTTATTCTCTGACCTATTACAAATAATTTCCCCATTGGAAAGCTTTAGTTATCAGAAGATAATATAAAAATGTAGCTCCTGGTGTGCAGTGTTGAGGGTTGTTGTTGCTGCTACAAAATCAAAGAATGAAAAACATTCGGAAAACCCTTTATACTGCCTGCTTGGCAGGCCAGCAAGCTTGCTAAAGTCAATGTCTCACTGTGAGCACTGGACATTTCTAGAAAGGAATGCCTATCTTAGAGTAGGGTTATTGGTTTCAGCCTTTATTTTGACTATGCAGAATACACCTGGATTGTTGGCACAGTCTATATACCTTGAGGAATTTGAAAGAAATGCAGCCTGGTATCCTGATCTGGAAGTGATTTTCTGTGGATTGTAGCTGAATTTAGCAGCTTTTATTCAGAGATTCCAAGAAAACCTATTCATAATTTTTTTAAATAGCTCTGGGAGAGCAAGTATCAAGCCTGTACTTTCTCTCCTGACCTTTTGTCTAGTCACTAATCTACAACTCAGTTTTTTCATCTGTAGAGATAAAAAGTTGGACTAGATGATTTCTAAGGTCTCTCTCAGGTCTCAGACCAATGATCCATATAATAAGCATCACAACCTTGCTTTCTCTCCAGCTATGTTCTACAACTTAACTGGTAAGCAATGTTTTGGAGGAGATTGAATCTGCGATTTCATAGATATAAGGACCTCCCAGTTAGGGAATTCCTGGCACCTGCTCTAAGAAGGACATGTGACGGAGAAGGATTGTGAAGGTAGAGGAAAAGAAAGATGTGTAACAAATGAAAATTTAAGCATACCCACTCCACTTCACTAATCTCTCTCCACATTTGCCCACATCCTCCTCCCTAGTTCCAGGTAGACCTGCTTTCTGCCCCAGACTTCATGCTCTAGGCTATTGTGTTGGTTCATCCCATCATTACTTTTCCAATTCTGTGTCTCATTCCTAGTTAATATAATAAACTAATACGGGATAGTACAGTGCCTTGAATAGAGTCTATATACAACAAACATTTGATGAAGGAAGGAAGAAAGGAAGGAGGGAAATTAGACAGGGTTAGGGAAGGAGAGGAGTGACAGAAGGAGAGAGGGAGAGAAGGAGGAAGAGAGAAGAGTTTCATGATAATGAATTTGAATAGAATTGTGAACTACTCTTTCATGAACCATATTTTAATTTCTGTTTAAATGGGTCTTGGGGCTAATACCTTAACCCAGTGTTGAGATTCTCAAATGTAATAAAAGGCCAGTCAAGTATATACTGAAGAGTAAGTAAGCCTTTGGACAATTATAAAGCCAAATCGTTAAAATTAACTGATTTAGTCAGGGACTTTCCTAGTTATCCTATGTGGGGAGGGAAAATGGAACCAGAATTCTAATTTCATTGACACAGTAATTCCCAATGAGGGAATACCTTTAACCAATGAAGAATGAATGTCAGTAGTTGAACTATAACTTCTAGTCTCAGGGACCTGTGTCTCTGAAAGCTCCAATGACTTCCTCAGACTTGCACAGCCATTGTTTTTCAGAGGCACTAACTGAATCCAGGTGTTCCTGACTTTGAGATCAGCTCTTTGTTTACTGTTCTACGACATCTTCTTTGCAGGCCACAGACAGACTCAGCTCACCGGAGGGTCTCTAGAGTAGGTGTAGTGTTTCCAGAGAGGATTTTGGGAGTGTTTGGGAGTCAGCTAACACAAATTAATGGCATTTATATAGTACTTTAAAGTTTCTAACACCAACATTCCCCTTGCCTCCTCTCTCATTTATCCCACCTAGCTAATCAGCTGGCAGACCTTGCCCTCCTACTTCCCCTATGCTTCCCTCATCTTACCCCTCTTTCTGCTCCCATAGGCAGTGCCCTAGTTTGGTTCCCCATCACCTAGTTCCTGGATTATAGCAATGGTTTCCTTATAACTCAAATCTCTCCACACTCCAATTCATCCTTCACATTGTGGCCAAAGTGATCTTCCTTAAGTATAAATCTGTTCTTCCCACTCTCTGCTCAGTGAACTCACATCTCCCTGTTGATTCCAGCACCAAATATAAACTCCACCATTTGCTATTTGAAGCCCTTCGTGGCTTGGCCCCAGCCTGCCTTACCAGGCTGATTATCTCTTGCTCTCTTGCACTTTTCTGTCCAGCCTAGCTGGCTTTCTCTTTTTTTTTCCACATCAAGCTCTCAATCTTCTGTCTCCAGTTATTTGCACTTACTGCTCTAATTCCATGTCTTGAATGCATTCTTTCCTCCAGGTCTACCTTAAAGAATCCTTCAGTTCTTTTAAGGCACACCTCACACAGAACATGAAACCTCTCCAGATCCTGAGGGCAGTTCAATGTCTCTAGGAAATTGTGAGACATAAGTCCTCCCTTTTCCCTTCTCCTTCTCTAAATGAGACAATTAGAGAGTTTTAAAGAGGAAACCTGTAAGTAGTTCCTGCCAGCATTACCTGCTGGAACAATTGGTTTTCATTTACCAAGTGTAAACAAAATGCTCTAATGTGCAGTGGTATCCAAAAGTGTTCCTATGAATGCCCTTTTGCTTGTAAATTCAGTGTTTTTCCTCCCTTCCTGAACCTTCCTCCCAGCCCCACCTCATACACAGTACTCTACCAGCAATTCTCTCAGGGATGCCAATGTTAAGTTTAGCATGAACTCAACTTTAAATTTAATTATGGGTAGGTTGGTCTTGAAGTCTACACAGAGCAGGAATTTAATTTTCTTCAGTTTCAATTTGCTTACAGGCATTTCAACTCAAGGAAATACAATCACTTTGCTGAATTTCTTTGCCAAATGTTGGAAGGATTCAGAGATGATTATTGAGGTGGTTATTGTATTAAAGTATAATTTGCACCTACTGATCTGATAGCTAATTTTCCGTACTTAAAACTTCTTTTGTCTGTTGAATTGCATATACTTGATGAATAATAGAATCATTCAACCAGAATCCCACATTCTATATGGATTTACTATAACTTTCATTTGTTTAAATCAAAATGTATTAGATTAATTGTGTTATATATCAATTTTCTTGAAATTTTAATAGCTGTCACACACACACACACACAAACACACAAACAAAAGAATCATAAATTGAGTTTGTTTGACCTGTGCTTCTTGAGTTCTAATATCACTAGTCATGACATA
Source organism: Pseudochirops corinnae (assembly GCA_028646515.1). Taxonomy (NCBI): domain Eukaryota; kingdom Metazoa; phylum Chordata; class Mammalia; order Diprotodontia; family Pseudocheiridae; genus Pseudochirops; species Pseudochirops corinnae. Next base: position 278,765,723 of record CM053588.1, read on the forward strand.
TAAGATTAAAATTATGTCTTAAGAAGAAATTATTTCAGTGTGTGCTATTGCTAAGGGGGAATTTTTTGTTTATTTGTTTTAACTCAAGCCTCCTGGTGTTTAGTTGCATCCAGTATTCCTTTATTTTGACAAATATTTCAGTGGAGATCATACAACGTTACATTTAAAGATGAAAGGGAATTTTAGAATTTACCAGATTCCTTACTTCACAATTGAAGAAACCAAGACCTAGAAAGATGAAATGACTTGTCCAAGGTCATACAGGTAAAAAGGAGCAGGGTCAGGATTTGAACCCGTGTCATCTTGACTTCAAATCTGGCACTTTTCACAATATCTCTGCCTTAGCTGACTATAGAAAATAACACCAATTTGTCAATCAGGATTGAATATCACTTTATTTAATTTCTGCTCAATTGTAGGTACCTCAGACTCAAAAATTACAAAACAAAATTCTTTATCTTCCATGACTAAATACAAGCTCCTCCAGTTTTTCCTAATTCTTCTGAGAGAACCAACATTCTTAGCTTCAAGGCTGTTCCCAAATCTGTCCTGGACTTTATCACACATATTTAATGAGCTGGCAAACTTAACTTCACATCATTTCTCATATTCATCTCCTTCTTTACATTCTTACAACTACCATCTTAGTTTAAGTCCTAATCACTTTAGCACATAGGCTCTCAGGCAAGGATGTGCTGATAAAAACTTAATAATAAGCTCTCCTGAATAGTATGCACACTTCTTAGTTAAATCCTTGTTATTACATTTTTCTGTCACTAGATTGTCAACAAAATAATTATTCAAATTGAGACTTGTCGCTTTTGCTGATTTCCAAGGTACCGTGATGTTGTAAATGGGCTTCAGAATACTCTTGCTGTGAAGCTGCTATCTGCCAATGAAATAATATTTGTAAAATACAAAAGAATGTCTGTACATAGTAAGTGCTAAGTAAATGCTTACTCCTTCCTTTTTCTCACACATGCATACTATCCCAACTAACATATATTAACAAAAACCTAGAAACAAAAGAGTATACATGAGGAAAGAGTGATCAACAGTGTCACAGACTTCAGAGAAATCAAGGAGAATGAGGATTGAGAAAAGGCTATTGGATTTGGCAGCTAAGAGATTATTAATAACTTTGGAGAGAGAAGTTTTGATAGAATGATAAGGTTGGAAGCTGTATTGTAAGAGGGAGAGAAGAGAGTGAGAGGAGAGAGAGTGGAGTCATTTTATAGATGACCTATTCAAAAAGTTTGACTACAAAGGGCAAAAGAGATGTAGGATGTTAGTAGAGTTGGAAAGATCAAGTGAGGAGTGAAGGGGGAGATAGTGGCAGAAGGCATCTGAGTGATGGAAATGAAAGAGAATACAGGCAGTTCATGATGAATGGCCTCCATTTTCCCCTTTGTAAAATAGGAAAGGATCTCAATTAGAAATTGGGAGGAGGGTTAGCCATGGGAGTTCTGAGGAGGGATGAAAAGTTTTAGAAGAACATTCATGGAGGGTGGAACAGTGAATTGAAAAGGGAGGTATAGTGAGATTGCTTAATATCAATAAAGGCCTCATATTCACCTATAATATTAATCATTGATATGGAGAATGCCTGGAACCAAGTAAAAATAGAATAGATTTCCTATGTATAGTGAGTTCCTTCAGATATTCTAAGAAGGGAAGCCTTTGACACTGTCGATCACTCTTTCCTCATGTATACTCTTTTCTTTCTAGGTTTTTGTTAGTATATGTTAGTTGGGATAGTATGCATATGTGAAGAAAAGGAAGGAGTATGCATTTACATATTCCTGCACATATTCCTTTTTAACTTTTCTACATTTATCATGGCTTGATTGAGATGCTGAAGAATTGTAGGAACTCAAGATACTTTATGGGATGGTATGATTACTCGTTGTATCTATCAAATCTAAGAGTAAAATGGTATATCTTCAATGAAATCCACGGCTACCTAAAAGAATTCAACTTAATAGTCCATGCAGAAAAATCCAAACGAATGAAGAATCAAGGATGTCTCTTGTCTAAGGCAAGCCTCCTTAAGGATGACTGAGTTAAGTTCCGACTGAATGATTGTATTTTGTTTGAAACCTTGTGACCACTTTGGTGAAAACTATGTGGCCACTTTAGTGATAGCTTGTTATGTCATAACATTGTGAATGCTGTACTTTGGTTTCTGTTAATGTTTTGCTTTAATTTACTGTTGAATAAATAGAGAGTTCACTGTACTATGTAATCAGAACATTGAAGTTGTTCACACCAGCAGTCCTCTGGAAAGCTGCTTGTGCTTGGCTTTACAAGAAAAGAAGTCCAACAAATCTAGCCAACCATACCCAAAGTCTGCTATTATATGCATACCCAGCTAACACTACAAAGAAGCAGATGGAGGTGGCTTCTCATGCCTCTTCTTTGGGGCCAAGCTTGGTCATTATAAGTTCATAGTATTCCGTTTCAATTGTTTTGCTCTTGTTCTTTCCATTTACTTTGCAGTAGTCATTGTACATAGTGTTTTCTGGGTTTTGTTTATTTGACCTCAAGTGTTCTAATTCTCCTGCTTCTCTGTATTTGTCATTTCATATGGCACCATAATACACCATTGTTTTAATATGCTACATTTGTTTGGCTATTCCCCAATTGATACATATCCACTTTGTTTCCAGTTCATTTCTACTATGATAATTGTTACAACAAAAACATTTCTACATATGAGGCCTTTCATTACTGACCACCTTTGGACACTGTAGCCTAGCAGTGTAATCTCAGTGGCAAAAACAGTGGATATTTTAGTCACTCTTTTTGCATAATTCTACATTGTTTCCAAAAGCATTAGGTCAATTCACAACTCCATAAAGAATACATTCATGTGATCTCTCCTAAAATAGCCATTCCCATTTTCTGTTATCTTTGCTAAATTGTATCGTGTGAGAAGAATCCTCACAGTTGTTTTGATTTTGATTTTCTTATTATTAGTGATTCAGAGAATTCTTTCAAATGTTGGAGCCACCATGGTGGAGTATAAGCTGGGCCCCAGTGGTACTCTTCCAACATTCCCCTCCAAACAACTTTAAAATAGCACCTTACATAAAATGTTGGAGCGGCAGAGTCACTAAAAGAGGAAGATATTTTTTACCCTGAAACAACTTAGGAGGTGCACAGCAAAAGTCTGTAAAACACAGGGGCGGGGTGCGGGGCAGCACAGACCTGGAGTGTGTCATGAATGCCAGTGTTGGACTTTAAAGGCACTACTGGAACAGAAGCAGAAGCAGGAGCTTTGGAAGTTCTTTACCCAGAGATGATAAGAGGATCAGACAACTGATCAGAAAAGATTACACAGAACTCTTTGCTGGCGGTATGTATAACTAGTGCTGATTGGCAAATCTATTGCCCATAAGCAGTTCTGGGTGACAGTTCCAGGATGGAGAGAAGTACTTGTGATCTGTCACAAAGGAGCAGGGACCCTGATCATAGTTCTGGTGCCAAAAGGAGCACTAATACTTGTGGCTGCAGGAAAACAGGGGCTCTTCCTGCATAAAGATCAGAGAACAGATCAGGAGACCAGTGAACACACTTCTCCCAGGATAGTACCACCTTAAAAGCATTAAAAACTTAGAGATCCCCAGAACTAATTCTGAAAACAGCAAAAGAAGACCTGTAGCTTGGCATAGTGCCTCACCAACCACAGGTGATCAGGGTCCAACTTTAACAGAAAATTCAAAATGAAGAAAAAGGCTAAGGAAATGAGCAAACATTAGTGAAAATAGAATTTGACCATTAAAAAAAGAAATAAACTAAAGGAAAAACAATAACCTATTACAGCGGCAGGGAAGACCAAGACATGAACTCAGAAGACAATGTGAAAACAGCTACAAACAAAGCCTCAAAGAAAAATTCTAATTGAACACAAGGCCAGCAATAATTCCTAGAAGAAATAAAGGAAGAGAGTGGCAGAGGAAAAACTGGGGAAAGAAATGAGAATGATGCAAAAAAAAAATGAAAAGACAATAACTTGGTAAAAGATGAACAAAAAAAGAAGATGAAAATGTCACCTTAAAAACCAGAATTGGCCTAATGGATAAGGAGGTATAAAAATTTGCTTAAGAAAAATGATTCCTTAAAAAGCATAAGTAGCCAATTTTCTTCACTGAAGAAAATAATTCCTTAAAAATTAATTTGAAAAACTAGAAGCTAATGACTCAATTAGACTTCAAGAAACAATCAAACAAAATCAAAAGAATAAAACAAATGGAAGAAACTGTGAAATATCTCATTGGAAAACAATCAGCCTGGGAAATGGATCAAGGAGAGATGTTTTTAAGAATAATTAGACTACCTAAAAGATATAATAAAAAAGAGCTAGACATCCTATTTCAAGAAATTATAAAGGAAAACTTCTCCGATATCTTAGATCCAGAGGGTAAAATAAAAATGGAAAGAATACATAGATCACCTCCTAGAAGAGATCTGTAAACAAAAAGTTCAAGGGATATTATAGACAAATTCCAGAACTTCCAGGTCAAAGAGAAAATATTGGAAATAGCCAGAAAGAAACAATTTAATATCATAAAGACACAGTTGAGATCATATAAGATTTAGCAGCTTCCACATTAAAGTAATGATGGACTTGGAGTATGATATTCCAGAGGGAGAATGAGCTAGAATTGTAACCAAGAAAAATCTATGCAGCAAAACTGAGTTTAATCCTTCAAGGGAAAAAACTGATATTTAATGGAATGGAGGACTTCCAAGCATTCCTGACAAAGATACCAGAGCTGAATAGAAAAGTTGACATTTAAACTCAAGACTCAAGAGAAGTATAAAAAGTTAAATATTAAAGGGTAATCATGAGAGGTTCAATGAAGTTAACTGTTTATATTTCCCTATAGAAGATGATACATGTGACTCTAAAGAGCTTTATCATTATTAGGGCAGTAAGAAGGAGTCTGCATCTACAGGGAGCACAAGTATGAGCTGATTATCTTGAGATGATCTCCAGTAAAAAAAAAATGTAGGGATGAGAAAGAGGGATGCAATAGGAGTGGGGAGAAGAGAGAGGTAGAATGGGGAAATTTTGCTCACATAAGGAGGCATGTAAAGAAGAGCTTTTATAGTGAAAATGTAAAGAAGGAGGTGGTAGGCTAAGCTTGAATTTCATTTTCATCAGAATCAGTTCAAAGAGGGACATATATACATATATATGTATGTACATATATGTGTATGTATGTGTATGTATGTATACACACATATATGTATGTGTATATATATATACAAATATACATATATATTCACTTACTCATTTGGGTCTAGAAATCTATTTTACCCAATGGGATGATAGTAGGGGAAGGCGATAAAAGATATGGGGGGACAATAAGGGGAAGAAGGATTGGGGGATGTAGTAGATGGAAGCATGACAGATTCTTGAAGAATGACAGGATAAAAAAGAAAGAGAAGGATAAACAGAGGAGAGTGAGATGGAGAGAAATGCACAATTAATTATTATAACTGTGAATGTGAATGTGATGTGCTAACCTGTAGAATGGAAGCAGATAGCAGAGTGAATTATAAACCAGATTCCAACCATATGTTGTATACAAGAGATACCACTGGGACAGAAACACATACAGAGTTGAAATGAAGGGTTAGAGCATAGTCCATTATATTGTAGCTAAAGTAAAGAGGGCGGGTATGACAATTATGATCTCAAATAAAGAAAAAGCAAAATTAGACCTAATTGAAAGAGATAATCAGGAACACTGCATTTTGATAAAAGGTACCATAGACAGTGTAGTACTATAAAAACATTTTATAACAAGTGTCTCTGACAAAGGTTTTATTTCCTAAATACATGGGGAACTGAGCCAAAATGATGTACATACACATACACATACACACACATACACACACACAGAAAGAAACACAACCATGAACCATTCCCCAGTTGATAATTGGTCAAAGTATATAAACAGGCAGTTTTCAAAAGAAGAATTCAAAGCTATCTATAATCATATGAAAAAAAAATGGTCTAAATCACTGTTGATTAGAGCAGTGGTTCTCAACCTTCCTAATGCTGTGACCCTTTAATACTTGTATGTGGGCATGTCTGCATGTGGGTGGACCTGCCTGGAGATGGATAGAGGAGCCGTGTCTCGGTTCCTAAGACCATCTGAAATATGTGTTTCCTGATGATCTTAGGTGACGCCTGTGAAAGGGTCATTTGACCATCCCAAAGGGGTCGCGACCCACAGGTTGAGAATTGCTGGATTAGAGAAAGGCAAATTAAAACAACTCTGAGGTACCACTCACACCCATCAAAAATGATGATCGATTGAGGGGGTGAGAGAGAATAGTTACAGTAATGAATTGTTGGTGGAGTAGTTAGCTACTCTAACCACTCTGGAGAGCAATTCAGAACTATTCCCAAAAGGCTATAAAACTGAATATACCTTTTAATCCTGCAATGCCACTACTAGGTCTATATCACAAAGAGGTCAAAGAAAAAGGGAAAGGACCTATGTGTACAAAAACATTTATAGCTGTTCTTTCTGTGATGACAAATAATTGGAAATTGAAGGAGTGGCTGAACATTATTATCAATTATTGTGCTATAAGAAATAATGAGAAGGGTGGTTTCAAGAAAAAAAAAATATGTCAAGATCTATAAGAACCAATGCAAAGTGAAGTGAGAAGAACCAATAGATCATTGTGCATAGTAACAGCAATGTTGAAATGATGATCAGCTGTGAAAGACTTGACTACCCTGATTAATCTAGTGATCTAGGACAATTCCAAAGGTGTCATGATGAAAAAATGCTATTCTCCTACAGAGAGATAACTAATAAACTCTCCGTGTAAATTAAAGTATGATTCTCTTGCTTTTTTGTTAGCTTTTTAAAATGTGATATGGATAATACAGCAATATGTTTCATATGACTTCCCATGTATAATTGACATCATGCTGTTTGCTTCCTTAAATAGTGGGGCAGAGGGAAAGGGAGTATTTGAAACTCAAAATTTAAAAAAGAAAAAAGTTAAAATAAACAAATAACCCATATCTTTGTTTTTTTATATTTGAAATGGTTGCTAATAATTTATGTCTATTTCTTCCCCAGAACTGCCTGTTCATGTACTTTGGCAACTTATATGCTGGGTGATGGTTTTTGGTTTTCTACATTTCTATCAGATACCTACACATCTTGGATATCAGATCCTTATCAGATATATTTGATACATTTTCCTTAGTAATTGCTTCTCTTTTTCCCAGTTACATTAATTTGTTAGTGAAAAAAAAAACTTTAAAAATGCATATAAACATTTGTTTTATCTTTTGTAATTTATGATAATTTATGTTATAAAGCTTATCCTCTAGCCATAGTTATGAAATTTATAAAATCTGCTTTTCTATTTTTTGTGTCATGATCTTTATTACTTAAGTGAACATGTCTATTTGGAATTTGTGGTATTGTATAAGAGCTATCTGTGTTTCTTCTATAATTTTAAAATAGCTTCATCAAGTTTTGAAGGTCTGGATCATCTGCTTTCATAACTTCTTGGTTCTCTCAGTAACCTAGCTATTCTGCTTTCTTTTCTCTCTAACTAAAATTGTCTACAACTTTATAAAGCTGCCAAGATTTCCAAAGTGTAACAAACAGACAATCTGAATGCTAAATTGATACTGATGAAATACTAAAATATGTGATCTTCACAAGAAACTGAGGGTAGAGAAGGAAGAATTTACTGATAATTCCATAGCCAGCAAGAATCAAGTTTTCTTGATTCTGAGTCTAGAATCCTAACCATTATACCACCTAGATGTGTCTAAGTGCAGAGGATCATAACTTTAAAGATAGAAGAGATGCCAGAAGTCATCTAGTCCAGGCTCCTTGTTTGACAGATGAGGAACTAGAGATCACAGAAGTGAAATGACTTGCCAGGGCATAACAGAGAAATAGTAAATGGCACTGGTGATAAACCATGGCCAAACAGAGGAGGCCACATTTATAATACTTCACAGACTCAAATTAAGAACAAGGCTTTAAAAACCTCAAATCTGTGATGTTTCACTAAATCAACTGACAAATACTTGATGAATATTTACCAGAAACATAAATAAAGCTAGAAAGGACAGATGGACCACAAAATAAGCCTTTTCTCTATTATGGCATGTTAGTACAGGGCTGAAAGATGATGGCTATAGGGAGGTAAAACCATTAAACTTGAATGATTTTTGGAGTTACATTGAACTTAGGCCTTTGAGTTATCCTCAAAGATTGGTTCCTAGAAATGAGATAACATTTATAAAGCATTTAGCACAGTGCTTGGAACATAGTAGGCTCTTAGTAAATGCCCCTCTCCTTCTCTACCCCCCTCGGAAAAGAACCAAAAGTTCTTTGGGCCAGGCCAGAACTGTGCTACAAGTTTCCAGAATGCTTTGATAGTAGCACCTCTGCTACTGGACACCCAAGTGACATTCCAAATGAAGCTCCTTTTTGGAAGGATGATTATCCATCAGCATTTCTAGGGAAAGAGCTTGTCAGTGTATCAGGGTAGAGACAGACACACAACCATGGCAATCAGAATCCATCCCCAGTACACAATTCTCAATGGAGAAATAAGGTAGGATGGAGACACTTGGCATTTGAACATCTGAATCTGGGGAGAATGAAAAAAAAATAGATGTATATATAATCATATATTAATAATTATAATATCTAATTATAATATATGATAATATAAAATATATTTAAATATATATTCACAC
>CM053588.1:278774986-278798028 GCA_028646515.1 Pseudochirops corinnae
ATATACATAATCTGTGTGTATGTGGATGATGGATGGATGTATGGAGGGATGGAGGGATGGAGGGATTGAGGGATGGATGGATGGATAGATGGATGCATGGATGGATGTTTTTCTATAGATATGTTGACCATAGTTTCCATAGTAAAAATTGGTATAGATAGTCACATTGTAATCCTTTTTTTCAGAACCCTGTTAAATGTGCACTTTCTTTTCTGTAAATATTTACAACATGCCTGTAATTTTCACCCCTCCAATACCAGGCATACAATCCCTCCTCCCATCCCTTCAAATTCCTCATTTTCTTTAAGCCTTGGCTCAAACTTCGCCTCTGACGTGAGATGTGTACTTATTCTCTCTCCTAGTGGCTAGTGCCTTCAAGCCAAATTAGTTTGTTCTTATTTTGTGTATATTTTATATATTTATTTAAGTAATTACCAACTCTTTCCCGTAGTGGAATGTAGGGTGCTTGAGGACAGGGACTCTCTTCCTTTTGGTTTTCTCTCTCCTTGCATAGAACCTGCCACATGGGAGGTACTAGATTAACTAGGGCTTGCAAAATGAATAAATTAGTCAGTGGGAAATGTAGGAAATGGATCTTCTTTTCTCTCCTTGCTATTCTGGACAATAGACATGCAGTCCACTTGCCTCATTGCAAGATTCTTATTCTTCCTGACTTTAAAATATTGTTCTAATTCCTCCACTTCTTTCTTAAGACATTTACTGAGATGGCAGATTGAAGTGATCATATTTCTTACCAGCCAACCACTGGGACTGGCAACTATGCCTGCCAGATAAGGATCAGTCAAAGGAATTGTGTATTAACCAAGAGAAGATGAGATTTCAGGGAATAAGACAGCAGCCTTCAAATATTTCAAGAGTTGTCATTGGAAGGGGTAAAAAGAGATGATTCTTGTTCAGCATTAGGACCAAGGAATAAAATGGACAGGGAGGTAGATTTCACCTCAGTACAAGAAAAAACTTACTAAAATTAGAGTTACACAAAACTAGAACAGGTTACCCTGCTTGGTAGTAAGGTCCCTAGCAGCAGGGCTCTTCAAGTAGAGGTTCTGGGAACACATTTTGGAGATATTGAAAAGCACATTCATGATTTGGGTAGGAAGAGAAGATAAGTTCTCTCTAAGCACATGTTTCTAAGTTGAGACCAGTTAGCCCCTCTTCCACTTGCAAAAAGGGGAGGGTGACTGCCTAAGCCAGTAGTAGTGAGATTTCTCTCTCTTTTTCACAATCCTTGCAATAGGTGTGGTGTCTATGATGACTACATAAGAGAAAAAAGCTTGGCCTGGACAGTCCCCTGGACTTTTTTTTTTCTGTAGCTATACTAAATCATTTTATCTGACACTTTGTGGATTTCCAAAACTCTCATGACTCTCCATCTTTATATCCCCAATACCACAGTGTCTCAGAAATAGGAGACTTATGACAAATGTTTACCCAATTGAATAGCATCCCTGTAAGCTAAGTGACATACATATTATCATCTTCATTTTATGAACAAGGAAAAAGCATCTCAAAAACAGCAAGTGGCTTGCCCAAGGTCACACAATTAATAAGTGGTCAGGATTTAAACTTGGGGGGAAAAAATATAAGAGTATATAGGAAGCTTGGTCCACTGTGGCTCAGATGGCCTAGTATCTAGGACTCTGCAATGAGGAAAGGGAATGACATTCAGGTCAATCTTCATCTCTGTTCCTTTAAAAAATATATATATTTGTTTTCAATTTCAAATTCTCTCCCTCCCTCTAACATCTCCCACCTTTTCAGAAGGCACTGCCCAGGGCTACAAAACTGGTACGTGTCTGAAGCCAAATTTAAATTCAGATTTTCCTGACTTTGGGCCATAGCACCATTTCCATTCTGCCACGCTCAGGAAAACTCCCCAATATATAGCCAAAACAAAACGAAACTATCAAAAAAATCCTTCAGTAATGTATGGATAACTGCTTCAAGGAAAGACTAAGGCAAATATAAACTTTCATTTAAGGTGGTAGAGTCAAACTCAAATAGGGATCCCCTAAAGCATGCTTAGGGTAACTAGGTGGAGCAGGGGATAGAGCACCAAAGGAAGACCAGAGTTCAAATCTCATCCCATACACTTACTAGTTGTGTTACCCTGGGCAAGTTACTTAAACTCTATTTGTCTCAGTTCCTCATCTGGAGAAAGAAATGACAAACCACTCGAGTATCTTTGGCAAGAAAACCCCACAAACAAAAGTCATAGGGTCATATAGAGTCAGAAACAATGATCAACCACAAAGCATACTTAAAATCCCTGAGAGTCGTTCATATAATGACTTAGAAAACCACAAATTAACAATAGCTTTATTCTATTTTATTTATTTTTGAAAATATTTCCCAATTACATTTAAGTTAATTCAGGGTCATTGTAGAGTACTGCACCCTTCATGAAGCCTACAGTGGATGCTTGACATTTCTGATCTAAGATCCCTTCCAAATCTAAGATCTTATGGTTCAGTGATTTTAAATACTGACAATTGCTTTGTGAACATGCTACCATCCTATTTTGAATTCCAAGAAAGGGAGAGGGGAATAGGTATAGTAATTCAGAGAGCAATTAATGACACTTCCAAGTTTGTCCTTGTTCATTCTCTCTCTCTCTCTCTCTCTCTCTCTCTCTCTCTCTCTCTCTCTCTCTGTGTCTCTCTTTCTCTCTCTCCCTCTCTCTGTCCCTTCCTCCCTCTTCAGAAACTACCACCTAAATACTCTCTGTTTGCTCTATACCTCTGGGGTAGATTGTCAAAAACCAAGACCACCTCAGCCAAACAGGGACATGTGGTCACCTTATGGTAGATGACTCTAAGCCAGTGTTCTAAGGCCTCCTTCCCTTCTGTTTCTACATTTAATGATTTTGGTCCATTCCCAAAACTTAATGACCATCTGTATATAGATATCTGACACTCCTTTCCAAGAGCCCACATTAACTCTGGGTTTCAATGGTCAAATCAAACAACTTCTTCAACTTGCTCCAAAGGTGCTTCCTATAATGAGTTTCTTAATCTTAGAAGTAGAGGAATTTAATCTGTTCCCTCACTTTCTTCTATCTCCCTGTGTTTCACACTCATTTTTGCCCCTTTCCACGGCCCACATGTCATCTGCCATCAAATGCCAGTGGTTTTCTTTTTTCACAATATTTTTGTTACCAATTTCCTCTTCTTGACTCACACAACCAAATCTGTCTTTCAGGCCCTGGTCATCACTAGGTAACTGTTGTGACCCATCTCCCAGTATAACAATATGTCCCAGCAATCAATCCAATATGATTTGCTAAAGTGAATTTTCAACCTCATCACCTCAAAAGCTTTGACTTCCTCTTTTATAACCTACAGTGGTTCCATTTTCACGAGACAACTTTATCCAGCCCTAGCGTCCAGCTCTTCAATCTGAGTTACATTTTAAAGATAATATTATTTGTCCTTCTGAATATAGATGTGAAGCAAGTGGTAAGTTATAGGCCCAGTTTTTTTCTTCTTCTTCTTCTTGTTGTGCAGTAATTTTAGTCATGTCCAAATCATGACCCCATTTAGGGTTTTCATGACAAAGATTCTGAAGTCGTTTGCCATTTACTTCTCCAGCTCATTTGATAGATGAGGAAACTGAGGCAAACAGGGTTAAGTGACTTGCCTAGAGTCATACAGCTAGTAAGTGTCTGAGGCCACATTTGAACTCATCTTCCTGACTCCAAGCTTAGTGCTCTATCCACTGTACAATCTAACTGCCCTCTCTTTTTTTCCTTTTACCTGGGGTTTATTTTTATTCCCCTCTTCCTCCATAACCATCCCCTTCCTTTTATTTTTTTTTTCCTTTTTGGAGAGGGGAAGGCAGGACAATTGGGATTAAGTGACTTACCCAAGGTCACAGGGCTAGTAAGTGGGTCAAGTGTCTGAGGCCGCATTCTCTTCCTTTACCAATATTATACTTTAATACAACAGTAATCTAGTACCCATTATTATGGTACTTCACAGTTAAAAAGTCCTTTCTTCCCCTTTCTTGGTACCCCCAGCACTTAGCTAGACATCTGGCCCATAGCAAACTCTGATTACTAATTGTTTACTAATTAATTGCACATTATCTGATTTGTAAGAAATACCTCATAAGAAATACCCTGAAGTCGGTTGTTTAGGAATTATTAGAGGCTTAATTTGCACTCTAGCTGGAGAAGAATTTCCAAGGCTAAATTATACTGAGGACTTATAAAGTATCTAAATGTTCCCTACTCCTTAGCATCAGTGCTTCATGTCTAAGGATCTGGGGAAGGGGATGAACAGAACACCAAGAGAAAGAAATTACTCAACCGTATGTTCCCACTAGACTATATACTACATGGTAACAGACACTATATTATTTCTACAAGAGTGATCTTCCCCAGCACCTACCACAGCACACTACATAAAAGGTGTTTAATAAATTGCTTTTTGAAGGATTTTAAGGAAGCAGTCAGTTGGTTTTTTTTAAGTTTGTGAGTTGTAAGAAGTAAGGATTTATCAAGAGGCGTGTATTCATTCCTGTAGTGTATTCATCTCTACTAGTTATACAGAGAGGCTGAGGCTGGTAGATCATTTGAGCTCAGAAGTTCTGAGCCCCAGTTAGGTTAAAAGTTGACTAAGTCTCTGTGTTAAATCTAGTACCCATATGGTTAGTCCCTGGGAGCAGGGAGTAATCAAGCTTAATAAAACAGCCTAGGTAAGAAAAAGAACAAATCAAATATTCCATGCCCATTGACAGTGACATGGGGCCCATGAGTGGTCTATTGAACTTCCAGCCTGGGCAAAATAGGACAATATAATTGGATGGGTGGATGGATGGATGGATGGATGGATGATGGATAGAGGGGTAAATAAATGAATAAACAGGTAAATAGACAAATAAATGAAGAAAGGAAGGAATAAAGAAAAAAGAAAGAAGAAGGATGGGAGGGAAGAAGGGAGTGAAAGAAAGAACCAAGAAAGAAAGAAAAAGAAAAGAGAAAGAGAAAGAATCTTAGTGTTGCAGGAAAAATATCTGACAGGAAGGCTAGGCTAATTTTTTTTAAGTATTAAAATCATTTTTGATACTTGATGGGATAAAGGAATAATATCTCAGTCACTGATATAGCTTCCTAGTGGCCTTAGTACAAAGAGCCAATGCCCAAGAATTCATCAGCTCCTCCTCCCTCAGTCTTCAGACTTTTAGACCAACAAAGAGGTTGTACCAAACTGAATTAATGCTCTATCTGTGTTGAATATCTTTCCCCTGCTATAGCTAAGTAAACCTTCTTTAGTTCACTATCAGAAGTTCTATGAATGTCTCATCCCATTTCGATTCCAAATCAATAGCACCACACCAACCTGGATCAGGCTCAATCTACAACAGACACTAAGAGTTCTGACGACTGATAAAATCCCCAGAGCATGAATTTTCCAGTTACAAAACATTATCAGAGCCATAACTAGGAATCCTGGCACCTCAGGCAAAGTAATTTCAGGAATGGGGTGAAAAGAAGCATCCTAGAGTATGGTCCAATCAGCTACTCTGTGAAATGAGTTGGCTAATTCAGCCAAGAATCCAGCCAATATCACTGTAACTGTAACAGCAAGCACCCTAGCATACCCAGGATGGTCTGCTAGCACAGGTTCTTTGATCTGCTTTACTGAAGAAAAGAAACCTTTTAAAGGGGTCAACAATCTTCCCTGAATACATTCACTAGTTCAGGGGAAAAGTCAGCACTCTGAATGTGGAGAAAATACAGGCAGAGAAAATACAAGCAGATAAATTAGCACAAAGACCAAAAGACAGGGCTCCGACTGACACAATATTACTCTACATTTTACATACATCACTGGATTGAGGGAGCACAGACATCTAAGCAGTCAGGGGGCTCTGAATATATGACTGCTCAGAATCTGCAGCAAGAAATGAAAAGATTCTTATCATGAGAGAACCCCCAAAGCAAAATGCTAACCTCCTAGAATATATAACAAAGACTCTACCCCTTATTGGCTCAGAGCCAGAAAATATGGAGACCTACTTGACTCAAGACAGCTGTGAATTATTAGGGTTCAAAGGAGATTAATGCTTCAGATGTTTACCATTTAGTTTGAGCCTGGAAAACTGAACTCCAACAACAAGGGGGAAAAAGCCAACAAAAATACCACCTTGTTTTTGCTTACACTGTTGCAGGAAAGGGACAAAGAAAATGTGAAGTACTATATTAACAGGATGGTAACTGATTTGGGATTGTTTTGTCCAACAACAGAGAACCAACAAATGAGGTAGCTATAATAACCACGTCAGGTACAGGGATGAAATGCTGCTCTCCATGACAAGATGCATATTCCCTCATTTTAGTGCCCCTGGGTAAAGCCCCCATCACCCAGTACTAATTATGGTGAATGGAACAAGTGCAGATTCTGGAGTGAGAGGATAAAGATACATATCCTGCCATGACCCTGGCTACCTGTGCAACCTTAGGCAAATAATTTCATCATCTCTGTGGGCCTCAGTTTCATCATCTATAATTTGGGTACAGAGATTCATTTCTCACTGGTTGCACTGCTTGGTCTCGACTCTACCGTCATCATACACCTGCCAAGCTAATCTTCAACTCAAGGAAAAGCTCATCAAGAAGAAAACTCAAATGATGACAGAGATGTCATCTGCTATGGTTCTCACACCTTATTAGGGCCTTCAGTTGCCTCTGTACCTCTGATTGGAGAGCTGGAAGGAGCAACAAAAAACTCCCAAAGCCCTCATTAAAAGAGATCTTGAAGCCCAGCCAGCTCTTAATTTCCCACCACCTGCATTGTCTAAATTCAACTTGAACATCCTCACATCCCTTTTCTGGTTCCCCTCGCCCCCTCCTCAGCTTTCCTTTGTATGTTCTCTTCCCCCATTAGTTTATATGCTCTTTGAGGGCAAGGACTGTCTTTCTTTTTCTTGCTTGTTTCCCCAGTGTCTGGCATATAGTGGGTGCTTAATAAGTGTTTACTGTATTGCATTATTTATTATTGGTCTAAATGTCCTCAGTTTTCTAGCTCTAGATTTATTGTCCTCTGATCCTAGGAATACTGACCTAGAAAGTAGACTTGGGTTTGTGGCAGACGAGAGGCAACACCCCATTCCGGTAAATCCCTTACTCACAGCTACTTAATTTCTTAAAAAGGACTTATCTGAAACACCCACCCACTAAAAGGAAAAGCCCCCATCACTTTTGTGCTGTTTTTACTAGAGTTATCTTTTCAGGATGACGCTCAGACTGTATTCTTCATGATGTACCCAGGAGAATACAAATGGAACACAAGGAAAATTAGCAACAGCCACAATTAGCTTTCTCCAAGTTTTCAATTAACTTGCTTAGCTACAAGCATAGTGATAAGATTATAATGTAATTGTGATTAATGTTGTAATAACGGTGATCATTTTTATCATAACAAATCAAGAGAAAGCCAGATGAGGTATCCCATAGCACCCTATTCTGCTCCTAAATAATAGCATAGTGAAGATTATTGCTGCCATATCCTGATAAGAATACACAAAAAGAAGTATTTAATCCCTTTGTAGGGCAGGCACCTGGTTTGAAATATACATATGGGCTAGACCAGGGCTGGGGAACCTGAGGCTTCAAGACCTCATATGGCCATCTAAGTCCTCAAGGGCTGCGCTTTGACTGGATCCAATTCTGGACACCAAAGTTTATGAAGGTATGATGTTTAAAAGGTTTGAGAGACATAATCAATTAGTCATTTTATTAGTAACACTAGCATTTTAATAAAAGAAGTCAGTAGCCCCGTTGAATGCCCATGACCATCATCACAGAAGGCTCAAGGCTTATATGCCCTTGGAAAGGTGAATGGCCCAGAGGGTGGCAATCAACTCTGGTTAATAATGAGAGAATGAATGTTACTTTGAGAAGAGAACTCACCCCAACTGAGGGGCTGAGTGAAATCAAGTCACCCTTTGACAAAGAGACTATCTCTATACTCAGACCACCCTCCCAACCTTGGACAAGCTATACAAAAGATCTCCCTCCACTCAAACTTGCTTGAGTGGAACACAATGGGCTTTTCCACCTTAAATTAAATTCCCTGTAAGGTTAGGTAGGGTCTGACAGAGATTGAGGAGATAATTAATTCAGCCTTCAGAAACTAAGTTTTAAAATGAGGATTTTAGAAAAAAGGGGAACTCTGGATCTCCTCAAATCATTGGTTATTAATAATCATTTGTCTCAGAAGGGAATTGACAAGTTGGCAAATCTGAGCGGATTCAGTCAAAGGGACACACTTGAGGACCTAGAGGGCCACATGTGGCCTCAAGGTTGCAAGTTACCTACTGCTGGGCTAGATTGTTTCGTGTCTATTTATTGTTGTCATTCAGTTTCAGTTATGGCTAACTCTTCACAACCCATTTGAAGTTTTCTTGGCAAAGATACTGAAGTGGTTTGCCATTTCTTTTTTCTAGCTCATTTTACAGATGAGGAGACTGAATAAACAGTGTCACACAACCAATAAGTGTTTGAGGCCAGATTTGAACTCAAGATGAGTCTTTCGAACTTCTCTCCTGGTGCTTTATCCACTGCGCCTTCATGTCTGCAGCATCCTTCAAAGGAAAGGGTTTATGTGTATGTAGGAGGAAAATGATAATAATTAATTCTTCCTCTGATGCCTACATGATGAGGTATGGAGGGCAAACAATTGTACAGCACTCTGGCGCAGTGAAAAGAGGGGGGATTTGGAATCCAAAAGGGGAGGGTTTTATGCAGCTCTCCCTATGTCATCTTGAGCAAATCACTCACCCTCTCTCATCCTCAATTCCTCATGTGTAAAAAGACAGAGTTAGAATAGGTGGTTTCTAGCTCTAAATCTATGAAAGGAGCCCCTTCGGTTGATAGGGCCGCCTTTCGGAGGAAATTTGGGTTACTTTATCACTGAGGTCTTTGATTGCTTTTCACCCAATAGCTATAATACTCCACAGGAGGGCTTTCTATCTGAATTAAGTAATTAATGCCACTTGACTAAACAACCAAGAAGCTCTCTCCTCAGGCACAAGGCTGCTCTAGACTTCCCATTCAGCTTCTCAGGAACTACCACTACCCAGGCAAGAGGAGGGTTATTTCTCCAAAAAAGAATCCTTGGGATTTGGGGACATTTTCCTCCTTCTCTTCTGTTGTTCTGCCCCTCCCACAGGGCATCCATTGCTTTATCCCACACCCCTTCTAGCATTTTAAAGTATACACCTTTTTTCTCTTCTTTTCTGTACTGCATGGCGACCTCAGAATAAAATAAAACACAAGGACGCAGTTTCATGTAAACAAGTTCGGTACATATTTAAGCACTGAATCATTTCTTCCAGAAACTCCATTTCATGGCATGCTATCACGAAAAGCGAGAGACAGGGATGACATGGCTGCATCAAGAACAGATCATGCCAGATTGACTTCATTTCCTTTCCAGACCAGGTTGTTAAACTGGTCAATCATGAAAGCAACGCAGGTATAATGTATCTGATTTTAGTCAAGTATTTGATCAAATATCTCATACTATTCTTATAGAAAAAAAAATATATATATATATAGTATAGATAATGTGTGTGTGTGTGTTTGTGTGTGTGTATTCCAAACTACTGGACAGGCCATCTTCAAAGAATGGTAATTGATGGTTCAGTTTCAGCTTGGCAAGATCT
The DNA here is from genome assembly GCA_028646515.1 of Pseudochirops corinnae. Classification (NCBI taxonomy): domain Eukaryota; kingdom Metazoa; phylum Chordata; class Mammalia; order Diprotodontia; family Pseudocheiridae; genus Pseudochirops; species Pseudochirops corinnae. Next base: position 278,784,680 of record CM053588.1, read on the forward strand.
TGACAATGCAGAAACCCAGCAATGTGTGTTTGGCCATGTGATAATTAACATTTTTTATCAGAAATTTGAATAAAAGCATAGCCAACTTGCTTATTAAATTTACAGATATTAAATTTACAGATACAGTTCAGCAGGAAAAGTAGAACTTTTGATAGCAGTCAGTATCTCAAAATATCTAGATAGGCTTTTTATAGGGGTAGGGAACCTGTGGCTTTCTAGATGCTTGGGTGAGGCCTTTTGACTAAGTCCAAGTATTACAGAAGAGATCCTTTTATTAAAGGTATTTGTTCCATGAAGTTTGGATTCTGTTAAAGGGCCACACTTCAGGACCTAGAGCAACACACATGACTTTAAGGCTGCAGGTTCCTCACCTCTGGTAGACAATTAGGCTGAATATAATAAGATAATTTTAAATGGGGGCAGAAGTAAAATCTTGCATAGGTTCAAAAATTCAGCTTCACAAGTTTAATATGAGGGAGGGGTCATTTATCTGAAAAAGTAAAAATAAAAAGACTGAGGCCTTCAGCCAGCTACAAAATCAACACGATTCATATGGCAGCCAAAAGCAGCAACGACAACAAGAACAAAATCAAGTTACATATATTGGACTACGTTAATTGAGACATAATTTCCAGGAATTAAGAGAAGATAGTTGAATTGATCAGGCCACATTGAGGGTATTATACTAAATTGTGGGCATAAAAGAGTATGAAGATATGATGTTTAAAAGGTTTGGGAGACGTAATTTCTGGATAATTACTCATCTTATTAATAATGTTAACACATTAATAAAAGAGGTCAGTGGCTCTCTTGAATGCCCAAGATCATCATGGCAGCAGCCTTGCATGCCCTTGAGAAAATGGGTGTTCCACAGGGTGGTCATCAACTCTGATTGGTTAATAATTAATGAAAATGAATATTACAATGAGAAGAGGACTCATTCTAACTGTGGAGCTGAGTGACATCATGTCACTCTTTGACAAACAGACTATCTCTACACCCAGACCACCCCCAAGCTTTGGGTAACCTAGGCAAAGGATCTACTTCCACCCAAACTTGCTTCAGTGAAACAAAATGGGCTTTCCCAGCTTAAATTCCTTGTAAGATTGGGTAAGGTCTAGCTACAATTGAGGAGAAAGTTAATTCAACCTTCAGAAACTATGTTTTAAAATGAGGACTTTAGAAAAAAGGGGAATTCTGGGTCTCCCCAAATCATTGGTTATTAATAATTATATCTCTCAGAAGGACATTGATAAGTTGGTGGGTATCCTAGAAGGAAAGAATTTTGGTAAAGGGCCTTGAGTTCATGTTGTAAAAGGTCATTTGAAGGAAATGGTGAAGTTTAATCTGAAGTAGAGAGGATGCACCAGGTTCATGATAACTGCCTTCAAATATTTAAAGGAATGTCATGTGAATAGAGAAGGAGATTAGGTTGTTCTATTTGCACCCAAAAGAAGAACCAAAAAGAGTAGATAAACTTTGAAGACAAGCAAATTTATTCTTAATGCCAAAGAAACAATGAGAATTGTCATCAAATGAAATTGGCTGCCTTGGGAAATCATGAGTTTTCCATCAATCCAAATTTTCTAGCAAAAACAATGGATAACCATCCACTGGATATTATGATATCCATTTTAGGCATTAATTTGTCCAGATGACCTTTAAGTACCTTTCAACCAAAAGAAAAAAAAGTCCTTTCCTTCAAGGAGTTCACATTTTATAGAGCAAAAACAATTGTGCTCCGATAAATGAATACACAAGTCATATGATTCAGGCCTCAGAAAGTCTTAGATTGTATTGGAAGGAGCAAAAGTCAAGACATTGAAACTAGAAGTAAACCTTTTCATCTATAAATGAAGCATTTCTACAACTTACAAGTACTTGAGACTTGACCAGTTCAACTGTATATGAAAAGATCAGGAAAAAAAAAAAAACAATGAATTTGTCCAAAGCACAGACTCTCTATAACCACTTCCCCAGCCATAGGAACCCAGCAGAACTCTGGGAAGTTTAAGTGTTTCATCACTATACGTAAAGGTAAAATCTTACTGAGGGAACTTGTTCTAAATCAGGAAGAATTGTAGAATGTACAGAGCTAGACCTCACCTATATCTTCCTTATAGACTACAAATTCAGAGCCAAGCCCTTGTCACAGCTCTTGAAGAGCACAGGAGCACTGAAACTGGAAGAAAAAAAACAAAAAACAGTAACATTCCAGTTGAAGGGAAAGGAATGCCATAATGTAAAGCCAAGTAAGAGGATTAAAATGTTGAAGAACAAGTTTAGGGAGTTCAACAGATTGAACAATCCAGCAAAAATTTCATGTGCCCAGAGAATGCCCCAAATTATAAGAGATCTGCCAGTCCCAGAACCCAGATAATCTTCTTGGCCCATTCCAGTAGCAACAGATGAGTGACAGACAGGCTTTCTAAACACAGTCTGGAAATAGCTACCCACTAACCTCATTATCTGCCCAGTGGCAGACAAACTTTCACAACTTAGTCCAGCAACAAACTAAGAGCTGAGCAGGTTGTTTGACCCAGTGGAAGGGCCAGTGTCTGAGTGATAGTCTTGGCCTAGAACCTGAAAAATGGGCTGACTCCAGTTTGGTCATAGTAGCCTGATAACAGAGCAATCTAAAAGAGCAACCCATTCTGGCAGCATCTCACTGAGTGACTCAGCAACTTGCCTTCTTCAACCCAGCACCAGCTGAGCCACCTTTTTGACACAGCCTAGATATCTAGCACCAGATTTACCTATCTAGTTAGATACTGTGCCCTGTGAGGATCCAGTTCATCTGAGAATCCATCATCAAAGACATTTTACAAAATTAAATTCATTAGGACTCATTGGAGAAACCAGTGACACCAAGACTCTGGAGTTCTGGGGTGTTCTTCAAATGTGCCTCAGTACTGTTTATTTTTAAATTAATGCCCATTACTTCTCCTATGGATTACATGTGCATTTGTAGGGAAGTGCACCCCAGATTTTTGAAGGAAATTATTTGTGACTACTGTCCAATCCTTGCCTTACCATTTAAGTAAATACCTTTCAAAAAAAAATTTACACTGATTTATTGTTATGGGGAAACATACTAGTGGGGGCTCATGAACTACAATGTTAGTAAGATAGCCACTTCAAGGTTAGTCTAAGTACTTTAAAAGTAGGATCCAGTCTGCCATTTTGAAAACAATGACCAAATAGGTGGGGGATCACAGGTAGATGTAAGTTAAAATTCAGTTCAACGGGGAGAACATTAAAAACTAGAAGGATCAGGAAAGGTCTCTCATGGTAAATGGTACCTAAATCAAGCATCAAAGCACATCAAGGATTCTAAGATTTGGAAGCAAAGAAGAAAAATGTTCTAAGCATGGTAGATAGTTCATGGTAGATAGGATTTTGGAGCTGGAATGTCATTTTTGAAAAACAGCAAGTAAGCTTGGCTGGAACAGAGGGTGTATTAGAGTGAGTAACATGAATTAAACCTGCAAAAATAGGCTGCAGATAATTTAAAAATACTTTAAATACTAAACAAAAGAGTATGTATTGTATCTCAGAGGGTAAAATAATTCACTATAACTTCTTGAGCAAGCAGTGCTATGATCAAACTACTATTTTCCACTCATAGCCTGCATCTTTCCTGAAGCAATTGCTTAATAAATGTTTGTCAAATTGTAGAACTGAGTAAACATTCCACTCATAACCATTACCCCCACCCCACAAAGTTCAGATCTATGAGGTCAACATGAGTTATGTGATGATTTAGTAGAAAGCTGAAGGACTAGGCACAGCGTCAGAGGGTATTATTCCAATCCGGACTCTGTTTGTAAGTAATCTCAGATAAATCACTTAATCTCTATAGCCCTCAGTTTCTCCACCTCTGAAATGAAGATATTGGACTCTAGTTTACACCTACTGCCCAGTCCAGTTTTAACTCCACAGAATAAGATGCCCAGCCTAGGATACCTCATTGCTTCTACTCTCATCTCCATGCTGCTAACTCAAGGCTAGAGTGACACTACCTCCCTCAGTCTCCTCTCCCCTCTTATTGGTGGGCTGGATGATAGAGTATCAAACTCTTCCCTATGTTCTCCTTTATAAAGAGTAGACACAAGATGCCTCTGAGTATTCCTGGATGTCCCAAATGTCCTTTACCCCTTTTCCTGTTTCCTTTTGTATGCCCCCCCCCCCATTAGAATTGTAAGCTTCTTGAGGGCAGGGGCTGTCTTTAACAGTGCTTAGCACATTGTTGTTGTTGTTGCTGTTGTTGAGTCATTTTCAGGCATATTCAACTCTTTGTGAACCCGTTTGGGGTTTTCTTGGCAAAGGTACTAGAGTGTACTTCCAGTGCCAAGATGGTGGAGTGAGGAACGAACCCTCTGAAGCCCTCCTAAATTCCCCTCCAAACAACTAGAAAGCTACTTCATAATTGATCTAGAAACAGGGAAGCAACATACCAGCAATTAGAGATAGAAAGAGACATTCCATATAAAATAATTGTAGACAATATAAAATACTTGGGAGTCTACTTGCCAAGACAAACCCAGGAACTATATGAACACAACAATAAAATACTTTTCACACAAATAAAATCAGATCTAAACAATTGGGAAAATAATAATTGCTTATGGATAGTTCAAGTTAATATAATAAAAATGACAATTCTACCTAAATTAGTCTATTAATTCACTGCCATGCCAAGCAAACTACCAAAAAATTATTTTATAGGGCTAGAAAAAAATAATAACAAAATTGATCTGGAAGAGTAAAAGTTCATGGATAGCAAGGGAAAAAATGAAAAAAAAGGCAAAAGAATATGGTATAGCCATACTAGTTCTCAAACTGTATTATAAAGTGGTAATTATCAAAACAATCTAGTACTGGCTAAAAAATAGAATTGTGAGCCAGTGGAATAGATTAGGTGCAAAACGCATTATAGTGAATGACCATTATGTGATAAACCCATATGTGATAAACCCAATGAAACAAATTTTTGGAACAAAAACTCATTATTTGACAAAAAACGACTGAGAAAACTGAAAAACAGTATGGCAGAAACTAGGTATAGACCAACATCTCACACTGTATACCAAGATAAAGTAAAAATGGGTACATGATTTCCACAAAAAACAATGTTACTTTAAGCAAATTAAGAAAGCACAAAGTAGTTTATCTATCAGATTTAGGGATAAGAGAAGAATTTAGGACCAAGGAAGATATAGAAAGCATAACAAAATGTGAAACAGATAATTTTGATTTTATAAATTGAAATGTTTTTGGCACAAACAAAACCAATTCAACCAAAATTATAAGGAAAGGAGAAAATAGGGTGAAATTGTGCAACAAGTGTCTCTGATAAAGGCCTCATTTTTCAAATATATAGTGAACTGAGCCAAATTTATAAAAATACAAGTCATTTCCCATTGATAAATGATCAAAGGATATGAATAGACAGTTTTCAGACAAAGAAATCAAAGTTATCTAAAGTCATATAAAAATGCTCTAAATCAGTATTGATTAGAGAAATTCAAACTAGAACACCTCTAAGGTACTAGCATACAGCTATGATAGCGGCAAATATGATAAAATAGGAAAATGTTGGATATAGGAGGGGATATGAGAAAACTGGGTCACTCATACACTATTTGTGGAGTTGTGAGATGATCCAATCATTCTGGAGAGCCATTTGGAACTATGCCCAAAGGGCTATAAAACTGCATACTCTTTGATCCCTTAATACCACTGCTAGGTTTATACCCCAAAGATATTTTTTAAAATGGGAAAGGACCTATTTGTACAAAAATATTCATAGCAGCTTTTTTTTGTGTGTGGTAGCTAAGAATTAGAAATAAAAGAGATGCCCATCAATTTGTTATGGTTTAAACTCAGGGACACCAAAAACTGATGCTGTGGGGGCTCTGCCCACCCAAAAACTGTTGTGGTTTCGTGCTGTGTTGTGGTAGAACATCTCAAAGAATTCAGAGGTAGACTATCTCTAATCCAAGTATAGGCATTTATTGAGATTCATGCCTTTCATGCCCTGGGCTAAGTTCCAAGAAGAACCAACAACTTCAGAGAAAGCATGATAGATTTTTGTAAGGTGAAGATGCAAATCAAAATTTGCATAGAATATAGCAATATAATGATTAATATTAAAAAGGCAGGAGGAGTTTGTTAAGGGATTAGATAATAGAGGAGAGGTCTTATGTATGGTTTGGCTGTTGAACATTCTAGTCATGCTGCCCTCCAATTGGCTAGTTATTGTAGTTCTGCCTGATCAAGATAGACAGGTATTGTGGCCCTTTCCTGAGCTAGATGGATGATGTGATTGTGACTGAGTACAGGAACACACCTGTTTCTTTGGGAATGGGTCTGGGGCCAGTGACCACGTAGACGCGGTAGCTAGGTTCCTATCACGTGGATATACCTGCTGTTTCAGTGGGAACTAAGAGTTCAGGGACACACCTGTTTTTCCAATTAGCAGTGAGGCAAATATGAAGAAGTTAGGACATTGGAAGGGGGCTAGGTAGGTACTATAGGCCCAGAATGAAGTTAGAATATTGGGGATGGGGGCATTTTATAAGGATTCCATCAAATTGAGTAAATGACTAAACAAGCTATGACATGATCACAATGGAATACTATCGTGCTGTAAGAAATGACAAGCATGATGATTTAAGAAAAACCTGGAAAGACTTACATGAACTGAAGCATAGTAAAGTGAACCAAACTGTTGAGAACATTGGGAGAACATTGTACACAGTAACAACAATATTGTCTGATGAAGAACTGTGAATGACTTACCTATTCTCACCAATACAATGATCCAAGACAATCCTGAAGAGCTAAAGATGAAGTACACTATCCTCTTCCAGAGAATGTACTGTTATTGAATTGACTACAGACCGAAGCAGGCTATTTTTCACTTTCTTTCATTTATTTTTTTCTCTTATTCAGTCTTCTTGTACAAAATGACTAATGTGGAAATGCCTTCCATAATTACACATTTATAACTTATATCTGATTGCTTACCATCTCAGGGAGGGGAGAGGTAAGGGAAGGAGAGAGAGAGATAGAATTTGGGGCTCAAAACTTTAAATAAAATTGCTAATAAATTGAAAAAAATCAAATAAATATCTGAATTCAGACTCTCCTCCCTTCAATTCCCCCCCTCAAAAAAAAAAAAAACCACAAAGATACTGAGGTGGTTTGCCATTTCTTTCTCCAACTCAGTTTACAGATGAATAAACTAAGGCAAACAGATGTTAAGTGACTTTCTCAGGGTCACACAATTAGTAAGTATCTGAGGTTAGATTTGAACTGAGTATACTATCCATTGTCTAGGATTCTATCCTTTGCACCATCTAGCTGCCCTGCCTGGCACATAATAAGTACTTAATTTTATCTATTGGATTGAACTAGATGACCCATAAAATGGCTTCCATTTTTCTTCATTAGGATTATACATTTAGAGCTAAAAGTGACATTAGAAACCTTCTAATGCAATCCTTTCATTTTATAGATGAGGAAACTGAGGCTAGAAAGGTAAAATGACTCATCCATGGTCACCTAGCTAATAAGTGGCAGAAGTGGGACTCAAGCCTAAGAACTTTGCCACTAAATGAAATACTCTTTCCACTGTTTCCTGCTGCCTTGTAATTCTATGACCTCTATAGCCTTTTTCCTTAGATCCATATTAAGACAGAAATAAATATTCATCCAATCCAGTTTATGTCCCAACATTTTCTTTCTTTGATAATATTAACATACTAAAATTGACTCTTACCTTTTATCACAGTCACAGTTTAAGTTTTAACTTCCTCCCCTACATCAAACTATACAGCCAGCGGAAGAGGTAAGGAAATCATCCTGTGTCATCATTCTAAGATTTTGTTTTTTATTAGTAAACCTTATGCCAGTGCTTTGACAGCTTCTATGAAAACATAACCTAGGAGTGTAGGAGGACAATAAATCTTCCATCCCTTTAGAAAGTATATTTTAAAATTTTTAAATTATAACCAGTACTTATTAAGTCCTAGTATGTGCCAAATACTTTACAAATGTTATCTAATTTTATCTTTAAAACAGCCTTGGGAAGTATATGATAAGTCATCCTCACTTTGCAGGTGAAGAAACTGAGGCAGCTAAACTAAGTTTAGCCAGAGTTACACAGCTAGTAAGTGGCTGCAATTAGAATTGAGCCCTGGTCTTCTTGACTTCAAATCCTAACTTGACTAACAAATCCTAATTCAAAACTAACTGACATTTTTTATTAGCAATATATTCTTTACAGTTGATACTTAACAATGAGAAAAGTAAAAATCAAACAGAAATTTATAATAGGAAGTAGGTTTCAAAAAAGGATCACATAAAAGATACATTCATCTTTCTAGCACATGTTATTCATCTTTTATTTTCAAAGACCCAATGACATCATAATGAGTGATGTCTTGACTCCTATGTGAATTGGATTTTAGTGAGGATAACTGCACAGAATTATCAGCCTCACTGTCTCTTTCAGAGTCATCAGAGTGCAGTGATAAGACAAGAGTCAAGACAACCAGTGATAACCTGGGAAGAAATGAATGACCTCGGCCTCTTCAATGTTTTGCCAAGTTCTAAGCACTTCACAGTGCTTATTTCAGCTGCCTTCACGCTCATTGGAAGAAATTGTTTTTTGTCTGCCCACTCCATGGAATTTTTCTCGTGCTTGAGGAGATCTCTAATGGGTTTAAAGGCTTTTGGTTACCCTTAGCCTGGGTTAGCTCTGCTGAGATGGTTTTACTGAGGTGTGGCTGCTCTGCATGCTACAGCTTCTTGGAGCCACAGGTGATATAATATTACATATATTATATTCTAGAACATAATGAATATAGAAGGTCTCAAAAGTTGGTAATCAAGGACAGAACCAAGAACATGGAACTGGGTGAGCAACACAAAGTGATATAGAGGAAAGAAAACTGAATCTGAGTCAGTTAAAGGCCCTGGAATCAGGGATGTGCTGGAGCCAGCTAAAAGAGAGCAAATTGTTAAATTGTCATTATCAGCATTAACACATCAGAAATCAGTAAATGCTACAAATCAGGAACTGATTAATTGTTTTGTTGATATCCAGACTTGAAAAAGTGATGGAGAAGTTATTAATAATGCAGACTAAATTTAAATTATATCCTGAATACATTTTTGAAAGCCTGTTTTAAAATTACTTATCTGCACAGCCCTGCCTAGATTCTAGCCCCAGCTTTGACATGTCCTGTCTGTCTGCCCTCAGGCCATTTTACCTCATGGGGTCTCATTTTCCTCATCTATAAAATGAAGACACTAAACATGACAATGACAATATCTAAGACATCTTCTTGATCTATAGTAAATCCTCTTAGATACTAGCAGAGTCTAAGATATTTCCATCAGTCAATAAATAGTTATTAAACTCCTACTATTTGCTTGGAACTGTGGTAAGTAGTGAGGATACAAAGAAGGATGAAAGACAGTCTCTGCTTTCAAGGAATTCACAGTCTAATGGGTGACACAATATTTGAGCAACTATCCACAAACAAATGAATGCTGGATCAATTGGGGATAATTGATATGGGGAAGCTATGGAATGAAAGGGGATCAGAAAAGGATGATTTCATGATTAAAAAAAAATAAGAGATTTTAGTGGGGATTTGAAATCAGGAAGTCCCAAAACCAAAGATGAAGAGAGAGATAATTCTAGGCATGGGGGGGGCAATGAAAATGTTCTGAGTTAGGAAATGGAGTGCGAAGAACACCAAGAAGGTCAGTGTCATTGAATTGTAGAGTACTTGGGAGGGCTGGCAGGCAAGGGGACAGGTTTTGAGAGTATACAGAACTACACACTTTCACTTCTATATTGTTCTTATACCACGTTTGTTTTCATCTTTTTTTATTGCTCTTTGATCAATTTAGTCAGAACTTAGAATCTAGTCTGTAAGCTTCATGTGGGTAGGAACCATTTTTATTATACTACTGCTACTATATTATAATATGCATAACTATATATGATATATAATATATGATATATAAAATATGATATATAATAAAACTATATAAAACTATATAATATGTAACTAATGGAATCTCCTTGAGGACAAGAACTATTTTACCTTTTGTCTTTCTTGCTATCCCTAGCACTAAGCAAGGGGCCTTTCACATATCAAATACATAATAAATTTTTTGATTAATTGAATATAACGACACCAAATGCAATAACATTTATGTAGTTCTTTAAAATTTGCAAAGTAATGTTTCTATAATATCTTAAAGTAGGTGTTCCTATCATATCCATTTTATGGATGAGAAGATTAAGGGTCAGAGAGTTTCAGTGTCCCAAACTGGGTAACTTTCTTAGAAGCTAAATCATTGTCCTACACTTAGGTTCATTGAATTGAATTAAATACTTACTATTTATATGACCTTGGTCAAGTCACTTAATACTCTGTAACTCAGTTTCCGGATACCTAAAATAAGACCTCCCAACTTTAGACATGGAAGAGACCTTAGAGGATGAATTCAACACTCCCATTTTCAAATGAAGAAACTGAGGCCAAGAGTGATGAGTTGACTTGACCAAAGGCACATAAATAATAAGTGATGGAAGACCCCTGAACCCGAGGGCCTGAAATTGGCCCCTCAGGCTCTTTTTTTTTTTTTTTTTTATCCTCAGGCTCTTTCTAATTCTACATTTATGAATTGCATTCAGTGAACAGAATGGGGCACCCAGTCCCTTTCATGGAACCTAGTTGGTATGACCCTACAGGAATAATATTTTCTATCTTACTCAGCAGAAATATACACTTTGCTTACTTTTCTACCAGTTATTCCCAAACTGATTTAAATGAGGCCATCAATTAATTTTCTGTTTAGTCTGAACTTCATTGTCCTTTAACGGATGTCTTTCTTTTCACAGGCAAAGAATACTATTCAACATCTTCAGAACTTCTTTTTTCTTAGACCACACTTGACTATGCTCAATGACTCTATGTCTAATTAAATAGATAGATCATCCCCCCAAGCCAAGAAAATATTGGTTCCCTTGTGTCTGGGAGATCTATTTCAATTAGTATTAAACTTAGTGGTTATTAATAAGGCTAACTCAAGAGAGCCTCAGTAATGATACAAACTGGATAACATTATCATTCAAGTAAACAATATTGGAGAAAACCAATGGAAGTTTTCATGTATAAGGTAGAACAGTTACTCTAATAACTTATAACTAATGCCCATTGATTGATAAGGTATCTGACTTTTACCTCAAGATAAGCATCTGGAAGATGTTCAGGGAAGAGATTTGTTCCAGGAGGAAATTTAACCAACAGGCATTATATGAATGAATTTATCTGGATACCTATTTATGTCCCTTACATCCATTAGCTCTAATAGACTAGAGATATGCAGAACATTATGTATTACTTCCATTCAGATCTGATTCTTACCTCAGCTTCTTGATCTCCTCTTGCCACCCATGATGCCCACTTCCATCTGAGAAAGGAAAGGGGAAGAATAGTTCTCTTATTGCCTAGGAGACCAGTCATGTGACAAAGGAGTGAAGAGGAGAAGCTTTGAATTTTTCCTGAAATTGAATGAGTGAGACATGCCTGTAGAATGTAAGCTCTTGAGGACAGTAACTTGTGTTTTTCTTGGTATTCTCAGCACCTAGGACAGTACCCAGCACATAGTAGGCACTTGATGAATGTGTGTGCTTGGTTTTCTTTTTAAGTTTGTTGCCCTAGGAAAAGGACTCTGAATTTTCTATATTACCTAGACAGGAAGTCAATCTTTTTTTTCTTTTTTGGAGGGGGGAGGGCAGAGCAATTGAGGTTAAGTGACTTGCCCAAGGTCACACAGCTAGTAAGTGTTAAGTGTCTGAGGCTGGATTTGAACTCAGGTCCTCCTGACTCCAGGGCTGGTGCTCTATTCATCATACCACCTAGCTGCCCCCAGGAAGTTAATCTTCAGATGATGAACACCTATAAATGAAAAAATTCGTGTTACTTAGCTTCTTACTTTTGTAGTTAATATAACAGAAGACTGACCTTTCAGTCTAATCTTTATGAGTACATACATAATATCTTATGTTTCAAAGCCTCTCTAGGGTACTTCCATTAACCAACATTAATAATACTCTGAAAACAGATTTCCTAGTTTCTTCCATATACAGAAATGCATTAGTGACACTATGTTCGTGTTTACAAGGATCACACTCATTGTACTTCTATTGCAACGCACTTATAAGTGCACTTATAAGATTTTACAAACTCAGGTTTTCTCAGTCCAAGCCCAGTGTTCTATCCGCACTATACAAGATTTCCCTTGAAATATCTTGGTGCATCATGATTGCATAAAGAATTCAACTTTGCAATACTTGGAAAACAAAAAGAGAAATACAAGATACTGTCCCACAAAAAGAGCTACTTTTATATGTATTTCCTTTGGAATTACAAAGTCTTCAGATGTAATTGTAACCTTAGCAGAAACCAATTGACCACAGTAGAAAGAGGAGTAGCTTTGGAGTCAAAGGTCCCAGGTTCAATAACCACCTCTGATTTCTACTACCTAGGTGACCTTGAGCAAAGCACTTAGATTTCCTGCGGCTCAGTTTCCTCATCTATAACCTGAAAAGGGCTGGACTAAATGGCCTCTGAAATCCTTTCCAACTTTAAATCTGTCATCTAGGAGGAGATGATAAATTGAGGGGAGTGAAGAGGAAGGACTGCTTTAGACTTCAACCTAATCCTATCAACTACATTTGAGATTATCTTATGGAAATGAGAGCCATTCTGCTGGAGAGCTTGGAAAATCACAAATGCTAGACTTAAAAGTTCTCCATTAATGCATTAATTGCAATTAAATCTGTACTTTAACCACTCCAGCAGTCAACATGACTAGTTCCTGTCTTCAAAGAATTAAGTCACCACAGCAATACTGATTTTATGTGTATGTATATATTTATACATATATATGTATGTATATGCACTTCCAGGACATTTCAAGCTTCCCCTGATACCCCATTAAGATGCTTTGTTGTATTACAAATAAAATAAAATGGGATCAAAGATCATCTTAAACTTATTATGATCAGATATTATAAATGCAAATTGTCTGCTATCCACAGAGTGGTAGTTAAATATCCCCCTGCAGTTTTCTATTACTTATGAACAATTTAGAAACAACAGCCACAATTTTTAGTCCTTCTGTAAGGCTGTCTCCAGCTTGCAGGTATGGCCAATGAGCCGTATCTTGAGGAAGGACAGTTAAGAAGTGTATCAGCAATGCAGTATTCACAATGCCTACAGTAACTATAAATATGCTGATATAGTTATTAATCA
>CM053588.1:278798528-278826143 GCA_028646515.1 Pseudochirops corinnae
GCAGCCACTGCCTCTGACGCCGCTTCCAGTCCGCACCGCACAGAGACTAGCTTGGCTCCGGCGTTCTCTTGCTCCACCCCTTCCTGCTACATCAGCAAGCTCAAGGGGCGTGGAAGATCTTCAAATCCTAGTATCGTTACAAGAAGACAGACTAGGATCCAAATGTTTCCAGTTGTTTGTGCTGGTTTGCTGTGGTTTCCATATTCACCTATTAAGCACCCTTACTTGGAGATTTTGAAAAGATTTGTCCTCGGTGGTATATTTTAATTCCTCTTACTAGCTATCAGTGTGATCAATTCACTGTTCAGCTGGCATCCTTCCATTGAAGGGCCGCTCTGTTTTCTAGGCAGCCTTTTGTGACAAACACTGAAAACAATCTCTTTGGGGCCAATGAGGGGCTTAAGAAAGGCCTCCAGAGTAAGAATGGTCCTAATCAGAGAATGAATACTAAATTTGACTTCAAGGTCATAACTCATAGGATAAAACATTTGACTTGGAAATACTGAGTAAAATATGCAGACAACGACTGACAATGGAAACGTGTCCCTTCTTATTTTGGCCATAATGATTTGACAATTCAAACCGTTTAAAGCTGTTACTCGTCCAGGTGCTACTTTCAGTTTTATAAGACTTTTTCTTCTAATGAATTTAAAACAATGTCTTTCACATTGTAGATAGTTAATAAATGTTTATTTGCATTTGAATTTCATGTGTTTAATCTCAAGTGATGAAGCTAAGACACAGGTCAGCACTTTGCTAAAGAGGCTTTAAAGGCCCAGGGAGGTTAACAGACTTCCTGGTGGTAGACAGATGGAGAGGTAGAACAATGATTCGTAGTCCAATTCTCTTGCTAATAATACAAAATGATTTTAGTCTAGTGGAGGCATGTCTACCGAGAGCAACAAAGCCGACACCTGAGAATTTGTGACTCTGGTCTTTTTACCAGCTTTCTCTATGTACGCTTTTTCAAAGAACAGTGGATTTATATAACGACCACTGTAATCACATACAATTAGTATATGTGTACGTGAATGGTGGATGTATCTAGAGGGGTGTTCTCAAACTCAAACGGAAAAGGGGTTCACTGATCCATACCTAAGGAAATCTGTGGGCCTCATCGCGATGCAGTTTTAAATGCGATATTAACTATGTTATGTTGTATTTTCATTAATTTTGTTAAACATTTCTGATTACATTTAATCTGATCCTGGTGCCCTTTGGACACTACCAGCATGCCACACGTTTAACACCTCTGTTCCACTATTTACCACCTATTTCTTTTACTATCAGAGGAACAAGGTAAAAACTGACTTTTCAAGAGGGAAAGGGATTAGTCAATTTATGTACAACTGGTGTAAATTGGGAGGAAGGTAAATAAGAGAAAGATAATGGGCATTGGTTTTGGGGACTAATGACTTAACAACAAGTTGGAAATTGCACTGAAAATGGGAAGCTGAAACGGGATATTATGCCATGTGGGGACTGTGGGAGGAAATCAGGATATGTAGTCTAAAGAAATGAAGACTCAGGGAAATAGTGAAAGAACAGCACAACAGAGCATTAAAAAATCAGCCTAACTACTCAGATCTGGTTCTTTACCTAGTAAGAGTGAGGATCATGCCCAGGAAGTGAGCAACAGGGAGAACAGAAGAGCAGTTTGACATGGGAGCTTTGGCCAAGGGGCTTATGATCAACTGTCAGGAGACGAGAAAAGAAGAGACTGGAAGAGAGAAAAAGAAAAAAAAAGTGAGGAAAAAAAGGAGACTTCTAAGAGGTCACTGTAAATCAACAGATATAAGAGCAGGAATGGAAAATTCTACCTCAATTAATGTGGATGTCAGTGGATAGAATGCCAGGCATAGAGTCAAGAAGAGACAGCTTCAAGTCCAGCCTCACATACTTAGTAGCTGTGTGACCCTGGACAAGTCACTTAACTCCGTTTGCCTGGAAATGACCTGGAGAAGGAAATGGCAAACCACTCCAGTATCTTTGCCAAGAAAACCCCAAATGGAGTCTTGGAAAGCTGAACATGACTGTAAAACAACTGAACTACTGACAACAATCTCTCCACTGAAACAATCAATGAAAGATTTGATCTAGGACCTAGATTCTGGTTTGGGAGAAGCAAAGTATTTTGAGCATTGAATAAAATCATGTGACACCATACACTAATGCAGGAAACATATTAGGATGGATTGAAATAATCAGTCCACCCCTGGGCCTTTGTATACTAGAGCTGCATATCCGAGTAGGAACATTCTAGCAAAGTCAGGAGGAGTGTCCTCAGAGGGGTGTTAAAACATTTACTAAACAGCTAGCATAGTCTAGAGTAGAATCTATTAGACTGTGCTAGATTCTGGATACAAAGCCCTTGAGGAATAATAATTCTATCACAGGAAATATACAAAACGAAAATTATATTTTACTTTTTGGTAATCATATTTAATATCAAGTGGCAGAGCTTAGGAAGATGTGCATTCCAGGCATGACAGATAGACAGCTTACACAAAAGCACAGACAAAGAAGGTGGTATCTTGTGTGAGCAAATCAATCAGGCAATTTGACTGGACTGTGTGAAGAAGAAGAATGGGAACAGGTCTGGAAAAGGTGGCTTAAAATCTGGTTGGAAAGAACTTCAAATGCCAGACCAAAGAATTTGTATTTTATCCTAGGGGCAACAAAGAGAGTCATTGGAGCTTACTGTGCTGGGGTGTGGAGGAGGGGGAGGGGAGGGGGGACGTGTTAATATAGTGAGACCTGGGCTTTAGGAATAGCACTTTCACAGCTATTTAGAAGACAGATTAGAGAGGGAAGAAATTTGATGCAGAGAAATCAATTAGTAGACTACTGAAATAGTAGAGAGGAGAGATTAATATCTGAACTAGGTGATTCCATACCTCAAAACTTAGAAAGGAAAAAAATATATATTATATATGTGTGTGTGTGTGTGTTTATGTATGTATGACCCTAAAACAATAATGAACACTAAGAGTTACCAGAAATGGGGAAAATATTTACTAAGAAATATTAAGAGTAGACTTTCAAGGAGGATCACAGAAACTGGAATGCAACATTTGTAAAACTAGGAATCATGAATCTAGAATTATCTAATAGGCAAAACCCAGTGAAGAAGAAGGTTAGTTGAATAAGATTCCACCCAGAAGAGGCAAAGAGATAAGTAGCTAGTGGGAGCTAGATGGATTAGTGAATATCTAATGATTCCAGCAACTAACCCTAAAGGAATTCTACCAAGTCTTGAGTTTAGCCTTATCTTATCAATGATAGATTAGTGGATTTAATGGTGACTGGGATTTGTTTACTCCAGCCAAGAGAATCAAGCTCCTTTTTTTCCATCTCAGTATAAAACCAAAGGAAGCTAAAAATCTGTGGGGCATCTTGAGGCTAGCTAGATAAAGTTAACTCTAACTGCTTACTTTCCACCAGCCAGAGGAAAACATTGGAACAATGAAATAAATATGCGTATGTCTTTTTTGTATTTTCTGGTATTAGTTATTCACATGTTTGTATGTTAGTTTGGTGAAATGAGTGTGAAGTTTTGTCTTTGTTCCTCAAATTCACAAACCGGTTTACCACACCTAACATGGTTATTACAGGTTCAAGATTGGTATTGGAGAATGCAGAAGATTTTTCAGAAGTTTACCCAGACATGAATTTCAAGAAAGTCTTCAAATCACAAACAATGTCACACAAGCTTAAAAACCTATTTAAAACAATTCATACTTCATAGAGCAAGATTAAACAGTTTCCAGTGTAACCTATATACACTCTTATTCCAAATCCTATTCCTACTGATTAGACAGGTGTCCCAGACATAATTGCATCTTTTTCTTAGGATTCTAAAGAGAGCCCTAAGCAGTCAGGGGGAATTTTGTAATCCCATCAGGCTAGGTCCCCACTGATTTGCTTCCCTCCAAGATGGTCAGTTGTGAATCAGCTTAGTCAATCAATTTTAAGAGTTTTAAAAGAGGCTGTTTTTAAAGGTGGTGTGTTAAAACCAGGTAGTGCAAAATATCTCCCCTCCACTCACAGTCTACATGACATACCTTCCCCCATATACAGGGGAAAGTGTGCTTGAGCTAAGAAAGCTTATGTGGAAGAGGGGTAATTCATAGCTCCTCCTGATAGAAGTTCTTTTTTTCAAATTTTAGGATGCTCAACAAGTCGTCCTTAAGCAAAGGGAATCTATGTCCCTTATACCCTTGGCTGCCTATGCAGTCATTGATGTCTCAGGGTGGAGGACATGATGATGATGAGAAGTCCAAAATCACCCAGACCCTTTAAAAACTGAAGACTTCCCTCCAACTAATGGGAGGCTGTGGGGCAAGGGAAAAGAAAGAAACTGGCCAAGGCCGGGTCACAGTCTTTCCTTCCCCCTCAGGTGATTTCTTCTCAGGGTGTTCAACTAGAATGCCATTTCATTTCATTTCCTGGAATGACTCCTTTCTCAATTCAATGGAATATATATATAGATGAACCTTGGACTGTGACCAACTTCCCTCAGTCTATCTGACCACTGCCCTTAAGAAAAGTCACACAGCAGCAATTCAAAGTACTCGTACTTGGTTTAAAGATTATGAATGAGTGAGTGAAAGAATAAGATATGTTCTCATCCTCTAAAATGGGGCTGAGTGTTCTTAAACTAACAAAAGAAATAAAAAAGATTATATGGACTAAATCAATAGACATTTCAAATAGGTATTTCTGAGAAACAAGCAAAAAAGCATGAAAGACATAAGAGAAGGTAGTTTAATCACAATAGAAAGTTCCTATATTTGATAAAGGAAAAATATAAACTAATGTAACCTATGACGTTATTATCATAATAAAATAATGCGCTTAAAATGATTATGTCAAATTTGGATTAATAAAAAAATAAGCCCAAAAGCAATCTTTTGTTGTTGTTGTGTTTCTCTAGTCAGTCCAGCAGTGACAAAATAAGCATTTATTAAGGGCCTAGTATCACAGTCACTGGGCAGTCAGGTGGTACAGTGGGTAGAACACATGGCTTGGAAGACCTGGGTTCAATGAGACCTCCAACACTGACTAGCGATGTGATCCTGGGCTAGTCACTTAACCCTATTTACTTCAGTTTCTTCTCTGTAAAATGAGCTAGAGAAAGAAATAGCAAAACACTGTAGTATCTTTGCCAAGAAAACCCCAAATGCAGTCATGAAGAGTTGGATATGACTAAAAATAAATGCAAATCACAGCATTATGATAAGCATTGGGTATGCAAAGAAAGACAATAGTCTCTACTTTCAGGGAGTCCACAATATAATGGAAAGAGCATGCAAAAAAGAATGAATAGATGAAATATGTATTTAGGATAAATTGAACATAATATACAGAGGGAAGCCTTAGTATTAAGGGATTAAGAAAGGTTTTTATGTTGTTTGTTTGATTTGGAGAAGACAGGGTTTGGACTGGGAATTGAATGTAGCCAAAGAAGCCAAAATGTGGAGATGATGAGGATGAGCATTCTAGGCATAGGGGACAGCCAGTGACAATTCCTGGAGTACATTGGCAAGCAAAGAAGTACTTAGTGCCTTGTTTCAGCTATTTAATTATTTAGCACCTTGTTTCAGTTCAAATTTCTTTTGAGTTTTGTCCATGATTATATCAAGTCTTGGTTAAGAAATAGAACTTGTGAAAGCCACAGTGGGAGGGACTTGCCACAGACAGGAACAGGAAAGGACATAAGAGGTGGGTGGAACAGGGAAGAGTTAATGACCATATATAAGGAGAAGCCCAAGCTGGGAAAGAGCAGAATTGAGAAGGGAACACTTGTGGTATTGGCACTCTGTTTATCTTTTCTGTCAGTGCTGATTTTTGTCTGTGATACTTTGTATAGAAGCCCTGGGACCTCTGGAAGCCCTGAAAGAGTATTTTTCTTGTTTTTTGTTTACAGAAGTCCTGGAGAAGGGTTTTGGAGGTCCTGGGACTATACTGATGATTTCCGTTGAATTCTCAGACCTTGTTTGTGGATCTGTCTTGAGTTCTCAGACCTTGTTTGTGGGTCTGTAGTGGTTTCACAGGCAGATAGTAAATTAATGATGGTGCCAGCAATGTGTCATGAATGTTGTTTTGGCTCTGTTAAGCTTTGTCTTCCCAAAAACAGAAACTGTGAAGGATTTGAGGCAAGCCAGACACTGAACTTCAATATGGAACTGAACAAGTAACTGGATGAGTAGCTGGATGAGGTACTGAGAGCTGCCTATCTTTGAATCCAGATGACAGTTGGGTAAATTCAGGCAAAATCTGGGACCATGGAAGAGGAACCATGGAATCTGGGAGCCAGCCTTGAGGCAAGATGAAAAGACCTCTCCTTGAGTACTTAGTGCTGACAGAAGATCATGATTTACTGTGGCCTAGGAGTAGAAGAACTTTATCCTCTGTATCTTGTACCTCTCAAGGATCACCAAGTTAAGGATGATGGAAAACTAATCTCCAATCAAGAAGAAAGAAGACTTTTTGACTGGGAGATTAAGACAATGTGACCTAGGGGTGGAGAACTTTGACATTTGAACTTTGTGTCCCTTAAAGAGGCTTGCTACTTCAGGATAATTTAGTTAAGGACTTACCGAATGATAACTTTTGTTTCAAACTATGCGGCCACTTTAGCAATAAGTTGTTATGTTGTAACATTGTGAATGCTGTACTTTGTTTTCTGTGAATGTTTTGCTTTAGTTTGCTGCTGATAAATAGAGAGTTCACTAGACTATGTGATCAGAACCTTAAAATTGTTGACAGCAACAGTCCTCTGAAAAGCTGCTTATGCTTGGCTTTACATGGAGTCAAGAGATAGAGTGTCTTATGCGAGCAACCCCAACAGGAAAAATCTACTGGAGTGTAGATGATGCGGGAGTTAAGTAAGATGTAAGAAGAGTGTAAAGGTAGGAGGAGGGCAAGTTATGAAGGCTTCTGAATCTCAAAAAGAATTTATATTTTATCCTTTAAATAATAAGAAATCATTCCAGTTGATTGAATAAGAAGAAAAGGGGATGGGGGGGGGGGCAGAGCCAAGATGGTGGAGTAAAAGTAGGGACTTGCTTGAGATTTCCCCCAAACCCCTCCACATATGTGTAAAAATGACTCTAAATAAATTCTAGAGCAGCAGAGCTCACAAAATGACAGAGTAAAACAAATTTCTAGCCCAAGACAACCTGGAGGGTTGACAGGAAAAGTTTCTTGCACTATTCTGAAAGAAGAATGTGATCCAGTGTGGGCCACACTGGCACAAACCAGCCCCAAACTAGGCCTCAAGGGAATGTATCATTGGCAGCTGCAGCAGTTTCCAGACTTCTCATCCCCAAAATGCCAAAGATGACATAGAGGGTCAGTAGGAAAGATCTGTCAAAGTTGTGTGAGAGAGGAGTGTGGTTAAGCCTGAGACTTGAGGCAGTGGTGGTGGTGGCAGCATCAGTTGCCATTTCTGGAGTTCTCAGCCCACAGCCAATAGGAAGATCAAATGGCTGATCAGAGAGGGATTGCAGGGATCTCTTTGCTGGCACTTAGGCTGGATTCTCTCACTTTGCCCATGCTTTGATCTAGGCTATAGTCCTGGTTGGTGGTCCTGGGGTGAGGAGGAGCACTTGCATGGTGGACCTTATGACGGAAACTTCTGCACAGTTCCAAGGCAGAAAAGAGTGCTTGTGATCACTCACAGACCAGAGTACAAACCAGGAGAGGAGAAAACACCTCTCCTTTCATCATACCACCTTAGAAGAGCTGAAAATTTATAGGACCCTTGAAGTAGCTCTAAAAAAAGTCATGCAAAACCCCTGAAGTTTGGGAAAATACACACCCCTCCCCCACTGGAAGCAGGGTCCTACCTTGACAAAGAACTAAAAAGTCAAGTATTTGACTGGGAAAAGGAGTAAACAGCAGGGAAAAGCAACCTCAGTCTATAGAATCTTACTTTGGTGGCAAAGAAGATCAAAACATATAATGAGAAGATGGCAAAGTCAACCTCCTGCATCAAAAGCCTCCAAGAAAAGTATGAGTTGGTCACAGGCTGGAAGAGCTCAAAAATAATTATGAAAATCAAGTAGAAGAAGTAGAGAGAAAATTGGAAAGAGAAACAAGAGTGATGCAAAAAATAATCACAAAAAACAAGTCAACAGCTAAATAAAGGAGACCCCAAAAATGCCCAAAAAAATAACACCTTAAAAAATAGACTAACCCAGATGGCAAAAGAGACCAAAAATCCAATGAGGAGAAGAATACTTTAAAAAGCAGAATTGGCTAAACAGAAAAGGAAATCCAAAAGCTCACTGAAGAAAATAGTTCCTTCAAAATTAGAATGGAGCAAATGGAAGCTAATGACTTCATGAGAAATCAAGAAATTATAAAAGAAAACCAAAAGAATGAAAAAATAAAAGACAATGTGAAATATCTCACCGGAAAAAAACAACCAACTTGGAAAATAGATCCAAGGGAGATAATTTAAATTACCTGAAAGCCATGATAAAAAAAAAAAAGAGCCTATACATCATCTTTCAAGAACTTATCAAGAAAAACTGCCATGATATTCTAGAACAAGAAGGTAAAATAGAAATTTAAGGAATCTAGCAATTACCTCTTGAAAAAAGATCCCAAAAAGAAAACTCCCGGAGTATTATATCCAAATTTCAGAGTTCCCAGGTCAAGAAGAAAATATTAAAAGCAGTCAGAAAGAAACAATTCAAGTATTGTGGAAACACAATTAGGATAATGCAAGTTTAACAGCTTCTACATTAAGGGATTGAAGGGCTTGGAATATGGTATTCTAGAGGTCAAAGGAGCTAGGATTAGAAATAAGAATTACCTACCCAGCAAAACTGAATATAATCCTTCAGGGGAAAAATAGAAATTCAATGAAATATTGGACTTTCAAGTATTCTTGATGAAAAGACCCCAGTTGAATAGTAAATTTGACTTTCAAATAGAAGACTCAAGAGAAGCATGGAAAGGTAAACAAGAAAGAAAAATCAAAAGGGACTTATTAAAGTTGAACTGTTTACATTCCTACATAGCAACATGGCATTTGTAACTCATAAAACCTTTCTCAGTATTAAGGTAGTTGGAGGGAATATGTATGTATGTGTCTAAGTATGTATGTATCTATGTATCTATGTATGTGTGCATGTATGCATATATACATATCTACACATATATACATATACACACACATATATACACACACAGAAAGAGGGCACGGGGTCATCTGAATATGAAAGGATGATATTTAAAGACTAAAATTAAGGTGTGAGAGAGGAATATATTGGGAAAAGGACAAAGGGATAGGGAGAATGGGGTAAGTTATCTCACATAAAAGAAGTAAGAAAAATGTTTTTACAATGGATATGAAGCAGGAGGAAGGTAAGAGGAAATGAGTGAACCTTACTCTTGTTGGATTTGGCTTAAGGAGGGAAAAACATACACACTCAATGGGGTATGAAAATCTATCTTACCCTATAGGAAATTAAGGGGGAATGGCATGGGGAGGAGAAGGAAGACAATGAAAGAAGGGAAGGCAAATTGGAGGAGGTGCTAGTCAGAAGCAAACACTTTGAAGAGGGACAGAGTCAAAGGATAGAAAAGAATAAATGGGAGGTAGGATAGGCTAGAGGGAAATATAGTTAGTCTTTCACAACATGACTATTATGGAAGTATTTTGCATGACCACACATGTATAACCTACATTGAATCCTCTGCCTTCTCAATGTGGGTAGGTGGGAAGGGAGGAAGGGAGAGAATGTAGAACTCAAAGTTTTAAAAACAAATGTTAAAAATTGGTTGCATATGCAACTGGAAAATGAGATATACAGGCAATGATGTATAGAAATGTATCTGGCCCTACAGGAAAAGAAAAGAGAAGGGGATAAGAGAATGGGATGGGTGTGTTAGAAGGGGGAGGCAGATTGGGGGAAGGGGTAAACAGAATGTACACCATCTTGGGGTGGGGGAGGGGAAAGAGGAGAAGAAAATTTAGAACTCAAAATCTTGTGGAAGTGAATGTTGAAAAATAAAATAAAAAATGTATATGTTAAAAAAAAAAAGAAAGGGATAACATACATAAACTGCACCTTAGGAGATGAGACAAATAGTTCAACTAATCCCGGAGTAGGTGATAAAGAGGACACATGGACTGTAACAGTGTCACATGAGTAAAGAGGATGTATACAAGAAATGTTAAAGGTAAAATCCACAGGACTTAGCAAGAATTGCTTATCAGGAAGACAAAGAATGAAGAGTTGAATATGACTTTGGCTTAAAGTCTGGGTGTCTAGGAGAATGATGGTGCTCCCAATGGTAAAAGGAAAGTTCAAAGGAGGGGACAATTTGGAGAGAAAGAGATAATAAATTCAGTTTTGGATACGTTGAGTTTAAAATGCCTGAGGAACATTCAGTTAGAAATGGCCAATAGGCTATTGAAGGTGCAAGTCTGAAAGTTGAGAAAGGTTAGATCTGGATAAATAAATTTGAGAATAATCAGCAAAATTAATCTATGGAATTGTTGAGATCACTACATGAAATAATACAGAGGGACATGAGAAGAAGATTGAAGAAAGAGACCTAGAGGATATCTACCATGACTGAATGAAGCTCTAGCAGAAGAGACTGAGAAGGAACAGTCAGAAAGAAAAAGAACCAAGACAGAGTAGTACTGTGGAAACCTAGAGAGAAGAAACTACTAAGGAGAAGATGATCTACAGCGTGACAGTGTCAAATGCATCAGAGTGGTTGAAAAGGATGAGATTGAGAAAAGTTGATTAGTTTTGGTAACTAACAGGTAATTTGGGAGAGAGTAGGCATAATCCAGTGGTGAGCTGTAAGCCAGGCTATATAGAGTTAAGAAGAGAGCGAGAGCAAAGGAAGCAGAAGCATCAATTGTAGATGGTCTTCTCAAGGAGTTTGACCACAGGCAAGAGAGATGGGTCAATAGCTACCTGGGATGGAGAGATCAATGAGGATTTTTTTTGAGGATGGAGGAAACATGGTCATGTTAGTTGGCAATGGGGAAGCAGTTTATAGACAAGGAGAGACTCAAGATAAATGAGAGAAGGAGAAGATGAAGAGGAATAGGATCACTTGTGCAAGTAGAGCTTTTGGCCTTGGTAAGGAGAAAGTTACCTCTTTATGAGAGAAAAGATTAAAGAGGGAGATAGACACTGGAGGCATCTGAGTGATGTGAGATGAGAAAGCGAGAAGAGGGAGCTCTTGGTAAATGGTTTTAAGTTTTCAGTGAAATATGAGATGGTGTTCTCAGTTGAGAGGTTGGGAGGAGGAGAGAGAACCATAGAAGGTTTGAGGAGAAATTAAAAGGTTTGGGACAGTACCTGGGGTGAGTGGAATAGTAAGTCCGTTAGAAAAGTATAAAAGACTTGCTTTGCCACAGTAAGGACCAAGATGAGATTATGTAACAAATTTGTAGTGAGTGCAGCCAGCAGAACTTTGTGATTTTCTCCAACTTCATTCAACAGAAGGAAGAAAGGAGAAGGCTAATAAATGAAAACATAATAAATTCCTCAATAAAAAAAAATCGTAGAATGGACTGAAAGGCAAAATCCAACAATATTCTGCTTATAAAATAAACATTTAGCAAAGAAATATCTAAATAGATTTGGAATGAAAAACTAGTCAGGAAATTAAAAGATATAACCAAATTATCAAAACCTAGAGTGGTACTCAGGCAGTTAGTTGATACAGTGGATAGAGTTCCAGGTGTGAAGTTTTATCTTTGTGAGTTCAAATCTGGTATCAGACACTAACTAGGTGTGTGACCCTGAGCAAGTCACTTCACCCTGTTACCTTCAATTTCCTAATCTATAAAATGAACTGTAGAAGGAAATGGCAAACCACTCTAGTATCTATGCTGAGAAAAACCCCATATAGGGTCACAAAGAGTCAGACATGACTGAAATAAGTAACAACAACAAAGTGGTACCCGTGGCAGAATTTAATGCTGAAAATAATGCAAGAGATAAACAAGGACATTGACTTATGTTTAAAAGATTCTATATAAAAGGAAAGTGTATTCATCCTGAATAAATGAATCTAATGTTTACATAGCAAAATCCAAATAATTCTATAGGAAGCTCACAGTCTTGAAAGAAAAGGGCACCGTGGCTTTCACTTTTTCCAAACTTCTCAACATCCCCAGTCTCCAACAGACCTTACTAGATTATTACGGTCTCCCTAAATTTTCTTTTTGCAATAATGTATTCAAGGACAGTCAGCATTATTAGGATGAAGTACAGTACCTGGCTTTTTTTAATTTCTGATTTTATTTCAATTCTTATCTCATATAATCTGATATTTTACAATTCTCTTGAGCCAATGCTAATTTGGATAACAGTAGGATCAGTGTGACCCTATATCACATCTGCATGGGTAGATGTCAATAAAACAGCTGAAGGTGTTTATTTCTTTTGTTCCACACTGAGTTCTGCTTCTTCTGTATCCTGATTGTCTCTTAAAACATGTGTTTCTTATAGTAGTGATTTTTATAGTGTCCAAAGAACTGAACTGTACAGAGGGCTAGAATGAGAGAATAGTCATGGATAAGAATCTGCTCAGGTCTGAGAATAGCTACAGGGAGAAAACACAGGCTCCAGAAAATCATGTGGTTCCTGTGATTTCAAGGGAGATTGGCTTCAGAAGAGAGGAACAAAGATTATCATGGGCCAGTTGCAAGACTGTAGGAGAGAGAGACAGACAGACAGACAGATAAAATATATAAAAGAAGTTGTTATGTTCCAGGCACTTTAGTAAGCACTTGAGATAATAAATACAAACACAAAAGAGATTCTCTACCCTCAAAGAGCTGCTCTTCTAATGTGGGAAGCCAAGACACACAAAAGAGATAGGGTAAGCACAGAAAAGAATACTTGTGCCAGGAGCAAAGCTTCTGGGAAAGAAGTGAAAAGTCTAGAGAATGAGGGGCAAAGATGAGTAAAGGGGGGGAGGGGCAGGAAGTATGGCCTGGGAACCACATGAAATGTTGGTTTGCGCTAGGAATCTGCTAGTCATAAGACAGGACTTTAGCAAGGAGGCATCTTCAGGGTAAAAAGGCTGCTGTCCAGGGAGGTGAAATAAAAGTATAAATAAACCCCCAGGCCAGTGACTGAAGGTTGGAGCTGCAATTAAAGAACCATATGGTCTGGGCACCTCATGAAATGATGGTCTAGACCAGAAACTCATTAAGGTTATAGATTGCTGGAAGTGAAATGAAGAAACTCAGTATTTAAATATTTTCTCAAAAATGTAATTTTTGTGTAATCATGGACAAAACAACTTCTCAGAGCTAGTTCCTTCACATTTAGTTTGAGATTCCTTTTGAACATTCAGGTTAAGATATCCAAAACACTGGTAATGGTGTGCAACTAACTTAGAAGAGAGACTAGAGATGATACACAGACAGACAGACAGAGAAATAGATAGATATAGATATGATATAGTGATGTCATATCAACATACACATATATATCTGTTCTCTCTCTATGTATATATACACATACATATATACATATGCATATATGTATGCATATATATATAAACTGTGTATATATGTTTTACTTCCATATATATTCTCTAGAAAGAGTATTTTATCTATAATATATGATATACATCATATGCATAGAGAATAATTGAAATTATTTATCGAAGTTGATGAAGCCACTAAGATAATGTAGAAGGAAAAAAGCATGTTTAGTGGGCATGATCTGTTTAAAGAATCAGCAAAAGATACGGAAAAGTAACAGACATAGGTGGAGAAACAGAGAACAGTGTCACAGAAGCCTAGAGAAGAAAGTGAATCTAGAAGAAGAAGATAATCAACAATATTGAATGTTGCAGAGAGGTCAAGAATGGTGAAGATTAAGAAAAAGTCATTAGACATGGCAATTAAGAAATCACTGGTCATTTTGCAGATGGCATTTTTGGTTGAAGAATGAGGTTGGAAGCCAGACTGAAGAGGGTTTAGAAGCAAGGGAAAAGAGAAAAAGCAGAGGCACCTCCTGTAAATTAGTGCCCTTCTTAAGGAGTTTGGGCAGCAGCAGACTTCAGAAGCACCATAACCATGAATGTGGTCATTTCAACAGTTGTGTCTACAGAAGAATATAATTCCTTCACATTGTTTAGCTGAGGACTGAAAGTCAGGTTTTTAGGATTATAGAATAGCAAAGCCTGAAAGGTCCTAAGAGATCAATTGGCCCAGCCTTTATTTTACAAATGAGAAAATTGAGACTTGCAAAGTTAAAGCAACTTGTCCAAAGTTACATGTCTTTAATGAAAAAGCTAGGACTGAAACCCAGGTTTTTCTATTTCTGTCCAGCACAGTGTTTTCTAAAGAAAAAACGACACAATGGTTTCAGTACTGATTCTACCACTAGATAGAAGATAGGATGATGGGTCAATCACTTGACCTTTCAGAGTTTCACTTTCCTCATCTGTAAAATGAGGGGTTCAATCAGATGATCAATATGGTCTCTTTTATCTCTAACAGTGATTTCTATGGCGTTTAGTATTATAAAACCTAATAGAAGATTGGGTCTTAGAGACACTGTTATGAGTGCAGGGAAAAGGGCTTGCCACATAGTATACAGTATACAATGAGTCATAGTGAAAACAGTTCTAAATTCAAATATAAACTATCAATTTGGGGAAGAATCATAGCTATAAATAATGATAACAAAAATAAACCAATATCTTACTTATCTCTTTTTTTAAAACTTGAAAAATCATTTTTATAATTCCTTTAGATCAAGACTTTGGGGAGCATAGTATATGGAAAATAAAATAAATTGTAATATGATTAGAATCTGGTGACTTTATTATTTTAACAGAAGGAATTCTGTGGAATTACCCAAATAAATGGTGACCAAAAAAAATGTTAATAGTATTAATCAGAATCATTAAAAAAGTACCTAAGTCTAGCTTCTTTTCCACATTTAAATGCTTTCAATTGGAAAAAAACCATTATGGGCTGTGAAATTACCATGGTTTTCTAGCAAAAAGTGATCATTTAAACTATTGGTGATCAACTCCTAATTTAAATAGAATTTCAAAGATCTGCATCTGGTTCATAGTACACGGAGAAATAGATACTTGCACAGACCAACAGGGAGTTGCGTTATGAAGATTAAGCTGGTCCACAATCACCACATATACTGAAATAATTTGTGGTACTTGTCAACATTGTCTAATGGGGACCAATCATCTGGCAGAGGGGAAAAGAGGGCCACAATGACAATAGCTCCATTTGCCCTCTCCATTCCAATGATTTTATTCGAAGGATTAATAAGGGTAGGAAGACATTATGGTGGACCACAAAACGCAGAGGTGAAGATAAGGTCACACTAATGACTTTCTGAGACGATAGCAAGAGGAGGAGGGAAGACAAAGAAAACAATTTCAGAAAGAGTCTTTTAAGGGACACAAAACAAGCTGTTTACAGCAGCTTCTCTTTCCGCCACACTACTTAGTTGGATAGGTCAAAACCCTCAGTCCAAGAAGGTGAATCCTGATATACTTATCTTCATTTTTCAAATCCATAGGAATGTTAGACTCAAATCACAACTTTATCAAATGCCCCCCAGAGTGGATTTATGGGTAAGGGCCTGCCCTGAAAGAGGCTTCTTTTTTTTGATCCTGTGCTTAAAAGAACTTTGAAGGAAAATCAGAATATCGCCGGCCAGTCTCTCTCTCATGAAAACTGCATAAAAAAGGAAAGTGCTGAACACTCACACACACACACACACACACACCCCTCTACCTATCTGTCTATCTCATCTATAATATCTCTCCCCATCCAGCTATCTACATGTATGTATGTATATCTATACATGTGTATAAATATGCGCACATGTCTACAAACATGCATATACATATAATTGTGCGTATATACACACATCATATGTATTTGTGTGAATATATTTACATATAATTTTGGGGGAGGGTTCAGTAAGAATTCTGCCTAAAATTTTTGGAAAAGGTACCCTGTTCCTCAGAGACTCAGGAAGTCCCTTGGAAGACATCCTTGTGATGCTATACAATATATATGTAGAGACTCCAGGCTGACTGAGAGGATGATGAAGATGAAGACCAAGAATCTAGTGAGGATGATAATAACATTTACCTTGTACTTACTATGTGCCAGGTACCATATTAAGCACTTTTTGATTATAATCTCATTTGATCCTCATAACAACATTGGGATATAGGTGCCATTATCATCCCCATTTAATAGATGAGGAAATTGAGGCGAACAGAGAAAAAGTGACTTGGACAGTGTCACATAGATAGTAAGTGTCTGAGGCTGGATTTGCACTCACCTCTTCCTGACTTCAGGTCTGGTGCTCTGTCCACTCTAGCATGTAGCTTTAGAGAGAAGAGTGATACACAGGAGAGAAGGCTTGGATTTTGAATGAAAAAAGAGGGTTCTGGAGCTGCAGGCACATGAAGAAAGTGAAAATTCAACATGTTCATTGAATGCCAGTGTTTTCTGTTTCACCTCTCACTTTCTCTCTCTTCCACTTTTTTTTTTTTTGCTTTTTTTTGGAGGACAATTGGGATTAAGTGACTTGCCCAAAGTCTCATGGCTAGTAAGTGTGTCAAGTATCTGAGGCCAGATTTGAACTAAGGTCCTCCTGACTCCAAGGCTGGTGCTATACTCACTGCACTACCTAGCCGCCCCCTTCCACTTTTTTTTATCAAAAGACTTTCAACCAATCTGTAGTCAAATCTCCCTACACATAACTAGTATTTAGTGACCTAGAGCTATCCTTCAGATGACAACTTAAATCTGCCTGGGAGGGGTGCTGCAGACATATATAAGATTTAAATAGCTATATTAATAAAAGAAAGCTATAGATTTAATCTTTTAAATTTTATCCATTGCTTTTGGAATTTTTATATCACAAGTATCTTCCCATGTATTCCTCCATGTGCAACACATAGAATCCTTTTTTAATAAAGTTAATAATAATAATAAACTGGAATCATAATTTCACTGGTATAGAGAAATGCCTTCTACCAATATAGGACAGCACCTTCTCTATAACTTACAGTCTTAGAGAATTGACTCTGGAGGAGAAAGTGAGGCTGGTGACCTTGCACAGACCTACCTCACTCAAATCAAAGTCAATTGCAAGTCATGTCATCATTTTCCTGATGTCATGGTCCTCTTTGAAAACAAAGGAAAAATACAATACAAGTACATTGTGAGGTTAAATGACTTGCCCAGATCACACAGTTAGAATGTTTTGAGGTAGAATCATGAACCCAGGTTTTCTTGACTTCCAAATTATCTCTCTATTCATTACACCAGATGTGATTCCACAAGCCACAACACTATCAAGGAGGGGCAAGACTAAATTAATATAATTGGTAAATATTTAACAAAATGAACCAAAATACAATAGTACATAGATAATGTTAATATGTGGTTTTCTAAGTCCACATCTCTCTAGTAGGGATCCTAATTAAGTAACATCTGTCAATTCAGTGATATCATAAAGTATTATATGCCAGGCAACCTCTACTAAGAGAGAAATAGTTTCCCTCTTAATGCTGGAAACAATATTTCCCAGTTTAAGTTCAGCTCTTTATTGTGTATTCCATTCTTTTGGCTCTGTTCTCTCAGCTTTGTATCAGTTCATCTAGGTTTCCCTATGTTTCTCTGATGGCCTCACACTTATTGCTTCTTATGACATATCAATATTCCATTGCAATTATATACTATAATTGAGTCAGCTCATTCTTGAACACATGGACAACCACTGAGTTTCTGGTTATTGCTACTATGAAACCTGCTTCCATTAATATTTTGGTATACTTTCTAATTTTGTCCTCCTTGGGACACATGTTCAGTAATGGGACTAAATGTCAAAGCATATGAAATGTAGCAATTTTCTTACATAATTCAAAATGTTTTTCCAATGGTTGTACCAACCCACAAGACTATCAATATCATATCCTCTCTTCCTATAGCCCCTCCTGCATTGGCCACTTCTAATTTTAAAAATATTTTTCAAATGGTTGAATTCCATTTCTCTACCAAATGTTGTGCAGGATTTGTTTTCAAATGGAAATTGATATTATTTTAATGTTTTTATTTCTTATTTTTAAAAATCTCTGTCTTTTCATCACTTATATCTCAGGAAATGACTCAGTCGTGTATTTCTGTACAAACATATATTGTATACCATACAAATTTGCCATACAAACAAATATTGGATATCAGAATTCTATCAGATATATTTTATATTCTTAAGCATTTAAAAAAAAACTTTCAGGATTTCACGGGCAAGAATTAAAATTTTGAGGAACTATGGGATAAGGGAAAGAGAGCTTTTATGTCATGATCCAGGAACTACTTTTAAAGATAGGAAGCCAAGAATGAGAATATATAAGACATCTCAGGGGAAAATGATGTAAGCAGCAAAATTCCCCAGAGACTGGTGTTAGTACTCGTCTCGTTCAGCATCTTTGTCAATTCTCTAGAGGACTGAATGCATAGCTCTTCCAGGGAACTTATATATCTTTGTAAACAGCCAGGAAAATTACTGACTACTGTGGGAAAGTGAAAAGTAATGGTAAAAAAAAAAGAGAGAGATTATAAAAATCCAACTTTTATTTATAAAAAATGAATGATGCTGAAATAAATACAACTTAGGAAAGAGACCTGAGAGTCATGGAAGGTTGTTTCCCAAAAAAGTCAGTTCAATCTAAAGCTGTGACAAAACACGATTAAAAAAAAAAAGATTGGACATTGTCAAGGACATTGAAACAAGAGAAAAAAAATGCTACCTTACAATTGCATAGCACTTTTGAGTTATAAAGCTTTTCACATAAAATATGTCCATTGATCCTCACAGCATTACTGTGAGATGGTCAGACAGATGAAAATTTTACAGATGAAAAAATTCAGGTCTAGAAAAATTTGCTACTACACTGGTTATAAGCAGTGGAGAAAGGATTTGAACCTAGGGTTTCAGACTTCAAATCCACTGCTTTTTTCCCTACAATATGTGTAAAATATTTATTTTCAGTCCCTCCCCACAAAAAAAAATAAACTGACAAAGTACTTTGCATATTGATCTTTTGAATTAAAAAGTAACATGATACAGTGTGACTTGAAGGCACCTCCTAATGTCATCTCTTCCATCCCCTTGCCTCCAAGTATCACTGACACATACCCCATCTGGAACAGATAGGTTTCTATCAAGTTTTATAAATCTCCAGGGAGGGAGAATTAACATGTCCCCTTGATACTTCATTATACTGTTCAGCAGTCCTTAGCTTTAGAAAATGTTTTCTTTGTAAATGTAGTCCCAAAAAACCACATGTCATTCCACTCAAATGGTGTCTCAGAGTTGTCAACAAAGCAGTGGTCATGTTGTTCATACTTAAACCTCACAAACCAAGACCAGACATACCAGATGCTGTGGCTCTGAGTAACTCTCAATATCAGTTGACTTAAGCAAAAAATAAGTTCGCCTCTTCACTACAAACTCAAAAATAAAAAATCCAAAATTAACCATTTTTTTGAGCTTGAAAGTTTCCCAGATATGTACGTGTGGGCAAGGACGGAGGTTTTTGTCATTTTTATGCCTTTTCAATTGCTTTCCCCTGATTACAAAGTACCCCAGAGCTATTCCTATGATTTAAGGAAGCTAAAATGGCAGCCAAGTGGTCTAGTTGATAGAGGGCTTGACTTGGACTCAGGAAGACCTGAGTTTCAAATCCTGTCTCAGATATTTATTATCCAGGAGATCCTGGGCAAGTCACTTAACTTCTTAGGCTCCATTTCATCATCTGTTAATGAGTATAATAACAGCATCTGCCTCACAAGGTTGTTATGGGGATGAAATGAGAGAAGAAGAAGGAAGGAAGGAAGCATAGAGGAAGAAGGGGAAGGAGGCAGAGGAGGAAGAGAAGAAACAGAAGAACAAAAACAAGGAGAAATAATAATGATAATCAAAACTAACATTTTCAGGATTCCCTAAGATGTTCTTTCATCTGAACCTTGTAGCAGCCATGGGAAGTAAGTGTAATAGATATTATTATTCCTATATTATAGATGAAAAAATTGAGGTTAAGAGAAGGTTAGTGAATAGCCCACAATCACAGAGCTAACAAGAATCAGAGGTAGGATTTGAATATTGATCTTTCTGATTTCAAGGACATCACATTATTCACTACCGTACACAATTCCTCCAATATTGTAACTCCCTGTTGCCTTCACTGCAGTAAGACCCTGGCTGCCCCTTCATGTTCCTCTGAAATAAAGATCCTGAGAATGGAGTCACATAAAGGGAAAGCAAACCTTCATTTCATCTTACTTTCATTGAAAATATACCAAGGAGTAAAGGGATATTTTTCTGCTTGTTTTTCCTGTCTTCTGAAGGCCTGTGTTACAATGGCATGGTAGAACCCAGGTCTTTTTTTGTGCTATATGGTTTACAATTCTAATGAAATCTATGTACTTAAATATTGCATTAATGAAATAATCATTATGGGAAAGAGAGAGAGAGTGAGAGAGAGAGAGGAAGGAAAGAATGAAGGAAGGAAGGAAAGAAGGAAGGAAGGAACAAACAAATGAAGGAAAGAATGCTGTGAGTGTGTCTTTAGTTTCTAGCCTCAAAATTCACAGGTGTGATGCTTCCATGGTGAGATCGGATTGCTAAATTTTGCATTCCTGTCTTTTTTTCTTCAAAAAAAGAAAACACAGGGATATATCAAGTCTGGACAATATGTAGAGTATCTGACTCTTGGGATTCTAATTATCTAAGTGAAACCAGATGAATTGTTACCTATTTCCAAAAGAGGAAGGGGAGGGCAAGGAAGAAAGAGGAGACAAGGAGAGGACAGGACAGGACAGGACAGGAGAGAAAAGAAAAAGGGAAGAGAAAGTAACTATGCTTGAATAAATTGTTCGAGTTGCAAATTTAATATATTAGAGTATCTGAACATTGATTTTTTTTCTATCATTATTAAGTCACAGAGATGTACAATAACTAATGAAAGGGTTTTTTGCATACATCCATGAAACATGAATTAATAACAGCATATGGGATCTATGAATAAGAATAAAAGTATGTTTTTTTCTGACAATTTTTTATGTCTGTTATTCTTAAGTTTTTTCTTATGTTAGCTTTAGTTTGAACTTTTAGAAAATTAAGTGACTTAAGAGCCTCTACAAAAGAAGCCAGAACAATGCCATGTAAATACTCAGATACTCTGATGTCACAATCCCAAGGATATCAGGGTTACCTCCACAACACAATGAAGTATTTGAGGAGGATTTTTGGCCCAAAGTCAAGGAACCCAAATATGAGTTTAAATTTCATAAAATTCCTCATTTGAACTGGGGCAGCCATTAGATTGTAAGAAAAAAACACATGATCTTTGTGGAATATGCATCACAACTTGGACCTTCCTTAATGCTCTGATTGTCAGCTTTGAAAAGCTGCTAAGGCAAACAGTTCCACAAAGTATCTCGGGGTGACAATTTGTCTGCATCGTGAGCCCCTAAGCAGCAAGGGGCAGCCCTCCATGGAAACACTGTCCAGTAATAACCTTTGAGGTGTAGGAGGGGACTTGAGGGTTGAGGTGCAGTCTGTGTCAGGTGGGAATATATCTCATTGCGGCATTTGTCACAAAGGTCCTGCCCTTGGAGGATTCTCCAAGTCTCCTGTCCATGAGTGAGCAAGATAAGTTTTAACAAGGTGAAGTCACTTTGTAGCTACCTCACTTTAGAACAAAGATGTGTCCTATTACCAACAATGGGCCCCTGATGGGCAAGAAGGTCAGAAGAGAGGGCAGCACCGTGAATGAATTGAGAGTACAAGGAGGCTGTCACTAAAGACCCAGGCAGGACCATGCGGAGCAACTGTGTTCAGAGTAAAGCAGAGGATAAAAGGGCAAGCTTCGTCTCTGGCCAACAGGGAGCAGCAAACTACTGCAGTAGTCAGTCAAATAGTCCCCCTTGGGAGGAACAGTGTAGGGGACTCACTAAGAGAAACTCCCAGGGTTCCTATTACTAAAGGAATCCTCAGGCCCAGAATATCCATGACAATGTAGCCAGGTCTCTATCACAATCTGTTTGACTGAGTTTGGATTATTCTAGTTCAACTGCTCCAGAAGAAGGATGATTCTTTTCCTTTTGAACAACAACAACAAATATTTCTTTGACATTAAAACAAGCACCTTATGAGCGGGAGTTGGGACCAGCTAAGTAGGTTGTCTGGTAGAGAGCCATTCCCAGGTTTCTTAGTGGGGGTTCACACCTAATGTTCAGTCTTGCTATAACCATCTTTTATACAAGAATCACATTTAACAAACAAATGACTCTTTTTTTGGACTTTTGGCTTTAATCTAAGTAGGGCAATTTTTTTTTCCTCAAAGAACTTTTAAAAAGATAAGAGAAGCACTGTCAAACATTTTCTTTCATTTTTAAAGTTATTGTCTAAGGACTTACGATTGAAAAAATGCCCTTGATTTTATGAATAGAATCAATCATTCAATTTTGGGAAATGGTCGATATCCCCTAAGATTATCTTTTCAACAATCCGAAATACCAGGCAATGTTCTTTCCTACATAAGAAAATATTAAGGCTGTAACCAGACAAGTATTGAAGATTTTCAAAAGTTGGAAAAAGAGAGCTATTGCAGCATCAGAGAAATCATTTGAAACTAATTTTCAAATCTCAAAGCAGGGTCAGACTCAATATCCAAAGCCCGCATAAGAAAACCAAGCGGGGTCAACAACTGTCTGATATACAAAACGATGGGGATTACTTTACAGAGAATCTTTCCAAACCTTGTACACAAACTGCATTCAAAAACTCAGATAAATGGTGTCATATAATACTACAGGGAGAAAGAGAGATTCTCCAAGGACTGACATTGTAGCTGACATTCCAGTCTCCTGTGAATTCTGAATGTGTCGCTCAAAGAATTGAGGCCTACTCTATAATGGTGTGCTTGGGGACTAACCTAGCTCTGCCAGGAAAAAAAAAAAATTTTTGTATAGCATTTCAAAGTGGTTCTCCTCCCCCCATTCTGTTTCACTTAATTCTTTATCATGATAGCCTGTCACCAAACACAATAATTTCTGTGAAGGGCATAACTGTTAAACCTGAAATGTCAGTTAGAAAGCATAGGAATACAGTAGAGACTTTCTTATAAAGCTTGATAACCTCTTATTTCACACATTTCAGGAAGGGAACTCGTGAATTTACTATTCTTCTAGCATAGTAGCTTTTGAGGACAATAGAAGAAGGAAGTGTGTGTGAGAGGCAGAAGCCCACACTAGCACTTGTAAAAGTGTGTAAACTCAGTAGAATGCTGATGGGTCAAAAGATTTTGCAAAACTGTTTGCCAAGCTGGAGCAATAAAGAGAGTGCATGGAGGTGGGGATGAAAGGGGGTATTCCATTACTCCTCAGTAGAAGCACCAGAAGCAACTTTGTAGTGAAGCAAACAATGTTTCTTGTGTTCTTGTTTCTCTACGAAATAAATGTTGGTGGACTTATTTGGTTTATTTGGAAAAGGATGCTAAACTCTTTACTTTAGGATTGATAACTGGAAAACTTCACCTTCTGTGTCTAAATTGTTTTGAGGTCTGATTTCTTTCTAATTTTGAAATTTCTTTTGTCTTTTACAACAGCATACAATTGATATTCCACCTATCATATTCAAAATGAAGCGCGTACTGACTTTGTACAAATCCTAAAATTACAAAAAAAAAAAAAAAAAGGCAGAAAAAAAATGGAAGGAAGGAAGATGGAAGGAAGGACAAAAGAAAGAAAGAAAGAAAGAAAGAAAGAAAGAAAGAAAGAAAGAGAAAGAAGAAAGAGAGAGAGAAAGAAAGAAAAAGGAAGGAAGGACAGAAGGAAGGGAGGAAGGAAGGAAGAAAGAAAGAGAAAGGAAGAAAGGAAGGAAGGAAGGAAGGAAGGAAGGAAGGAAGGGAGGGAGGGAGGGAGGGAGGAAGGAAGACAGGAAGAAAGGAAGAGAAAAGGGGAAGTAAAGAAAGAAAATTATCCTAGTAGACATGGTGAGGTTTAGTGCAAAATCAGTCTTTCAATTCCTGATCAACCCAAGCCTCATGGCAATTTGACCAAGTCCAAGTTAATAAGTAATGAACAAATACAAAGCTATAAAGCTTTAGAAGAACTCTCTATTTTACTTTAACTGGAATGATATCAGTGCCTTAAAATGACTTCCTTTGTTTCATAACTACCGAAACTAAAACCCTAAGACATTCTATATATTCGTTACTTATTACATTCTAGAGTGCAAAAAAATCTAGCAGGCCAATATTTATTGATTGGCTTGATACAGAAACTGTAGCTTTCTTTCATGAAATGCAACACATATTTACTAATCAGTCACTAGTGGTAGGAGCTGGAGCTACTTCTCTCTCTCCCTTCCCCAGCCTATTTTTCTGTCTCTGTCTGTGTGTGCCTGTCTCCATCTCTCTCTGACACACTCTCTGTCTCTGTCTCTGTCTCTGTCTCTGTCTCTGTCTCTCTGTCTCTCTGTCTGTCTCTCTCTCTCTCTCTCTCTCTCTCTCTCTCTTCCCACCCCCCTTATACTTTGTCCAGATTTGACTGAACCAGCCTCACCTAAAGTTACATTTAATATACTTCTAGGGGGCTTTTGAACCCTAGTTTCATCAATCAAACAAACTTGAGTCTCTCTTTGTTCTCTCTTCTTCTCTATAGGTGCTACAAGATCCTCTGTTTTATTGCCTTTAAAGGATCACTTTTCAAGATTTAGAGAATGCTCAATAAGGAAGCAACATAAAGGCCTCATCTTTTTTCTCAACAGCACATCTACAAGTCAATTACATCTCAATTTTTCTAGCTCTAGTCAGACAAAGTCCAGATAGTCCACGATGAGCTCAGGGAAAAATATTTTGATACAGCTCCTCAGAATATTGAGGGACAAGTATACTCTGATGAAATTAAGCCTGATGTGACATCAGGATGGTGCCTCAGTCGCTGGTTAAAGAGATCAACATGTCCAATAAAAAGGCTTAATAATTGATGCATTCATAATCATAACAGTAAATTAAAATCATTGCAGCATAATGTACTGATAATATATTGTTGTGACTTTTAATGCAGCAAACATAGCATCATCATGCAACAAGAGAATAACTACAAGAAGCTCATTAAGATCTGATTTATAGAAAGTAATAATGTTTGCTATAATAGGGTACGTTCTAGTTGTCTGTTTTTGTCTTATCCCTCACTGGACTAGAGTCTCCCTGAGAGCAGGAATCATGTCTGTTTTTACAAAAACTCCATCAACAACCTCATTGTCCCATGACGTGAGGTTGAACAAAAACAAGGAAAATAAAGACAAAAGTCCCACACCTCCCATGATACAGAGGCTGCCAGACCCACTACTTAAGATGTTAACCTAAAGAAATGCACCAAGACAGGAAGATCCCTTCGGGGAAGTAGTAATCATAATCGTCATCATCGTCATGGTGGTTGTCATCATCTAGCATTTATACAGTACTTTTTGTTAAGCTTCTAGAGTACTTTATAAATATTATTACAACCCTGGGAGGTAGGTGCTAATAATATCTCCATTTTAGAGATGAGAAAATTGAGGCAAATAGGTTAAATTATTTTCCCAGGGTTACACAGCTAGTAAGAATCTGATGCCAGTTTTGAACTAACTTCCTGAATGAAACTCCAGGTCCAGTGCTCTATTCCCTGTGCTGCCTTGCTGCCTCTGTTAGAAATATGGGCAGGAGACAGCATGAAGAACTGATGGATTTATTCAGCTTTAAACAGTTTCTTTCTTGCATGTAAAAGAACTCATTTAGTGTGTGTGTGTGTGTGTGTGTGTGTGTGTAAACTTAATTGAAATGAGGTTCTTAGTAGGAGACTGTGGAGGTTTATACCAGCCCACACACAGATTACTGAACTCCTTTTAAACACTGCAAATCTTTGCATGTCATCATGACCCTCCTGTACAAGCTCATTGCAGGTGTCCAAATGTGGGAGCACCTGTGGATGTGCCTAGTCATGTCTGTTTTTGCAAGTATATGCTAGCATGATAAAAACCTTTTTTCTTAACATATTTTCTATTTCTAACAAATATTTGAGCATTGAAATTTGTTCTAATCCTCTTAACTTCTCAAACAACATTGCTAAATATTATTTGGGGCACTGTTGCTTTGACGAAGAGAGTTATGTTAAGAATCTGGACTTGTTTGCTGAGAGCTCATCCTTTTTTACCCAACCCATATTCTCTTAGATCATATTAAAAGAAATGACATGTCAAAACATGAGTGAAGGATAACTTCAATTGAAACAGAATGATAGAACTTTTTTTTGAATGGTCTCAAGAGAATTTTTAGTCCAACTTTTTTACCTAGTCCATGAATCCTCTCTGTAATATCCCTAAAAGTGGTTAACTACTTCTGGGCACCACATTTTACTAAGAGCATTGATAAGCTAGACTGTGGTTGGAGAAGGACACGCAGGATGGAAAGGGACTCAAATTCATGACCTATGAGAATCAATTGAAACAACTGTAGCTTGAGAAGAAGACTCAAGGGAACATGGCAGCTTGTCTTCAGGTATTTGAAGGTCCTGGAAGAAGATTTCAATTTATTTTCTTTTCTATTCAAGACAGAACTAGATTCATTGGGTGGAAGATACAAATAAGAAAAATTCACCTTCAAATAAGGGGGAAAAATTCTAACATTTATCGCTACCTGAGAGTGGAATGGTTTGCCTCATGAGGCAATGAACTTTCCTTGATTAGAAGCAAAAGATATCAAAGGAATTCTTTTTCAAGTGTGGGTTAGACTAAATGGTTGTTAATGTCTTCTCCAACTCTGAAGATGAGTGATTTTTATTTTTTTCTCTATAATCAGAAACATCATTTCACTGATGCTGAGTCACCTTGCCCAAGGCACTTGTTTTTGATGAGCCTCAGTTTCCTCACCAGTGCAAAGCTCAGCAGACTTAGAAACAGGAGAATTAGATTAAAATCCTGACCCTGCTACATCTGGGGTATATTTAGATACTTTTTTTTGTCTATATTTCCTTGACCATTTTGTGCCCACACTACACACTTTACTTTCTGCATTAATTTTTTTTAATTTAATTTTTTTTAATTTAATTTTAGTTTACATTATTCATTTCCACAAGATTTTGAGTTACATATTTTCTCCCCTTGTTTCCCCTACCGACCACCCCAAAACAGTCATCCCAGTGTGTCCCCCCCGCCCCAGTCTATTCTCTCCTATGTCACTTTTCATTAGGGCAGGATAGATCTCCCAACCATAGTGTCTGTGTATCTCAAGTTCGAGTTGGATGTAGTCAATAGTAATAATAATAATAATTGCATATATATACAGAGAGATATAGATATAGATTTATAACATTTGATTATGGAACTTTAGATTCTAGATTCTTTCTCTTTCTCCCTCGTCACCCACCCCCACTGGAAGGATAAGCAATAAAATACAGGCTGAACATGTGAAATTACGTAGAAACTCTCCATAATGAGTACACCACGGGAATCTGATTACATGTCCCTTCTTCCTATCCTGCCCCCCCCATCCACTCTCCACCCT
>CM053588.1:278826643-278855519 GCA_028646515.1 Pseudochirops corinnae
TAGCTTTAAGGCATTCTTCATGAGTATTGGAGCCCCTGGTGGGGGTGCTCTGGCTGCGCTCTCCTCCTCCCTCTCTCTCCCATGATCTTTCTTTTCCCCAAAGAGGGAATCTAGGGTTTGGTTGCTGTTCTTACTTTGCTTCTTATGCTTATTCTTACTCATGGTTGATCAGTCCGTGATTTTTTTTTTAAATCTCTGTGGGGCTCTGCTTCCAGAAGGGAAAGCTCTGTCCCAAATCGCTGGGGTCCTCCCAGCTGCCGTAGCTCTCAGGAAGGTGCTGGGACCCTTCCTACTTACTTCCAGTTCACTGGATAATGAAGACTCCAAGACCGAGGCCCAAGACAGTGCTCCAGATCCAGGCCGCTCAACGTGAGAGCACTGACCTGAGAACAATCGCTTAGTCCCGCTGCTGTCTGCAGGCCGCGGGTGGGAAGCTGCAATGCGGAGGCAGGTGCAAAACCTCTGCCTTTCACTTTTCCGCTCTGGAGGCCTTTCAGCTGGACTGCTTTTCTCACCTGATTTCGCAATTCCCACTGACCTAGTTCTCAACACTGCTCGTAGCTCCCACTAATCTGCTCACCGCTCCTCTCATCTGGCTGCCCCTGGGGCTCAGCAGCAGCTTGGCTGGTTTTGGTTTGCAGTGCTGATATGGTTCCTCGTAGCCAAGCTGACTTTAGTGGGAAGTGTCTTTATGTGCGTTTTTAAGTTCTAGGATTGGTTTAGAGTCCTATTTTATGGGTATTTTGGGGTGGCTATGTAAGAGCTGCGATATGTTGCTGTTGCTATGCTGCCATCTTGGCTCCTCCCCCTTTCTGCATTTATTAAATAAGAGGGTAGGACTAAGTAATCTTTAAGGTTACTCGTAGCTCTAAATCCTTTATCCTCATGTGTTGTTATAAATTGGGGAGGGGGTGAGAGGTCAGATACAAGAGAATTGGTTCTATCTGCATTCTAGGAGAACAAGAATCACTGTCTGGGACTTTGTCTTATATGAGTGAGGAGAGCAAGAATGATTGCATAGTCTCAGTTCACAGCAAGCATTGACCCATTAGGAAATATAGTTCTGGACTCCACTGACTCAGTATATGCCTAAGAAATTTCCACCTGAGGCTATCCCTGGCACGGTCCATGTTCACAGTTTTGTGCATTTGCTGAAAGGTTACCTTCCTATTGAATATCATCTCCTGGGATTCAGTTCAGTGCTCTAGTCTGCCAAGATCCTTGAGGGTCCTTATTCAGTCATTCAGGTAGGTATAAGTACCAACTTTATGCCATCTGCAGATCTGCTGTGTACCATTCATTACTTTAACGAATCCCTTCATAAAAATATTAAAAACCATTGAGCCTAACACAGATCCATGAGGTCTTCTGGACATGTGCACAGATAACTGTTAGCAATGTTCTGTATTTAGCCATCCAGCCCATTCAGAGCAAGTCTAATTGTTTTGTTATGTAGTCTTCATTTCCCTCTCAACAAGAGTAATATGAAATATTTCATCAACTCTTTGCTAAAATCTAGATAAACTTGACAATATTATTCTCATCTACTAAATTAATAATCATGTTTAAAAAAAAAAAAGAAATAATGTTACCAGGGCTGGACCTGATATAATAACATAATAAAGACAGAGCCTGGAAACCAGGAAGTCCTAGGTTCAAGGACACTTAATGCATAATGAATGGTAATCTTAAGTAAATCACTTAACTTCTCAATGCTCTAAGCAGCTCTCTAAGACCATAGTTGTAGAAAAGATAACAACATGAATTAGTAACAGAAGTTTCCTGATTAGGAAGTCCCCTATATCATATATCAATTAAGTGGCAAGTTCAGTCGCTGTCCCTGGCATGACCTATTCTTGATGAAGTCACACTGACTGCTTCCCCTGCTTGATATTCAAATTTTGTGGTATTTCTCTGATTTTCTATGACCTTTCAAATATTACTTGCAGACTCAGCAATCACATCTGCCACTTCGGTTGATCTCCAGAAACTAGCACAGAATTTGGACCCCACCTACCTTATCTCCTCCAGATTTATTGATTCTTAGACCTCAGATTGAGATCATACTTGTTAATCATCCATTAATCCCCAGCACCCCAGGGCCCTGTTTTCCCCACAATGTTGTTAGAGTCCATAGGTCTCATTATAATAAAGTTTCCATAACAAGTAAGGAAGAAAACAATCCTGGAACTTGACTGCTTTTGTAGAATTTTCAGAAACTTGCAGCAATTCCCCAATTCAAGTATTTCCCATCTGCATAGTTCCCCACTTCTCTAAGACCATAGGAGTTTCTTCTGTACTTAGAGATGGCCTGTCTGAATACTTGTAGTTTTTATAACTTGATTCTCTTCTCCTTATGTCTCCATATTTACAAGGTCTGATAGAGCTTGACTACCATATCATGCCATCATTCAATCATTCATTAAGCAATTTTTATTAATATCTAGTCTACTATGTTAAATTCTTCTTTGGGGGAGATAAAGTAGAATAAGATCTAGCCCCTCTCCCGAAAATATGTGATAAGTATGTGTTAAGTATTTCATGGGAGATACAGGTGATAAATACTTTAGAGTTCAGAGGAGGAAATAGTTATTTCTAAGTGACCAGTAGAGGCTTTATAGAAAACATGGGTGCTAGATGGGCCTTGAAAATATGTAGTATTTTAATAGACATATTTGGCGGAGGAGGAGGATTCCAGGTAGAGGGAATGGTTCAAGTCTTTAGATGCTAAAAAAAATGAAATAGTATCCTATATTATAGTTTGATTTGACTTAATCCAGATACTGGAACCAACAGAAAAGTTTATCGGAAAAGACAAACACTGAGGAAGATAGAAGAAAAGATAGAAGTTCAACTATGACAAGACCAGGGCATCAACAGACGTTATGCTCCACTTCAGAATTATGGCAAGAGATCCTGCTTGGTTCCAAGTCATCACCCTTCCAACTTTGGTTTGATGTGGGAGTTTGGGTCCATTATAGAGTTTAGGATGCTCTGCTCATTTGGAGTTGACTTGGGCTTTGAGGGGTAGCACCAGGGTCATATCAAAGCTAATTCTTATTGGCTCATGGGATTCTATTGTTGAATTTTCATTGTGAACATTTATACTTCTGAAATAGGCAAATGACACTCACCAACACTTAATTTATTGTATTGCTCATGGTTTAGACTTTAAATGATGGAGACAATGTGAATGACTCAGATTAAA
The DNA here is from genome assembly GCA_028646515.1 of Pseudochirops corinnae. Classification (NCBI taxonomy): domain Eukaryota; kingdom Metazoa; phylum Chordata; class Mammalia; order Diprotodontia; family Pseudocheiridae; genus Pseudochirops; species Pseudochirops corinnae. The sequence continues at coordinate 278,829,852 of CM053588.1, forward strand.
CTTAAAATACTGTCCTGTTTTTTGGAGAGCTGGTTATTAAACACTTACAAGCATACCCCTGGATAGCACCATTGTTAACCCAGAGTTCTTGAGTTAGCATTGACACTGATAAGATTCCCTTCTCGCTTTCCCTCCATGCCCTGATCATGCTTTGAAGAAGATCATATAGCTGAAATGGGCTGGGAAAAGGCCCACCTTTTATGTCGTAAATGACAATCTTTCTATCTTCATTTCATTCTATGATTCCCTGGCTTATGACATCTCATATAATGCTCTGCTTTGTTGCTGGCCAACTCTTCTCCTGCTTTCTCAATTTTTCCACTGTTCAGCATTCTGGAATAAAATTTAGTCTTGTGCTCAAATGAATCACATTCCAGCTGGTTCCCTGGTGGCACTCCTGCCTGTTATGAGTTTGATTCATTAAAACTAAACCCTTCATTGCTAGGAGGATTAAGATGACTTGAAATAAAATTAACTTTTGTATGCAGCAAGAGCCTTCCATTACTGAATGCAAGGGAGTTGTGAAAACCTGGGAGCTTCGTTGGCAAAATTTAAATAAATAAACAAGTCTCTGAAGTTTACAGCCAAGTTTAGAGCCCTATGGCTATCAGAAAAATCAGATGGAGGTGCTTCTTTTCATCTATGAAAGTCTTAGATCAATGACCGAAGCCTACTTCCTCCTCAAAGAACACCTGACTACACAGCTCAGAAAGGCACTGACTGGTCCATGTAGCAAGGAACCTGCTCTCTTTATCCATGCTTCCCCACAGGAGCACAAGAATCAGAACTGAGAAGTAACATGTCCCCACTCTACATATGTACTCTGTTGGATTGGCGTTTGGAGACTGGAGCCAGAGGACCCTACGGTAATATCTAGAAGGCACCCTAAAAGTCATGGAATATAACATTCATTTTATAGATAAAGAAGCTGAAACTCTAGGGTTTAAATTCCTTACTCAAGGTCACGGAGGTAATAAGTAGCCTAGCTATCAAATCTAGTGTTCTTCCCACCACTCTATGTGCTTGAGTATGTCTGTCACTCATTAGCTGTGGTGGGACAGGATGCTAACCACTGAACTCATCTATAAAATTGGAGCAGAAATACTTGCACAATCTTGCACAGAGTTGTTGGGAGAAAAAGTATTTTGTAGACTGTCCATCATTATATAAACATGAATGATCATTTCACAGAATATTGGGTACATATTGGGAGGGACACATCTCTGCAATGAGAGGTGAGCAGATATATACAGGGGAGGAGGACATATGGAGGCACTGATAGGCAGAGTTGGAATTAAGGTAGGAGAACAGTGACAAAAAGGAAGCTTGGGGTTTTGCCACTTTTACTCTCATCCCCACAGGGAAGAGGTACCATCACTACCTATCAACTCACTAGAATGAAACCCTATTCACCCTGGCTAGTTATGGATCTGCCCCTAGCAAGAAAGGTAAGGTCAGAGGTGGCAGTACAAAAACCCTTAAGAATTTTTCTGAAAAAACTTTTTTTCACAAACCTCTGATTTCATTAGTGGAAAACATTATCCATCAGTACAAATGGTAGACCTTTGCTCCTTAGTAAACTGCCTTCAAGAGATTATTTGGATAAAAACAAATAAATAAATTATCCACTATAACCAACTTTCTTGTGATGAGCCTCTCAGGTCATAGGTGGGGAACCTGTGGCCTCAAGGTCACATGTGGCCTTCTAGGTCCTCAAATATAGTCCTTTGAATCCAAAAGGACCTCACTTGAGGACCTAGAAGGCCACATGTAGCCTGGAGACCACAAGTTCCCCACCCCTGAGGTTGACCCCAGGATAACAGTTTGTCACTGTATTCAACCAATCAAAATGCATTTATTATCACCTACTATGTGCTAGGCCTTAAAGACATCAAGACAACAATGAAATCATCCACGCCCTTAGGAAGATTAAAATTTAACCAAGGAAGATAACATGTTCATAGAGATGTATACACCAAAAAAGAGAAAATAATATTGAAGGGAAGGAACTTTTAGCTACAGGGATCAGGAAACACTTCAATTGTAGAAGGTGGAATTTGAGCTGAACCTTGAAAGAAATGAAAGATTTCATTAGATGGAGGTTAGGAGGAAGTATATTCCAGAAATGTGCAGCAACCCTCAGAGGCACAGAGATGGGACATGGAGGGTCATGTAAGAAGGAGTAATTTTTAATAAAGCTGCAAGTAAAGAGTGGGGCCAGATTTGGCAGGGTTTTAAATGCCAAACAGAGGAGTTTATATTTAATTCTTGAAATAATCAGGAACTGCTGAAGTTCCAGATTGTGTACCATTGGGATAGTCTTTAAAAATGGACAGTCACTTCTACACTCCAACGAGATATCAGCAAGTAACTTTAGCAGAAAAATATTACTAATAAAATGAACCAATTATTGACTATGATTACATGTGGCAGGTAATCTTCCTTTCATGAATCTAATCAACTATGTGTTTGGTAGTAACACATCCCCCTCGTTTCTAGTTATGAAGGAGGGAGACACAGCCTTAGGAGCCTGGATAAAGCAATATTTTTTTCAAGTCATTCCCTCCTGGGTTTTTTACCCTCTCTCAGACACAGAACCTGCCAATAGCTTTAGACAACTAGAATTGCCAGAGGCTAGGTAAGTAGGTTTTCTAAAACTTCCATGCATATCAGATGGTTTTAACACCTTCATCCATCTTCCAGCTGGGAATATGACTCAGAACCGCCCTCCCACCTGCTGACTACCATCCCTCTCACCCAAGGTATATAGAAATCCCTCCTCTTGACATCCTCACAGTCTCTATTGTGATTACCAAATTGAAGGGACTTACACTTGACAGTCAAGGGGTTGTGTTTAGATCCAATTGACAAGCTTGGGAAACTCTTAGAAGCTGAGATATTGCATAGATTTATGCCCAGAGTAAATATGATTTATTTGCTGAGTACCAGGTAGTCGTCATTTAATCAAAGTTTAAAGCAAAGCTTAATATTGAGACATGAAGGTTCTCAGACAATATTAAAATTCACTGCTGATTGCAGAGCTCATTTAAAAAAAGTGCTCTCTTCATCCATCAGCACTTTCAACTCAGCACCAAGTCAATATTTGCCAACATACCTATCAATATCCATGTACTGTGCCCTGTCACCTAGTAGGCTCTTAATAAGTGTTTGCTGAATGAATGAATTAATGAATAACAGAAAGAATAAATGGTAGGAGCAAAGGGAAGAAAAACATTTGGACTTGAAGTCAGAAGATTTTCATGTCCTACTCTTAGACACTGACATCACCACTCTGGGTTTCTGTTTTCTTAATTGTAAAATGTGGGGTGGTGAATTAAGAGATCTGTAAGGTCTCATTAAGATGTAAAATTTTTGATTATGTAAATGAATAAATGACACACTTCCCTAAGAAGCCAGCAGAATATGATTCAACCAGTCAACAACATTTATTAAGTTCCTACTATGTGACAGGTAGTATGCTAAGTCCCAAGGTAATAAAGGAAAACCAGTCCCTGCCTTCGGGGACAGGACTGTTTTCAATTTGATCCTTGTACTCCCATCACCAAGCAAAGTTCCTAGCACGTAGTAGGTGCTTTAATAAATGTTTGTTGAATTGCAATGTGCTGCATTCATAGGCCTCATTCTGGGAAGAGTGCAGAGAATAGATTGTTGGTGTACAAAAAAAAAAAATCACAAGCAATCCAATCAAAGAACAACTGATTGATTTTTTTAGAAGGCAGTCATTTGTTAATTAAAAAAATACGCAAATGTAGGATTTCTGTGTCTTTTCAACAATGTAGCTTTTGCCATAACTAATCCAAATTGCTCAATTCTGAACAGGGAAAAACAGTATACAAGATCCACAGCATCACACAGAAGAATCTTTCTATTGGAGCATTTTACTTTGATAAACAGTTTTTAAAAAGAGAAAGGAAAAAATTGCAGCTAGGCGCCTAAATATATTATGTATATTCACATGGAGAGAGTACTTTATGGAATTACATGGCACTGCTGTACAAATTAGAGCCCAAAATAGGACAACATATTATCAGAAGCCTATACTTATTACTCCATATAATTCGTAACATAGCAGCTTTCAGGAAAATTACATGTTTCTATAAAAGGCAACCCACAGTCTTTGGTTGAGATGATTCCTTTGCAGTGATGTGTTCCTGAACCTGGGAATTTGGAGTATTTCAGAATTTCATACCTGTGAAGTGGGGAGATACTGTATTTATAGCTTTTGTCCAGCCATCATTTGGAACACTCCTCTCTCCAGATGTCTGACCCTAAAAAGCTCTGTAATGCTTTTGCCTTCTGAAATTAAAATAATAATTGACAGATATATAACCCTTTGCAAAGTGCTTTACATACATTGTCTCGTTTGAGACTCATGATGAGTAAGTGAGGAAAAAAAAATCAGAAGCATTAATAACCTTATTTTTCCAATGAGGACATTTATGATCAGCAGGGTAAAATGAGTTCCATTTGCTCATACAGCCAGGAAGCTATCAGAGAAGAATTTAAATCTAAATCTTTCTAACTTCAGATACAGTACTGGATCCAGTCTTCCAGCAGCCCTCAAAGTGCGAGTGGTGAACCTTTCAGGGTTCCTGAGTCCTTTTTCAGGGTGTCTGCAAATTGAAACTCATTTTCATTATTTGCCTATTAAAGTATTTCTCTGTTTTCCAACTACATAGCTGTGTGAGCCCGGATTTTCTTCATATACTTCAACCAAAACAACATGTTACAACAGACTGAATGCAGAAGTAGATATGCAAATCCTTCTGTCTTGAATTAAGTCAGACGTTAAACAGATTTGCAAGAATATGTAAAATAATGTCAATTTTCTCAGTAGTTTTTTTTTCATAAAATGTGTTATTTATGTCAACATGGAAGTGGTTCATCATTATTTTATTAATATATGTATATATTTAAAATTTGCTATTTTAATTTATAATCGGATAAATATTGGTTAGTTAAAATTGATTCATTAATGTCTAATTTGATAAATATTGATAAATCTAACAAGGGTTATGCTAGAATAAGTTCTTACCACTAGTAAGAAAAGATTATGGATTTTTTTGTATGAGCATTTAAACCTGAAAAATTGTCAAATATTACAAATTAGAGCTTGATTCTGTTTTGTTGATTATCTAGCCAGAATTTCCCAAAGTGGGAAATACCACTTCCTGGGGGCCTAGAAACGATCCACAGGGTAATAATAGCTTGGGGTGCAGTTGTAGAGTTTTGAGTAAAAATAAGGATGTGGTAGAAGCATAAGGAAAAAAAAGAGAAGAAAAATTTGAAAAACAGTTTGGACATGTTTCACCTATTGTGTGACAGAGTTAAAGTCACAGTGATTACATTATTTTCCAAATAAATCCACAAAATACAAATTATAACTGATCAGTCATCAAGTCCACCAACAGATATTAACAAGTAAGTGTTGGCAGGCCAGCTTGTCCTGCATTGTCTGGAAGTCCAGCCGTGCATCAGCAGAGATATGTGCCTGTAATAACTTGTTTACAATACGATATAATACAATGCTATAAGGTTACATCATGCAATATTGCATCATTAAAATTTCAATGTGGGGGAAAAAACCACAGATTTATAATAACTTACTAAATTTAAGATGCAATTTTAAATTTATATATATATATATATATATAAATGATGCAAAATTTAAAAAAACTTGAAAGGGTTAAAGAAGGTAGGTTTCTAAAAAAAAATTTCATTTCTATGGGGGTACTGATTTTTTTTTTGAAAAGGGGGCAGTAGACCAAATAAGATTGGGAAACTCTGGCCTAGACTTAAGACCTCCCCTAGACATGGGCAACTAGGTCTTGTGATGGTTAGAGTACCAGGCCTGGAATCAGGAAGACATGGGTTCAAATTCAGCCTCAGACACTTACTATCGGCATCATCCTGTTTGCCTCAGTTTCCTCATCTATAAATGGAGTTGGAGAAAGGAATGGCAAACCACTCCAGCTTCTTTGCCAAGAAAACCCCAGATGGAGTCACAGAGAGGGGGACCTGACTGAAATGACTGAAAATAGCAATAGACTTAAAAAAGTGATGGATAAAATATAAATGATGCCAGTTTAAATTACAAGTTTGTTGTGAACACGTTTCTTTTCACAGAGAGCTGGTTATCAGACATTTATCAGCATATCCCTGGTCATAACTGACAAAACAAAAGCTCTTTGGGACCCTCAGTATTTTTTATGGGTTTAAAGGGATCTTCAAAAAATGTTAAGAGTGCAAAAGGGTCCTGAGACCAAAAAGTTTGAGACATTCTGCGCTATACCTTGCCTAATACCTTGGATTTCTAGATTTCTTTCATGAAGCTTCACAGCAAAGACTGGTAGCATATAATCTTGCAATATCCCAGTGAAATAGAATAAATAGATGATGTTTTTCAAAAGCAAACACTGAAGGAGAATGAATTTAGGTAATTTTATTAAAGGGCCAAAGCACAGGACAGAACAAAGACTGTAATGCAAAGATTTTTTTTGGTTTTGGTCAGGAAGGCACTTGCCCATTTTCCTTGTTATCTGGGTATTTTCATTCCACTAACTTTCTAGTTTAAAGGTTTTGCTTCCATTTCCCTTGAAGTGTGTTCCTTTCTATGGCCCATTATCCTGCATGTTATTCTGAAACTTTTCCCATAAGCCAAGGTAGATCTTCCCCAGTTATCTATACCTGTATTTCTATTAATCCCTTTACATCTTACCAATAAGTTTTTTTTTCTCACATTTCATTTTTTAAACTATATTTAGTCAGTCAGATTAGCAATGTTGTATAGTAGACAGAGAACTGTCCTTGGAGTCAGGGAGATCTGGGTTCCAGTCATCTCTAACACACAGGGGCTGTGATATTTTGGAAGAGTCATTTGATGCCAGTGCACAAGGCAAGCCTCTAAGACGCTAAGTTTCACAGGGAATGACAACATGCACTGATGAAGGCAATTTCTTCATCTTGAAGTTTCAAGTATCCATGAAATCACAAGTTCACTCAGTCTTGAAAAGCATTCTGACATGCAACCTCAGATCGTTCAGTAAACAAGCATTTATTAAATGCTTACTCTACTTAAGACTCTGTGGATACAAACACAGGCAAAACTTGGTCCCCACCCTTGAGGAGTTCACAATCTATTGGAGGCTACCATTATTCATTTCCATTAATAATTCCTTTTCAAAAATGGGACAGTGGATGAAAATCTCCCCAGGAATTGATAAGAGTGACTGTTGCTATCCCAATAGCAACAGTTGTATTTAAGTTAGAATGAAAGGAAGGTGGTTCCAATTAGACAGCTAAATGGAAAAATATAAGTCAAGTTGGGTGATATGATTTACTTAGATAAAAAGGTCATGGTGACCTTTACCTCTGTCTCCTATTCTTTGATAACCTCTGTAAAAGGAATGTTAAGAGCAGTCCTCAAAAGTGTTCCAACACGGAGGAGACCTAAATTTTTCTAATGACCTTTCATTTCCAAGGAGAAGGTCAAAAGTCAGAGTGACTCACTTGGAATCTCACAAAGAAGAAAATTGCCTTAACTTAAATGACATGGATTGGTGATCACTTCTTAATTAACTTTCCTGACATCAACACTTGTTAAAGCTCAGGCAAGAAGATTTAAAGTTATAGCTCCCTCTTGAAAACTCAGCTTTTCGCATTTAAGGTATTTGCCTGGAAAGACGGGCATTCATTATTCTAACACAGGTCATTGTTTATACTGATACATAAATGTATCACACCATTAAACAAATGTTAAAATGCTGCTCCCAGCGTGGTACAAACATTATATAGGAAACAGCTCTCAGCAGTAGCAGCATCTCTAAATATGAAGGGTGTAATATATGTGGCTTATCTAAAGTTTGAGAACCAACTAATGTTCATCAAGGATCACAGCCTGATAGATTATGCTTTTGATGACACAAACATAAGCTGTATCCTTATCGGAAACCCTCAGTACATCACAGTGATGCTAGCTGAGTCTCATGGAGCTTGAAGGAACAATTGCCTAACATCAAATCTCTGTTTTGCAATATTTTTTCTCACAACATCCTTGCATGGTAAATAATATTGTGCTTTCCATTTTACTTATGGAAAAACATTGAGACTCAACCTTCCTAATGTCGCAACCCTTTAATACAGTTCCTCATGTTGTGGTGACTCCCAACCATAAAATTATTTTCGTTGCTACTTCATAACTGTAATTTTGCTACTGTTATGAATTGTAATGTAAATGATATGAAGGATGTATTTTCATTGTTACAAATTGAACATAACCATAGGCTGAGAACCACTGCTCTAACAAAATTACAGAACCTCAGAGAATACAATATAAAGGATTAAGAATCCCCTATAAACCATAAGTGAAAAGGGGGAGACTAGTCTTGGCTCAGAAACTTCCAGCTATGGAAAATCTATCAGCTTCCACTTTGGGATAGTTATAATTGTTAGAAATTGTAATTTATGTAATATACAATGTTATAATATATATATATATATATATATATATATATATATATATAGTATAATATAGTGATATAATATATAATGCTATAAGTGTTAGAAAAAGTCTCTCCTTCCTCCCCAAACACACACAGGTACAGATGCATAAACATGTGCGTGCACGCGGGCACACACACACACACACACACACACACACTCCGTTTATTTCATCAACCATTCATCTACTTACAGCTTCCACAGATCACTCCCAGTTCCACCAAACAGAACAAGTTTACACCTTCTTTCATATGATCACTGTTTAGACATTTGAAGATAACTTTCATGTACCTAACTAGGTAGCACAGTGGATAGAGTACTAGACCTGGAGTCAGGAAGACTTATCTTCCTGAGGTCCATTCTGGCCTCAGATGCTTAGAAGCTGTGTTGCCCTGGGCAAGTCACCCATGTTTGCCTGAGTTTCTACATGTGAAAAATGAACTAGAGAAGGAAATGGCAATCCTCCCTTCCCCCTGACCCTCACTATTTCACTCTAAATTTATCCAACCCTTCCATTGTGTTCTTTGCAATGTTTGCTCCATAAGTAACAAACTCCCTTTCATATTGAACGTTTTCTCACTCCTTCCATCTTCTTGAATTCACTTGACCTGACCCTTCTGTTGATTCAGCTTTCCTGGCCACACTTTCCAGCATTGTTTGCATATTCACTCAAGCCTCCCACTCAAGACAGGGGAGTTAGAATACTCTTTGTTCCCCACTGCCACCTCCAGGCTCTTTCCCTACCACCATCACTCAGTAACCTCCCTTCCTTTCAGGTTCATTCAATACATATTTAATCATCCAATCAAGATTCTGGTAAGTATTGGCTAGTTACATTAAGTACCTGGCTCCAGCTTCTCTCTTCTCTCCAGTTTCTGCCCATATACTGGTGGACTTTAACATACTTATTGATATTCCCTTCAATTCATAGTTCTTCAACTTGCTCATTTTTCATGACTTGCTATTCCACCCCACCTTAGAAGCTACACCCAAACACGTTCATCACCCACAAGTGTTCACCCATTTCCTTGTTCACGACCTCTGAAATTCCTTTGTCTAATTATAATCTGCCGTCATTATACATCTCCCTCTGTTTTAGAAGCTCTAATCCTATTCTTCATCCTTGTTATGACCTCCAACCCTTCCACTGCTCAGTTCCTTTGCAGGCCTTGCTTCCTGCACTGGATATATTCTCTTCCCTTCCCCATCTTGATTTCTTGTTCAAATAGTTCAACTCTGTACTCACCTCAGCAGCATTTCTAACTCCCTTTTTTTAATGTCTCTTCAGACCTCCCACAACTCCTCTTGTCTCTCAACCTTCTGGCTTAGTATCATAAACTTAGCCTCATATTTCACAGAAAAAGTGTGGTCATTCACCAATATTCACCACCCATCATGTATCACTCAGATGCCTGGAGAAGGACAGCCGTCTTTGCCATTGCACATTCATCTTCCTGAACAAGTCATGCCATTCCATCCTATTTTTCTTTTCCAGCAGATTGCCCCCTCTATCATCTCCATCCTCTCAATAATCTTCAATCTGTCCTTGTCTACTGGCTACTTCTCTACTTCCTATAATTATGCCCATGTTGTTCCTATCCTCAAAAAACCCTCAATTGTTCTGTCTATCCCCACTAGCTATCATGTGAGAATGTGGAGAAATAATGATGGTCTCTCTTTGGCACAACCCTAGAAGCTGCTCATTTTCTTCTCTCTCCTCAACTTTTCTTGGTTCAGTGGCTTGGTCCTCTCTACAACTGATCCTTCCTTAACTCATAGTTAGTAGTCAGTTAGTCATAAGCATCTATTAAGTACCTTAATAGATGGAGGGCACTAAGCTAAATTCTAGTGATACAAAGAAAATCAAAAGACAGTGCTTACTCTCAAGGAACTAACAGTCTAATGGGAGAAGCAAAATATAGAAAACTATACACAAACAATATAAATATAGGATAACTTAAAGAGATAATCCACAGAGGGAAGACATAGCATTAAGGGGGACCAGTTTCTTGTAGAAGGTGTAATTTTAGCAAGAGTTTTAACAGAAGCCAGGTAGCCAGAAGGCAGAGAGAAAAAAAAAGGGAGAATAATGAAATCTTTATCTAAAACCAGGTAAAATTAATCTGCCTTCAAATCATAGAGCAATGATTATGTCCATATTTACCTAGTTATTAATTCCAAAGTTCTCCAAATCTTCAATTCCACACATAGAAATCATTCAAACAGAGCGTGCTATACAGTGTTCTGGAGCCAGTCATGTAGAAATGAGCAACTGCTTTCCTAAAACAGAGTCAGGCTTAATTCTGTAACTGCTTCTTTGAGGCAGACTGATGCCTCAGTCAAGTGAACAGTCGTGGTAGGCTTTTCTAAGCAGCAGACTTATGCCCTTGGAGAAGTCAACCATCAAGGGTCAGCCCCTTATACTTCTATCGCAACATAATTAAAGCATCTTGTCCCCTACATTTGGATCATTTGATATCTATCCTTCATTTAGTGTCATTTTTATTTATATCTCATAAAGCAAAGTCCTCTCCTCCCATCCCCCCAACCCCTTTAAGCTCTAAAGCAAACTAATCCCAGATGTCCCAACTGGAATACAAGGCCAAGACCTTAGAAACAAAATAGCTTCCTGGTTTCTACCTTCTAAATGCTGATGCTTTTAATAAGTAGAAGGGGACTGAAACTGCCAAATACTGGCTCATCCCTAAAAGAAAACCAAGTCAAATTATAGTATATAAAGAAACCTGTATCTGCCCCAATATCTGACATTCGAATGGTACCTTCGGTATTTTTTTGCCTTATTCTAGCACTTCATTTCTTTTAAACTCTACTCTTGACTGCTCAATTCACCATTTCAACCTGGATCTTGCATTTCTGGCTACACTGGTTTCTAGCATGGGCTGAGTTCTTCTATGTCTGTACTATCTCACCTCTCACTAGGTTTTCATGAACAGTCCGTGTTTCTTCAAGAAGCTGAAGACATTTGACCATTGAACTTCCCACAACCAAGAGATGAGACAGAGTTTTAGCCTTTCCAAACCTGCTCAAAAGGTAAAATTCCTGTCCGGTTCAATGGAAGTCCAACATGCTAGTTCCACTCAAGATAAGAATACTTCCCTGTTTCATAGGTGTAAGGAGATGTAAGAGGAAAACCTGCCAGAAATACAATAATATCCTAAGCTTCTAGAGAAGCTAGTTCACACCATTGGCATTTTATAGCTTTGAAGAAAAAAAATCCAAACACATTGTCACTCCTAAATCTGCGACCTCTGATTATGGAAGGCAATGCAAATGTCTCCCTCCAGTAACAGGAACATTCAAAGGCCATTTCAAAGAGCATGGGTGCAGTGCACAAATCATCTCACTGGATGAGTGAGCCTTTCTCTTCCCTGGCTCCTTTTTGGTGGCTATGACACCAATCATCCTCAATTTCTCCCTTATTTATTTAGTCATTTATTTAGCATTCATCTTTAATAATGTGTAACCACAACCTGTCATTATAATCAAAGGACACAATCATACATTTAAAAAAAATGCATGAGTAAAGGCTTAGTAGGAAAAAAAAATCACTTATCCCATCACAGAAGTACTTGCGACCTTAATTCATTTGCTGTTCCATCATCTCCTTGATGCTCCCACTTTCAACCTGCTTCCAGCCTGAGATACTCATCCTTGCTCCTGGAGTGGTTTGATACTGATTTCCTCCTTCCACCTAGTGACATTTATGGCAAAGGACTGGTCTTCATGGGCAGGTCTGACCTTTGAAAGAACCAGCACAGTAAACTCCTCCAAGGGAAGCCTGTTGAATTATCCATCTCACAAAATGTCATCACTTATTATAGCCAGGCAAATTATTTCAGGCCCATGGTCCCAGACCTGGAAATAAATCAGGTCACTTGTGAAATACATCAAGGTGTCAGAAAAAAATGTATGTAAAAAAATGAAAAACTCAGCATACTATATTAGTGCCTTCCTGCAAGATGTTAAAGCTTGTGGCCTTTCAAATAAGTCACAGCTGTAATACTGGATATGGTACCAAGGACTAATAAGTGATGCTGAGAAGTCTGATTTTTAACAGATTTGCTCTTATGTCCCTGTTTTTCTGCAAGGAAACCTGGCAAGATACACTGTGGCCTACCAAGAAATATTTAACGGGCCTGAACTTGCCATCCAAGAAGGCTAAAGAGTGTGAAGAAAACTGATAAGAAGGGTAGGTTCAAACTCAAAGTCCAGCCTTTTAGGTAAATGGACACTGCTGGGGCAGATCAAGTAGAGTTTACCACAAGGGTGAACACATGGGCAGAATTCTGCTCTTTAATCAAGGATCTGAGCTCCTGACAACACTAGCTTTACTAGTGGGGTAAGGAATAGTGAGAATTACAATCAAAGATCTAGAGTTGGAAAGGACCAAGTAGGTCATCTAGATTGGACATCTCGTTTTACAGATGAGGAAAATGAAGCTCAGAGATGCTTTATCACTTTCCCAAAGTCACACAGACGCTAATAGCAGACCAGGGATCTGAACTCCAGTCTCAAGGATCCAAACTCTTTCGACTGCTCTCCATGGTACTTTGCCCAGCAGTGAAGATGTATTGACCATATCTACTTTTCCTTTACCCCCTGTTTGATGATGATGTCGATAACAAAAATGGTAGAGTGCTAGGTCTGGAGTCAGGAAGACTCATTTTCATGAGTTCAAATCTGGCCTCAGACACCTACTAGCTGGGTGATCCTGGGCAAGTCACTTAACCCTCTTTGTCTTAATTTCTTCATCTGTAAAATGAGTTGGAAAAGAAAACAGCAAACCACTCCAGCATTTTTACCAAAGACAGACTAAATAAAATAACTGAACAACTATATCTATATCTATATCTATATATACACACACACATACATAACACCTCTCCATAACAACAACAATGACAATAATAATAACTCACACTCATACAGTGCTATAAGGTTTGAAAAGCACTTTACAAAACTTATCTCATTTGATCCTCACAACAAACCTGAGATGTTGGTTTTATTATTATTATCCTCATTATCCAGATAAGGAAACTGAGATAAGCAGAGATTGATGATTTGCCTAAGATGTCTGAAGCGGGATTTGAACTCAAATCTTCCTGAAGTGCTCTATCCACTGTATTACCTACCTTCCATATAATATCTTTTCAAGTATTTAACTACCCCCAGATCTTGCCTTCTCCAGGCATGGGCTTTTCACTCACTTGGCCATTCTGGTCATTTTCCTTTGAAAATGCTTAAGCTTCACCATCCCTCTAAAATGTAGTGCTCAGACCTGAATATAATACTCCAGATGAATTCTAAGCAGATAGCATCATCTCCCTCACTTTGAACAGTATGTTTCTCAAATCCAAGAGGCAGATAACTGGTGCAGGGGATAGAGCCCTAGTCCCAAGACTCATTTTCAGGAGTTCATATTCCACCTCAGACACTTACTTAGCTATTTGACCTTGGACAAGTAACATAACTTCTGTTTGTGTCTGTTTCCTCAACTGTAAAATGGAGATAATAAGAGCACCTACCTTACAGGGTAGTTGTGAGCACCAAATCGTATGTAATATCATATGCAATATATGGAAAACACTTAGCAGAGTAGAGAGTAGGAACCATGTAAACAATACCTATTATTATTAGGATCAAACTAACGGGGTGCTCGGGTGCCTGTGCTGGAACGCCAGTTTGTAAAATCACATTTCTCCTTAGCTTCAAATCTCCCTACCCTAAAAACACTGTCTCAGACAATTTCTCCCTAGCTCAAGGGCAGCATGCCTTAGCTAATACTTCTCTCTCCTTCTGCTACAGTGGCCAGTGGCACCTATAGAATTTAGTAGTTTGACCCAGCTGTGCACTGGCTGAAGCAGCTGTGTCATACCTATCATATGCATCCTAGACTCAGTCACATATATACTCCCTAGCTCATTATACACATCCTGAATCCCTTGTTAGCTTGGAGTATAAATTTATTCCCAACATCTATCTTGTCTAACAAGACATTGATGGGAGGTAGCTTGGTCAGCCCTGACCGATAGCTGACTTAGTGATGTTTCAAGCCTAAAACTACACCTCCATGCAGCCTTCTCTTGGGCTATTTCCCAGTGAATTCTGGGCAATATGCATGCTCAGTAGGTATTAAAAGTGCATGTTCTTTTAAGAAATGACCACTCCTTAACTCCTCCTTAATCCCACCCTGACTCACATAATTAGCATATTTGGCACAGGTTTTACTATAGTTACCCTATATAAACTATAGTATACCCCTTTTAAGGTTACACGTTTCCTAAGAACTCTTGCCTGCTGTATAGTGTAACAATAAATCTTTGCCACCCTGACTCAGAGAATGTGTGAGTCCATGAATTCATTCCAGACTGCTCTCCAGGGACTCAGGTTATTAGGGTTCCTGGACTCTCTGACCCCTTGACCCCATGTCAAAACCACTTCTTTGATTCCATGTTTTAGTTTTGACTCATATTAATTTTGTAACCTTCAATAAACATCAGATTTCCCTCCTCAAAAAAAAAAAAATTTCCAAGTTATATCTCCCCCATCTTGTACTTATATAAAGTGATTTATTTTTAAATCCCACTAATTAAATTTTATATTATATATATATAATATAAAATATATAATAAACTTTTATATTATATATTTTAATCCCATTAATTTAATTTTGTATTGCTCTGTATTAAATTTCATCTTAATAGATTTGGCCACCAGTATCGCTTTGAGTGTTTGAGTCAGTGATGAGTTGCTCTTAACAAAAAGTCCCCCATTACTACTTATAGTCAAATTAAGGTGAATTAGTCCTCTGTACCTCCTTTCTCTTAGTTTCTGAACATACTTCCAGACAGGTTTTTTAGGGATTCAGAGTAATACTTGAATTCTCCTTTCCCTTTCCTTCCTACTTTCCTCGGGGTCTGGTGGGCCCATTCATTCAGATCACCCAGAGGGTTGTCAATCTTGAGAGGGCACTTAAAACAAAATGAGGGAGGGACCAAGTTCTCTGTTCTCTTGGTAGGAGTCTTTGAAATGTGGATTGGAGGGCAAAGGCACTATTCTGCCCTAAAGGAAAAAAAAGTCTTACCTCAGCTAAGAAGAATAACTTCATTTGATCCTGACCAAACACTGAAAAGTAGACATCCAGATATCATCCCCACTTTGCAGATAAAGAGACCAAAGGGCAATCAATTTCAATTACATGCCCAAGCTATGGATTGAGTGATATGATGATGGAGAAGCTTTGAAAAACTGAAAACAGTCCCACTCCTCAAAGAGCTTCTTATGGGAAATCCCATATAATCTGGCAAGTAAAAACAAACTACTTTCAAAGTTATTTCAAAGTAATTTTTAAAGATTTTCTATTTTAATGAAGGAAAAATAAGTTAACATAAAAAGTGCTTCCAGTATAAGAATAGACATCTGTATAGACGAGTAAATGCTGGTATTACAGTTTAATCAAAGAGAGAGGCCCTGGACAGAAGAAAAACAATTCCTTTTTATTCAAGTTTAGAAATGGTAGCTACACTGATCTGATTTTCACCCTCAGACATTTCATTCCAAAGCAAACATTCCCATTAAGACTCTATCCCCACCCTTATACAACCCTTTCCATTTAAATTTAAAAAAAAATTGACTAGCTTCTTCAGATGCTGTTGAATGAGAAGCTTCTTGTGTGAAATCTAATTACTGTTTAAAAATGAGCAAGGGATTATATAAAATAAGGAATTTATTGTGAACTATGTGTAACAGAATAATTTAAGGGTCCAGCATATCTATAACACTGACTTCTCACAAACATCTAGCATGTGACAGCCTCCATAAAATTTAAAAAAAAAATCCCCATGGGAATGTAGATTACAACAGAAAATATGCTACAATAAAGTTTCTTCCCTGGTACTCAGATATTAGTGATGGCAGAGGGAGGATGCTATTGATGTGGATACAAAGGTACCCCAAAGTTTGAGTTGCCCTTTCACTGGTTTATCCTCTAGAGCACTGGTTCTCAACTTCTAATGCCGAAACTCTAATAGTCATATGTGGGTGTGTCTGCATGTGGGCGGACCTGCCTGGAGACAGAGGAGGTTTCTAAGAACCATCAGAAATATATGTTTTTTGATGGTCTTAGGTGACCCCTGTGACCCCTGTGAAAGGATTGTTCAACCCCAAAGGGGTCGTGACCCATAGGTTGAGAACCGCTGCTCTAGAGGGACCCTAAAATACAGATGTACCCTAAAGGTTGAGTTGCTCATTCCCTGGCGTTCAAAAGTCTCTCCTTATCTTGAAATACCACAAAACTTCACCTTACCCTAAAATTCCTTGTCTCTTCCCATCCTGTCATAAAGATTCCCTTGCTCCCCTTATCTTGTGTCATTCATCATCCTCATCCTGTGTCCTTATCTTACAAGACTTATCTTGTCTCTAAATCCCCAGCCCCCTTTAGAAACCCTAAAAAACTTACATCACTACACTATAGGCTGTATAGCTTTCTGCCTATATAAGTCTAGTCCTTGTCCTATATCATCATATTTGTTTAGCTCCTTGCTAAGTCTCAGGTCCACATGCTTTTGCATTAATAAATCTCCCTTTGGCTAAAGAGAAAGTCTGATTGAATTCTTTAAAAAATATGAACCAGCTTTCCCAGCCCTGTGCCCCAACACTATATGCTTGGAATACTTTGCCCTTTTCCTCTTGACCCAGTTGAGATTTCCATAGTTCAAAAAGATTTGGGTTTAGCCACCTATTGAGGGTTCACTGTTTTCATTGCTACTGGTGTTGGCAAAAGGGTTGATTTCTTTTCCTCCCTTCTAGCAGCACCCCCAAAGTAATTTGATGGCAAGTGTTGGCAAATGGGCTAAATCTAGAACAACTTCATGTCAAAGGTAGAAGGAATTGAATTTTGAGTGGAGCTCAGGAATCCAAAAAGCAGAGCTGGAGAGGGAGTGCATTCTATGCCTGGAGGCAGGAGTTGAAGATCTGGTACAGTGATTGGCAAATCAAGCAAGGCATTTGGAATATCGACAGCAAAAGGGACAGTAATGCGTAAGCAACCTAGGACGATGGAATGGGGTCAGAATATGAAGGACTTTAAATGCCAGAAGAATTTACGCTCTATACATAGACTTGTATTGTGGGAATATCAATTTTGCAAATGAATGAATGATAAATTGGAGGAAGAAGAAACTAGAGGCAAGAAGATAAGATTGTTGGAATCGTTCAGGTGACTGTAATAAGTGGGCAAGCGAATGGGAGGGAACCAGCATTTATTAAGCACCTACTAGATATAGGGTATTGTGCTAAACACTTGATAGATATTACCTCCTCATTTGATCCTCTCCACAATCCTGGGAGGTAGGTGTTGTTATTATTCCTGTGTGGGGTATGGGGGACCCCAAAAATCCCCTACCCAAATTTCATAAAACTCAGAGGTGTTTCAGTGTAGGAATAGGAAACTTTTATTTAGCTCTCACGAGAAAAGGGCATCACCTACACCAGAACAAAGTAGTGGAAGGAGGCCCGTTACAGAAGACAAAGCAAGGTTATATACCCTAGTGCATACAAGCCCCCTCCTACCACTATCCCTCACCCCCATTGGGTATATCCTGTTTCCTTGGCCTTAAAATCTAGGTGCAAAAAAGGCAAAGAACAAGGAAACAAGGTATATAAGGAAACACAAATGTGCATGTCCTTATTTGGTAAACTTAATGCTAAAATGGCAGTGAAGGAGGTGAAATAGTCCTAAAGGACTTAATGCAGATGTGGCAGTAGAAGAGGGAAGGGTGAAACTGAAACTCAGGCTCATTCCCACAAGAAACCTTACTAGATTTTAGGGAATACTCTAAGAAGTTTTCACCTCTTCCACTCATCCCCATTTTACAGATGAGAAATCTGAGGTAGATAGAGGATTGATGATTTGTCTAGAGTCAAACAGCTAGCAAGTGTCTGAGGGCAAATTTTAATTAAATTCTTCCTGACCCCGGACCCAGCCTGAACAAGGGTGATATATGGCTGAAATGGAGATGTATGTGAGAGATATTGTGACAGTAGAATTGACAATATGTGGCAAATGATTAGAAATGGGTGCTGAGGGATAGGAAATAATAGAAGATGATTCTAAGACTGAGCAAAATGACTGACTGGAAGGATAGTGGTGCCCTTGGCAGAAACAGGGAAGTGAGGAAGAGGTTAGGTTTGAGGAGGAAAAAATAATGAATTATCTTTTAAACATGTTGAACAGAAGATACTATTGAAAGCATCCAAATAGTGATGTAAAACTAGTACTCAGGAAAGACACTGGATAAACACAGAATTTGAGTCATCTGTATAGAAATAATTGAACCCATAGCCCTGAGAGATGCCTACAGTTAAAGGGTTACGTATGGGTGGTGATACTGCAAAGCAGACTGAGTAATGGCCTGATATCTCCTAGTTATCATCTTTTCTCTACTTCACCATCACCACTCTAGTTCAAACACCATGCCCTCTCACCTGGACAGGTGGAATAACTCTGCAGTTAGTGTCCATGGTTCTTATCTTTGTCCTCTCCATCTGTGAAATGGACAGCTGCCAAAATGATCCTTATAACAAGAGGAGGGGCCCTTACAGAGGATTATCGTGCATTGTTGTCAATATCATGGCAGGTGCTCTTCTATCACACCTCTAAATATTTAACATTGTTGGTATGTTATTGATTTATAGATTTAAAGCTCGGAGAGATTTTCCAGTCAAAGTCTGTCATTTTATGTCTGAGGAAATAGAATCCCATAGACCACAGTCAAATGCTAGTAGGTGGCAAAGCTGGGATTTGACCTGAGATCCTCTGTTTCCAAACCCTGCATTCTTTCCACTAAACCACACCATCTTGGGGCTAGGAGCTAGGGTGAGGAGGGGAAATTATCTCATTTTATTACAAGTATGTTCCCAAGTGGAATCTGGACTAATATGTATTTGGTAAAGTATAACCTTATTATCAAAAGTAGTGGGTTATAGCAGATAGATCCTGGAAGTTACAAAGAGCTGGGTTCAAGTCCTTCTTCTGAACCATGGTAGTAGGTATATGACCACAGACACATCATTTACCCTTGAAATATTTCTAACCAACTCTATGGGCAACTAGTTGGTGCAGTGGAAGACTCATCTTCTTCAGTTCAAATCTGGCCTCAGTGACCAGCCCTGTGACACTGGGCAAGTCACTTAAATCTGCCTCAGTTTCCTCATCTGTAAAATGATCTGGAGAAGGAAATGGCAAATGACTATAGTATCTTTGCCAAGAAAACCCCAAATGGGATCATAAAGAGCTCGACATGGCTGAAATCCCCTAAACAACAGCAACAAAGATCACCAGTAAGTTGACTATGAAGAGGACAAGACCATTGGCCATAAAACTCATAAATACTGTCCATGGAGGAATTGTAGCCTACACTATTAGTGGAAGTTACCAAAAAGGATCATTGAAGATCTTTGAAAAGTAATAAGAAATAGGAGACATAGTGGCATATAGATTAAAGAACTGTCCTTGAGTCAGAAAAACCTGGTTTCCAGTCCTACTTCTAACACATGTGAACTGTTACCCTAGATAAGTCACTGAACCCTTCAGTGCCCCAAGCAGATCTCTAAGATTACAAGTTGAAAAACTTATCTCTATTGGTTGAAGGAGATTATTTACCAGGAGTTTTCTGACGTACTAAAATTATAGATTTAAACAACAAAAAAATACATATTAGATATTATTTTTCATTAACTTCATTTTACTTGTAAGTAGCTACAGTATTTTTCAGCACAGACATCTCACAGAAGAATTTTTGGGGTTTTTTTTCCCCTCAATTTTAATAGGACTCTCCCTCCCCTCTTTTAATACCAACATACTCCATTTTCATGCATTGGTGAGGTTTTATTGTACTTATTGTCAAAGGTTATTGTTTTTTCACCTGAGTTTTGTTTTCATTATTATAAAGAATTCCCAAAGAGAAAACCACCTCTATTAATACAGATTGGCACCTGCTGTTCTACAAGGGGGTGGGAAAAGAGAATTCAGGAGGGAATTATTCTCTCATTCTCTGTTGCACTTTAATTCGAATTATGTCTCTTCTTTCATTCATCATGCTATCCACTTGTTCTATTGGTATCATCAGGATACAAAAGAACACAGTGTGGGAGGAGGTCCCATCATTCTAGGTGAACCCTCTTATGGGAAGACATAACTCAGAGTCTCACAAGTTGGGCAGGCACACAGGACTAGCAACCAGAGTCTTTGGCGAGAATGCCCAAACCAATGACATCACAGATCCATTGGAATCAGTAGTACACTTATCCCTTCCACATCTTGGGGACTGGAGGCCCCTGTGATCTGGAAAATCTGTGCAAAATCAGTGTAAAAGTTTTTAGCTTCCCTTCCTACCAGAGAAGTCTGAAGGATTATGGTATTAAAAGATGAAATATGTTAATATTATATAATATTATTTGTATATTTTATGCATTTCTTCTAAAATTTTTCTTTCATCTACTGCCTCCACAAAATTCCAAGAAACTTCCCATTTAATTTCTTATACCATCCAGCGATATATCAAAACTGCAATGGGGAAAGTCATGCTATGGGAGGGATAACTGTATTTTCCATGAACAACAGGAGTATAGTCCTCTTCCAGAAAAGCTCCCTCTGAAGCCCAGGGAGAGGTGGTGTTATGTTACAAAGGTGAGTTCCATTCTATTTATGATATGCTTACTAAACTCACAGTAAAGATTTGGACTCACACAAATACACCTGGTAATTGTAAGTAGAAACCAGGAATGCAGGACAATAACCAAATCAAGGTTTCTCTTCACAAGGCACATAGAAGTTATGATAGTTAGTGAGCTTGGAGGGTGGTCCCTGCTTCTGTGTTCTGGGTATTTCCTTCCACCAAACTTATACAGTGTATCCCAAAATTCTAAGCAGCATTTTAAAGCTAAATCTCTATGGCTTTTGGGACACTATGTATTCCCAAATATCAGGCTCATAGCTAGCTCCACTGAAAAACCACAGATGAGTATTGGTAGATGTCAGGTGTATTTTGCTTTTCCATCTTTCTTATGACCATGAACTGAGTTGTAAAGGACTTTGAGATACCCTTGGCCTTGAAGCTGAGCTGGAAACCCAAACCTAGCCTTCTATTTTCCACCTCCTGCACATCAGCTCATCATGGATCATCTCCCATTTCTAGCAGAAGCATTTTAAAGTCATATTCTTCACTTCACTTGGGTTCATTTCCATGCATTAGAAATTCCTTGCTGGCAAGGAAGGCTTTCTCATCTGCCTCCCCTCCTCATATGGCTGCTCCTTCTTATGTGCTAGAATGTACCTGTTAGGCTTGTAATGAAAAATGAACTCAGAAAAAACAATGACATTTACATCTCTGAATCATCATCAAGATTAAAGCTGTTTGTGGCTTAGCAGCATGCAGCTGCAGAACGAAGAGACCATTAAAGTTATACAGGTCACTACCACACAATCTCACCGTGAATACGATTTTCAAGGGAAATAGAGGAAATAGAGGAAAATTCTTATCATTCAATTCAAATATGCCTGGGAGCTGACTATACCCTGAAAATCTGTTCCTTTCAACTCAGGAGGCTTTTTGCAGGTAGAGTTTGTTGCCCAGATCACAGCAGTTCCAGTTACCTGAGATCTTAGCAAAGACTACATAAGAACGTGACCTATGATAGAGTATCATGGCAATGTAGTCTAGCCTGCTCATTTTTCTTTCTCTAAAGCTCATATTTTGTTCTTTTTGTTTTTATTTTAACAAATAAGGGAACAAAAGCTTAGGGACATTAAATTACTTGCCCAATGTCACACTGGTAGGAAGTTTCAAAGGCAGCATTTGAACCCAGGTCCTCTGACTCTAGAGCCAGTACTCTTTAACCTAGGTGAATAGAGTGCTCTATGCTTGAAGTCAGGAAAACCTCCATTCAAATCATGACCCAGAAACTCATCAGCTATGTGATATTGGGCAAGTAACGTCATCTCTCAGCCTCAGTTTCCCCATTTGTAAAATGAAGGGACTGGAGGAGATGGTTTCTAAAATATCTCCATCTCTAAATCTTGCATGATCCCATGACATTTCTGCTATACCATGATGACTCACTAAGTCTCTCATGCCACCCGTAAGCTATAATATTACTACCAACTTTAGGGACAGAGGATTTAGAGCTTTAGAGATCATTTTCCACAACCCCTTTATGACCCACGATGAGGTAACTGAGGCCCAGAATGATTCCGTGATTTGTCCAAAGTTCCACAGTTTGTAAGTGTCATATCCATGATTCTGACTCAGCCCATCTCCATTTGAATCTAGGCCTCTTTTTTTGGTAGCAGCCTGCCTTGAGGGGTAAGGCTTAAGATCCCAGGCCCAGAGCTTTTGGGGGTTGGAAGATGCAGAGAGAGTTGCATATCCTAGTGGGGAGAGCTTGGAAGCCTCATGCTGGGTTAGTACTGAAGCATCTTTGATGGGGTGTGAAGCTAGGGGCTAACATTTGGGGCTGGGAAGTAGAAGGAGAGATCCCCACACGCCCAGGACCAGGGATGTCAGAACACCACTACACTTGTTCAGGGATGAACAATAGACCCATTCTGCCTATAGGAGTATGGCTAAACAGTGAATTTGCACCTAAAATATACACCACAGACATACAGCACCAATTGGCATATTTATAATTCACCGTGCTGGTGCTGCTCAATCATTTCACTTGTGTTGGACTCTCTGTGACAGCACTTGGGAGTGATTTGCCATTTCCTTCTCCAGCCAGCTCATTTTACAGATGAGGAAACTGAGGAAAACAAGGTTAAGTGACTTGTCCAGGGTCATACAGCTAGTATCTGAGGCCAGTTTTGAACTCAGGAAGATATCTTCCTGCCACTGTGCCACCTAGTTGCCCATAATTTACCACACTTATGATCAAATATTGATAAGAATCTGAATTGTTGAATCTGGAAGTTTCTTCCAATGGTACAGCTTGTAATCCATCCACACCTATTCATTCCAGTCATACTGAGGCAGTACTCCCTCTGGTGATGTTGAGAGAGCTAGGGGCCACAGTGGAAACAGAGCTGACTTAAGAGTCAAGAAGCCCCAACATCAAATCCTGCCTTACATCTTTACTTGCTATCTGATCCTAGCTAAGACACTTAAATTCCATCTGCCTCAGTGTACGCAGCTATGAAAGGGGAATAATACTTACTTCCCAGGTGTATTGTGATATAACTTACATAAAGTGCATTGCACATCTTAACATGCCTTTACAGAGCGTCCCAAAAGTCTGCTAAGGCTCATACCTGCACTGGGGACATCTTGTACAAATTTGAGCTATTATTGCTACCTTTCTCCTTGAACTACCACTTGAATTGGTGGGCTGACTCCCTAGAATAGTGGTTCTCAACCTTCCTAATGCCACAACCCTTTAATACTCATATGTGGGCATATCTGCATGTGGGCGGACCCACCTGGAGATGGATAGAGGAGCGGTATCTTGGTTCCTAAGACCATCA
This sequence comes from Pseudochirops corinnae, assembly GCA_028646515.1. Taxonomy (NCBI): domain Eukaryota; kingdom Metazoa; phylum Chordata; class Mammalia; order Diprotodontia; family Pseudocheiridae; genus Pseudochirops; species Pseudochirops corinnae. The sequence continues at coordinate 278,853,913 of CM053588.1, forward strand.
GAAATATGTGTTTTCCAATGGTCTTAGGGGACCCCTGTGATCCCTGTGAAAGGGTCGATCGACCCCCAAAGGGGTCATGACCCACAGGTTGAGAACCGCTGCCCTAGAAGATGATGACTATTATTTCTTCTAGGTTCTAGTAAGCAATTCTGGAAGTCATTGGGATTTTCAGTACTGTCGTCTGTGAGCCCCTGCTAGTATATTTTCTATAAATTACCCAGCTAGTAGGTTCAATTAACTTTTAGAAAAGGAATTTACCAAGGTAGTATAAAAACAGTGAGTATATAACATTTTCTTTCTGTGACTTGGGACAAACTCTGCCACAAATAAAAGAGTCCAAGCGAAGAAGGTCTTTAACTTAGGGTATGATAGTAGGGAGGCATATATGTGTAGCATATATCCAGTTAAAGGATAAACTAATAACTCCTGTTTATTGGAAGTGTTTTCTTAAGTCTGTGACCAGGATTCCTTTCTGGTTCAAGGGTTCACAAACTTTGCTTCCTTTTTAAGGTGGCTATATTTCTGCATCTTTGTCTGTGTTGGTACTTATGTTTCTACTGGTGTCCTACTGGACATACTGTCCTACTGGTCCAGACTCTCCAATGCTATGGTCAATGCAGAGCACAGAGATCAAAGAGTTTAATGCTCCCTCTGGGCTTACTCCCTCCACCCCACCCAATGCTGGCTGCTGGTATAGGCATAAGGATTTGCCTCCTCAAAGTATATTTTACTCTAGCCATTTCCAAAAGCCAACCACCTACTAGACACCCCCCCCCTTTTTTTGTCCAAAGAGATTCTCCCTTCATAAGGAACCAAAAGATATAAACTGCCCTAGGGTTGGGGAACCTGAAGCCTCGAGGGTGACCTTAAGGTCTCATGTTTCCCACCCCTGAATTTTTCTATTCAAAGACTTAAAACTTCATCAAGTCCTTATATCAATTATAGTACATTAATTGAGGTATGTGTATAAGACTGGAGCCCCATCTTTTGCAACTTTAATTAATTCTAAACACAGTATAAATCATTTCTTCTGTTACCTGTGTCTCCAATATGGTTGGTGCCATGCTTTAGCTGGGGCAGAACACTTCACAGAGGACTGATAAGGACAGCAGGAGCAATACCCCTCTATCCACTGACCTTTTTACCTAGTTGGCTTGTATCTCAGCTGGAACCTCCTTAACAAAGAGGAAAAGATCTGATGTCATCCTTTATAATGACTGAAACTCATTCATGCTAATGTGTTGCTTTGTCCAGGCCCTGTTATATTTTAAGGCTTTTATCTTTCATCATGAAAAGTTTGCCATCCAGGAAAAGAATTTCAGGCATCACTGAGCAGGTGAATGAGATAATTGTTGCAGTCAGGCCTTCTTATTGCCCCTCAAATCATATCACATTTAACCTGTTCTTATTATTTTAGATCTCCTGGTGGGTCGCAGTAAGTAAGGACAGCTAAGGTCTTTCTCTTCCATATGCCCAGTTATGTTTCTACCTCAGGCAAGAGTTCTTAGCCTCTTTGTGTTGGGGAACATTCTCGCATGTGTGACTACTCTGGTGAAGCCTAGGGACCCCTTTTCTAATTTTCTTAAAGCATAAAATAAAATGCACAA
>CM053588.1:278856019-278910910 GCA_028646515.1 Pseudochirops corinnae
ACGCGTTCTTCTCCTCATTGGCTTTTTGGGCCTTATTTACCATTTGAGTTAATTTATTTTTTAGGCTGTTATTTTCTTCAGTCAAGTTGTTGACTCTCTTTTCATGATTTTCTTGCATCATTCTCATTTCTCTTCCCAATTTTTCCTCCACTTCTTTTATTTGGTTTTTAAAATCCTTCTTAAGCTGATCTATGGTTTGTAACCAGTCTACATTTTTCTCGGAAGCTTTTGGTGTGGGAGTTCTGACTGTGTTGTCTTCCTCCTGTTCCATGCTTTGATTCTTTTTTCCCCAAAAAAGGATTCTAAAGTTGGATTGCTGTTCTTACTTTGCTTTCCTTGCCTGCTCTTGTTGCTAATCAATTACTTGACTTTTTAGCTCTGTGGAACTCTGCTTCCAGAGGAGAAAGCTCTGTCCCAAATTGCTGGGGGTTTTGCAGCTGCTGGAGCTATTAGGAGGCCGATGCAGCCTCCACTAGCTTTGGCTCACTGAAAACACACCCCAGGACCACTGCCCAAGATCATTTTCAGGCCAGACTGGTTTCGATTCCCAGTGCCCTGCAACGAGCCCTTCCTGTCTCACCTGCCAAGCTGTTTTCACCAGGAGATGTGTTTTTTCTGGAATTTTGTGAGGTCTAGAGCCCTAAAATTTGTTTAGAGTCATATTTTATGGGTATTTGAGGTGGCTATGTGGGAGCTGCAGAGTTTTCCTGCTTCTATGCCACCATCTTGGCTCTGCTCCCCCTCTTTTGTTCTTTTTTCTAACTACTGTGACCACTTCAGTGAAAACTATGTGGCCATTTTAATGATAAGCTGTTGTGAACACTATATTGTGATTTTCTGTGGTAAGATGGACTGTTGTGTATATTGTGATTTGTTGTAAATGTTTCCTTTTAATTTGTTCTTGAATAAATGGAGTGTTCACTCTACTGTGTAATCAGAACTTTAAAAGCTATTCACAGTAGCATTCTTTTGGAAAGCTGCTTATTCATGGCATTGCATGGGCTGAATGTTATGGGAATCTGAAAATCTCCTCTGCCCCTAGACCCTTTGATAGGCTTAAGTGATTCTGAGAACCTTCCCTAATTTGAAAATATACTCTACCCCTTAATAGGCAGAATGTGGTCACATAAAACCTGTGGCAGGAAGCTTGTTTTACAGGAATGCCCACACCTTATTACTTTTTGATTGGGCAGTTGGTCAAGAGGGCTGTGATGTTCTCTGATCCAGGAGAAGGCTATGTATACCCTGATGTGAGTTTTTGTTTTGGGACTCACTTTGGAAAGAGTTTTGTGATTTGGCCCGATGAGACTCTGGGCAGCTGGTTTTTTTATTTTTATCCCATCTCCTAGTCCTGGCATATTGTATATAAATAAATGCATGTCGATTGATTGATTCATTGGTAATACCCTATCAATCTCCCAGTTATTGTAAGCAAAGTGCTTTATAAACATCAAAATGCCATATAAATGTAAGTATCACTATCATCTTGGTGAAAGAGCTCAATTAAAAAAACACAATTAAAAAAAAAGAATTCTATAAATTGTTTCTTCCTTCTTGTGACATGTTAATGACTACTAGTTAGTTGACTAAATGAATGAAAAAAAAATGAACTGTATTGCACAGCTTCTTGAAAAAAAGTGCTTGTTGTTGAGTCGGAAGACTTGAGTTCAAACTTCCCCCTTTTACTACCAGTATAACTTTTGTTGAATCCCTTGATTTCTCTGGGTCTGTTTACTCATCTGCTAAGTGAGAGAACTGGATCAAATGACTTCTAAATTTCCTTCCAAATGTAAATCTATGATGCCATAAACTTATAAGTTCTGATGCTCAAAATCACATTGTTTTTGCCAGGATTTACAAAAGTGGTTATTAAAAAAACTGAATGAAATCATTTAGCTTTCTGACTGTATCTGGGTAGATGAAGATAAATAGCTAGGGAACAATGGACTGGAATTGTTTTATGAAAAAGGAAAGACAGACAAATACAGAAGTGGATTAAGGAGAGGCAAGGGAAAGAGAGATGAAGGGACTTCCAGAAGATATTCAGGTATGATTTCCGAATGTTTTGAATCAGAAGAATAAAATGAAGCTTCTTCCAAAAGAGAAGTGGAACACCTTTGTTACCCTAATTCTCCCTACTTCAAACCTTAAAGCAGAGATTTCTTAGCCAACTGGCTTTGGAAAGGAGAACTTGAATCTTACTCCCAGCAACAGATAAGGATTAATGTTGGAATAGTGGTGTCCTTGAGCATGTCTGCTAGGAGAGCAAAGATTTCCCAGTTCTTTCACCTGCCTGTTATCTTAAGGCTCTGCCAAAAGTAAATGTTATGGCCTGAATACTTCAAGTTCTATTTTAAATGAGATTCTTGTTTCCTCCCTTCTTGGTTCTTCCTATCATGAGTATAGTTGCCAGCATAGCATGTCTCACCAGGAAACTGCACCATATTTACCATGACTGTTAATACCATTAGTCTAATTAGGAGACAATTGTCTTGAATCCAAACAGTTTGGTTCATTGCCAAGGGCCCTGTGGGGAGCTAAATGAACCAATTCTGTCTTTCTGTCTGTGAAAGAAGGTCCTAAATCCATTTATTAGAAACAAAAACTGACACTGGTAAATGTTCCCCCGCTCATTGGTTTTGAGATATTCTTGTTCAGTTATTTCAGTTGTGTTTGATTCTTTGTGACCCCATTTTGGGGTTTTCTTGGAAAAGACATGGGAGTGGTTTGCCATTTCCTTCTCCATTTATTTTACAGATGAGGAAACTGAGGCAAAGTGACATGTATAGGGTCACACAGCTAATAAGTGTCTAAGGCCAGATTTGAACTCAGGTCTTCCTGAGGCCAGGCCAGGAACTCTATATACTGTGCCACCTAGCTGCCTGATTCATTAGTTTTCTAAATGAATTCCATACAGCAGTTATGGTTAAGTGAAGCAAACTCCCAACCTTATAACTAAGTTGCCTACAGTCCCAAAGGGCTCCAGGTAACCAGGAAGAGAGAGATAGTATTTAAAACACTTCTTTTTTAAACAGAAGAGAAGAGTTTGAGACTGAAGAAGATTTCAATCAATCAATTAAACAGCATTTATTAACCAATTACTATGTGCCAAACACTTTGCTAGGTGAATGACATACGAAGGGAAAAATGAAACAGTTTTTGCCATCTAGGAGCTGGCATGGCACCAAAATAGATTTCTGAGATAATAACACCCTGGTTTGGCATGTTCAAAACCATTCCTTGATTTCTCCGTTGAATCCATTCACAACAGCTACTGATTTAATGAAGATTCCTGTCATGACCTCCTATCAACTCTTTACCTCATGATAAACTTAGATTATTTTTCTTCATGTTTGCCTCCAGATAAGGAAATGTTCCTACTATATAGGAGACTTTAAATATTTTATTTAAAAGACTTCTCAGGGTAGAGCCAAGATGGTAGAGTAACAAAATCACTCAGCTGAGCTCTCCCAACATTCTCCTCCAAAACAACTTTAAAATAGCACCTCAAATTGAATTCTGGAGTTGCAGAGTCAACAAAAGGTTAGGAGGGAAATCCTTACAGCTCAAGACAACACAGAACACAGAAGGGAAGAAAGAGACATCTGAGATACAGAAGAAAAGTATGGCTCAGAGACCATAAGAATGAAGCACCAGTGGTGGCAGCAACAAAAGAAGCAACAACTTTAGAAACTCTCAATTAAGAAACAGTGAGGGAGTCTTACAACTGATCAGAAAGAGATTACAGGGTACCCTGGTGCTAGCATTAGATGCAGGACCATATACTATTTGCCAACTCCATGGTCTATACCCACTTCTGGGTCATAGTTTAGGGGTGGGGAAGAGCACTTTCAGACAAGAGAAGCCCTGAAGGCTAGTATCATTTCAGGCTTCAAGGGATGGGGGACCATGAGGAACATTATCATTTCCAGTCTAAAGGGAGTAGAGGCCCTGAGAAGCAGTACCAACTGCAATCTCAAGAGATCTGTGGGCCTTCCTGGGTTATGACCAGAGTACACAACAAAAAAGCAGTGACCATACCTCTCCCCAGATCACACCACCTTGGAAGCATTGAAAGCTTCTCAACCTCCAGAATTAGCTCTGAAAACAGCAGTCTGAAAAAGTCTGAAACTTGAGACAGGTGCACCCATCTTACCCATGGAACAGAACCCTAATATTAGCATAAAGTACCAAATCAAGAAATAGTGGGGGGAAATGAGCAAATAACGAAAAAGAATTTGACCATAAAAAGCTACTATGGAGACAAGGAAGATTAAAAACCAAAATGAAGTAGACGAAGTCAAAACAGCTGAAATCAAAGTTTCAAAAGGAGGAAAAGGTGAATTGGACAGAAGTCCAATAAGAATTCACAAAGGTACTAAAAATGATTTTCAAAATCAGTGATAGAAGCAAAATTAGGTAAGAAAATGAAAGCAAAGGAGCAAAATTATGAAAAGAGTATTAACAGTATGGTTTTATAAAAAGCACAACAAAAACTGAATAAAACAACACCTTAAATAAAAAGTAGGCAAATGTGAAAAAAGGAAGAAAAATTCATTGATGAAAAGAACTCCTTAAAAAGTAGTATTAGCCAAATGAAAAGAGATACAAAAGTTCACTGAAGAAAGGGAAAGAATCTACAATCTAAAGTTCTATAATCAAATGTTAAAAATATTTGTGTGTGTGTGTGTGTGTGTGTGTGTGTATATATATTATTATTATTATTATTATTATTAATTACAGCCAACTGGGAATTAAGATGCACAGGCACTGTGTTGGGGAGATCCATCCTGCCCTACAAGAAAGTCAGAGGGGTGAGGGGGAGGACATAGGAGAGAGAAGATTGGGGGAGGGGTTATAGAGTAGGATGGTTGTTTTGAGGTGTTGGATAGGGGAAAGATGGGGAGAAAATTTGTAACTCAAAATCTCATGGAAATGAATGATTTAAACAAGAAAATAAATTAATTTATTTATTTTTAAAAAGTTCACTGAAGAAAATAATTCCTTAAAAATTAGAATTGGGCAGGTGGGAGCTAATGACTCCATTAGTAATCAAGAAACAATAAAACAAAGTCAAGTGAATAAAAAAATAGAAGAAAATGTGAAGTTTCTCATAAGAAAAACAAGTGTGTTGGAAAATAGAATGAAAGAAATAATTTAAGAATTAATGTAATATCTGAAAAACAAGATTTTTAAAAGGAGCCTTGATATCATATGTTAAGAAATAATCAAGGAAAACTGCCCTGATATCCTAGAACTAAAAGATAACATAGAAACTGAAAGAATCCATCAATCGCCACTTGAAAGATATCTCAAAATAAAAATTTCCAGGAAAACGATAGCCAATTCCCAGAGCTCCCAGGTCAAAACAAAAATATTTCAAACAAAAAGAAAGAAATCGTCAAAATACTGCAGAGCCTGTAAGTATCACAAAAAAACAGCAAGTACCACATTAAAAGAGCAGAGGACCTGGAATATGATAACATGAAAGGAAAAAGAGCTATCACTACAAACACAAATGGCTTACCCAGAAAAACTGGTTATAATCCTTCAAGGGAAAAAAAAATAGATATTTACTGAAATACAGGCCTTTCAACCATTCCTGATTAAAAGACCAGAACTTACTAGAAAACAAGACTTTAAAATACAAGACTCAAGAGAAGGAAAAAAAAAATAAATATCAAAAAGAAATCCTAAGGACTCAATAAAGATAAACTGTCTATATTTCTATATGGGAAGATAATGGAGGTATTTTCTAATCATTCTGGGACAGTTAGAAGGATTCTACATGAAAAGAGGGTTGGGAAGTGAGTCAATTATATTGCAATGATGTAAAAATATGGATAAGTGAGAATTCCTTGAGAGAAGGGAGAGGCAGTTTGGGGAAGGTTATCTCATATAAAGGAGGCATACAAGGAAGAGTTTTTACAATGGAGAGGAAAATGGGGTCAGGGTGTGGTGGGCAATCCTTGAACCTCACTCACATCTGAGAACTGATTCAAATGGGGAAACAACATATACATACTTAGTTGGTAATAAGAAAATCTATTTTAGGGGGTGGAGCCAAGATGGTAGAGTAAAAACAGGAACTTGCTTGAGCCCCCACTCCAACCACCTCAAATACCTGTCAAAAATTGACTCTCAACAAATTTTAGAGCTATAGAACCCACAGAGTGACAGATAGAAACAAATCTCCCACTGAAGGCAGACTGGCAAGCCAAAAGAAGGGTCTATCACACCAAGCTGGGAGCCCAGTGCAGTCCCACATGAACTGTTGGGGCCCAGACCAGAGGTGGCTCTGACCAGCACTACAGATAGGCTGGAGCAGGCTTCAGGAGAGTTAATCACCAGCAGCTGTGGTGGTTTCCAGATTTCTCAACCCATAAACACCCAAGAGAAAGTAAAAGGTCTGTGAGTAACCCTGTTGATCCAAGGTGAGAGACAAGCATGATCTGGCTGCTGCTCCCAGGTCAAGAGGTAAGTGGTGGCCCGGCGGCTACAGTTGCTGCCATGTGGCTGCCTCCAGAGCTCCTGGCCTGCAGATTATAGGGGGATCAAGTGACCATTCAGAGGGTAATCACTCTTGCTTTGACCTGTTTGGATCTGGGTCACAGTCTTAGGTAGTGGTCCTGGGGTGAGGAATGCATGTGAGCCAGAGCTTGTGATGACTGTATAGAGGGTGCCCTCCTCATAGCTCTGACAGCAACTCTGACAACTGTGAAAACCCCAGCAATTTGGGACAAAACTCTCTCCATTCTGGAAGCAGAATTCTACTGTGGCAAAGAGCTCAAAAGTCAAGTAATTAGCTGGCAAGATGAGCAAACAGAGAAAGCAAAATCAGACCATAGAATCCTTTTCTGGGGGACAAAGAGGATCAAAACATAGAACCACAAGAAGATAGCAAAGTCAAAACTCCTGCATCAACAGCTTCCAAGAAAAAATATGAACTTATCAGAGGCTATAAAGGAGCTAAAGAAGGATTTTGAAAATCAAGTAAGAGAAGTGGAGGAAAAATTGAGAAAAGAAATGAAAAGGATACAAGAAAATCATGAAAAGCGAGTCAACAGCCTGACTGAAGAAAATAATACCTTAAAAAATACACTAATTCAAATGGCAAAAAAGGCCCAAAAAGCTAACAAGGAGAACAATGCCTTATAAAGCCTAATTGCCCAGATGGAAAAGGAATTTTAAAAATTCACTGAAGAGAATAATTCCTTCAAAATTAGATTGAGGCAAATAGAAGCAAATGAATTTATGAGAAATCAAGACACTATAAAACAGAATCCAAACAAATGGAAAAGTAGAAGGCAATGAGAAATATCTCATTGGAAAAACCACTGACCTGGAAAATAGATCCAAATGAGATAATTTAAAAATTATTGGACTCCCTGAAAGCCATGATGAAAAAAAAAAGAAGCCTAGAAATCATCCTTCAAAAAACTCTCAAGGAAAATTGGCCTGATATTCTAGAACCAGAGAGCAAAATAAAAATTGAAAGAATTCACCAATCATCTCTTTGAAAAGATCCCAAAAAGGAAACTCCTAGGAATATTATAGCCAAATTCCAGAGTTCACAGGTCAAGGAAAAAAATATTACAAGCAGTCAGGAAGAAACCATTTGAGTGTAGTTGAAACACAATCAGTATAACACAAGATAGAGCAGCTTCTACATTGAGGAATCAAAGGGTTTGGAATATGATATTTGGTAAGTCAAAGGAGCTAGGATTAAAACCAAGAATCAATTACCCAGCAAAACTCAGTGTAATGCTCCAGGGGAAAATATGGTCATTCAATGAAATAAAGGACTTTCAAGCATTCTTGGTGAAAAAATGAGGGCTGAACAGAAAATTTGACTTTCAAATACAAGAAGCATGAGAAGGCAAACAAGAAAAAGAAATCACAAGGAATTTATTAAAATGGAAGTATTTACATTCCTAGATGGAAAGATGATAATTGTAATGCATGAGACCTTTCCCAGTATGAGAATAGTTGAAGGGAAAATACATGTATACAAACACATATATGTATTTATAGGAGGGTGCAAGTGTTTGTGTGTGTGTGTATGTGCGTATTTGTGTGTATGTGTATGTGTGTACATGTATACATAGACAGAGGGCACAGAATGAGGTGAATATGAAGGGATAATATCTAAAAATTAAAATTAAGAGGTGAGAGGAATATATTGGGAGAAGGAGAAAGGGAGAGATAGAATAGGGCACATTATCTCAAGTAAAAGAGGCAAGAGAAAACTATTACAATGGAGGGGAAGAACAGGAAGGTGAAAGGGAATGGGTCAACATTACTCTCCCTGAATTTGGCTTAAGAAGGATATAACATGCACACTCAGTTGGGTATCTTACCCTACAAGGAAAATAGGGGGGAAGGGTATAAGAGGGGAGATGATAGAAGGGAGGGTGGATTGGGGGAGATGGCAGTTAGAAGGAAACACTTTTGAAAAGGGATAGGGTCAAAGTAGAAAATAGAATAAAGAGGGGTAGGATAGGATGGAGGGAATTATAGTTAATATTTCACAATATAACTACTATGGAAACATTTTACGTAACTACACGTCTACAACTTATATTGAACTGCATGTCTTCCTAGTGGGAGTGGGTGAGGAAGGAAGAAGGGAAAGAAACTGGAAATCAAAGTTTTAAAAACAAATGTTTAAAAGATGTTTTTTACATGCAACTGGGAAATAAGATATACAGGCACTAGGGTGTAGAAATCCATCTTGCCCTACTAGAAAGTTAGTGGGGCTATGGAGTGAAAATAAGAGAGAACAGATTTGGGGAAGGAGTATTCAATAGGTTGGCTATATTGGGGTGGGGGTGGGGAAAAATAGAGAGAAAATTTGTAACTTCCAATCTTGTGAAAATGAATGTTGAAAACTAAAAATAAATAAATAAATTGGAAGGAAAAAAAAAAAATCTATCTTAGCCACCTAGGAAGTAGGAGAAGAAAGGAAAAATAGAAGATGGGTTGATGAAAGGGAGGGTAGATAAAAGAAGGCAGTGGTCAGAGGCAAAATAGACTTTAGAAGAGGTACAGGGTAAAAAGAAAGGACAAACAGAAGAAAATAGGATGGGGGGAAATGCACAGTTAGTAATCATAACTGTTAATGGGAAAGGGAACTTACTCATAAAACAGAAACAGATAGCATAATGGATAAGAAGCCACAATCCAACAATATGTTGTTTACAAGAAACACTCTTGAAACAGAAACACACATCAAGTTAAAATTAGGGGCTGGAGCAGAATCTACTATGCTTCATGTGAAGTAAAAAAGCAGGACTAGCAATTATGATGTCAGACAAAGCAAAAAGAAAAGTTGACCTAATTAAAAGAGATAAGAAGGGAAACTACATCTTATTTAAAGCAACATAAAAAATGAAGTAGTATCAATACTAGACGTATATGCACTAAATGGGATAGCATCCATAGTCTTAAATGAAAAGTTAAATGAGTTACAGAAGGAAACAGTAAAACCATACTAGTGTGGAACCTCAACTTTCCCCTCTTGGTGCTAGATAAAAATAACCATAAAATAAACAATAAAGGAGTTCAGGAGAACATTTTAGAAAAGTTAGAAATGATAGACCTCTGGAGAAAACTGGATGAGAATAGAAATGAGTATAGTTGTACAGGACAACTTCACAAAAATTGACAATGTTTTTGGGCATAAAAGCTCATAACCAAATGAAGAAAAGTAGAAATATTAAAAATACCCTCTTCAAACCATGAAGCAGTACAAAATTACATTTAATAAAGGGCCATGAAAGCATAAATCCAAAGCTACTTGGAAAATATATAATCTAACTTTAAAGAATGAGTCAAAGAAGAAATCATAGAAACAAACAATAATTTTATTAAAATGAATGATAACAATGACACAACATTTCAAAATGTGTGGAATGCAGGCAAAGCAGTACTTACAGGAATTTCTATATCTTTAAATCCACATAGCAATAACAGAGAGAGAAAAAAATAGATCAATAAATTGGCTATGCAACTAAAAAAAAACTACCAAAAGAACAGATTAAAAATTCCAATTAAACACTAACATGGAAATCCTGAAAATCAAAGAAGAGATTAATAAAATTAAAAGTAAAAAAAAAAAATTAAAAGCATTGAAATGATAAATAAGACTAGGAGCTGGTTTTATGGAAAATAACACTAAAATAGATAAACTATTGGTCAATTTGATAACAAAAAGAATGAATAAAATCAAATTGTTTTTATCAAAAATGAAAAGGTTGAATAATCCAGTGAAGATAAAATTAAACCAATTATTAGGAGTCATTTTGCCAAATTACATGCCAGTAAGACTGACAATCTAAGTGAAATGGATGAATATTTACAAAAATATAAACTTCCCAGATTAAAAGAATAGGAAATAGAATATTTAAATTACCCCATTTTAGGAAAAGAAATTGAGCAATCCATCAATTAGCACCCTAAGAAAAAAATTCCCAAGACCAGATGGATTACAAGTCATGATCTCAACTAATCATTTAGCAAACAATTCATCCCAATACTATACAAACTATTTTTTAAAATAGGTAAAGAAGCGGCCCTATCACATTTCTTTTATGATACAAGTCTAGGTTTGATAACCAAGAAAAGGGGAAAGTAAAAACAGAGGTGGGAAAAGCCCTATAGATCAATTTCCTTAGTGAATATTGATGTAAGAAGTTTTATAGAAAATACCAACAAAGAGATGACAGTATATATTTCCAAAAATATTATACACTATGTCCAGGTGGGATTTACACCACAAATGCAGGACTGGTTTATTCAACATTCAAAAAACTGTCAGCATAATCGACCATATAAATAACAATAAGAATAAAAATCATATGATTATATCAAAAGAAAAAGCCTTTTTGCAAAATACAATACTAATTTTTATTAAAAACATTAAAAAGCACAGGAATTAATGGAACTTTTCTTAAAATGATAAGTAATATGTATCTAAAACAAAGAATAAACACTATCTGTAACATTTGTAATGTGAATAAACTTGAAGCTTTCCCAATAAGATCAGAAGTGAAACAAGGATGTCCACTTACTAGAAATTCTGGCTACAGCAATTTTATTTTTTTTAACTATTTTTTTAAAAATGTGTTTATTTTTAGTTTTCAACATTCATTTCCACAAGATTTGGAGTTACACATTTTCTTCCTATCTTTACCCTACCCCCGGCCCCAAAATAGTGAGCCTACTGTATACTATTTCCCCCAATCTGCCCTCTCTTATATCTTCCTCTATTCCCCCTCTAACTTTCTAGTAGGGCAATATGGATTTCTATATTCCAGTGCCTATATATCTCATTTCCCAATTGCCTGTAAAAAACAAAATTTGTTTTAACAAAAGTTGTTAAAACTTTGATTTCCAGATTCTTTCCCTTCTTCCCTCCTTACTCACACCCACTGGAAAGATCAGCAATTCAATAAAGGTTGTGCATGTGTAGTTATGCAGAACATTTCCATAGTAGATATATTGTGAAAGACTAACTATGTTTCCCTCCATCTTATCCCACCCCCTCACTTATTCTATTTCCTACTTTGACCCTATCCCTTTCCAAAAGTGTGTGCTTCTAACTACCCTCTCCCCCAATCTGTCCTCCCTTCTATCATCCCTCCCCCCCTTATCACTTTCCCCCTCTACTTTCCTGTAGGGTAAGATACCCAACTGAGTGTGTGTGTTATTCCCTTCTTAAGCCAAATTCATTGGGAGTAAGGTTGACCCATTCCCTTTCACCTTCCTATTCTTCCCCTCCATTGTAAGAGTTTTCTCTTGTCTCTTTTATATGAGATAATTTACCCTATTCTATCTCTCCCTATCTCCTTCTCTCATTATATTCCTCTCTCACCTCTTAATTTTATTTTGTAGACATCATCACTTCATATTCAACTTATCCTGCGCAATCTGTCTGTGTATACAAGTACACATATACACACACTCACATATGTATTTATATACACATAAACCTTTTATGTAAACATATATATATATATATGTATACATATTAATTCATCCATCCATGTATATAAATATCCAGCTCCCAGCTCAGTGGGATAGACCTTTCCTTTGGTGTGCCTTCAGTGGGAGATTTGTTTCTCTCTGTCCATTTTTGGTTCTGTAGCTCTAAAGTTTGTTTAGAGTCATATTTTACAGGTATTGGAGGTGGTTGTGGTGGGAGCTCACGTAATTTCCTGCTTCTACTCCGCCATCTTGGCCCCACCCCTTGGCTATAACAAGTTTTAAAAATGAAGGAATAAAAATAGGCATTGAATAAACAAAACTATCACTCTTTAGAGATGATTAATGGTATACTCAAAGCACCCTAGAGAATCATCTAAAAACTAGATGAAACAATTAACAACTTTAGCAAATAAACTGGATATAAGATAAATCCAAAACAATCACCAGAATTTCTACATACTAACAACAAAGCCATCAGGAAGTGATAGGAGGAGAATTTTCATTTAAAATAACTGCTGAGAATGTAAAATACTTGTGAATCTACCTGGAAAGAAATACCCAGCCATTATATGAACACAATTACAAAAACACTTTTCACACAATTTAAGAAAGATCTAAACAATTAGAGAAATATTAATTGCTCATGGGTAGACTAAGCCAACATAATAAAAATAATAATTCTATCAAAGTTAATTTATTTATTAAATGCCATACCAATCAAACTACCAAATGTTTTGTTTTGTTTTTGTTTGTTTTCTAGCTAGGAAAAAAAATAGCAAAATCCAGCCAGAAGAACAAAAGATCAAGAATATCAAAGGAATCAATGTTTCAGAAAATGCAAAGGAAGGTGTCCTAGCAGTACCAGATCTCAAATTGTAATACAAAGTGTTAATCATCAAAATAATCTGTCTGGTACTCAGATATAGAGTGGTGGATCAGAACAATACCTTAGGTACAAAATACATCGTAGTAAATGACCATACTGAATTAGTGTTTGATAAACCCAAAGATCCAAGCTTTAGAGGCAAGAACACAGCATTTGACAAAAGTTGTTGCTACAATTCAAAAGCAGTTCAGCAAAAACTAACATCTAAGACCATGTACTAAGACAGGTCAAGGGTAATATTACGTAATATTAGAGGAGTGTGGGAAAATGTACCTGTTGGATCTGTGGATAAGGGAAGAATTTGTAAACAAACAAGAGATAGATGAGATTACAGGAAGTAAAATAGATCATTTTGTCACTGTGAAATGACAAAAAAAAAAACCAAAACTTTGTGCAAATAAAGCTAATATAACCAAAATTAGAAGGAAAACAGGAAATTGAAAAGGGAGGGGGGATTTGCAGCAGGTGTCTCTGATAAAGCCTTCATTTTTAAAATGTACGGGGATCTGAGACAAAATTATAAAATTAAGTATCATTCCCCAGTTTATAAATGGTCAAAAGATATGAGCAGGCATCTTTCAGAAGAAGAAATCAAAGTTATTAAGATTCATATCTTTGAAAATAAAGAAGATGACCAAAATTACTACTAATTAGAGAAATGCAAATTAAAATGAGTGTGAGATAACCACCCTGAAGTTACCAAACTGGCCAATATGGCAGTAAAGGAAAATGACAAATGCTGGAGAGCATATAGAAAAATTGGAACATTAAGGCACTGTTGGTGGAGTTGTGAGCTATTTCAACCATTCTAGGGAACAATTTGGAAATATACTCAAAGGGCTTATAAAACTATGAATACACAGCAATACCACCACTAGGTCTGTATCCCAAAGAGATGAAAGAAAAAGGAAAAGGCCCTATATGTACAAAATATTTATAGCAGCTCCTTTTGTGGTGGCAAAGAATTAGAAGTCAATGGAATGCTCACCATTTGAGGAATGGATAAACAAGTTGTGGTATATGGTTGTGATGGAATAATATGAGCTATAAGAAATGACAAGGGAATGATTTCTGAAAAACCTGGGTCAACTTACATGAACTGATGCGAAGTAAAGTAAGGAAGACCAGGAGAAGATTGTGCACAGTCACAGACACATTGTAGGGATTATTAGCCATGAAAAAACTTAGCTATTCTGATCAAGACAAGATCCAAGACAATTTTTAAAAATCCGTGATGAAAAACGCCATCCATCTCCAATATGAGAGAACTGACAGACCCTGAATGCAGACTGAATCTTTTTTTGTACTTTCTTTGTCTTTATAGTTTTATTTTCTTTGTTTTGTTTGCCTGGCTGTTTTGGCAATATGGCCAATACGTTTTGCATGACCTCACATGCATAAGTGAAATCAAAGTTTTTGCCTTCCCCAAGAGTAGAGAGGAGTTAGAGGAAATGAAATAATTTGGATCACAAAATTAAATAATGTGCTTAAAAAAAATTTACATGTAATTGAGAAAAATTTAATGAAATGAAAATAATTTTAAAACACTTTGTTTCATTGCTTTGAAAGACTGGGCATTTCTACAGTGATGTAGATTTCAACTTTTCCATTATTTAGTAAATGGTTTCATGATTTACCGCATGAAGAACAGAAAATGTCATTGTTTGTTAGCTGATCTTTTGGTAGTGAGCCTCTCCAAATATAGTCGTTGGTCTTCAGAAGATAGATAGAGCCTCTTACCTGGTCCTTCTTTGAAGCCTTTTCAACTTTGAGGGACTTAGCAGAGTTTGCATTCCTGTGGCATTATATTTGGGAAGCCAAGCTCACCTCCTCACCACAGTAAGACATCAGATTATAAATTTAATGGAAGAATAGAAATCATTAGTATCAGTTTCAACTATTCAGAGTGATGGTGAAATAGTAGAGCTGCAATTAGGGAAGGGCGATCAGAGCTTTGCCATAGAGCGCCAATATCTAGAGATATGTTTGTTGGTCTTCCAACCAATACTTCATATTCTTTATGGTATCACCATTCTTACAATCTTGTTACCATGGGATTCTTTCCCTGAAAATCACCCTCCCTCTCCATCACCTCCCTTTTGTATCCTCCTTCCTATCTTCTCCCAAGGCCTCAAAGGTCAGAAATAATTGAATTTCTTCAGGCTATCTCTTCTGCCAGAGTGACTGTACTCAATTGGAGGAGATGGGGGAGAAGAGACAGGGAATACCCTCCTCCAAAACATAGTTTGGACTCTGAAGGATAGAGGTCTCCCTTGGTATAACTGCATCAAGGGCAAAAAAATGTCCTTTCTCACTCCCTTTTAAAAAATCTTTTTGGAAGGGGGGAAGGCAGGACATTTGGTGTTAAGAGACTTGCCTAAGGTCACACAGCTAGTACATGTTAAGTGTCTGAGGCAATATTTGAACTCAAGTTCTCCTGACTACAGGGCCAGAGCTCTATTTACTGTGCCACCTAGCTGCCCCTATTTTTTTCAATTAACAAAAAAATTATTTTACATGAAGGAACAAGCTTGTTGTTAGTGAAAAATTCAAGTGTTATTACTAGGGGGAAGATGAGAAATCAGCAATTAGCTCTTGGAGCTACTTCTGCCCCCAATCCAGAAAAATGCTAGGGATCTCACAGACCACTGCACTCTATATTAGTCTGGCTTTATTGATACCAACATTATTTAAAGAATTAGTATTCAGGGAGGGGGGGATGGGGCCAAGAGGGTGGAGTGGAAAGCAAGATCTCACCTGAACTCCTGTACAAGCACTCTATGAGATATACTCTCATAGGTTTTGACTCAAGGAGGGATTAACATACCTTGTTAAGCATAAAAATCTATCATACCCTACAGCCATTAGGAGGGGAAAGGTGAAAGAGAAAGGGGGCTTTTTAGAAGGGAGGGAAGAAGGAGTAAGGGAGAAGGGTAGGAAAAGGGAGGAGGGTTGATAGGGAGGGAATACTAAGGAAGGAAGCAGTCAAAAGGAAAACTCTTAAGAAGGTGAAGGGAGAAATAAAAAAAATTAAATAGGGGAGGGAATAGGATGGAGGGAAAGACACAGATAGTAATCATAACAGTGAATGTGATTGGAATAAACTCCCCCATAAAACAGAGACAGATAGGAGAATAGATTAAAAACCATAATCCTACAATATGCCATCTACAGGAAACACATTTGAAACAGGGGGATACACATAGGGTAAAGGTAAAATGCTGGAATAGAACATTTTATGCTTCAGCTAAAATTTTAAAAAAAAGCAGGAGGTAGCAATCCTTATCTCAGTTAAAGCAAAAACAAAAATAGATCTAATTAAAAGAGATAAGGAAGGAAACTATATCCTGCTAAAAGGCACCATTAACAATGAAGAAATATCATTACTAAACATATGTGCACAAAGCAGTATAGCATCCAGATTCCTAGAGGAGAAATTAAGGGAGTTACAGGAAGAAATATATAGGCAAAACTATACTAGTGGCGGACCTCATTCTCCCCTTGTCTGTATTTGATAAATCTAACCTGAAAATAAACAAGAAAGAAGTTAAAGAGGTAAATGGAAGGTTAGAGAAGGTAGATATGATAGACTTCTGGAGAAAACTGAATGGGGATAAGAAGGAATATACCTTCTTATCTGTGGTATATGGCATATACAAAAATAGAACATAAAAACCTCATAATCCAGTGCAGAAAAGCAGAAATACTAAATACATCCTTTTCAGATCCTGATGAAATAAAAATTATATGTAATTAAGGGCCGTGGAAAGAAAGACTAAAAACTAATTGGAAACTAAATTATTTAATCCTAATGAATGAGTGGGTCAAAGAAGAAATCATAGAAAAAATTAGTAATTTCATTCAATAGAATGACAATAATGAGACAAATTACCAAAATTTGTGGGATGCAGTGAAAGCAGTTCTTTGGGGAAGTTTTATATGTCTAAATGTACACATGAAAAAAAATAGATGAAATGGCGATCAATAAATTGGGCATGCAACTGAAAAAGATAGAAAAAGAACAAATTGTAAATCACCAATTAAATAATAAATTAGAAATCCTGAAAACCAAAAAAGAGATTAAGAAAATTGAAATTAAGAAAAGTATTGAACTAATAAAAAAAACTAAGAGCTGGTTTTATGAAAAAAAAAACAATAAAATTGATAGATCTTTTGTCAATATGATAAAAAACAAAGAGGAAAACCAAATTATCAGTATCAAAAATGAAAAGGGTGAATTAACATCCAACAAAGAGGAAATTAAAACAATAATTAGGAATTATTTTGCCCAATTGTATGCCCATAAATTTGATAATCTTAGTGAAATGAATGAATATTAACAAAAAATATAAATTTCCCAGATTAAGTGAAGAGGAAGTAGAACACTTAAATAATCCCATCTCAGAAAAAGAAATTGAACAAGCCAACAGTGAACTCCCTAGGAAAAAATCTCCAGGGCCAGATGGTTTTACAAGCAAGTTCTATCAAACATTTAAAGAACAATGGATACGAATACTTTGTAACCTATTTGGGGAAATTGGACAAGAAGGAGTGCTACCAAGTTCTTTTTTTGACACACATATGATACTGGTACCTAAACCTACCTTCCTGGATACCAGGAAGACCCAAAACAGATAAAGAAAATTATAGACCAATTTCCTTGCATATAGATGCAAAAATTTTAAATAAAATATTAGCAAAAAAAATACAGCAACTTATTACAAGAATAATACACTTTGATCAGGTAGGATTTATTCCAGGAAAGCAAGAATGGTTAAATATTAGGAAAACTATTAGCATAATCAATCATATCAACCACAAAACTAGTAGAAACCATATATGATTATCTCAATAGATGTAGAAAAAGCCTTTAACAAAATACCACACCCAATCCTATTAAAAACACTAGAAAGTATAGGAATAATTTGAGTCTTCCTTAAAATAATAAGTAGCATCCATATAAAACCATCATCAAGTATTCCATGTAATGAGGATAAGCTAGAAGCCTTTCCAATAAGATCAGGGGTGAAACAAGGATGTCCACTACCACCCCTCTTATTTAATTTGATACTAGAAATGTTAGCTATAGCAATAAGAGAATAAAAAGAAACTGAAGGAATCAGGTGAGGCAAAGAAGAGACTAAGCTATCACTCTTTGCAGATGATATACTTAGAAAATCCTAGAAATTCAAGTAAAAAACTACTTGAGATAATAAATACATTTAACATAGTTGTAGGATAAAAAATAAACCCACATAAATCCTCAGCATTCCTATACATTTCTAAGGAAGTCCAATAGCAAGAGACGGAAAAATAAATTCCATTTAAAGTTACTGTGCACACAATAAAATATTTGGGAATCTACCTGCCAAAACAAACCCAGGAACTATATGAACACAATTATGAAACACTTTTCACACAAATAAAGTCAGATCTAAATAACTAGAAAAATATCAGTTTCTCATGGCTAGGCTGAGCTAATATTATAAAAATGACAATTTTACCTACATTAATTTACCCATTTAGTGTCATAACAATAAAACTACCAGAAAATTACTTTTTTAGAGCTAGAAAAAACAGTAACAAAATTCATGTAAAAGAACAAAAGGGGATTTAATGAAAAGAAATGCTAGGGAAGGTGGCCAAGCCATACCAGATTTTAAACTGTATTATAAGGCAGCAGGCATCAAAACTACTCTGAACTGGCTGAGCAATAGAGTGATGGATCAGTGAAATAGATTAGGTACACAAGACACAGCAGTCAATGATTATAGTAATCTACTGTTTGACAAACCCAAAGACCCTCACTTCTGGAATAAGAATTCACTATTTGACAAAAACTGCTGGGAAAACTGGAAAATAGAATGGCAGAAACTGGGCATAGACTAATATCTTACACCATATAACAAAATAAAATCTAAATGGGTGCACGATCTAGATATAAAGGCTGAGACTATAAGCAATCTGGGAGAGCAAGGAAGAGTTTACCTGTCAGACTTATGGGGAAGGGAGGAATTTATGACCAAAGAAGAGATAGAGAGCATTACAAAATGCAAAATGGATAATTTTGATTACATTAAATCAAAAAGGTTTTGTACAAGTAAAGTTAATGTAACCAAGATTAGATGGGAAGTGGAAAATTCAGAAAGAATTTTTACAACCAGTGTCTCTGATAAAGGCCCTATTTCTAAAATATACAGAAAGATAAGTCAAATTTATAAGAATACAAGTCATTCCCCAAGTGATAAATGGGCAAAGGATATGAACAGGCAGTTTTCGGAGGAAGAAATTAAAGATATCTATAAGCATATGAAAAAATGCTCTAAATCATTATTGATTAGAGCAGCGGTTCTCAATCTGTGCATTGCAACCCTGTTGGGGGTCGAACGGGGTCACCTAAGACTATCAGAAAACACATATTTCTGATGGTCTTAGGAACCAAGACACCGCTCCTCTATCCGTCTCCACGCCGGTCCACCCACATGCAGATATACCCACATATGAGTACTAAAGGGTCTCAGCATTAGGAAGGTTGAGAACCACTGGATTAGAGAAATACAAATTAAAACAACTCTGAGGTACCACATCTCACCAGTCAGATTGACTAAAAAACAAAACAAGAAAATGATAAATGCTGGAGAGGATGTCGAAAAATTGCAACAATAATGCATTGTTGGTGGAGTTGTGAACTCATTCAACCATTCCGGAGAGCAATTTCAAACTATGCCCAAAGGCCTATAAAAAAGTGCATACCCTTTGATCCAGCAATACCACTTCTAGGGCTATTTCCCAAAGAGATCATAGAAGTGGGAAAAGGACTCACTTGTACAAAGATATTTATAGCAGCTCTTTTTGTAGTGGGAAAGAATTGGAAATCAGGGAGATGCCCATCAATTGGGGAATGGCTAAACAAGTTGTGGTATGTGAATGCAATGGAATACTATTTTTCTATAAGAAATGAGGAGCAGATGAACTTCATAATAACCTGGAGAGACTTGTATAAATTGATGCTGAGTGAGGAGAGCAGAAGTAGGAGAACTTTGTACACAACTACAGACATATTGTGTATGTGACAACTGACTTTGACAGACTGGGCTCCTCTCAGCAATGCAAGGTTACAATATAATTTCAAAAGACTCATTATAGAAAGGGATATCTTCATCCAGAGAAAGAACTACAGAGCCTGAATGCAGATTATAACAAACTACTTCATCTTTTTTTCTGTTTTATTTTGTTTTGTTTCTTCTTTCTCGTTGTTCATTCCACTTGTTATAATCTTTTACCACTTGTCTAATGTTTAATGTGAAGGTATTTTAAATCCTATATTTGATTGTATGCTGTCATGGGGGAAGCAGGGAGGAGAAGGAGGGGGAGAAAATTTGAAACTCATAGCACTGTGGAACTGAATGTTGTAAACCAAAAGTAAATAAATAATTTCTTTTTTAAAAAGATTTAATATTTAGGCATTACTATCCATGGTTAATCTACATGAGCAATTGAGACTGCTAGTACCACAAGTGTCTTCTGATGGGGGGGGGGAAAGGTGTTACTAGATTTTAGCTCTCATATCTCATAAGAAAACCAAGTAATACACTAATAAATTTTTTAAATGCACCTACTTGCTTCTCAGAGCTTTAATGAGGTCTCTTGAGTAATGAGGTCTTCAAGTACAGGAAACAGAATTACATCTTACCATGTTCCCGTCATCTCTACTTCTCTTCTACCTACCTGATTTATAGATAGGTACCTGCAGGGACAAAATATGATTATCATGTTTAGATTCAGGGGAATAGCTGCCCACAAGCTTTTTCCTAAGCATAAGATAGTCCCAATAACCCTTGAAGTCTGACTACCTAGGAAAATGCCTCATCGATCCCACAAGCATGCTCCCTTTTCTTCATATAAATTGATTAGGTTTCCTGATAATGAAGCAGCAACTATGAATTGCCACAAGCTGAAATCATGAGGAGCAGAAGGTCCCAGTTGGGGGTGGAAGGCAGGCGGCTTACTCTTATCCTCCTGAGGCAGCATGATTCCACTTTAGTTTCTATCTAGTGGCTTCTGGGAAGGTGAAAAGGATGGTTATCCTTGATACCACTTACAGAGATAATATGTTCTAACAGAAAAAATGTTTCCCCAAACTGTAATAGGAGAAACATTAGGAATCCTAGACACCAGGTCTGATCATCCTTAAGACCTCCATGACAAAGTGATGGTTTCCACCAATTTTCCCTGTTGCCTGTGATTTATCTCTGCAGCAAATGACCCCTAAGGTGCAATGAATTATTAAGAAGCTGTAGTAGCTATAAAGCTAAAATAATACAATACTATAAATTATATTGATGGTAACAACAAACCAACAAATATTGGGGAGGTAAAGTTCAGAGCAAGTAGCCGTGGGTGTGAATGAGGAGGGGGAGGAATCTTTATTAAGCTGGCATCTTATAGAGCAGACCGCTAGTCTGTCACAATGATATTTGAGAATTTAAAAGGCTCATCCACACATAATCCCAGATTTGCTTTCATCCTTGGACATATATGACACTGAAAAATTCTGTTGTTGTTGTTGTTTTTAATTTAAAGAACAAAAGAAAAAGATGGCATTTAATTCATCATATGTTCATAACTCTTGGAATACCAGAGACCATAGATCAACTTACCTCTGAGCAAGGCTATTCTCTAAAAAAATCCCTGATAATACTGGGATCTGCAGGTGGTGCTTCCTCAACTAGACTTTAAGTGATATAAGTGGAAGCACTATGCCTTAGACAATATTTTGTGGCATCCACAGGGCCCAGGAACCCTTATGAATAGTAGATTTATAATAAATTGAGAAATGTTGATTTAATTTGAGGTAGTACTTTAAAAAAATTCTATATGATAAAGGCTGAAAACATTCTTGGGGTGAGAGTGCAATCACAACCAACAATAGAATGAAAATAGAATGATTGAAAAGGCTTGAAACTAAGGCAAAAGAAGAGGAAGAAGCCATGTATGAAAATGCAGTGGGTTCCTCAAAGGTAGAGAATATTCCATTCTGAGGGATTTTTAAATGCAGCCTGGGTGGATATATGTCAGGCTTGTGATGGAGGGAATTCCTGCTCAGGGACATCATGTTGGACTAGATACCTTCTGATATCCCTTCCTCCTAGGATTCTGTATAGAAGAGGGAAGACCTGTTCAAATTTTGAGGAAATCAGCAAGCAGTAATGAGTGAGAAGAATGAGCTGAGCTCCTAGCATCTAGAAGGTGCATGTGTATGCTTATCTATATATGTATATGTTCATGTGTGTATTGTATGTGTACATATAGTGATGTGTATAGATATATAGACATATACACTTATACATACATATATACACACCTATACGTATACATATGTATGTATACCTCTACATAAATGCAATGCTATGACAAAACCTGTTCTTTAGAGAAACCACTTTGACTTCTACATGTATACACACATATATATGTATACATGCAATACATTTGTTTATATGCACCTATACTCATACGCATACATATAGAAGAGAGTAAGGGAGAGGAAGTAGAAACAAGTATAGAAAGCAAAAAGAAGGAAATTTATGGGAAGATTCCTAGTATGGGTAGCAAAGTCTAATGAGCTTTGTTGTTGTGGTTGCTTATTATTGTCGTTATTAGAGGATAGAAGAGACTTGAATGTATTTGAATGTAGTGTGAAATGATACAGAAGAGAGAGAGAGATGGGAGATCAATTTATAAGACTTCTAGATTGTCATAAATGTTTACATTTACATGGAAAAATTTTGTTATTATCATTATTGCAATACAACACTTCCAATTATGCAATAATCATTCATTCAATAAGATCCTCCTAACCCTGAAGTCAGTTCTCTTCACTAGACCAGGCTGCTACATTATTTTTTTTATAATAACAGTGATCTTCTAAAAAGTCATATAGAAGTAGTAGTAGTAGTGTAGTAGCAGCAGCAGCAGCAGCAGCAAGAGTAGTAATAGTAATAGTAGTAATGATTACTAGCATATATATGGTGATTTAAGGTTTGAAAAGCACTTTGTAAATATTATCTCCTCTTATCCTTAAGCTGGGAGGTAGATATTATTATCCCTATTTTACAGATAAGGAAACTGAGATAGACAGGTTATATGACTTACCCAGAGTCACACAGCTAGTAAATAATTGAGCCAGGATTTGAATCCATGGTTTCTTAACTCCAAGTTCCACTCTCTGCCCACTGAGCCATCTAACTCTGGATAAAGTGATCTCTTTGGCATCAAGAAGACCTGAGTTCAAGTCCTCCCTCTGACACATACTAACTGTCTGCCCTTCAATATGTCACTGAGCTCTTAGTAGACTTTCTAATACTATAAAGCGACACAGGAGTTGGAGAGACCTTCTAGATCAGGAGTCTCCTATGCTAATGAAATCCCAAACCCTCATATCCTGAGAGATTCTGAGAGTGAAGAATGTTCCAATTTCCTGTCATTGTTGTTTTATTTTTGTAGCATTTTGACTTTGTTATTCTTAGTTTGTTTGTTTTTTTGTTTTTAAAAGGGGGGGAGCAGAGAAGTAGCATAGTGCAGAGCTAGCCTCCACCCAGGTTTCTGATACATGCTGACTTTGTGCCACTGGCAAATAATTTAACCTCTCAGAGTCTCAGACAGCTTTCTAGGCCTATAAATTGCATAGCAGGTGCTTTCTTGCATGAAATTTTCTCACCTGGGAGTAGCTTGCCCTAATGAAATAAGATGTCCAATCTTTATCCCCTGTTTTTAATGATGCTCAGCGTAATGTAATCAATAGATAATAGCAAACTTTGTCAATATTAAGGCAAATTCTTTGCAAATAAATTAATCTGGATTTACATTGCTTTGATCTTTTGCACAAATGTCAGTGAAAATCTGTAGAAGTAACCACACTGACATACCCAGGATGGTTGCTAGCACAGTTTCTCCAATCTGTTTTACTAGGAAAGATAGATGTTTAAAGGGTCAACAAACTTTTAAAATTACTTTCACTAGTTTAGGGGAAAAGTCAGCATCCTGAACTTCAGAGAAAATACAAACAGAGAAAATACAAGCAGAGAAATAAAGACCAACAGATGGGGTTCTGACTGCGTGAATCAAAGCAATATTGCTATATCCTTTACATACATCCCTGGGTTGAGAGAGCCTTTACATCTGAGCAGTCAGGGAGCTCTGAATATATGGTCACTCAGAATCTCGACGAGAGCGCAAAGCTAAATACCAATTCAGAATGTACATATATACTTCTCAGAATCAGAAGGCATCACAACCCTTGTGACTCAGTGCCTAATTAGAAATGAGCAAAAAGTTGTGAAAGCTTTCCTACAAGCAAGCCTCCTCTAAGCAAGCTTCCCTTAATGGGCTCCACTGTGAGACCTATTAATGGGCAGGGAAGATCTTAAATCCTATTAATATTACAATGTCTCAGTTGTCCTTACAGGGCTGTTTTCACCACACAGGCAGCAGAATTCAATAGCTGACTTTGGGGGCCTTGATGAGAGTCGTTGGATATACTACATGCCAACCTGCTTGCTTGAATTCAATGCACTTATATTTCAATAATTTCCTCTATTTGTTACCCCACCCCAAGAAAAGCAATAAGACTAACACATAGTATAGTAAAAAAAAAAAGGGGGGGGAGGGATAATTTCATCCCTGATACCTCCTATAAAATTAAAGGATTTAATTGAAGTGCATTTTGGACTTAAATGTAGTCTTTTTTTATTGAACTGCAGAAGCTTCTATCAAATTCTGAAATGATTCCTTGTTAAGTTAGAAGAACCTTGAATAAGTAGTGAGATCTGCTGCTAAACCTCAACTAATCTACCATCTGCATTGATTTCCTGGAACTTCCTCAGCTTCTGTTTATATGGCTTTCATGGTTAGGGTTAGGGAGTCAGACTTCTTGAAAAGTCTACACTATTGTTATTTCAGCTACATCTGCTGGGAACAAGTGGACCACTCTACTATAGAAATGTATGCAGGAAACAGAAAGCATACGGGATTTCAAATGATGTTATTTATAGTTGTTAAAAAGGGTGCATGCTTGGAAGACTCTGCAGTGAAGAGCCCTGCTACATCTTTATAAGGCATACTCCAAATTCTCAGGATGCAAACTGTGAGCTTGCTTATTAGGGCAGGGATATTTATGACACTGGCATAGATTGTTTTGATGTGTTTTCCGCTTCAAGAACAGATCTCTTTCAATGATCTGTGTTTTATAAACAGATATAAAAGCCTGCCTGTTTTTTTTATATGTTTTTATATGTTTTTTATGTTTTTTTTTGTTTTATAAACAGACATAAAAGCCTGAACTCTTCTCAAGAAATTTTCCATAAGATGATCTTCTTTGTTTATATTAATTTCCATTTAAATATTTAATAGATCACTGATACATAAACCAGGGGCATGTGGATAGGGTACCAGGCCTAGAGTCAGAAAGACCCATTTTTATGAGTTCAAATCTGGCCTCAGACACTTACTAACTGTGTGACCCTGGGAAGGTCACTTAACTCTGCTTTCTCAGTTTCCTCATTTGTAAAATGAGCTGGAGAAGGAAATGGCAAACCGCTCCAGTATCTTTGCCAAGAAAATCCCAAATGGGGTCACAGAGAACAACTGAACAATGAACACATAAACCACCGTGTTATTGATATAAATCTGAAGTTCACAGGCACTGACAAGGTAAGCATTTTTACATCATTTTGCTTTGATGCTCAGTCACCCTGCATTGTCCAGTTTATATGATAAGTCAGAAGGCTAATAGAAAACAGGAGCTCTGACTTATAGTGTCATATCTCACGTGGTGATATCCCATGTTTCATTTCCAGAAAGGAGTTAGTTTTCCCTTTGATGCATTTGGTTGATGATATAGAATACATCAATACAATGTTTAATAAAATTCAGTCAGTAAAAACATTCCAAATTCCTCCTGGTTAACGTTTTATTTTTGTTTTTTTCTAATTTTGACTTTGTCCCTTTTCGTTCTTTATTTTGAAAATTTGAAACAAAAAACCAAGTAGCATAGTGGAGAGCTAGTCTCCCATTGAGGATATTCCCTTCTGACACACGCTGACCATGAGACCCTGGGCAAGTCATTTAACCTCTCTGAGTCTCAGGCAGTTTGCTAAGCCTCTAAGTTGCAGAGTAGATGCTGGCCTGCATTGGTGGATGGAGTTTTCTTATGTGGCAGTACCTCACACACCCAAAATAACATGTCCCTGTCCCTTGTTTTAGATGATCTTGTACAATGTAATCAATAAATTATAGCAATTTGGGGTGGCAATATTAAGCCAAATTCTTAAGAAAGGAGTTAATTTGGGTTTACATTGTTTTGGTATTCTTCACAAATGTTCGTGAACACCTCAGTCGTTATAATGATGCTTTCAATACGTAGGCAGCAGAGTTCCATAGTTGACTTTAGGGGCCTTGGTGAGAGTCATTAGATGAACTATATGCCAACCTGCTTGCTTGAATTTAATTCAGTTCCCCTAATCACTTCCTACCAATATAAATTAAATTTTTGGTGAATTAGTTCTGCCTGAGACCCTTAATTGTTCTGGTTGTTTAGGGTCTTTCTAAATATAATTCTCTATGGACTTCCTGAAGATTTGTCCCCAGGGTTGAAACATCTATGCAAATATAATGATTCTAAAATTTCTAATTTACAATCCATGCCCAAATTCTGTCTATCCTGTCACATATATAAACACATATATACATACATATAAAACATACACATGTGTATATATACATATGTAAAATATACATGTATAAGTGCATATTTATATTATATGTGCATGGTATATGTGTATGTAAAATATTAATTAACTTGGTTCACCCTCACTGAATGAGCTATACCTGTAAACTGGACTTATTTCTGAGTCATCCAAAAAAATCCATCTCATTGTCCTAAAATCACAAAATTTCAAAGAAAGGCAGTAAGAAGTAATCTAGTTCTCTAAAATCACAGAACATATAAAATGGTAGAAATGGAACAAAATTCAATACCTCCTAATCATGTATAAATTAGTCTATCAGTCAATACATATTTATTTAATACCTACTGTGTGCCCAGAGCAATACTTGGTGCTAAGGGATGCAAATGAATAATAAAGCAAGACTTCTGCTCTCAGGGAACTATAATCTAGTTAGAAAATCAAAACATAACCAGAAGATACAGTATATAATTGTAGGATCAAGTATGTAGTAAAGACTATTAATACCATAAAGAGATACCTTTCCTTCCCCCCTAAAAAAAAGGGAACAGTAAAAGAAATTTGAGTTGTTGTAATGAGAGTAGAGATCTGAATTGCTGAAATGATATTTGGCTATACTAGACATATCCTAACATCAAAAACATCAGGCTCATCGTCTGCTGGAGCCTGAAGTCAGGAAGACCTCACAAACTCTTCCTGGATGGTGCTACTCTGGGATAGTATATGAGCTTGGCTATTAAAAAACAACCTTCCTCTCAGTTATGCTGCCTTCCTCTCTGGCCTTACAGTTGAATCATAAGCAAAATAGATACTATTTAAGTTGATAGAGAAAAGGAAAGAAAATATGACACATAGAGGGAACAGCATGAATGTATTTCCAAGACCTTTCTGTTTCGTTAGTATGTCAAATTTTTAAATGAATAGAAACAGAAATCTCTACACAACTCATTTTATAATCTCTCTAAAATCAGATTTTAATTGATCTAAAGCAGTGGTTTGCAATCTTCCTAATGCCACAACCCTTTAATACTCATGTGTGGGTGTATCTGCATGTAGGTGGACCCACCTGGAAATGGATAGAGGAGAAGTGTCTTGGTTCCTAAGACCATCAGAAATATGTGTTTTCCGATGGTCTTAGGTGAACCCTGTGAAAGGGTTGTTCAGCCCCCAAAGGGGTCACAACCCCCAGGTTGAGAGCCACTGGTCTAAAGTGATCAAAAGTGGTTAGCTTGATAAATTCATTCACAATGGCTTTTGTCGATTCCTAGCATATGATTATGCTATGGATATTACCAGTGGCGGACAAAAGCCGTCATGGTTGAGTTTATCAAGCTAACCACTGTTGATATATTAGAAGTTGTGCTTTTCTCCCAGCCTCTTATTCTAGGAAGTAATTAAATCACAAGGAAAAGTAGACATTAGGTTTATTAGTTCAGATTTGCAACACTAAATCCATGTTCAGCTTTCAAGATATCCATATTTATTTGAAGATGAAGAATCATGGGTATATGGCAGAGTAAAAAAACATTTATCATGTCCCCTACACTGTGGATACATGTACACATGAGAACTTTGGCACCAAGCAACCTAGGTCCCAGCACTGCATGTTGGAAATATGGAACAAGAAAAATTACTTTCCTAGGGCTCTAGGTACAAATATTACTCCAGTATGAATTTAAATATTTATTACTCTCTTGAAACACTGGGCAGAAAGATGCATGTTCATATCACATTAGAAGCATTTCAATATTTCAATGGATGTACAATGTAGGAACTCCTTGCAATGGTTCAAATCACAGCCTGTCCATATTCTTATTCACACATCCTACCATAAATCTACAAAAGGTCCACCCAACATACAGTGTCCTTGGTATATAGATGTCTTAATATTTTATGGATACTAGAGCATGAGTGGACTATCCTTCTGCTATCCCTTGCTCTCACTAAATGACTGCCAGCCTATTTCCTCTTCTAGGCATATATTACTTGATGGTGTATTTTTCCCTACTTATTATCTGCAAATGATACTTAATAAAATGATGCAGTGTATTTGCAGCCACCATACTGTTTTGCCATTTCTCTTCCAGTGACCCACATTTTTTTCAGAGTTGTTTATATTACATAAATCATGACCATATAGTACCACTGGAAAAGTATGTTATAAAAGTGAGCCTTTGTTTCAGGAAGAAACTTAGAGACATTGAAAGTACTGCAGATTTCCAACACAATCCAGTGGCTCTCATTATCCATCCAGATCACCTGTCCATCATCAATGTCAACTAAAGATACAAACTCAAGATACTGACTGTATCCAATATTCTGGACAATAGTCATTTTCTATTCACTTGTTTTCCCTTTAGGGATTAAACAAAAATCATTTGAGAGGTTTTAAATCTGATTTAGAAGGTTCTATAATGTTTTTGATGCAATCAGGACAATGACATTTGCAAATGATTTCATCATTCATAAAGAAATCCTCTTCCATCTATACCTATGCTGTGTAACCCTCTATGATGATAACAAACACCTTTGTAAGTGCATTTTCCCTGCTTTGGGTTTCTCTTTTTCTAAATAATCAGACAATGGTTGAACAAAGTTTTCATTATATTGATTACCAATATGGAATTATATGATTTGGACATATTATAGGTAACATATTTTTGCAGATGTGACTTCATTCAAGGTGTCATCTAATGCCCTAAATGATTTTTAACAGGCAAAAAAACAACAAACAGTGGGATTTCATATTCTTTGTACCTGTAAGTCAAATGTATGACTTATAAAGACATGGTCTTCTGTAGAAATTAATTACAAAAGCCTGACTCTTCTCATATTTTCACAAAATATATTCTTAACTCTTGTGTGCATCTATTTCATAAAGATTCCACAAAAGTCACAAAGTAGGTGCAGGATCTATATTATATTATGTACATTATTGATGTCCTATGAATCTCTTTGTCCAGGAACAAAAATATCTGTGATATTTGCCCCTATTCTTCATCATCTGTGTCTCTAAAATGTCAGGGGGAAACTCTCAATGTCATCAAAATTGTATCACTGCCAGCACAGACTTCTGTGTATATTTGGTCTAATCCAGCCGTGCTTCCCTTCTTAATTTTCATGAATGAATAAAAGAAGATTTTATTAAGTGCCTAATATATATTAAAAAGATTTTATTAAATAAAAGAATTTGCACAGTAGATATAAATATAATAAGCAGACAAGGCAGCACCTGCCCTCAAGGGGCTTACATTTTAATGTAAGGAATTGGTGGCCAAGGAGGATTGTTTTGGACAGAAAAGTTGGTTATACTTAAGTGCAGCTTCAATTCAGTGATCCAGGACAAAGCGGAGACCTGGGAGTACAATGAAGCAAAAGATGCTTGTGACTAGTATCTTTTTTTTATTTTTTGTATTAATAAGTATTTCCCTAGACACATCCATGCCATTATTCAATAAACCCTGCAGCCCTCTCCTTAAGTTGATGAATCCCTGACTGTGATGGTCACTTTATTCTTAGCTCCACTTCAGGTTTTCCCATCTCCT
Source organism: Pseudochirops corinnae (assembly GCA_028646515.1). NCBI lineage: Eukaryota > Metazoa > Chordata > Mammalia > Diprotodontia > Pseudocheiridae > Pseudochirops > Pseudochirops corinnae. The sequence goes on from CM053588.1 coordinate 278,886,181, forward strand.
CCTTAGTAGTCTTCACCCTGTGCAAGTACTCCTCCCATCCAGCTCCCTTTTAGGTGCTGTCTTTTATTAAAATATAATTCCCTTGAGAGTTAGGCTATATTTTTAACTTAGTACAGTGCCTAGCATATTGCAAACACTTAATAAATGCTCTTATCAATCTATCTAAAATTTGTACTCAGCTTAAAGCAGATATGGCTACATCTTGGTTCCTTGACTTCCCCCAACCTAAGTACACTACCATAATGATGTTTCTTATTGTCATTATACTCATGATAAAATCAACTCTAATTAATTCTTTATTTGTATTTTCAAGGAGGGCTTTGGACCACCATCATCACCACCCTCAATTAACTACAATTTCTATATTTCATAAGACTCTGTTTTTAGTGTGATCAATATTGATGTGACTTAGCTTCTCCAGTAACATGTCAACAAGGATTTATTATTTTGGATCTGGATGGATAAATTATGCTTCTAGATATTTTTTTGTTGGTGGTGAGGCTTTTGAATCATGTCTGAATCTTTGTGACCCCATTTGGGATTTTCTTGGGAAAGACACTGAAGTGATTGACCATTTCCTTCTCAAGATCACCTTATAGATGAGGAAACTGAGGCAAACAGGGTTAAGTGATTTGTCCATTGTCACAAAGCTAGTAAGTATCTGAGGCTGGATTTTGAACTCAGACCCTCCTGACTCCAGGGCAGGCACTCTATCCACTATGCCATTAAACTATTTCTTTTGATGCCTCATCACAACATGTCACTGAAAAGGGAGTTGTCAAAGCTATATTCCTAGAGAACAAACTCTACCATCATGGAACTTGTTTTGAATACTCATTGTTTTGATCCCGAGTCTGATGTCTGAATAGCAGCTTAGCTAAGTACAGAAAGTTCCATCTGCAAGAAGGCTGGCCACTAAGCAATGAGTTTGTTGACCATGCCAAACCATGAAACACAATAAAATACAACATGGTGCTTAGGCTTCTGAGGTCTCCTTTTGCTTCTTTGGTAATAGGGGCAGGGTAGCAGAAAAGAGAACAGAAGGTCCTGAGAATCACACAGTTTTTAGAATTTTGATAAACATTAATCCTTTTGGAGAAAAAAAAATGAAAGACTTGAGACATGAAATGAATGACTGATCTCTCTGTTTCAAGACTCATTAAGCATCATGCACATTCTCTGTGAGCATGAGAACTGCATACTGATGAAGTACCATGTCTTTTCCAGTCTCTGCTCTTGTAATGTGCCTGAAAAGCATTTGTAATGAGAATAGATTAAAATATGTACCATAACTTAGAAGGGAAATGGCATTCCCTAGTGTCCCCCAAAGTATGGAAGCAATATTTCTGATAAGCAGAGATTACAAATGACAGAGAAAGGGCATTTTTGATGGTAACTCTGGAGTTCTGGAATGACCTCATTAGTACAGTACATTTAAGAGTATGTTCTCCCAAAGATGCTTAAATGTAGTAACTTCCATTAAAATGAACTAAATCTGCTTCATAACCTCAGAAATGTTCTGGAGAAGCCCAAAATGATTGTTTTATTTATATTCTTTAAAATGAATTATCAAGGTAAATTTTATGTATACAGTCAGGGACAGGGGAGCTGACAGGGAGCTTTCTTTATTCCTTTTTAAATTTTTTAATGGCCAGAACACTCTCAATGGAAAATAAGGCACATGGCACAAAAAAAGGAAACCCCACTGGAATCTAGCAACTGGTGACATCAAGGTTTATATATTGTTACTGGCATCCTCAAAAGCTGCAATATGTTTGTAGCTGAATAAGCACTTATCGGAGAATTGAAATTTGTATAAATACATACCATGTTTCTAATGATAGAATGAAGATTTAGAAGATGTCTGAATCAACCATATTTAGCACTTATACCAGAGGCTGGGATTGAGGGAGAGAGGAAGAGGAGAAAGAGATGAGAGGGAATAAATTTAGTGTCAACTCTTCTGGTTTAAGACAGGTACAGGCTAAACCCAGGCCTAAAATAATTATTTATTCTTGCCTTCCCTGCATTCCCCAAGATACATTCTCTTTCTATGCATACTTTCCCCTAACAATTTGCATGGCAACTGGCACAATGAAAGGAAGGAAGGAAGGAAGGAAGGAAGGAAGGAAGGGAGAAATAGGAAAGAAGAAATGGAAGAAGTAGAAGGAAAGGGAAGAAGGAAAAGAAAAGGTGAAGGGGAAAGGAGTAAAATACAGTAATGGAAAAGGAACAAGATATTTACTATTTAATGAAACTCTTTACTACTGCAGTGTCCGGAATATAGTTGATTCTCCAAAAAGAGCAACACTCCTCAGACTGACTTGGACAACCACTTGGACAACAGCTATTCATACACCCTCATACAGTAAAAGTGCCTCATGTAGAAACCAAAAAGTGGGATCCATTCATGACTGGAATGAATGACCAAGACATTGGTTTTAACACTGCAATGTATTGTAATGGGACTTTAAAATCCCTTTCCCTAGGATATCTTGGAGACACATGCCCAGATTATAGGAATAGCTGGAAGCCAATTTTCTAAGTTATCATAGTACAATCAGGCAGACCTTAAGATTCATTGCCTGGTGTGACTGGTAGAAGTTTAAAAATTACTCCTTATGTAGCAGCTCTAATGACAAATCTAAGTAAATGATTTTTTTTCCAATGTTAATTAAAGTATATGCCAACACATAGGAGTACCTAAAGGACAACCCTTAGAAGGTTATACATCTTTTCTTGGGCTTCTTTTTGACTTTCTGTGCTTTTTTTTCTTCCCCAGGTACACCTTGTTAGCTGATGGATTAGTCTGTCCAGAAATAGCCCATCTTTTCTTCATACATTTCTGAATGAGAAATTCCCTTTTCCCCATCTGCCAAACAACCTCAATCCAGAAAACTTATGATCTTCACTCTAATTGTTCCTGACTCTTCTTCCCTCTTGTTGAAGTCAGTACAGAATGAAAATGACAGAAATAAAACTATTGTGTTTCTTAAACAAAATGAAAGGCAGTATTGAGACATACATCTCTGTTCAGTTAAAGATTTCTTTCTTTATCATCCCTGCAGTGCTCATCTTGTCAGGGAAACCAAAGCTCAGAGTGCTCTTTTCAAGTAAGAATCAAACCTTCAAAACCCTGAAGCTGAGGCTGATAATGCCATGTTATTCTCTCAAATGAGGGTTGTGGATCCCTTGAAACAAGTTGCTAGGAGTGAAGGCCTTTCCAGGCCATTGAGGTTCAAGTAAATTCTTCATTTAGACAGCTTCCTGTGGGAAAATACCTTTAAGCTATTTTAGTTTGTATTCTGGGTCCTAATTATGATATAAACTTGAGGACCCCAGAAAACACCATATATTCTGACATGCCTACTTTCCCCCAGCCTATGTCCAACATTTCTTTTACCAAGGCGGTAATTCCTTCTGGTTATTAAATCTGAATGCAGTTTTCAGTCTGTGACAAGCCCAATGGGATGAGAGGATGTCACACATGCATTTGAAGTTGGGAGTATTTTTTAAGGGTGAATACAAGTGAATGACAACCACAAGGCTGAAGTTTTATTCACAGGTCAGCTCCTGGTCTCTTCTCACATCTTGGTGAAGCAATCACAGTTACTTATTCATCTGGTGCTCCTTGAGATACTTCCTGCATAAATAAGCTATATAAGTTCACACTGTTATGGAATCATGGACCTAGAACTGGAGAGGATCTCAAAAGCCATATGGTCCAGTCCCTTATTGTGGGAACAATATCTTACTCCCTACCTCCCATGCAAATTAGGCTAGTTTTTTTTTTCCCTTAAAAAGGTATTGTAAGCAGCATCAAGAATTAATTGATTCAGAGGCGGAACCAATATAGCAGACTGAAAGCAGGAACTCACCTGAACTCCTCTGTGAATTCTTTCAGTAACCTCTAAAAAGGGAATCTAAATGGATTTTAGAGTTGCAGAATCCCTTGGGAGACAGAGTGTGACAGATTTCCAATCCAGGAAGGTGCACACACTGGGCAGGGGAAGCGTGAAGGCAGGGGCTGTACCAGCGCAGACCTGAGACTCGACCAGAGTGGAGCCACAGCGAGCCCAGGCAAGCTGATTCACCCACCACAGGGACAGTTTCTAGAGCTCTTCCACAGGACAGGGGATCTGTCTTTCTAGAGCTCTTCCACAGGACAGGGGACCTGTCAGATGTGGGTAAGAGAAAATACAGGGCCCACAGAAGGAGCAGCTAATTCTGGGGCTTCCAACCCACAGCCTGAATGTCTAAAGCTCACCTCCCATGAGCTGATGGGAGCCAAGATGGCAGAGTAAACCCTAGCTGCTCCACCCTCTCCCTAAGACCCTGAAAACCTAGAGAATAATGCCTCAGGGTAAAATTCTGAAATAGCTCAACCTTGAACAGGCTTGGGAATCCTAGAGGAAGGGCATGGGTATGATTGTGCCCAAGGCTAAGGTGCATTGAAAGAGCTGTCTGAACAAGACCCATGTCAGCTGACCAGCAAGAGTTCCTGAACCCCAGAGAGGTGGAGCCAGCAAGCACTAACACCAGAACCCCAGGTGTGCCTTCACACAATCAGAGAAACTGGCAGACACCAGCACTGCTGGCCACCAGCACTGCTGGCCACCAGCAGCTGAGTCCACCTGAGTTTCAACCTAGGGGGCTGGGTGGTGGAATCCTGAAGCAGCCAGACAACCCCTCCCCCACTCCTTACACTGTGAGCTTCAGAGTAACCTTGAGGCAATTCAGAAAGCCCTGGCCCTCACCTCAGTCTAGACACGCAGAGGACACAGCACATAGAGTCAATAACCAGACCCCTAGAACCCAGCATAAGAAGCATTGATCAGAGCCCTCTATACCCCAGAAGCAGAAATCCACATTAAAGGCCAGGAAAGAGTCAATCACAATGTGAAAGAAGCAATCAGGAAGAACAAAAATGATTGAATCCTTTTATAGTGAGCAAGAAGAACCAAAGTCACAAGAGGTTAGCACTGACTCTATACCCAACTCTGAAACCTTAACAGGGAATATGAATTTGTCTCAATCCCAGAAAACATTCCTGGAAGAGCTCAGAAAGTATTTTAAAAGCCAAATTAGAGAGGTAAAAGATAAACTGACTAATTATTTTAAAATTACACTTGACAAAATAGAAAAAAAAATTTTACTGAAAGAAAGAGTTGCTTAAAAAGTAAAATTTGTGAAATTGGAAAAGAGGTGAAAATCTAACGGGAGAAAAGAATTCCCTAAAAACAAAATCTGAACATATGGAAAAGGATCTTCAAAAATTAATCAAGGAAAATAATTTTTTTTTATTTACTCATTTACTTTTAATTTACAAGATTCAGTTCCACAATCACTTGAGTTTCAGATTTTCTCCCCTCCCTTCTCCCCCCCCCCCCCATGGTGGTGTGCAATCATGTATAGGATCTGCAAATACTTTCACATTGTACAATAGTTTGGTCATATAGAAGGGCCGTAACAAGGAAAATAATTTGCTAAAAATTAAAATTAGTCAATTTGAAGCTAATGACTCTATGAGGCATCAAGAATCAGTCAAACAAAAGGTGAATAATGAAAAATTAGAAGAAAAGGTAAAATAGCTCACAGGAAAAACAACTGTCCTGGAGGATAGATACAGGAGAGATAATCTAAGAATTATGGATCTACCAGAAAGCCATGATGAAAAAAGAGCCTGGACAAAATCTTCCAAGAAATCATCAAGGAAAATTGCTCTGAGGTCCCAGAACCAGAGGGTAAAATAGTTATAGAAAGAATCCACCAAAAACCTTCTGAAAGAGATACCAAATTGAAAACTCCAAGAGCTATCGTAGTCAAATTCCAGAACTATCAGATTAAGGAGAAAATACTGCAGACAGCAAGAAAGAAAGAATTCAAATATCATGGAACTACAGTCAGAATCACACAGGACCTAACAGCTTCTACATTAAAGATTTGGAGGCATTGGAATATGATATTTCATAAGGCAAAAGAACTTGGACTACAACCAAGGATCAACTATCCAGCAAAACTAAGCATAATCATTCAGGCAAAGAGATGATCATTCAATGAAATAAGGGACTTCCAGATCTTACTTTGGAAAAAGCCAGAGCTCAGTGGAAAATTCAATCTCCAAATACAGGACTCAAGAGAGATATAAAAAGGTAAACAGGAAAAATACACACACACACACACACACACACACACACACACACACATACACACACACACACCTTGTTATTCAATAAGAGCAACCTGTCTACATCCCTATATGGGAAGCTGATGCCTGTAAACATTGAGAATTCTATAATCATCAGCACATATAAAAGAGTTATACATAGATAAACTAACCAAAGCAATGATAAAAAAAAAAACCTATTAAGGGGAGCAAAGGAACTGTAATGGGAGAAGAGGAAAGGAGGAGGCAGAAAAGGGTAAATTATACCACACAAAGAGGCATAAAAACATATTACAGTAGAAGGAAAGAAGAGAGGGAGATAAAGATTTTATGAAATTTGCTCTCATTGGTTTTGGTTCAAGGTGGGAATAACATCATTAGTTAAGTATAGTATTCTAACATGAAAACACACAAAACCTTATTATAATAGTGGGAAAGAAGGTAGAGAGAAGAGCACTGTATGGGACTTACTCTCATCCATTTTGATTCAAGGAGGGAATTTTACCTTGTTAATACCTTGTTAAGTATAATACCTTACTTAAGTATTATACTTAAGTATAATACCTTGCTAAGTATAAAAACTATCATACCCTACAGGCACTAGGAGAAGAAGGGGGGGAGGAGGTTGTTAGAAGGGAGGGAGAAGTAATAAGGGGCAAGGGTAAGTAAAGGGAGGGAGTTTAATAAGGAGGGAATACTGAGGGAGGAAGCATTCAAAAGGAAAACTCTTAAGGAGGTGAAGGGAGAAGGGAGAAATAAAAGCATAAATAGGGGAGAGAATAGGATGGAGGGAAAGAAAAAGATAGTAGTCATAACTGTGAATGTGAATGGCATGAACTCCCCCATAAAATGGAGGCAGATAGCAGAATGGATTACAAACCATAATCCTACAATATACTGTCTACAAGAAACACATTTGAAATGGGGGGGATACACATTGGGGAAAGGTAAAAGGCTGGAACAGAACATATTATGTTTCAGCTAAAGTAAAAAAAAAAAAAGGCAGGGGTAGCAATCCTTATCTCAGATAAAGCAAAAGCAAAAATAGATCTAATCAAAAGAGATAAAGAAGGAAACTATATCCTGCTAAAAGGCATGATTAACAATGAAGAAATAACATTACTAAATATATATACACCAGGCAGTATAGCATCCAGATTCCTAGAGGAGAAGTTAAGGGAGTTAGAGTAAGAAATACATAGGCAAAACTATATTAGTGGGGTTTCTCAGTCTCCCCCTCTCAGAACTTGATAACTCTAACCTCAAAATAAACAAGAAAGAAGTTAAGGAGGTAAATAGAAGGTTAGAGAAGGTAGATATGATAGCCCTCTGGAGAAAATTGAATGAGAATAAGAAGGAATATACCTTCTTCTCAGCAGTACATGGTACATACGCAAAAACAGACCATGTACTAGGGCATAAAAACCTTACAATCCAGTGCAGAAAGGCAGAAATATTAAGTGTATCCTTTTCAGATCATGATGCAATAAAAAATTATATGTAATAAAGGGTCATGGAAAGATAGACTAAAAACTAATTAGAAACTAAATAATTTAATACTAAAGAATGAGTGGGTTAAACAAGAAATCATAGGAACAATCATCAATTTCACTCAAGATAATGACAATAATGAAACAACATACCAAAACTTGTGGGGTGCAGTGAAAGCAGTTCTTTGGGGAAGTTTTATATGTCTAAATGCACACATGAATAAAATAGATTAAATGGAGATCAATAAATTGAGCATGCAACTGAAAAAGCTAAAAAAAAGAACAAATTGTAAATCCCCAATTAAATACCAAATTAGGATACTGAAAACCAAAGGTGAGATTAATAAAGCTGAAATTAAGAAAACTATTGAACTAATAAATAAAACTAAGATCTGGCTTTGTGAAAAAAAAAAACAATAAAATTGATAGACCTTTTGTCAATTTGATTTTTAAAAAAAGAAGAAAACCACATTACCAGTATCAAAAATGAAAAAGGTGAATCTACCTCCAATGAAGAGGAAATTAAAACAATAATTAGGAATTATTTTGCCTAATTGTATGCCCATAAACTTGATAATCTTAGTGAAATGGATGAATATTTAAACAAATATAAATTGCCTAAATTAACTGAAGAAGAAGTAGAACATTTAAATAACCCCATTTCAGAAAAAGAAATTGAACAAGCCATCAATGAACTCACTAGGAAAAAATCTCCAGGCCCAGATGATGTCACAAACAAATTTTACCAAAGATTTAAAAAACAATTGATTCCAATACTTTGTAACTTATTTGGGAAAATTAGACAAGAAGGAGTCCTTCCAAGTTTTTTTTTTTAATGACACACATATGGTACTGATACCTAAATCAGAAAGAGGCAAAACAGAGAAAGAAAATTATAGACCAATTTTCCTCATGAATATAGGTGCAAAAATTTTAAATAAAATATTAGCAAAAAGACTACAGCAACTTATCATGAGAATAATACATTTTGATCAGATAGGATTTATTTCAGGAATTCAAGGATGGTTCAATATTAGGAAAACTATTAGCATAATCAATCATATCAACAACAAAACTAGTAGAAACCCTATGATTATCTCAATAGATGCAGAGAAAGCCTTTGACAAAATACAATACCCATTCCTATTAAAAACACTAGAAAGTATAGGAATAGAGTCTTCCTTAAAACAAAAAGTAGCATCTATCTAAAACCATCAGCACGTATTCTATGTAATTGGGGTAAGCAAGAAGCATTTCCAATAAGACTGGGGGTGAAACAAGGATGTCCAATACCACCCCTCTTATTCAATTTGGTACTAGAAATGTTAGCTGCAGCAGTAAGAGAAGAAAAAGAAATTGAAGGAATCAGGTGAGACAAGAGACTAAGCTATCATGCTTTGTAGATGCTATTAATGATATACTCACAGAATCCTAGAAAATCAAGTAAAAAAGTACTTGAGATAATAAATATATTTAGCATAGTTGCGGGATATAAAATAAACCCAGATAAATCCTCGATATTCCTATACATTTCTAAGGAAGTCCAACTAAAAGAAATAGAAAGAAATTTCATTTAAAGTTACTATAGACACTATAAAATATTTGGGAATCTACCTGCCAAAACAAACCCAAGAACTATATGATCACAATTATGAAACACTTTTCACACAAATAAAGTCAGATCTAAATAATTGGGAACCTCTCCAAGCTCTAGCCCCAGCGCCGCTAACATGGCTAAACGAGCCTAGAAGGTCAGAATTGTTGGTAAATATGCAACATGTTATGGTGAATCCCTCAGAAAAATGGTGAAGAAAATTGAAATTAGCCAGCATGCCAAGTATTCCTGCTCCTTCTTTGGCAAGACCAAAATGAAGAGACGGGCTGTGGGTATATGGCATTGTGGATCCTGTATGAAAACAGTAGCTGGTGGTGCATGGACCTACAATACCACCTTTGCAGTCACAGTCAAATCTGCCATCAGAAGACTGAAGGAATTGAAAGACCAGTAAAATCTTCTTACCAAATATCTGTATCCCATAGTCCAACAATAAATGGGTTAATTTATGGAATAAAAAAAATAATTGGGAAAACATCAGTTACTCATGGGTAGGTTGAGCTAATACAATAAAAATGACAATTTTACCTAAATTAATTTATCTATTTAGTGCCATATCAATAAGTCTACCAAAAAATTACTTTTTAGACCTAGAAAAAATAGTAACAAAATTCATATTGAAGAACAAAAGGTCTAGAACATCAAGGGAACTAATGAAAAGGAATGCAAGGGAAGGTGGCCTAGCCATACCAGATTTTAAACTGTATTATAAAGCAGGAGTCATCAAAACTACTTGATGCTGGCTGAGCAATAGAGTGGTGGATCAGTGGAATAGACTAAGTACACGAGACACAGCAGTCAATGCCTATAGTAATCTACTGTTTGACAAACCCAAAGACACTAGCTTCTGGGATAAGATTTCACTATTTGACAAAAACTGCTGAGAAAACTGGCAAATAGTATGGCAGAAACTGAACATGAACCAATATCTTACACCATGTACCAAAATAAAGTCTAAATGGGTGCATGATCTAGATATAAAGGCTGAGACTATAAGCAATCTAGGAGAGCAAGGAATGGTTTACCTGTCAGACTTATGGAGAAAGGAGAACTTTATGAACAAACAAGAGATAGAGAGCATTACAAAATGAAAGATGGATAATTTTGATTACATTAAATTGAAAAGTTTTTGTACAAATAAAGTTAATGTAACCAAGATTGGGAGGGAAGTGGAAAATTGGGAAATAATTTTTATAACCAGTGTCTCAAAGGCCTCATTTCTGAAATATACAGAGAATTGAGTCAAATTTATAAAGAATACAAGTCATTCCTCAAGTGATAAATGGTCAAAGGATATGAATAGGCAATTTTCAGAGGAAGAAATCAAAGATATCTATAAATATATGAAAATGTTCTAAATCACTATTGATTAGAGAAATGCAAATCAAAACAACTCTGAGGTACCACATTTCACCTGTCAGATTGGCTAAGATGAGAAAACAGGAAAACGATAAATGGTGAAGAGTATGTGGAAAAACTGCAACACTAATACATTGTTGGTGAAGTTGTGAAGTGATCCAACCATTCGGAGAACAATTTCGAACTATGCCCAAAGGGCTATAAAAAAAATGTATACCCTTTGACCCAGCAATACCATTTCTAGGGCTGTATCCTAAAGAGATCATACATGTGGGAGGAAGACCCATTTGCACAAAAATATTTATTCAGCTCTTTTCATGGTGGCAAAGAATAGGAAATCAAGGGGATGTCCACCAATTGGGGAATGGCTAAACAAGTTGTGGTATATGAATGTAATGGAATACTATTGTGCTATAAGAAATGAGGAGCAGACAGACTTCATAATAGCCTGGAGAAACTTATATAACTTGACGGTGAGTGAAGAGAGCAGAACCAGGAGAAATCTGTACACAATTACAGACACATTGTATCTATGACTATTAACTTTGATAGACTGGGCTCCTCGCAGCAATGCAAGCTTGTAAGACAATTCCAAAAGAGTCATAATGGAAAGGATATCCACATCCAGAGAAAATAACTAAGGAGTTTGAATACAGATTGAAGCAAACTACTTGCTCTCTGTTTTATATTTAGTTTTGTTTCGTTCTTTCTTTCTCATTGTTTACTTCATTGGTTATAATTCTTCTTTATAACCTGAGTAATGCTTAATGCAAAGGTATTTGTAGAGCCTATATCAGGTCATATGTCACTATGGGGGCAGGGAGGAGAGGATAGAGAGGCGGAGAAAATTTGGAACGCAATGGACCGTGAAACTGAATTTTGTAAACAATAATTAGATAAACAAATTTAATAAAATAAATTTGAAAGAAAAAAGAATTGACTCATAGGACTAAGGGCTTAGTTGTTGAGATGCAGAATCTGGTGGCTTGAATATAAAACAGTCTTGAGAAGTTTTAGGAGGCATTGAGGTGCTTGACCATGCTGTCCAGCTCCTAGGGAAGGGATCTTCACTCAGCTGAATCAACTCTGAGCATCCTTAATGCATATCCTTGTTGAATATCTTTCTTCCATGACAATGTAAATGTCTTTTTTTTAAATTTTAAATGGCTATTAGTGTATCATTTAATTTTATCATTAAACATAAATTATTGGGGGATAGGTTTGAGTCAGGCCTATCCCAGAACACCTCTCATTTTACAGATGAGAAAACTGAGACCCAAGGTTACACAAGTTGTAAACTACCATCAGATGTAAAATTTGAAACCAATTTCTCTGAGTCCAAAGCTACTATTTTTTTTTCCTGTTCTACCAAATTACCTCCTTTTGAATAAAGGGTGCTCTACATCAAGTGAGGAAACATACAACAATGAAATAACAGATCCAGAACTATAATCTTAAAGGGAAAATACATAGATTATTCATATAATTAGTTCTACTACCTTCCCTCTATTCATTATTTTAAATTTATTTTCTATATACCTTGCTTGTACATTGTTTTATTCAAGTTGTCTTTCACATAGACTGTGAAGTGAGCTCCTTGAAAGCAAGTATTTGTATCTTAGCAGAGACCCTAGCGCACATTAGGTACTTAATAAATGTTTATTGACTGACTGAAGACTTGGTCAAAGCAGTTGAAATATCACTAATTACCCTATTTCTTGAAAGTAAAAAGAAAAATGGCAACAATAGTTTGTGATTCTGACCAAGCCTCCATACTGGAGAATGGATTATATTGCTGGATGTAACTACTTTTTGTAGTGGCAACTAGGAGAAATTTATCCATAGTTATAAAAAAAAACCTACACGATTATCCTCTATAAATCAAAGGGGAAACTGAGATTGAAAGAAGTTAAATGACTTTCCCAGGTCACATAGAAAGTTTCTAAGGCAGTATTTGAACTCATGTCTTCCTGATTCCAAATCTTGCATACTCTCCACCATACTATGCTGCAAGGATAAGGTGTACCATGAGTGGAATTGATGAAAGTGGGGGGGCAGGTTAGAGTGGGATTTCTCATTTCAGAATCATGGAGGTGCTATAGTTCTGTAAGATTTCAAGGTATGACCTGAAACCATGCCAATTGTGTGACTGAAGTTGAGTGAAAGAGAACCAAGTGTTAAAAAAATATATTAATACAAAATAAGACAGCATAGGATTTAGTACCAAATAAGAATCAAAGCTTCTCTTGGGAGGGAGTAAATGAACCTGATCCTAAAAGATGGATTGGATTTGGCTATGGTGATCAATTCAATCCAGCAAGCATTTATTTAGTGCCCTCTTAGGCAATGGGCATGCTACAGAGATACAAAGACAAAATCAATGTAATCCCTGCCCTCAAGAGGCTTATATGATACTGGCAGGAAATAACATGTACACAAATAAGCAAAGAGAAAATTCATACAAAGTACAAATGGAGGGAGGGTATGTAAAGCCTACTTACCTAGGAAAATGGGTATTATAATCCATATACTAGGGGAACTGTTATTTCCAATTTCATGGCAAATTATATTATAATTCATTTCCCTGTAGACAGCAATCAAATGTAAAGGAGAGATTCAAAAACATTACTGAAATGATTGTCTGGGAAGAAGCCAACAAGATCCACAGCCTGGGCTCCCAGAAGAGGACTTCTGGAGAAAGCCAGATGAATGAGCTTGGCGGAGTGCAGTTTCTGGTCAAGTTGCCAGAGCTGCTCCTCCTCTTTTATGCTCTCCAGACACTTCATCCATCTGGCTACTCTCCCAGGCCTCCAAACTTGATTACTTTATACTATTTCTCCAAACATTGTCAGACATCCTATGCACAAAACAAAGCACCGTTCTGGTCTTAGATCACAGGTTTTGGCATTCATAGACTTAAAACAAGAAGGACCTTTCAGACCATGGTTAAGAAGAACAGTGGATTTGGATTCAGAAGAAGAGGGTTCAAATTCTGGCTCTTCCACTTACCACTCATATGATCTTGAAACAAGTGATTTAACTACTCTAGGCCTTAGTTTCCTTATTTGTAAAATAGATGGGTTGGGACTGAATGATTTCTAAAATCCCTTGATTCTAAAAGATTAGATGATCTTTAGAGCAAGGAAGTGAACTCAGGGTTTATCTAGTCCAGGGGCGGGGAACCTGTGACCTTCTAGGTCTTCAAGAGAAGCCCTTTGACAGAAGCTAAACTTTGCAGAATAAGAAGTTTGGATTCCATCAAAAGGCTGCACTTGGGGACCTAGAAGGTCACAAGAGGCCTTGAAGCCTAAGGTTCACCAGGCCTGATCTAGTCCTTTGATCACAAACTCTGTTTCAGGTTTATTATATGTTTGGGGCACTCATTATAGTTCACTTGGGTAAACAAGTTCCTGCTATGGCCAGGACACTGTGTTAGGCAGTGGGGGTAAAAAGACATAAAATGCCCCACTCCTCATTTTAGAGATGCTTATAATTTACACCTTTGCCACTTATTATTGTGTAATCTTAAACAAGTAATCACCTCTCAGGCCTTTAGTTTGTTCATCAATAAAATGAGGTGATTGAACCTGATGAGTTTGGGGGACCTTTTTTGCTCTAAGAACTCTTCAGTTCTGGGCAGAGCAGGAAGATTCCCTAATTCTGAGTCTAATATTTATTCTTTTAATCTTTATAGAAGTAACTGATGACCCAAAGGGTAGAGCACCAAGCCTGGATTTAGGAAGGCCTGAGTTCAACTTCAACCTCAGATAATTACTAGCTGTGTGACCCTGACCAAGTCATTTAACCTCTGTTTGTCTCAGTTCCTCAATTATAAAATGGAAAAAAAAAATAGTAGCACCCACTTCCCAGAGTTATTGGGAGAATCAAATGAGATGATATTTGTAAAAGTGTAGCTGGCACATGGTAGGAACTTAGTAAATACTCCCCTACACTGCATCATGCTAATCCACACTGAGTTATACAACTATGTGAAAAGCAAGGTTGACCTCTAAAATTTCACTATAATCACAAATTCAAACATTACATAAATATATTCATAGTTTGTAAATGAAGAGTTGTTCTTCCATGGGGAAAATGTTATAAATAATAAATTAGTTTGTATTTTATTTTATTTTTTTAATTTCAAAGAGTAAAACATTAAAACAAAAATACACAGGCATTCAAAACCCAGATCAAAATATTTATTCAGTGGTCAAATATACCCACATTTGATAATGCCAGCCATCATTCAAATGCATATTATCAAATTATAAATATTAATCATCTAACTGTGCCTTTCAAACTTTAATAAAACTGAATAATCCAGATGTTCTTCACGTTAGTTCATTTATTTTGACTTCTGCACAGGTATTCACTCCATTATACAAAAAGCTGCATGTTTCATGAAAAGGTCACCAGGAATGAAAAGAAAAGGAGAAATGAAATGTTCTAGGATAGAGGATCCTTTCATGGATTCTTAGAGATATTTCTATCATTGCTGTCACAAAGCTGGCTACAAATATTTGAGGAGATGTCGAAAAACAATTATTTTGGGAGGACCTTTAGAGCCAGATTTGAATCCAATGTTTGTTAGATTTAAATTGTCCTCCGCTCTCTTCTTCTATTTGTCTCATCTCCCTACTGTGTGGGTTAGGATCTTGGTCCATCCACTAACATCATTTTATCCAGGCCTACGACCAAGAACCAACATTCCTCCATCCAACACAGATCTAAAAGTTTTTAGCATCACTTCCTACAAGGCCAGGAAGGGAAGATATTCATTCTCTTCCTACTCAATGAGTTCTAGTGGCTCTCTATTGCATCCCATATTAAATGTAAATAATGATAATAATAACATTTATATAGTGCTTACTCTGTGCCATGTACTTTACAAATGTTAATTCAGTTGGTCCTCACAACAACTCCGGAAGTTAGTTGCTATTTTTAATCCCTATTTTTAGAGATGAGGAAACTGAGGTAAACTAAGGTTAAGTAACTTGCTCTAGCTTGAACATCTATTAAGTGTCTGAAGTCAAATTTGAATACAGATCTTCCTGACTCTATGCCCAGCACTCTATCCACAATACCACCCGGTTGCCCTACTATGTTTAATATTTAAATCTCTTTATAACCTGGCTCCTTCCTACCCTTCCTGTCTTCTTTCACATTTCTGCTCCCCACAAACTTTATCATCCCACTTCCCTGGCCTACTTACAGTTGCTCTAACACAGCACTCCATCATAGGTCTCTGTGTCTTTGAGCTGGCTATGCCTACACCTGGAATAATCTTCCCTTTCACCTATGATTCTTGGTTTCTCTGGATTTCTTTAAGACTTAACTCATCTCACCTTATGCAGTAGACTCTTTTCCAGTCCCCCCACCTGCTAGTACCTTCCCTTCCCAGATAATTTTCCACCTACTCTCATGATATCTCATATCTACTGTTTGCACACTGTCTGCCTCATTATAATGTGGTCTCCTTGAGGGAAGGAATCATGATTTTGCTTTTCTTTTATTTCCAACACTAAACTTGGCACACAGTAGGGGCTAAATAAATGCTTGCTGACTTCTCTGAGTAGAAGTCCTTCTGAGGCTACTATGTTTCAAGGTCAGAGAAACAAACAGCAGTCATTTATGAATTACAAGGTAAAAAAGTAGGACCAGGAAAGATGGAGAAAGATGTGAGACCAGGGTAGATAATAAAATTAGGAACAGGCTGAACTCTTAGGCAGGAACCACAACAACATGGTGTGGTCAAAGCACAATTGTAGACATGTATAAGCCAAAAAATCTACATTGTGTGGTGGGGGGGGGGGGCAGTTAGCAAGGATACAATATAAGAACATAAATGAATGAATGTCAAAATAAAAATCAAGTCAGGGACTAAGTGGGGGAAAAACCATGCTGTAGGGCAGTGGTTCTCAACCTGTGGGTCACAACCCCTTTGGGGGTCAAACGACCCTTTCACAGGGTTTGCCTAAGACCATTGGAAAGCACATATTTCCGATGGTCTTAGGAACTGAGACAACGCTCCTCTATCCATCTCCAGGCAGGTCTGTCCACATGCAGATATGTCCACATATGAGTATTAAAGGGTTGCCATATTAGGAAGGTTGAGAACCACTGATGTAGGGTAAGAAAGCCAGAAAGTAGAGTATGAGGTCCTTGTAGTTTATCATTCTTTCATTCTAAGATTTGAAACAGATCATCACAAATACAAAGAAACAGTGAAGGACAAGGAATTTCACAGGAGCTGCACTGGTGGCCAAAGAAACCAGGAGGCCTTCCACCAAGAAGGAAGTCTGATAGCTAACAGAGCCTATTTTCTATGTCAAGTTGGCATACCAGGAGAAAGAGAAAAGCAAAGCACATGATGAAAAAGACCTATGATGGGAAAAGTATTAAAAATATAAGGAGAGAAACAGAAGTACAAATTTCATTTCTTCCTATGGAAATCAGCTCCTATGGGCACTGACTCCTTTTTACTACTGCTTTTAATGTGAGTGCCTAGACTAGCTAAAAGTTAGACTCAGTATACAGTTCAATACAATTAGTAGTAAATTGTTCAGGGCACTGCACTAGGCAATGGGGAAGGGAGAAAGCTTAGATAAGACTTAGTTCCTGCCTCATGGATGTTCAATCCTAGAAGTGAGATAAGTTGTTCAATGTTTGATGTTAATCAAAGGATTCTTTGTTCTCATCCATTTGAGAGTTCCTCCTGACAATGCGGATCATAATCCATCCTTTCCTACCCATCCTGTGTGACTCTATTCCATATCCTTCCATATATTCATGTCAATATAATAATGAAAAAAAATAGTGATGTAATAATAACAATAATAATAATAGTAATAATAATTACTATATCCAAAATAACTAACTTGAAAAAAAGATAATTATATGAATTAAATTATAAAGATAATTTAAGAATCATTTTGTTGTTGCTGCTGAGTGGTTTTAATTGTGTCTAACTTTATGACTGCATTTAGTGTTTTCTTGACAAAGGTAGTGGAATGATTTGCCATTTCCTTTTCTGACTCTCTTTATAGCTGAGAAAAGTAAGGCAAACAGGGTTAAATGACATGCATAGAATCACATATCTATTAATTGTCTAAGGCAAGATTTGAATTCATGAAGATGATTCTTTCTGATTCCAAGTCCAGTACTCTTAACTACTGCATCACTCAGCTGCCTCTTTAAGAATCATTAGGCTCATTTGAAAACTATGAGGGTCAGTTGATTCAAATTATAGGTAAGTATTATTAATTGCAATTCCTTTCTTCACCACCTTTTTTCCTCAAAAACAGAAGAGAATGAGGAGGAACAGAGAAATGGGAAAATCTATAATAAAATATGATGCAGGGATAGGGGTACAACAATAACTAACAATCATAAAGATAAATGTGAATGGAATGAACCTGCCTATAAAAGGAGAAGAGCAGAAGGTTGGATTAGAAAACAGAATCCACAATTATAAGAATTAGAGCTTCAACATAAAGACCCATAGACTAAAGATGAATAACTAATATAGAATCTACTTCAATGACTCTTTAAAAAAAAGGAATGACATAAGTAAGGGAACTACATTATTTTAAAAGACCTGTTAGATAAATACTATTGATATGATACTGAATGTAGAGGTAGCTAAGTGGCTCGGGATACAGTGCTTGGCCTGGAGTCAAGAAGTGCTGAGTTCAAATGTGGCCTCAGATACTTACTAGCTATGTGACCCTATTTGCCTTAATCACCTGGAGGATGAAATGGCAAACCTCTCCAACATATTTGCCAAGAAAACTCCATGGATGATATCGGTATGCTCTGATCCACTGGGTCATGAAGATTAAGACATCTCTTGAACGAGAACATTATTGAATGCAAAAAATGAAGCATCTAAAGATTTAAAGGAAAAACTAATTGAACTTTAAGGAAAAACACCAGGACAGTAATTGCTGGAAATCTTAATGTGTTTGCTTCAGGCATAGACATATCTAATAAAAAGAGAAATAAGAAATAAGTTAAAATTTGAATAAAATTTTAGAAAGGACATGTATGATAAATCTTAGTTGATTATTGAATGACAACAGAAAGTAATATACATGTTCCTGAGTTGTATTTTTATATTTCTATAAAAATTGTCCATGTACCATGGCATTAAGCCAAGTCAGGAAAGGAGAGGTATTAAACAAATTTCTACTGGCCATAATGTAACACAAATTATAACTAATAAAAATTATTTGAAGAGAAGACTTAGACTTTAAATGGAGATTAGATTATATAGTCCTAAAAAAAGTATGAAGAACAATAGAATTTGTATTTGGTACAATAAAAACTTACATCAAAAATTGTTAATAAGGGCAAAGCATAACAAAACTTGTAAGATATAGATATAATCAAAGATTGCTTAGAAAAAATTAATATCACTAAACATATTTAACAAGAAAAAGTAGAAGCAAGAGATTACTGAATTGGGCATGTAATTAAAAGCAATAAAAACTAGAAAAACAATGTGTCAAAAAGTTCCTAAATCAACAGAAAAAATAAATTTTTTTTGAAAATATAAGAAATAAAATTGAATACAAATAAAATTATTTGAATAAATAAATAAAAGTAGGAGTTGGTTTTTTGAAAAAATTAGTAAAATAGATGAAAATAAGGACTTGATTTCTGTATATACTACTTCTATTGATGGAGTGTAGGCAGCAACATTCTAAGCAATTCATAGTCTTAGAGAGTTGCCAAGAGCACTAATTGGTAATATGAATTCCTTAGGGTTATACAACTAGTAGAGGCAAGTATAAATCCAACTTGGTTCTGGTTCTGAAACTGGCTCTTATCCATTATGATATGCATACTAATTATCATTAAGTTAAGTTTAATTCAAAAATTAGAAAACTCAAACTATAGCAATAAAAGAAAAATTACAACAAATGAAGATGAATAAAAGATAAATTTTTAAAAACCTGATAACATTAAAGAAATATAGAGATATTTACAAAAGCATAATATACCCATATTAACAGAACAAGAAATAGAGAAATTAAACAACACTATTTCAGAACAAGAAATTAAACCACAAAAGAGACCTCTATTCCAACTCTAAAAACAAACAAACAAGAGCAAGAAACTCCTGGTCTAGATGAGTCAACACAAAAATTCCAACAAACATTTTGAGATAAATTCATCAGAAGTAACTTGGAGGGAGGGAGGGAGAAGGAAATAGACAGAGAGACAGAGAGAGACAGAGAGAGACAGAGACAGAGACAGAGAGACAGAGAGAGAGAGAGAGACAGAGAGAACATTCTACCAAATTTTTTTAATTAAACAAATGTGGTCCTGATACCTAAACTCAGGAGAAAGAAGAGAAAGAAAGCCATAGCACAATATCTCAAATGACTGTTGATGTGAACATACTGAATAAAATATTACAAAAAAAATAGAAACATTTTCAAAAGACTGTAGGTTATAATAAGGTTAGGTTTATACCAGGAATTTAAGGATGACTCAACATTAGAAAAAACTATTAATAACAATATATAAGAACTTAATATAATATATAACAATATAGCAACATACATGTAACAACAATAAAATCACATGATTATATCAACAAATGCTGAGAAAGCTTTTCATAAAACATAGCACTAGACATCAGAAAAATGAATTGATTATTCTTCAAAATGATGAGCTCAAAGCTGAGAACTAGCTTTATGTTAATGGTTGAAACACTAAAGACCTGAAAAAGGTTTAAAGCAAGAGACCATTAAACAGGTTTAAAGCAAGAATACCCATTGTCACAAGTATTATTTAATACACTGCTAGAAATGCTATGTATAGCAATATGATAAAATTGAATAGTGTCTGAACAAGCAAAATAAATGCAGTTAGGACCAAAAGGGAAATAAGTATTTTGGGGAAAGAAACCTACCATCGTGTTTCTCTAAAAGGCATTTATATACAATACATGCAAAGAATTTCTACAATATATAATAATAAGTCATTCCCCCAATAGATAAATTATACTTAATAGATAAGCAAAGGATATAGTTTTAAAGTGAATAAATGCAAGCTATCAAGAAACATGAAAAATTCTCCAAGTTACTAATGATATGAGACATACTGATCAAAATAATTGAGCTTTTAACCTTACAGCCATCACTCTTTAGAATCTGCAAAGCTCTTTACAAATATTAACTCATTAAATTCTCATAACAGACCAGGTGCCATGATTTTTTCCCTTTTTTACAGATGAGATAAAGTTTAAGTGATTAGCTCAGAATCATAGGGCCATTGTCTAATGTCACATTGAACTCAGATCTTCTTGACTCCAGATCTAATGTCCATTCACATAGATACCTGAGAAAGAATGACAAAAGAATAAAATAGAAATTGTTGGTTGGGTTGTAGAAAGATAGACACACAAATGCATTATTGCTGGAACAGTAAATTAATTCAATCATTTTGATAATTTGGAATTATACTTAAAAGTTCTATAAACTATATGTGTCCTTTGACCTAGAAATACTCCTATTAGGCATACATCCCAAGGAGGTCAAGAACAGAAAGGAAGGATTTATATATGCAAGAATATTTATAGCATCACCTTTTGTTGTAGCAAAGAACTGGAAATCAAATGTGTCCATTAAATGGGACAAATTGTGACATATGAATACAATGGATTGTTTCATTAATAAAGACACTGAGGAAAATGACAAATTTATTTAAAAAAAAAAAAAAAAAGGAAAACTTTGTCTGAAGTAACAAAAATTCAATTGAACAGGACCAGGATAGCAATTTCCACTATAAGAGAGCAAAGTAAGTAGACATAACTCTGAAAGATATCAGAACTTTGAATATACAGATTTCGACTTAACATGTATGTGAAATTATTTAACTATAATCACAAAGCATGCTTAATTACTTCCATTGATATGGAATATTAAGTTTACAATAGTTCATTTATTTTCTTAAATTTTGCATTGCATTGTTGTAAACAATATAAAAATTTAAAAACTGGAGAGTACCTAAGACTACCTCCTTAGCTGACATTGATTCACTAATAACTACTCCATGAGTTTTGTCATTTACTCAGTTCTTATACCCTCCAATCACCTAGCCTATATCTCTTCATCTTGTCCATCAGAATTTTATGAGAAACATTACCAAATCTCAGCCAATATGTAAGTATACCATGCCTGCAGCATTTCTCTGATCTACCAGTTTAATAACCCTGTCAAAAAGGATATGAGATTACTATAGAAAAAACTATTTTTGATGAATAATATGTAACATTTTGTAATTTTTAAAGTGTTATGTAAGTTATAGTTATTATTCTGAGGAAGCCTTTGCAATCACTACTTTCTTTCAAAATGTTCCCAGATTATTCCTTTTATGAGGAGTGTTATGATCAACATACTCTTCCCTTCCCTGAATACTAGGAGATTTGCTACTCATTCTCTAGTTCTGCAGCCCCCTAGAACTTCTATTCTCCATGATTTACCAAGATCAACAATGATTTACTGATCACTTTCTCCAATTTTTCCAGTACCATGGACAGTAGTTTATCTTATCTGGTTGATGAGCTCACTTAGGACAGGGAGGTACTCTCTTCTTATCTCCTTGCTCATTTTCAATTTTAATTCCCCATTAATCTTTGTTTGTCTATTTGATCATTCTTCTTACAAAGATCACTCTTCTTTCCCAGAAAACAGAAGTAACATACAAGATGACCAACTTGTACTATTATGACCAGCAATGGTCCACTCATGATTTGGATGTTGCTTTATAGTTACTTTCACATTCCCTCATGGATTTGTTTTGATCCTCAAGTAAATTATATATTTACTAGAAACACAAAGTAGAGTGCCTAGTAATAATGTATACACTGCTGACTCCCAATAATCTCTTATTGATTAAGTCTAACTATAAACCATAGCTAATAATGACAATTTCACTATGATACAAGGAATGAACTTGTTATTTCATTGGTGCAGGGAGGAATCAAGTTGAAATCTCTCTGTAATTTAGAGCCTTAGGAAACTGCTAGAGTACTGGAAGTATAAGTGACTTTCCCAGGATCACAGAGTCAGAGGCAGGGCTTAATCCAATTCTTCCAGGCTCAGTTATGGGAAATGATTATTTCTCTCTTGTATTAATAACTAATTGTTGAATCAAGACCAAGGTTTTTCCCCTTCTCTACTTTCTTATCCAGAAATCAACCAGGGTAGGAAATCTTTCTCCAAGACTTACCCAGGCTAAAGAGCTAATCAAAGACAATAAAAGAAATTCTGTGTTTAGGGTAATGAATAGATTTCTTCTCATTGTATTTATTCAGACCATCCAAATGCTAAGCAAATGTGGATTCTCCCTTTTGTCAGACAGGTGATATGGAAATGGATAAATCTTTTTGACCAAGACTAAGGTGATTCAAGACCTTCATTGAAATATAACCTACCTCTCATTATAATATTCATTCTCTCATTAATTGTTAACCAATCAGAGTTGATTGCCACCCCTAGGAACTCCCCACTCTTTCAAGGACCTATACATTATGAGTCCACCACTATGATTTGTCTTTGGCATTCAAGAGTGCCATTTTTATTACTGTGACCTCTTTTATTAATAATATGCAAACCTTAATAATAAAAGGATTAAATTGCCCAGATATTATGTCTCTTGAACTTTTTAAATGCCACGCTATTCATGTATTTTGTTTGCAAATGAAGTGAAGAAAGCAAGATAAATGATTCCTCTTTCTATACAACGCTATCATGGTGGTTTAGAAAGATCACAGGCCTTGCGGTCAGTGACTTGGACATTAATCCTACCTCTGCCAGCCATTGCCTAGGTGACATTGAGTAGGTCCCATTTTGTTTTCTGAACTTGTTTCTTCATCTGTCAAATGAAGTAATATAAATATTTGTTTCACCAACCTCCTAGGATTATTATACAGATCATATGGGGTAATGTATATAGAGTTCTTTGTAACAGTAATGTGCACTATAAATGTCAAGTATTTTTATTATATGCAACATACCACCTTAAA
Source organism: Pseudochirops corinnae (assembly GCA_028646515.1). Taxonomy (NCBI): domain Eukaryota; kingdom Metazoa; phylum Chordata; class Mammalia; order Diprotodontia; family Pseudocheiridae; genus Pseudochirops; species Pseudochirops corinnae. The sequence continues at coordinate 278,909,853 of CM053588.1, forward strand.
ATTCAAACAAGCACTTATGAGATGTGAGCTGTTGTTTACAGTGATCATGGAGAGCTGTAGTCAAGATCTGTGCACTTGACATTTACAAACTGTAGAATTATTCAAAGATTTCTAACCCACACAAAAAACCTGGATGAATATTCTTATAAGTGAGGAACAGTTTCAGCATAGTAAACATGATATTGAATATTTTTCTTGGAGGTAGGGGGAGGTTGTTGAAATATAGCATTGGTGTATTGTTTGGGTTGTCTTTTCAGAAACAAGTCACAGACAAAACACTTTCCTGTATATCAAGGTAGTAGAAAATGATTAGGCTGATGCAGACCTATGATCTCAATCTACTTTCAGGCATAACAATTATTTTAAGTGAGACTTAGCTTTTTAAAAATGTAGTAGTGAAATCAATAGAGACAAAAGGAAGCAGTCATATTGTTAGCATCAGGATGCTGCTTACACTTTCTTTTCACTGATATACAATATCTCTTCAGATTATCAATGGGCACAACCTCACACTACGGAATAGGGTAGTGTGCCAAGTTTTTTCCCTTCATTTTCATTAATCCTTTCAACAACCATTTTTAAAACATCAGCTATGTGACAGTCTCTGTACTAGGGGATAACAGTTCAGACAGAAATAAAACAGTCCCTGGCTTCAAGAAATTTACATTCTCTAGAACTTAATTTTACTTTAGAGTGTAGTGCCAAGCAAAGGCAACTTCCAAGGTTCAGATTACCAGCATAGTAAACCCCATTTATTCAGCAAACATTCACAGAACAGAAAAAGTCAAAGTACAGTGTAAATTGTTCCTTTAGCAAGTTCTTGATTCAATCCAGGTGCTACTCCACCCCTAGACAGTACATTCATTTAGTCAGTCAAAAGTCTCTTCTCAAATGGAGATTAGTCTCCAACCATAAACAAAGTACATTCATTTGGTCAATCACTCAAAGGCTTCCCACCCCTGAATCTCAAAAGGGGCAGGAGAACACAAAAGGCCATCCACCCTTAAGTTACAAGGTTAAACTCAGCATTGAATACCCAAGGAAAGGGCCTTCTTTCA
>CM053588.1:278911410-278926829 GCA_028646515.1 Pseudochirops corinnae
ATATTTGCTTTTTTGGAGGGGGGGAGCAGGGCAATTGGGGTTAAGTGACTCACTCAAGGTCACACTGCTAGTAAGTGTCAAGTGCCTGAGGCTGGATTTGAACTCAGGTCCTCCTGACTCCAAGGCCAGTGCTCTATTCCTTGTGCCACCTAGATGCCCCAATCTTATATATTTTGTTTTAATCATGTTTTTTTTTTATCTTAAAAACATAGTGAGATGTTATATAGGCTTTATTAGATTGTTAAATGTGTCAAGAATAAATTTTTTAAAACCCTGGGTTAGGTGATCATTAAGATTCCTTTCAGCTCTAAATCCAGTGATTCCCTGGTTCCATAAACATTTAGACTCCCTAATTTATCAAGAACTTATTTCCAAATCATACTAGATGACTATTAAGAAGGCATTCTTTAAGCAGATAAATCGACAGCATATGTAGATTCTTGTAAACTTTCACCAGTAAACGTCATCCTTCCTTAATTTGGGAATATGGCCTTTTACTAACCTTATTTTCTGCTAGATCTGAGAGCTACTTTATTTGGGGGAGTTGTATTTTAATTTCTACACAAGCAAATTTATCAATGACATAATAGGTAGCATTTTTGAGTGCTGTAAAACATTATTAATATCATTTTGTCCTCATGACAACACTGAGTTTACCGATGAAGAAATCAAGGCACACAGGTTTAGTAACATGCCCAGAATCATCTAATTACAACTAAAAAGTCTCTAAGGCAGGAATAGAACTCAGATCTTCCTGGGTCTAGGTCCAGAACTCCATCTACCATATCAGCAGGGTGCCTCTTACTAGAGAATGAGGACATGACAGTGAAAATTCTGAACTTGAAGTCAAGTGAAATCTAGTTTTAAATCTGCTTCTGACTCCTATTAGCTGAGATTAGCTAAAATTGTTGCTGAAGCTGTCTAAGCCTTAGTTTCTTCCTTTGTAAAACTGGGGCAATAATACCTGTAGCACCTACCTCATAGGATAGTTGTGAATTTAAATAATAATAAAATGTGTAGAATACTTTGCAAAGTTTAAAAGGCCAGAATGATGTTGGGGAATATGGTGATAAGAACAGTGGTGATGATGATGGTGATTTTAATGATAATAATTGATTTGCATGGCTATTACTATGTCTTCATATCTCTTCACTTTGAAAAGTAAGTCCATTTAGGAAACAAAATTATAACTCATAAGGTTGGTTGCTAAATACGAGAAAAAAAAAAACTGGATGCTCCAAGAATCAATACTCCATTTAACTAGAGTTGCTTAATGAAATCATCTTTCTTTTATACCTTTTTCTTTTCTTCTCTTTCTCACTTTTTTTTTTGTCCCCAAAGACTCACACTGGTCATTTGGAGTCAGAGTAGCCGCTCCCTAGAATTATATTATGTGACATATTGGCTAGATCCTTGCTCTTAAATGCCCGATCAGGATTCTATCATTGTCCCTCAGTTCCCACCTGCTTCTCAATGACTTATGACCCTGCCCAGCTCAGTGACTTGTCAGCAGCGCATCTCAACCTCACTGAATGTCATATATCTTCTCCCAGCCCTGCCCTGCCTCAATGAGCTCAACCCTTTGGAGAAATGAAAAGTATGTGCCCTTCTGAAAAAGTTCCTGCCTTGCTAGTTTCTATTGACCCTGTGAAACTGACTGGCTACTGGGGTTCTATAAACCATCACTGTGCTTGTCTCAGAGTTTTATTTTGTTTTGTTTTTGTTTTCTCCATGAAGTAGGTATTAATTTGAAAAATTTAAATTGTGGGCAAGTCTTTTGATCAGAGTCTGATTCATCTTTTCTCTCTCATTCATTTAACATTCTTATTAATGTGGCAGACTCTGTGCTAGACACTAAGGAGTCAATTAATTTTTTAATTGTCCCTGACCACAAAGAATTTATGTTCTATAATGGGTGGTGGAGGGAACACTATATACAAAGAAAAATACATACAAAATACAAGCAAAGTAGATGCAAAACAATGTCTACAGGGAGGGCAGTAGCAAATGGAGAGTTTAGGATCAACTTCCTAAATAAGGTGGGATTCGAGCTGAGCTTTGAATGGATTTAAGGATTCTAATAATAATTTACATTTATATGGTGCTTTAAAATTGCAAATCACTTTCCATACCTTTTCTCATTTTCCTTATCTCGTTGGATTGCCACATCCTCAAAGAGAGGTAAGTCTTATGCCTTGAGGTTGATAGAAGATAAGGAATTTGACCCGGGTCACACAGCTACTTAGTCCCTCGGACACCAAGGCTAGGACTCTGTCTAATAAGTAGAGGTAAGGAGAGATATTCATTCCAAGGATGAAAGTCAATCTGTGCCAAGACAAAAAGATGGGAAATGGAATTTTGTGTGCTAGGGAGCAGGTGGAAGGCCAATTTGGCTGAATTGTAGGGTGTGTGCAGGAAAACTAATATGCAACAGACCTGGAAGGTAAGCTAGAGCCAGATGTTTATATTTTACCTAACAGAAACAGGGACCTTCTAGGGCTTTATTGATAGGGGATTGATATGGTCAAAACTTTGCTTTAACAATGTCACCTTGGCTATTATACAGTAGATAAATGGAAGAGACTAAAAGTAGAAAGATCAATTAGGAAGTCATTACAGTAGTTCCAGTGAGAGAGAATGAAACCTTGAAATAGACTGGGTTTTGTACGAGTTGAAAAAATATAAGGCTGTTGTGAGAGATGTTGTGTAGAAAAAAGATACAAGATTTGGCAACTAAATCAATGTGAAGGATGATGGAAAGATAGGAGTGGACTCTAGAGTTGCAAATGTGGGTGGCTGAATAGGGGTATCTTCAAAGGAAATAGGCAAGTTTGGAAAAAGAAGAGTTTGAAAAAGAAAAACAGATTCTATTTTAGACATTTTGGATTCAGGATACCTACTATACATCCAGTTGGAGAGATGGGACTAGAAATCAGGGGAGACTAAAGACTCTAAAGAGCAACTTTTAGAATTTGGTAACCCTAAGCCTTCTCTCCATAGTACCCACTAATGAATATAAGAAAAGTGAGTTTGTTTTGTTTGTTTGTTTGTTTTTGTGTTTCTTTTAATTTGGGCTGTGAAGAAACTATGTTAGAGAATTTTTGCTAGCAGTAGCATGGACATTTTTCAAAAGAAAGGGATAGAGGAGAACCATATATGAATTCAAGAAGTTATGAAAGAGGTCAATATTTATACTTAACAGAAACTAAAGTAACCCTTCTACAAAACATTTATAAGAATAATCTACATGTTAATGGATTTCCTTGAAGAAGTTATGATAACAGAATAGCCCAGCATAACTAGCAACATAAAAATAGTAAACATTTTCCAAGAGATTTAGGGTAAAACCAAAATGTCCCCTTTCCATACTAATATATGGCACAGCTCTAGAAATGCTAACAATACTAATAAGGGTAAAAATGATTTTTAGATGACATTATAGTTTATTTATAAAACCTCAGGAAATCAGCAAAGATGTTGTCATTGTCATGGAAGATAGCCAACACAAAGATTATATGGGAGAATTATTTACTATAGATACAAAACTTCCTCCAGAAGCTTGTTTGCGGCTAACAATGTGCTAACTATATTAAATGTGGAAACATTACAGTCTCCTAAATTCAACCCACAATCGCTTTTAAAAGTTTTGTCTAATCATTCATCCCAGGGGGGAAAAAACCAAGCAAATGAAGAATGTCAAATTTTTGCATATGATCATCTAGACATCCCCCAAATCTTAGACAAACATGACAAACAGAAGATGAGATAGGTCCAGGATTGAACAGAACGAAGAGGAGAGGAGAGATTACATTGGGGAATTATACTGTATTTTAAGGAGTCCAAGTTCTTTGTAAAACAAAAATCCATTTCAAAATTTTACTTTTATTTGTTCATTTTGTTGATAATTTCTGTCTTCACAATATAGTAACTTCTAGGTGGGGGAGTAGAGAAGGAAGAAACTAAAACTCCATTAAACTCTCCTTTGTGCAAAGGAAAAGCAAGTAAACAGAAATATCTGAGCATGTATAAAACATTCTATCTTAGTATTACCTCACTTCTACGCCAAAAGGAAGGAGCTATGTTTCGTTATTTTTTCTGGTTCCTTCATTGAAAAAACCATCTGTGAACATCATAGTCTTCTGATGATATTATATAACAACAGATCTAGAGACACCTCAATCTCTGAAGAGAGAAAATTAGCAGTCACCCAAAGGAAAATGGACAGGTTTATGCTATGCATAAGCAGGGTACAGTCTATTTCCTACACAACTTATATGCAAGAAGGGACACAATGAATACCATTAAAGAGGAGAGAAAGGTAAAAATCATGGAGGATAAGAATTATTTCCATTGTTAAAGAAGGTTAAATGTCTTGATTTTGAACAGAGGAAATGAATGGAGCCTAGAAACCATACACAATTAAGTTGATTTTGAATCCTGGCATAATTCGAAAGTGTATTATTAAAGGAAAAATTTATGAATATCTAGAAGAAAAACAAAGTAGTGATCAGAAAGATGCAGGATGGCCCCATTCACAACAGGTTATGTCAGATTTATTTCACTAAGCAATATTTCACAGTAATATTAAAAGAACAGAAAAATGGAATGCTACGGACTATATTTAAGGAAAGCATTTGACAAACTGTGTAATGCTAATTTGTGGGAAAGAGGGAAAAATGTCAGCTAGGTGGACCTGGAACTGAATGAATAGTTCAATGTCAGCACAGAAGGTTTCCAGTTTAGAACCCCGTGGATCTATGTCTCTATATCACTTGCCATTTTTGTCAGTGATTTGGAGAAATGTGTAGAAAAAAAATGACTATCAAAACTGCAGTTGAAGCAATGTTGAAGAGATAGCTAGTATACTGAATGTCAGTCAAAATGTTGCCTTGAGCTGTTTGGACACAGAAAAGACTATCAAATGAGTCACTAGAGGGATTTATCAGGTAGCATCCTAGTAAGATTTTTGCATCTTTGTATTAACTTTAGTATAACCAATGGTCATGACAATGTCTGAAGTGGGTACTGTGGAGCACTTGGAGTTTGTTCAGACATCAAAAATGCCAAAGGCATCCACTGCATCCCAGGCTATCACCAGTCATCTTAATGTCTGTCTTGCCAAGAGAGTGAGGTTGACAACTCTGTGCATCCCTGACTCACTTGAACCCAATTCACATACAAGTCAAGACATCAGCCTATGACATTAACGGTCCTCTTCAAAAATGCAAGACAAACAAAAACAACAGTTGAGGTACCAAAAAATTATGTCAGCCTAGGATAGTGGATTCAATCAAATAAGATTAGTTTGAAGGAAAATAAATGTAAAATTTTGCCCTTGGACATGCACACACACAAAATTTACAGCATAAGATGACAAAGTTATATCAAGATAACAATTCTGCTGAAAAAGATCACAGGGTTTTAGTGAATTGCAAGCTCAAAATGAATGGTGTTCAATAAAATGACTAAGAAAATTAGTGTCCTCTCAGGTTGTATTGAGAGGCATAGCTCCCAAGAGAAAAGAGGTTGATCATTCTTCTACAGTCTACTTTGGTCAGACCACATCTAGGCTATTTTGTTTAGATCTAGACCCTACATTAGGAAGGAGATTGATAAATTAGAATTTGTCCCATAGATAGCAAAATATAAAGAGCCTCAAATTTAAGTCACATGTGGCTCTGTTAAAGGAATCAAAGGTGGTTAGCCAAAAAGAAGACTGAGAGACAAATGAAAGTTGTCATCAAGTACTTGAATGGCAGTCATGGGGAAGACAGACTAAGTTTTCTTTGTTCCATGCGGCAGAATAAGGAGCAGTGGATTAAAGTTACAAAGAAACTAAATTTAGCCAAGTGAATTCACCAAGCATTTATTAGTGCTAGGCATTGGTAAGGTTCAGGTACATAAAGAAAAGCAAAAACAGTACCTGTGCTCAAGGAGCTTGCAATATAATGGGGAAGACAATATGAAAACATATACAAACAAGATACATACAGGACAAACTGGAGATACTCTCAGGGAGAAAGCATTTGATTTAAGTGGGACTCAGAAAGACTTCTTGCAGAGGTTAGGATTTTAACTGAGAGTTGAAGGAATCCAAGAACTGGAAACAGGGATGGAGAGCATTCCAGGCATGAGTAACAGCCAATGAAAGTGCATGAAGTCAGAAGATACTATGAGTGATAAACAGAACAGGCGAGGTCATTGGATGATAGATTAGGCAGATGGGAGTACAGAACTAAGACTGAAAAGGTAGGAAAGGAGTCAGATTATGAAGGACTTTGAAAAACAGAGGATTTTATATTTTATCCCGGAGGTAATGGGGAACTACAGAAGTCGATTGCCCGGGAAGTAGCAGGTGGGCAGGGGTGACTAGGTCAGACTTTCTCTTTAGGAAGATCAATTTGATAGCTAAGTGGACGATGAGAGAATGGACTGGACTTGGTGAGAGCCTTGAGGCAGGGAGACCAAATAGAAGGTTCATGAGGGCCCATGCCAGGTGGTGGCAATGACATGTCCACATATTGAAATCCAGTAATTCTTCAAGATGTACCTCACATACTGTCTTCCCTAATCTCACAAACTAGAGATAATGTCCTCTTCCCCTTAATTTTCCTTGAGCTTTGTAACTTATTCATGTAGCAGATTCTCCAGCTCCTTGAAAGTAAGAACTATGTCTTACTCATTTTCTACCATCCATAACAATTACTATTCACTGAAAAGCATTATCCAATTTTAGTAGTTTTTTTGGATTTGTTTTTTTTTTTTTTGCATGTTGAAATCCTTGACAACTATACATAAAACCTTCCCTTCTGTGATGGTCAAGTTGATTCCCATAGTGGAATAAAAGCTTGGAAACAGTACACGTAAAAAATAAAAGTAGCCCTGTTTGTGTGAATAAGAGCATTATTTGAATGCCACATCAGATTAGAAAGACAGTACATGTGTTTCTTTAGCAACTTTGGCAAACATACAGTGACACCCTCAGTAAAATTGAACTTTGTGAAGGACAGTGACTACTTAATAGAGAAAGAACATTTCTCTAGTCTTCATTCCATCTGAATAATAAACAATAATAAAGATTGTATTGTTGCTGTTCCATTATTTTTCATTTCTATCAGACTCTTCATGATTGCATTTAGGGTCTTCTTGGCAAAGATACTGGAGGGTTTTTTCATATCCTTCTCCAGCTCATTTTATAGATGGAGAACTGAGGCAAACAGGGTAAAGTGACTTGCCCAGGATCACACAGCTAGTAAGGGTCTGAGGCCAGATTTGAAGTCACAAAGATGAGTCTTCCTGACTCTAGGCCTGGCACTCTATCCATTGCACTATTTAGTTACCCATAAAGATGCTTTGTAAATTAAAAAAAATAAAACTTTTTAAATAATAATGTGTATTTACATAAGAAAACACAAGAGTTATAATGGAAAGTCTACTGAATTCCAGTATGCCAAAGAAAGAGTAAAGTTTAGAAGTGAAATACAAGGAAAAGAGTTCCCTGGTCTAGGACATTGAAGGAAAATATATGGAAATAATTCCCAAATGATGACTGGGGTTATTCTTATACCTGGGGTTCCCAACAAGTAGATCTGAGGAAGTCAGGGATTCAGAATGAGGAACCATTCCCCAATATTATCCCCTTTTCTGTGTGTTCTATGCCCTGTTATAAAATTGTTATAAGTCCAAATGTCTTGTCCAAAGTTATAAGTCCAAAATCCCTGTTTATAGGCAATAAATGGACAACCCCAAGAAAAGAGCTAAAATGAGTCTAATTCAGTTTTTCCCAGAGAAAGTTTCTTAGCCAGGGAAAGCACAAACCATGGAAATCTCTTATTATGAAGAATCATTCCAGAATGAACCCATTCCATGTGAGTCTAGAGCTACATGTCTATAGGGTTAGGGGCCAAGACTCATGTGAATATACTGTCATTTAAGTAAAATGGTTTTTAAAAAGCTAGCATTACTATAGTACCTTGTGGCTTCACGGCACTTTACATACTTTATCTCTTATGATCCTTGTAGCAGTAAAAGGCAGCATGGCATTATGAATAAAGTTTGAGCTCTGTCCCTAACACATACTGGCTACATGATCCCAAGCAAGTCACTTTGAACTTTTAGTACCCTTCTAGACCTCTCTAAGTCTACACATTTAAAAACATTTGTTGATCTATATTTGTATTGGAGGAAGTTACTTCACCAGGAACTTCCTATACTGATGAAATCATGGGAGGTGAAAGGGGTGGTTAGGAACGTTCAATAGGTAGTACACACTGACTCTTATGCTCATTTCACAGATAAGGAAACTGAAACTCAGAGAAGTAAAGTGATTTGTTCAAGGTCACAAAGCTCATAAATGGTAAAATTGGGATTCAAACTCATGTCTTCTGTGAGGATTAGAAATACGTGCAGATTGCAAACGGTTGTATTGAGGCACAGGGAAGTGTTTGAGGCCCGGGAATTAGTTGGGTCAAGTGGAGGTCAGAGCATATTGCACTGTCCCCCACCAGGGGATACTGCATTGCTCAAGATTCTCTTGCATGGGATTACTTGATGTTCCTGATTGGTGTCTCCACACCCTGAGGCCTTCATACCCTTGTGATTGTACTCCTCTCACAATTCTGTTCACCTGGGCTTTGTCATGTGTGGTATGTTGATCTGGGGTATATATAAGACCTTAGCCTTGGAGGTATTTTGAAGTCGGCCTTGAGATCTGGTTGTAAGGCTTCCCCATGGAGAGACCTTAATAAACCTTTTCTGTTTGGACCTCAGAGCCCTGACTCTTCTGTTCTAAAAGGTACGTTAGCGTCAATTAAGTAGGGTGAGTAGCTGGTTGCCCCTGCCGGTAAGTTAGGGTACTCTGAAAGAGAACCCTGACAGTCTTCTACTTCCAAGTCCACAGTGTTACCCACCACACCAATGCTTCTGAAACTTCTTAGTCTCAGGACCCCTTGACATTCATTTTTTCCCCTATTAAAAATACACACACACACAAAATGTATTTTTAATGTTCTTTTTTTTTAGAGCTCCAAATTCTCTTCTTTCCTCCCACATCTTCCCCATCCACTAAGCAGGCAAACAATATGATGATATAATTATACGTGTGAAATTATTCAAATCATTTCCATATTAGCCACATCAAAAAAAAAGCAAGAAAAATAAAGTGAGAAAATTACATTATCAGTTGCACTCAGAATTCATCTGTTTCCTCTAGAGGTGTATATAATTCTGCATCATGAGCCCTTTGGAATTGTCTTGGATTGTATTGATCAGAGGAGCCAAGTCTTTTACAGCTGATCGTCACTCCAACATTGCTGTTACTATGCACAAAAATCTCCTGGTTCTGTTTGCTTCACTTTGCATCAGTTCATATGCCTTCCCATATTTTTTCTAAAACCAACTGCTGTCATTTCTCATAGCGCCACTTAAAAATTATTGAGAACCTTCTCCTAAAGAGTTTTTGTCTATGTGGGTTGTATCTCTTGATATACATTATGTCAGAAATTAAAATATACATTTTAAACATTTATTAATTCATTTTAAAATAGTAAAAATCCATTACATGTTAATATCAGTAATGTTTTTTTAATGAAAAATAACTGTGTTTTCCAAAAAAATAGTGAGAAGAGAAATAATGTTTTACAAATCTCTTTAATATCTAGCTTAATAGAAGGCAGTGGGTAATTCATATCTATTTTCTGCATTCAATCTGTTACGATACACTGTTTTGGCAGAAGTATACAAAGAAAATACAGTTTCATACAGATATGTAGTTGGTAAAGGGTATTTTAATAGATGAATAATGGCTGAGTATTATTATGAAAAATTATTTTAACCTCTCGATCCCCTGAAAGGCTCTCAGGGACCCCTTAGGATACACCTCCCACACTTTGAGAACCACTGCATTACAGCATAAAACAAACAAGAAGAAACAACCTAGTAATTACCAACTAGGAGGTTCTACATTTTGAAAATTGTAAACGAATGAAGTTTTAATGTATCTAGAGGACAACAAAATAAAAGCAGGACGCGTCAGGGATATCTTATAAATAAAAAATGAATCTAATCAACTCAGTAGCCTTTTAATCAATACGCTGTGGCAGGGCAAGAATACGTTAGATGAGATTTAGCTTGATTTAGCCAAGGCTTTCTGACACAGCACCTTAGCAGATTTTGCAGGAGAAGCAAATTGTATCAGTACTGCCTTCCTCAGAGTGAGACAGAGGTAGAGTTTAGAGTAGCAGTCAGATGGTAACAAGTAGAAAGGTAAGCTGAGACATGCCATAGGGTGCTGTAGGCAATGGAGGCAGGGGCAAAGAGAAGAATCATTATCCTATCAGTAGGCTGTCCACTAGTCATCTGTCCTTCCCTTCTCTGCCCCTGGTTTCACTTTGCACTTTTGTAAAATGAGGAGACAGGAACAAGATGGTATCTAACATCGCCTCCACTTCCAGATCCTATGATGTTTGATATAAAAGATTTCATGGAGGGCAGCTAGATGGCACAGTGAATAGAGCACTGGCCCTGGAGTCAGAAGGATCAGAGTTCAAATCCAGCCTCAGACACTTAACACTTACTAGCTGTGTGACCTTGGGCAAGTCACTTAACCCAATCGCCCTGCCTTCCTCCTTCCAAAAAAAAAAGACAAAAAAAAGTAAGTGATTTCCAGTATTTTACAAATGTTACTAAAGACCAAAAGAGTTTTCAGAGACTTATAGGTGTCCTCCTAGCTCTATTAACCAGATCTTGTGCCATCAGACAAGTGACTTCACCTGCAGGTCTGCATTTTCATCATGTGTAGAATTAAAGAGAACAAAGAATCTCTAAGGTACCTTCTGCCTCCAACATCCTACACATCTGCAAAATGTTATGATCAGAAGGGTAGATGGATGATTCAGTACAAGTCCTTATCTCAATAATTAAATTTGTTCAAAAAGTGAGAATGAAGAAAGCATATATATTTTTTAAAAGGTTAAGGTACCATCTTTCATAAATTGGTCTGCTAAGTGGTGCAGTGGATAGAGTACCAGACCCAGAGTCAGGGAGACTCATCTTCATAAGTTCAAATCTGGCTTCAGACTCTTACTAGCTGTGAGACCCTAGGCAAGTCACTTAACCCTATTCGCCTCAGTTCCTCATCTATAAAATGAGCTGGAGAAGGACATGGCAAAACATTCTGTTATCTTTAACCCCAAATGCGGTCATGAAGAGTTAGACATGGCTGAAACAAATGGACAACATTCATAATAAATTTCTCAACTATTACCCTAATTGAGAGAAAGAAGAATAATCACCTGCCCCTTTTGATAGACTTGGATTATCTTTGACATGCTCACCCCCACTTACTACTAAAGGGTTGGTCACAAAGTTAATTGGAATCTGGAATTCAGAGCATTTCTCTTTTGCCTTAGCAATTCCTGGTGTTTGAGAAAAATGCTTCTCTGAGACAAGAAGAACTGATTAATTAGGCTGTAAATATGTTTACAGAACTAAAGTAGGGAGAGAAAGAGATAATTTACAAGTGATAGAACAGAGGGATTTTGCAGGCTTTCCTTCCTTTTGAAAGTTTAAGTCTGAGTCTTAATACCTTCCAGGAGAAAAGAGGATATGCAGACAAAGCAGTCCCATATTCCAACTGGTGAGTAGGCACTTGGTTGGAGATGCCCTAAAGGACCATAGCTCTGTGCCTTGAGCCCTGAATATTTATAATGGAGTCTGACATAAAACAAAAAGGAAGGGAGAGGATACTGGATGACAATGGTTAAAGAGTTCTAATTCTTCTCTTCCCTATACCAGTCATTAGGAAATCAGACATCAGGTGGTAAATGTTTTGATCATACAAACTTAGAAAACCATCCACTAAGGGCTCGAAGGGTTGCAATTTGCAGCAGCAAAGGAAGTGTCCTCCCAAATGAAATCCAAGATGCTTGTCTGGAAGCATTGAAGTAAGTGTACTTCTGGTACCCCAGGACGTCTTCTTCAGCCAGAAACTGGGCCTGTGCCACTGACAATATCCCTTCTATTATCTGAAGTGAAATGAAGGATGCAGGAGCCTGGCAATCACTTCTATAGGCCCCCCTCAATGTGGACATTATCTTTGTTGGTCTATATCTCAAGTAAACTGAGTCTTTTCATGCTAAACGATTTTTGTCCATGGCCTTCCAAAAATCCATAAAAGAGGAAAACACCTACTCAACTTTGCCTGTAGGAAACTAATTGATAACCTGGAGAAAAGCCTGGCTTCTTCTCCCACAACTAGGTACCTAGGCAGGGCAGGTCCTTCCTACATTGCCTAAATGAATGAATGGATAAAATAAGTGTTTATTAAGCGCCTACAAATGCCATTAGTGTTTAGATAATTAGTTTTTGGGAGGTAAGTACTAGCAGCTGGGGAGACCAGAAAAAGTTTTCCATAGAAGGTGACATTTAAGGTGAGACTTGATAGAAACGAGGGATTTCAAGATATCAAAGTGAGGAAGCACAAGGAATAGTTTGATGCAAAGACAGGGAGAGAAGTGATGCAGCCTCATGTGTGAGGACCAGCAAATAGACGAGCACATCTGATACAGTGAGGACATATAGAACTAAATCATTTTTGTATCTTAAGTGTCTAGCATGTATATGTGTGTGTATATGTCATATATATATACATGTGTGTGTATGTATATATGTACATATATATATATACATACACACACACATATATGTTGTCTCCCCTTTAGAATGTAATTTCCTGGAGCACAGGGGATGGTTAATTTTTGTCTTTGATCTCCAGTATTTAACAGTGTGCTTATATTATTTCAAAGAGGCAGAGGAACTAGAAATCAAATTGCCAACACTTGCTGGATTATGGAGAAAGCAAGGGGGTTCCAGAAAAACATCTATTTCTGCTTCATTGTCCACACTAAATTCTTTGTGGATCACAGCAAAATGTGGCAAGTCTTCAAAGAGATGGGAGTACCAGAGATCTTTCTTGTCTTCTGAGGAACCTGTATGCAGGTCAAGAAGTAAAAACTATAATTGAATATGGAACAACTGATTAGTTTAAAATTGGGAAAGAAGTACAAGAAGACTGTATATTGTCACTTTATTTATTTAAATTATATTCAGAATATACCATGCTAAATGCCAGGCTAGCTGAATCAAAAGCCAAAATTAAGGTTGTCAGGGAAAATATCAACAATCTCAGATATGCAGATATCACTCTGATGGCAGAAAATGAAGAATTAATAAGTCTCTTGATGAGGGTGAAAGAGAAGTATGCAAACATCAGCTTGAAATTTAACATTTAAAAAAAACCTAAGTCTTGGCATCAGGTCCCATCACTTCCTGGCAAATACAGGGAGAAGAAATTGTAAATAGTGTCAAATTTTATATTCTTGTCTTCAAAGATCACTGCAGATGGTGACTGCAGCCATAAAATTAAAGACACTTGCTCCTTGGAAGGCAAGTTATGGCAAATCTGGAGAGAAGACTAAAAAGCAGAAACATCACCTTACTGACAAAGGTCCACAAAGTCAAAGCCATGGTTTTTCCAATAACAATATATGGCTGTGAAAATTAGACCGTCAGGAAATCGGAATGCTGAAGAATTGACACTTTTGACTATGATACTAGAAAAGATTCTTGAGAGTCCCTTAGACAGGACAGAATTCAAATCTGTCAATACTTAGAGAAATTAATTCAGTCTAGTCACTGGAAGCATATGCTGAAGTTTAAATACTTTGAATACACAATGAGATGACAGGACTCATTAGAAAAAACCCTGATGTTGGGAAAGATTGAAGGCAAAAGGAATAGAGGATGAGAGAGGATGAGATGGGTAGACAATATCATGGAAACAACAAACATGAATTTGAACCAATTTCAAGAGATAGTGGAGGTTAAAAGGGCCTGGTGTCCTATGGCCAGTGTGGTTACAAAGAGTCACACATGACTGAACAACAATATTATTGACTTGATTACTGTCCCCAGAGCAAAAGGTGAAGAGGGGGCTCCATAACGTGGCAGAACAGATAGAAAGATGCCTAGCATGGATGGCTGAATGAGACGTGAAATATGCATGGTCTGAAGTTAGCTACGTAAAGTAGGTTAGGTGAGTTTTCACTAAAATACTTATTACTCCGGACATCTCAACCCCAAGATGAAGTTCCAGAGATAAGTGGATTAATTCTCCCACAGAGGGAGAAAGAAATATGGTCTCTGGAGTTTTAGAGAGGATGGTTCCAGGTAGAGAAAAGAAGGCATTATAAGGGCACTCTGCACTGATATACCTCAAAGCCAATGCGGCATGGGGAGGAGAGAAGTAGGATAAAGAAATTCCTTATTATCTCTCCAAGAATAATTCCTTCTCAGGGGTCAAGGTCTTCCTTAACTACCGGTTCCTTTCTAACTGACATTATAGCTCTAGCAATTCAGCTTTTTAAGAGCCCTTAGAGGCAAAACCTACTTTCATCTAGCCAATCAGGCTGCCCCTTCTAATTCAATCAGATAAAAGCTCTTCTACATCTCAAGAGTGTTAATACTTTATAAACACATTAAACCTCATCATCTGTGATTATGTCATGTGACTGCATCAACTGAGTGGGGGAGGGGAGAGACTCAAATCTTAGCCCTTCACAAAAAAAATAAAAATAAAAAAAGACCTATGTGCTTTTTATCTGCAGTTCACAAATAGCCAGTCAAATTGCTGGGGAGAATTTGTTGTGTTCCAGGGCGAGTATCAAAGTTTTCCTCATCTGATACCCTTTTTATTGACTTCAGAGTCCAAGACTGTACTGACTGTCTTTTGGTTGTCCCTGCACAAAGACTGAGTTAGTTGAAAATCAAAAGATAGACATTGGATATAGCCTATTTATATTGAAATGGTGGTTAATTCTAAAGTAGTATCTAATAGTTAAAATTCATATAGTTCTTATTACATATCAGGCACTATGCTAAGCACTTTACAATTATTATTTCATCTGATCCTCACAACAATCAACAATAGGAGGCAATGCTATTATCATCTACATTTTACAAATGAGGAAACTGAGGCAAACAGGATTAAGTGATTTGCCCAGGGTCACACAGTTAGTAAGTGTCTGAGACCAGATTTGAACTCCGGTCTTCCTGATTCTAGGTTTGTCATTCTATCCACTGAGCCACCTAGCTGCCCATAATTTTACTTTATGGATTACCAAATTGAGGTTCAAGTAGATACTCTGTCACAAATTTCTAGAGGCAAAGTTTAAAATGTAGATGTTGCAAGGACCCTCTGAAGTCATCAACAATCTTCCCTACAACATTCCACAAATCTCCAGCGTTAACTTGAAGGCCCCTCATGAGGGGCAGCCAAATACTCTCTTGTGTTATCTTTTCTACTTTTGAATCCCTTTGATTGTTATGAAGTTTTTCTCATATCAAGTCTAAATCTGTCTTTC
>CM053588.1:278927329-278945432 GCA_028646515.1 Pseudochirops corinnae
ATATATATATATATATATATATATATATATATATATATATATATATATATATATATATATATATATATATAAACTGCGAGTTTACTAGCGCGAATGATCCAACTAGTCTGCCTTCCTCTCCTTCTCTTGACATTGCAGAGACACCAATGGAATACAAGGGCTTCCAAACACTCCTCCTCACTATAAAAATAATCCATACCTTTTTAAATTTTATTTTTCTCCTTTCCTACAAGGAATAGAGTAGTATAGTAGATAGAGAACTCACTTTCACACCAAAAAGATCTGAGTTCAAATTCTATCTCAGATATACCCTGGCTAAGTGACCCTGGGCAAGTCACTTCATTTTTCAATGTTCTACGGCAATGGTGTCAAATTCAAATAGAAATGGAGGTCACCAAACTGTACATAGTGAATTGTATATTGACTTAGAAAACACATGCTAACATCGTATATGTTCCATTATATTTTTTATTTATTTTGTTATACTTTTCCCAATTACATTTTAGTCTGGGTCAGGCTGCACTTGTGAGTGTTGTGGGAGCAACCCCACCATGTGTTTAACTGCTTTGCCCAGAGACTGTCTCTAAAACTGTAAGTGGTAAAGAAGGTACAGAACAACATCAGTAGACAGAATTTTTTCATCTAAGAGTTCCCTTTGTAAAGGAAATTACAAATCTATTTTCTAGCCTCATGTTTTTTCTCTCATGATATTTCATACTATTTCTACTATATGGTCTCTGCTTCATTGTAGCCTCTTCATACCCACCATGCATTTCTCTGTTGCTCTCCAGGTGATCTTCAACTTCAATCCTCTGGAAACAGTAATGTTTGTGACTCACTGATATACAACATCATTGAAATAAAATGAGTCTTTGTTTGGGGGAGAAGCTCTAGGTTATTTTTTATTATACAATTTCCTAAGAGCAATTCCTTTCTTTTTTTTTCTTCACTGACATTTCCATTTCTGAATGTCACCAAAGAAAACAAATATTAGAAAATCAGCTGAACTAAACCAAACATAAAGGAGGTCTATGTTCAAGATAATGCAATTTTAACAGCTTTGAAGTCTTAATTCTCATGATATGAAAGGAGGGGATGATTCCAAAAGTATAGGTAAAAAGCTCCAAAATCTGTCTTCTTCTTGAAAAATGGCAAGAAAAAGAAGATCACTAAGTACTAACCTGTATGTGTGTTACACATACAAGCGTGCGCGCGCGTACATACACACACACACACATACACACTTCTATTTCTAGATGAAAATAATCTACCTTCCAGAAAAATACTGATATTAAAAAGCAGACTCTTATTTTAATGAGAATTCCATTACCATTGAAAGCACTGCATAGTTTCCCAGAAGGAACTCAGCTCACTCTCCTTCTCGTATTTAATTCTCTGTCCAGTTCATTATCCATCAAAAGTCATCTAGCACAGATAACCCTGGAACAAGAAAGATACTATAATCTGGATAGTGGGACTTATTCATCAGCTTGGATTTTCTTCTGTGAATAGCTGAACTGAACTCCTTTGGGTAATTCTCCATTTCATGTAAGACTCTATAACATTTCAAGGGTTTGATACAATTAGGAACTATAGGTCCTCACATAACTAACACTAATTCATGGTGCGTTAGACAATCTTCTAGTGATAAACCTTTCTGGGCTTACTAGAGCTCACCTGAGATGCCATCAGGCAATGCTCCAAGCATTGCTAGTTTTAAGCATAATCTTCCATAGTTTATACTTTGCTAAAAAAGAAAGCAGAGTATTCCACACCATTATGTGGCATTGACATAAAACTTTAGTAAAGGAGAATATTTTATAGTGGCACAATTATTTTATAGATTAACTTTCAAAATGACCTCTGAAGGCTGGTTTTACTACACCTTTTTTCTGTATTTTTCAACACATGCATATTAGATCCACTAGAATATAGCTAGTAGAAAACTAGAATGAGTCAGGAGACTTGAATTCTATTTCCCATTTGGCTGATGGCTGGTTATGGTCATGGAAAGTCCTTCAAATCTTCATACCTCCACTTTTTTTTTTTATTAACAACCTAAATGAGAGAATGTACGAACATTTTCCTTTGAAGGAAGCTGTCTTTAAACTCCAAAGTATAGTCATTTGTAATTGTTACCACAGAACTCTAAAATCATCACTCAAAGTCAGATTTCTGCTTCCTTTCTTATCAAAAAGATACAAAATAATAATGAGACCTAAGAAGGACTTCTAGTGGCATGTCTGGCTGATGCCTCAACACTTATATTTTAAAGAAGAAGAAAAGGAGGAAAGAGGAAAAGCCAACACATTTCCAACACATGGAACCATATAAACATAGGAGTAAAGGATATGATAAGGTCTTTAAGTCCAGACTGTCAAATAGGTATGGATTTTTTTTCCTGCCTATAAGGAAAGAGAGAGAGGAAGAGAAAGAGGGAAAAAAAGAGAGACAGAGAGACAGACAGAAACAGAGAGAGACACAGAGACAGAGAATATGTGTGTGTGTGTGTGTGAGAGAGAGAGAGAGAGAGAGAGAGAGACAGAGAGACAGAGAGAGAGAGAGAGAGAGAGAGAGAGAGAGAAAGAGAGAGAGAGAGAGAGAGACAGAGAGAGACAGAGAGACAGAGAGACAGAGAGAGAGAGAGAGAGAGAGAGAGAGAGAGAGAGAGAGCACTTGCTCTTGAGTCAGAGGATGTGGAGCCAAATCTGCCATGTAATTACTGCTGTTGTGATGTCAGGTATATCACTTAACCTTCTTCTGTCTCATTCTCATCATCTGTAAAATAAGGAGGTGGGATTAGATATTCTCCAAGGTTACTTTTGCCTCTGGATCTCTTATTCCCAGTAAGACTAGAGTCAATGAAATCTCTATATACTGATCTTCTTACCCATCTAGCCAACGTTCATCGTTGTTTTTTTTTATTTAAAAGAAACTTCTAAAAAAAAAAAAAAAGAAAAGAAACTTCTATGATAGTGCACTATTCCTTTCCTAAAAGATCTCCAAAGAGGAAAAAAAAATTGTGCCTCTCTAATCACTATAAATAAAATCTAATACAGAAGAAATAAAGGAATAGTAAACAGAAAATTGATAATGATGGGCAGTGTTTATTAGCAAAAATCTTTTTGCTTTGATATTTTTTTAACTTGAGTTGGAAACTCTACCACCCTACTTTTCCATCCATAAAGTCCTGCTTGACATATGAACTAGAAAAACATCTGCTTGACATTCTTCTCCTGAAAGAGGACCAAACCTCCCACTCATGTAAGTAAGAACTTGCCACATTTTTTAAAGGTTTCAGAGAAAGATCCTCATTCAGTGTCCATGTCAATGCAGATCTGTACGAGAGAAATATCCATTTGAAAATCAGGTTCCTAAAGCTACTGTTTCAAATCCTGCATTGAATTACTTACATTTTAGGATAGCCTGAGACCCCTACAAGTCAATCCACATCTGTGTATATTGGTTAGGGTTGCAGACTTTACCAAATCTCCCATGATCCAATAGGGCCTGTTGGCACTATCCCCTCTGACAATCATTGTTGAAAATTATTAAAATTGCCCATGACATGTGAGTGGCAATTAAGCATCAGCAAGCCCTGGTCATGGTACAATTCATCATTCTTTTATGACATTACCCTCAGAGATCCTTCAATTAGGCACAATGGAAAGATTCACACAGAAACTGAAAACTCATAAAGAATAGAGACAAAATATGAATAATGCTAAAAGCAAGAACATGGAGTGACCAAATTAACTGAAGCCACATCCGTAAAAGTGTCATAATGATTCCTCCATAGTCCCTGAGGTGACAACAAACGCTCTAAATCTTCTAGATCCTCTACTTAGTGAAAAACTTTATTTTGTGGGGTGAGAGGAAGATGATCTACTGGAAATCACTTTCATGGTTGACCTTCCAGAAGACCGTGCCTCTGAGTTATGATTGCTTTATGTTGGACAGAGTGGTATGGGTGGCAGGACAGGAGAGGCCAGAAGCTTGTTGCCTCAGCAACCAAGTGCAAGAGGAGATTCCAGCATATGGGGCGCATTCCTCATATTCTGTTGTTAGCCCTTCACCCCACCCACAGCTTTTTCTAGCAGCCAGTTGCCAGGGTAACAGAACATCAGTTTTTTACTCTGCCTCTTAGAGTGGGTACTTTAAGAGATGGTAACCTTGCCCTCTGTGTGAGAACAGGCAGTCATAATCTTATGCCGGTTTTATGAATAATAGCAATAATAAAGCAATGATAATGAAAAACTAAGATCCGTGCTTCACTTTCTATAAATTAATTTTACTAATACCTTTGCCTTTTGATTTTTAATGAGTGATTAGAGAAGTTAGATAGAAAGGTGAGGTAGTAGCAGGATTCTTAGGAGGGTCCTATGAGCCCCCTAAAGACCAGTAGAAAAATCTTGATTATTTTAATTGATTCACATGAGCATAAATCTTCACAATCTAGCACCCTCATTAATGTGGGTAATTGCTGCAACAACATAGAGTACAACCCTTCAGTTCCTTCCCATCCTAAATAACTTGCCAGTAGTTCACTATAGAGAGTCTACCCAATATTGTGAGACCTTCCTTACATTCTCTTGATATTCAGAGGACAACAGTAGAGTGTAGCACTTACTCATCAATTATCCCTTGATTTCACTGGATCCTGACTTTTTGGTCATAAATTTCTTTGATGGTATCCTTTATTATTACATTCATTCCCTTCAATAATCAAATGGTTTCATTCTCAGTCAGAATGTCAATATTGAAATGATTCATTTCTTCCACATTAAACTGAGGACCAGCTCGTACCTTACTTTGCTCCATGGGCAGCCATGGCCAAAGAATTTATCGCCAAGTAGCCAGCTTCCTGTTGAGGAGGCTTCCCATATTAGTTAGACTTTGAAAAGCAGGCATAATTTCTTGCTAGGTCTGTACCACAAGTCTTTCCAGGGAGGTAAACTGCCAGAAATTATGTTCTAGTGGCATTACACTCAGAATTGAAGACTGTCTTCCCACCATGACGAGACATGTAAGTAGGACTTTGTGGATGTTGGCGAAGCATTTAGATATATGTTTCATATAGATTTTTAACTGGCTAAGTAGCCAGAAAAAATAAAATATAGCATGGTATAGCAAATAAAAGAGCAACCTTGGACTCTCGAAGGATTATAGCCGTTCTCATCCTTCTCACAGAAGATGAACTTGTCATCCCACTATAGCGCCAGAAGATAGAGTCAGTCTTTATGGTGGACGTCCCAAACAAGTCTACCTCAGCTTCAAGGTGTGCTGTTGGCCCACACACACTCAAAACTATAGCTCACAAACCTTAACAGTATGTTTGCTTTTCTGGAAAGCCAGAGGACACAATTCAAAACAGACATTTAATGAAATAGCCTAACAAAAATAATCACAATAAAACATCATAAATATGAAACAAATGTTCCCATAAATAGAAACATTATTAATAGAAGAACAAAGCATCTACCTTTAGAGAACATACCAGGCTAGAGCGCATCTGTGGCACGGCCCATCACATGTAGCCAGGACATATGCGGGGTGCTACCTTGGGCCTCTGACACAACGGGGCTGCCAATGCTTCTTACAGTAGGTCCTCAGGCTGCTTCTTCCTGCCGTCCTCAAATGACCCCTGCTCAACATGAATCTATCGGTCTAATGATTTTTGATAGGTATGGCTGACTTCCGGACCTTGCCATCCATCCCACTATACATCCCTTAGGACTTTCAGGCCTTTCCATCTTCCTTGAAGTTAAACGTCCTCTTTATTTTCTCTCCTAATTAGAGTCACAACTTCTTGAGGGAAAGGTCTGTCCTCAGTTTTTCCATTTATATCCCCAGCTATTCACACAGCACTTAATACTATGTCAGCGCCTGATAAAAGTTCTGATTTTTTTAATGTATTCATTTGTGAAGTTGAGCTTCTCCCTCCTACTCCTGCTTCCAGATTCTGGCTTTGTCTTCACTTCTCTGCTGAGGTTCTATAGCTTCCTTATAGAAGGAGTAGTAGGCTCTGTCATTATTATTTTAACTTAAAGCTCATAGTTTTGTTTAAAATATACTTTTATTTATTTTGTTGGGTTGTGTTGTAGAGGCAGAGTTCTACCACACTCAATCACTGGACGAAGGAAAAATCCTTAGAGCAGGATTTTGTTAGCTGTTTTGTATCACAGACCCCTATAGCAATCTGGTGAAGCCTCTAAAGCCTTTTTGGAAAAATGTGTTTAAATGAATAAAATAATAAGCATAGATTACAAATGATATTATATTGGATCATGTTGGTTATATTGAAATATAGTCATATGTGTATATATAAATATATACACATATATGTACAAATATGCATTTTTCTTCACATAAAGAGTAGCTGTCTGTTCTGAGAGGCCTGGCTGAAATGGATGCCTCTTTTCCAAAAGCATATCCCTTGCCCTAGGCGCCAAGTTCTTAAAAACAAATCAGTATTAGCTAGCTAGTGCCTGCAGACTTAAATGTATTTTTATAACCTGTTTCCTGCTTCCTGAAGCCCAGGGATCCCTATTTCAGGTCTCATTACGAAGAAGGGTTGGAGCTCCTTGTGACTCCCTGACTAATTCCTTATTATTAAATTGCATCTAGGCAGAATTGCTAGAAGCCATCCTTCCAATAACCTGTGCAGTTGAGTTCTGCGTTGCATCCAATTCATATTTTCAGTGTCCTGTGTGATTTGGGGAATGGAAAATGAAGGAGAGGAAACAATAGATGTCATCCTCCATTTCACAAGTGAAGAACAAATGACTTACCCAAGGTCACATGGTTATTGAGGAAGCCAATCAAAGAAAAGAAATCTGACTCCCCAGTGAGTGATCCATCCTCTTCACCCATAATTGCATTCACCCTCATGTAACAAATGATGCAACTGAGGTCAACACAGATCAGATCAAGTGACCTGCTTCAGTTCATATAACTTAGCAAAGTCCAGCCAAGAACATCAGTCTCTTGACCCCTATATACTTTTCTACTACTTTGGGCCAGAGATTTTCTAGTTTGAGGAAATGCAGATATTCTAGATTTTTAAAATATCCCTTAGTAGAGAATATAATAGGTGAAGAATGATTTCAGAACTCCTGGAAATATTGGATGGAGCCCTTAGCTTTTCTGGAAAAATCATGAAAAAGATGACAATTCTGGGTGCCTTTGAACCTGTCTTGCTAAGCACACCTAGGGCATCACTTCTCTAACCCTGCAAGAAAAATATGACTCATAGCCAAACCCGAACAATTATAGAAACAACATACACTTCTTAATTAATTCTTTAATTTAATAATATTTTGTTTTCAGTTCTAAATTTTCTCCATCCCCACTCTTCCTTCAATTGCTGAGAAGATAAGAAATAAAAAATAAATTACAAAAATGATGTTACATGAAACATTTTAGCTATCCATGTTACAGGTTGGGAGGGGCAAGAAAGATGGAAAAAGAAAGAGAAAAAAATGCTTCAATCTGTATTCTGAGTCCTCTGTCTTGAGGGGGTTAACCTATTTCATCATGAGTCCTTTCAAATTACAATAGGTCATTATGTTCATCAGAGATACAAAGTCTCATAATTTATTATTTTACAATATTGCTATTACTATGTAAATTGTTCTTCTGGTTCTGACCAGTTCACTTTGCATTAGTTCATATAAGTCTTCACCATTTTTTTAAAATCATCTTTCATCATTTCTTAAAGCACAAATGTTTCATTATATTTATATACCAGAACTGGTTCAGCCATTCCCCAGTTTCCAATTCTTTGCTACCACAAAGACAACTACTATTAATGCTTTTGTATTTATGGTTTTTTTTTCTACTTTATTTGACCTTTTCTGGGGTATGAACCTAATAGAGGTATCACTGGGTCCAAGAGTATACACAATTTAGTAGATTTTTGAGCATAGTTCTGAAATGTTTTCCAAACGCTCGGATTAGTTCACAGCTCCCCCAACAGTGCATCAGTTTACCTATTTTCCCATATCCTCTCTAGCATTTGCCACTTTCTTTTTCTGTTGTTTTTTGTTTTTTGAGGGGGGAAGGCAAGGCAATTGGGGTTGAGTGACTTGCTCAAGATCACACAGCTAGTAAATGTGTCAAGTGTCTGAGATCGGATTTGAACTCAGGTCCTCCTGACTCCAGGGCCAGTGCTCTATTCACTGCACCACCTAGCTGCCCCCAAACTTTCCTTTTCTGTCATCTTAGTCAACCTGATGGATATCAGGTGGTACCTCGGGATTGCTTTAAATTGCATTTTTCTAATTATTGGTGATTTAGAGAGGGTTTTTTTTATATGACTGTTGATAACTTTGATTTTATCTTTGTTAAACTGTCTATTCATATCCTTTGACCATTTGCCAATAGAGGAATGGCTCTTATTTTTACAAATTTGGCTCACTTCCCTATATATGCCATAGTTATTTCTTAAGAAGCTTTGGAATAGAACTTGAAGTGCTAAAAACTCATACCATAGGATAAAGGCATTTTATATGAGAATTCAGATGCAGGAAAATTCAAAGAAAAAATTAGGAATACATTTCTGACTTTCTAGTCCTCAAGTCTGTACTTTGGCGCCTGATCTACTCTGCTTACAAAGATAGATTTTAATAGTTATTTCAATCACAAAAATGAAACTGGCACTTGATCCTGAATAACCAAAGCAGAAAGCAATTAGTCTTGTATTGAAGGAAATTATCTCGTAGATATTTCCATAGTTCACATTTGAAAACATCGAAACCACATACACACCCACATACACAAGAATCATTATCAATCAGATGAAAATTAACATACAACAAAGGAAATATAACCAAATAGGTGATGGTTTTGTAAAGTAATCACATTCTAAAGCCTCATTCCAACTACGATCGAGAGAAAAACACTACAGAGACAGGAATGGAAGAGAGAATATCTTAGGAGACTTTGCAATCAATTTAATGATGATATTAAAGTGAGACTAAGAAAATTCCCTTCTGATTAACAACAGAAAATGATTTTATGTTATTTATTTATTTCTTTTTGGTGTAAATAATGATCCAGCTCTGGAACATGACAAGGATGTTTGAGAAAAGGCAAACGAGGGCCCCAAATTTGCATTAAAAAATGAAACAAAACAGGAAATTAGTTGTTGTCATTTTGTTTTGCTTTTGGTAAGGCAATTTCTCCTTTGAAAATCTCTTCTAGGGTTTGGATGGTGCTGCTAAATCTGTGCTGTTCTCAGAAGTCAGGATGTCTGCAGCAGATTGCTGGCTTGCAACAAGAAAGAAAGAACTGACATGCCTGTATGAGCTTTGTGGATAGCTAGTTTAGCAAAGGGTTTTTTTCCACACCCATGCAAACGACCATCAGATAGAATGCAAACAGCACCAATGTAACCTACTTAAGAAGTCTCGGAAAAAGTAGCTTTCAAACATGCCACAACCTAAAATAATATTTTTTCTCCTTTATTTTAGCTTCTAACCACTTTATCTTGTCATCTAATCAGAACCATGTTTATTGTGTCTGAGTACATGGCAGACTTTTAATAAAAATGCCTTAGGTTGGCTTAGGCAGTAAATCAGCTGGAGACACCATTTATGCCTTCCTACTATATTCTTCAATACGGTGAATGTTGCACCTTAAATAGCAGGATGCCATGGGAAATTGTCCCTCAGCTCAAAGAAAACTGGGCTGCCATTCTGTTTTCGGTTTATTCATTCAAATACACTGAACAAACACTTAAGAAAAAGGTCTGTTTTCACCCCTTCCTTAAGTACTAAGCTTTTAAATACTAAAATGATGAAGTTGCTAGACCAACTTCTGAAAGTTTGCCTAATGCCCATGAAGAGGCATCTTGGCCCTAAAGTGATGGTATTGTACCCTCTTGTTTTGTGGCTCTGCCTGGTCAGGCCTCATCGAAAGTGTTCTGTTCAGTTTGGGGTGCTATGTTTCAGAAAGGATGTTGATAAGCTTGGGGAAGACAGCTAGAAATCATGCCGTGGGAGAATATCTTGAAGAATTGGGAATGATTAGCCCAGCAAAAAGGATTGTTGTGGGTGTGAGGGAAGAGACCTTTCTTCAAGTAGTTGAAGAACACAGACCTGGTAAAGTGATTAGACTTACTTAGTCTAGTCTAAAGTTTGGTCTCAGGGTAGAAGATGCAGAGAAGTTTTAGACTTTAATGTGAACAATATTTCCTACCACGTGAAATGTGCTAATGCTCCAAGAAGTAATGAGTTCTCTTTTATTAGAGATAGTCAAGCAGGGGAAGGGTGAATGTTTGTCAGGGATATTGAAGGGGGTTGATTTTTCAGGATGGCTTGAAATAGATGATCTCAGAGATGATTTTCCAGCCGTGAGACTCAGATTCTGTGAAAAATGGGCAAGTAGACAAAATCTGTCTCTGATAACCTCAATAGTACCCTGATCTCTGCTACTTTTCCTGTGAACACACACAGAGATTCATAGTGACCTGATGCTATGTTTCAAGTACACAGTCTCTCTTACTCTGATGTCATCTCCCAGGTTACTTTTACTGGCTGTCAGATTCTGTGCTCCAGACTCTCCCTTAAATCTCCATTCGCCCTCCCAAAATAAAATAAAATAAAATAAATGAAGTAGCAGCCCTTTATCCCATTCTCCAAAGGCCCTAAACTTGGCTTCCTAAACTAGTTCTAGGTGTTCTTGAGAGTTAAAATTTTTTGTTTGTTTTTTTGGAGGAGGGAAAGGCAAGGCAATTGGGGTTAAGTGACTTGCCCAAGGTCACACAGCTAGTAAGTGTGATTAAATATCTGAGGTCACATTTGAACTCAGGTTCTCCTGACTCCAGGATCAGGGATCTATTCACTGCACCACCTAGCTGCTCCTTGGGAGTTAAATTATTAATGCATAAGGTAATCAATAACTATTAAGTGTCTACTATGCTCCAGTCACTGTGTTAAGGAATAGAGACATAAAGACAGAAGCAAAACAATCTCTACTTTTAAAGAGTTTACCTTCTATCTATCAATTAACCAACTTTCATTAAGTGTCTACTACATGTCAGGCACTATGCTAAAAGCACGGGGGATACAAAAAGAGGGAAAGGACAGTCCCTGACCTCAAGGAGCTTATAATCTACTAAGCTTATAGATAATATATCCAGAATGTGTATAACAAAGTGGTTTGGGGAAAGAGTGTACAGGAAGCTGAAGGAATCAAAGAAAAATTCATGTAGAAGCTAGTGCTTGAGCTGAGATAATATATTATTATTATTTTAATTGGGTCCTTCTGGAACCATGACCACTTAGGCCAAAATAATGAACCTGGTACAATGGAAAAATTGCTGAATTTAGAGTTAAATGACATGTATTCAAATTCTACCTCTGGGGTACTACTAATGCAAACTACTACTATAAACTTACTATTTAGGCAAATAGGGGAACGCCTTAATCTCTCTGGGCCTAAGCTCTCTTATATTTAAAATGAAGGTCTAGGAGTGGGGGAACCTGCTGGCTGAAGGCCACATGTGGCCCTCTAGGTCCTCAAGTGTAGCCCTTTGGCTGAATCCTTTGGGAATTTGTCCTTTGAAGTTTGGATGCAGTCAAAGGGCTGGATTTGAGGACCTAAAATGCCACATGAGGCCTCGAGTCAGCAGGTTCCCCACCCTTGTTTGGACTATATGACTCCTAAATTCCCTTTCAATTATAAATCTATGATTCTGTTGCTCTAATTATAAGAATTTCAGATGCTGTGATAGGCCAGTGAGGGGATTTTTGGGGACTCCTCAACTCTCATAGAATAAGTAGCTATCCAAGTGAGGCAGGCCTACCTAAGGATCATGTAACAATTCCTTGCCGCTGTCAGCAGAGGGGAGTAAGAGCTATTTTCCTCTTGGATAAACAAGAAGCCATCCATTTTAACCAAAACAAAAAGTGAGCTTCTAGTCACAAATTGACCTACTTATAGTTATACTGAGTCATCATTCCAGAAGGCCTGTACTTAGAGAGGTCTTCTTGATTCTAGGCAGAAAATATTCTCTTTGGAGCTTAATAGAAAAGTAGGTAGGCAAAGACTCAAACCCATGAAATTTGGTTTGCCAAAAGCAAAGAAAAAAGGAAAATTCACAGTCTAGATGTAACTGTTTAGAAAGGCAACCAATATGTTCTATAAATTGTACTGAGTCATGACAGGAAGTTTTTGGCAGTGTGTCAATCAAACATTTAAATTGGAATTCAGTAAGGCTAGCTGCTAAAGAGAGTCCATAGTACAAACTTGCAAGGAATTTACAACCTTTTTTATATATACATATGTACATGTATAAGTGTGCATGTATATATGTATATTTGTGAATATGTATGAGTTAAGTTTTAATATCAAACATATTTATATATACACAGGCATATTTGTATATATACACATACATGCACACACAAATACATGGATGTGTCTACCCAAAAAGGGATCAAGAAAGGTCAGACATGACTGACAAAATTGCTAAATAAAAACAACAAAATGCCTAAAGTCATCAATCAATAGCACAAAAAATACATGTGTGCATGTGTGTGTGTATTAAAACTGAACACTTCCCCAAGACTTTTAGAATGTTTTGTACATATATGTATATAAATACATATGTAACGTATATGTAACATACATGTATATACATATATGTGGTATATGTAATATATGTGTAAAATATTAAACCAAAAGAGAAAAATGCAAGATAGCATATAACTAATTCCTAAATTGATAAGTCACTGGGCTCTTGAGAAGTTAAGAAAGAAGTGGGGGAACCTCGATGAGGATGATCAGCTTTCTCCATTCTAAATAAATGTCCAGTGTTATCAGTTGAGTAGAATGTTTAAAACACCACTCAGTATCTAAACGGAATGTAATAATAGCAAGAAATCCCCAGACCTTCTCCTAACTCTGCTCTTAGTTACATTTAAATTTCTCCTTCTGGTTCTGTTTTCATTGCATATCTTCATTCTATACATAACCCTGGTCCCTGCTGCTCATCCCTCCTCTAAATCCCATATTCAACATCCATGCCCAGATGCAGCAACCAAAGCTTTAATAAAACTGGCAGTACATAGCCCAAGGAGGTCAAAGCTGGAAAGAAATGTCTCATGATGCCAAAAGATATTTCACTGCAGCACTTTTGTGAGGGAGGAGGAAGACGAGAGAAAGGAAGGAGACTGAGGAACTGGAATCAAAATATTTGCCCATTGAACAAGGATAAGTGACAGATAGTATTGAAAAAATGTAATGAAGATGATTGTACCAAAAGAAATGAAAATTATAAGGAATTTAGAGAAAGATCAGAAGATATATATGACTATGTACTGAACAAAGAAAATTAAAGTAGGAAAGGAAAACATACACAATGAGTTATTGTTTTCAGTCATGTCTGACTCTCCATGGTCACATTTGAGTTTTTTGTGGCAAAGATATTAGAGTTTGCCACTTTCTTCTCCAGTTCATTTTACAGGTTGAGAAACTAAGGCAAACAGGGTTAGGTGACTTGCCCAGGTTCACACAGCTAGTAAAAGTCTGAGACTAGATTTGAGCTCAGGTCCTCCTGTCTCCAGGGCTGGTGTTCTATCTACTGCATCACCTAGCTGCCTGCTCTACAATGAGCACAATAACATAAATAAAAGAATTTAAAGGCATCTCAGATTAAATTAAATTGCAGCTGATCTCAGATTAAATCTAATGACCATTTTTAATCAAAGTTGAAAGATGATGAAATATACTTTTTTTTTCTTTTTGTAGAGAGGTGGGAATCTACAGGTGCTACATTCTATAAATATCATTATATTGGTGAGTTTTGATTAACTTTTTCTTTGTTACAAGAAAAGATTATTTGAAAAAAGTCAGAAAAGCAGTATACCTGGAAGTGATCATGATATAAAAAGCACTAGGTCAAAATGAAACTTTAGAAATCAAGGACAAGGGGGAACTTTTAGGTAAGATGTGATAGATTTAAAGGATTCCAGCTATTTCACATATGCTTTAGAAACATTCTTGCAAAAAAAAAAAAAGACCAAACCATTACCAGATCAAATAACGATCAAGAAATTCAGTAAGAAATTACAAGAAGCTCCCCATCCAGCTGAAACTGTAGCAAAATATAGCTGGAAATCTTCAATCACTGGCAAAGGGATCCCCCCAAAGAAGCCAGTTAGAGTACAGATAAATAATATTCAAGCCTCCCTGTGCTCTGACCAGACTCACTCCAGAGGCACTTGAGTTTCAGGGGACAAAAATTCCAGAGTTATCTAACAAGAAAGATCCAGGAAGCTTGCACAACCACAGAACTCTGTCAATTCAGTGTTGGGAGCCAGCACTGTATTCAGATCAGGACATATCAGTGGGGAAAGGAATCCACAGCACTCTGACCTGAGAAGTAACAGAAGGCTCTGAAGACCTCAGTGTTCTGACCCCATAAGATTCAGATTGAAAGGACACTAACTGTACACACACACCAAGTAAGGTGGAAAGCAGTAGCAAGAATCTAGGAAATCAATATCAAGACCAAACTGAGACTGACTATCACATACAAGAGTACGAGAGGGAGTGGATCCAGGCCCTGATACAAGGTGCCAAATGAGCAACTAACGTTGGATATATTGATAAAAAGAAGTGAAACACTACAAGGAAATATTAGGAATTAAGAGATACACAAGAAAGAAAAACCAAAGAACAGCACATAACTTCAAAACAAGTATAATCAGATCCTCAGAGAAAATTTTTTTTTAAAAATTGCTTGGCAACAAGGACTATAAGAAGCATTTTTAAAAAATGAAATTATAAGTGAAATAAAAGTTTTAAAGGAAAGAATTGGAGAAGATAGCTTAAAATGAAAAGAGAAAAAAAGAAATAATAGATTCCCTGAAAAATTAGAATAGAGGAAATGGGACTCAATAATTCTATGAGACAAAAAGAATCAATAGAAAAACATTAAAAGATTTTAAAAAGATGAAAATGTAAGGTAGCTTCTACAAAAAAAGTCACCTATTGTGGAAAACAGATATAGAGATAACTAAAGTATCCCTGAATGCCCTGAAAACCACAATCAAAACCAAATAAATAAATAATGGTAATCCTAGGTGCAATATTTCAAGAAATCATAAATGAACATTTTTCAGTTCTATTAGTGTCAGATGATAAAAGAAACTGAAGAATACTCAAGTCATCTTCTGGAAGGAAATTCAAAATTAAAAGTATTCTGGAGTCATGTAACCAAAATAGAGCATCCAGATTAAAGATTCAAGCAGCCACAAAGAAAAAGTTTCAGTACCAAGAAACCACAGCTGGGATCACACAAGACTTTGAGGCAACAACTACAAAGAAGAAAAACTCTCAGAATATAATATTCCAAATGACAAAAGATAAAAACTTACAACCAAGTATAATCTACCCTGCATAATTAAAGATAATACTATGAAGGCAAGTGGGAATAAATATTTAATGGAGTAGAAAATTTTCAAATATTCCTGATGAAAGGACAAGAGCTGACTAGAAACTTGGAAATGCAAATACAAGAGTCAAGAAAAACCAGGAATGTAAATATATTTGAACAATTGGAAGTGACTCAAAAATAATGAAGTATTTGCAATCTAATGGGAAAAAAAATAGAAAATTATCCCTCTACAATTCTAATGTCTTCCATGTTCACAGAGAGAGTTTAAAAAGATAAAGAACCTGGAGTTTGTTTCTTGATGATCTTAAGAAAGAACAAAAAATGGGATTAGGGAGTATTATATCAGGGGAAACTGAGGAAGACTATAAAAATAGTGAGGAAGGGGAGAATGAGTAGACATCACATGAACCTAAACTAGAATAAGAAAGACATGAAGGGGGGGAGGGGGGGAAAAGAGACAGAGAGACAGAGAGGGAGAGGGAGAGAGAGAGAGAGGGAGAGAGAGAAAGAGAGAAAGAGAGAGAGAGAGAGAGAGAGAGGAACAGAGGGAGAAAGGGAGAGCGAGAGACAGACAGAGATGTAGAAATACATTAAATGTATTAGAGAAATGGATATGAACAGAGTAGAGAATTTAGGATTAATCAAGGATTAATTAAGAGAGAGTAGATTCAGAGAGGGGAGAATCATAAGCAAAAATTAATAACTTCAACTTCAGAGGGTGGATCATGGAAGAAGTATTAAAATGAAAGAAAGACATGGTAAATATGTGTTAAAGTCAGATCCAAGTCTAGCCAAAATGGGAGACTAAAAAGAAGCAGTTTAGCCTAGTTCATCCCCACAACTATTCAGCAAAGATCCCAAAGTCATCAGAATCCCATTAGGGAAAGAGAAGAAAAAAACACGAGTCCATGGAGGCAGGGATTTAGACAGAAGGGTACCACATTGAGACTTCCAGAATAGTGACTATTTCTCTATACAAGAAGAGGTCCCTGTTATAGTATAGAAGGTCCTGACACTGTGCAGGAAGCAAGAATAGATTCTAAATGGTAGCTCTATCATTCATACTTGAGCTGGCTCATAGATCTAATGTGGTCTGAAGAAGGGACCTAACATCTAGGGGCATACCAAGTCAAAGAGAGATGGAGGTCCTGAAACTGTGTTCTGAACAAGGAGTAGGAACAAGCAATAACTGTGTGTGTGTGTGTGTGTGTGTGTGTGTGTGTGTGTGAGACCCTTAAGCAATGTCTCAAATCCAGTCCCCAACCCTATTTTGAAGCCCACAGGTAAATAATCAGGGCAGAGAACTCAAATCTAAAGGGAATACACAGTTCTGTCACTCTTAAACCTGAAAATCTTTCCAGATAGCTGGCAGTGGTTGTGGCCACCAGTAGCCTACTGGAATTCCAACCAGAGGCAATCCACAGTCATATTGCCCAGACCTAAACTGAATCAAAACCTTATAAAACTCAGACCAGGAGGAGAGCAATCAGACTTCACCTTTGTGAGAAAGCTTTCAGCAAACTGAAAGCTAGCAGTTACCCAGTGTGAGCTGCCCCTAAGATCTTTGAAGAATAAAACATTCAATAACCAGAGAAAGTAACAGTACCCAAGAGAATACTTAACAGCAGCAAGTAAAACCCAGATATTTTACCTCAAAGTACTCAGAGCCTCGCCCTAACAAGTCCCAATTTAGGAAATAAGGCAAGAAGACTGAGTAAATAAACAAATAGAATCCCACCATAAAGAGGTAGTATGGTGAGATAGATACCCAAGAAACAAACTCAGATAAAAAGAATGTCCCCAAAGCTTCTACCAGCAAAGTCTTAAAGAAAAACACAAATTCAACAAGAATTCTTAAGATAAATGAAACAATAGTTCACAATTATTTCATTAAGGAAATGAAAGTGTCAGAAAACAAATTGGAAAAGAAATTAAAGGGGGGGGCGGAGCCAAGATGGCAGCGTAGCAGCAGCAACATATCGCAGCTCTCACATAGCCACCCCAAAATACCCATAAAATAGGACTCTAAACCAATCCTAGAACCCCAAAAGGCACACAAGGATACTTCCCACTAAAGTCAGGTTGGCTATGAGGAACCATATCAGCACTGCGAATGGAAACCAGCCTGGCCTGAAGCCGAGGCTGTGCCCCGGGGGCGGCTGGGCGGGAGAAGCTTCTCAGGTGAGATTAGCACCAGCTGCCTGTGGGGATTGTGAAAGGGGGAGATAAGCAGTCCAGCCGAAAGGTCTCCAGAGCGGAAAAGCGAAAGGCAGAGGTTTTGCACCCCTCCACTTTAGAGCTTTCTGCCCCTGGCATGCAGACAGCAGGAGGACTCAGCGATTGTTTTCACGCCAGGGCTCTCGCGTTGAGCGGCCTGGATCCATATCGTCGTCTTGGGCCTCGGTCTTGGAGTCTTCATTATCCAGTTAGCCAGAAGTCTACGGCAGCCAGGAGGACCCCAGCAATTTGGGACAGAGCTTTCCCTTCTGGAAGCAGAGCCCCACAGAGATTTTTTAAAAAAAAATTCATGGTCTGAACAACCATGAGTAAGAAAAAGCATAAGAAGCAAAGTAAGAACTGCAACAAAACACTAGATTCCTTTTTTGGGGAAAAGAAAGATCATGGGAGAGAGAGGGAGGAGGAGAGCGCAGCCAGAGCGCCCCCACCAGAGGCCTCCAATAAACATGAAGAATGCCT
>CM053588.1:278945932-278972067 GCA_028646515.1 Pseudochirops corinnae
TTGTACAATAGTTTGGTTATATAGAAGGGCTGTAACCAATGAGTGATCACTGGGAAAAGAAAAAAAAAAGCAAAACCAGACATGAAAGAGAACGATAGCGTGTTTTGCTTCAGTCTCCATTTAAACTATAGTCTTTCTATTTTAAAGATGGCTTTCATTTTTGGCAAATATATTTTCTCAGCAACTATGTCCTTTAGTGAGCTAGAAAATATTCTGCAAGTATTGACAAGGAGAGATTTGATTTTAAAAATACAATGTAGCCATAATCTTTACATTTAATCCCCATTCATTCTTAAAATAATGACAAAGAGAGTTTCCAAAACTTTCTTTGGTAATAGAGAAATATGTGTCTCCCAAACAAAATTTTCCAGTTAACCTATATATTCATTTTGAATGTGTAATGAACTTAATGTTCTCAGGTTGTTGAAGTAGACTTGGGAAGAGGGCTCAAATTGAAGGCAGAGCATGTGACTCTGTCACTGCACATTGATATTGAATGAGTCACTTTCCCTTTTTGCGTCTCACTTTCCTCATTTGTAAAATTAGAAAGTTGGCTTAGAAGACTCCAAGATCCTTTCTAGCTCTAAAGATGGGAATAGTTCATTATAGCCAGGAGGTTTTTAGAACCTCGCTACTTACCTAGTTAACTTTGGAAGTACCTCATTCCTGGCGGGGAAAAGAGCATTTCTCTTGGCCTTTTTGGCCTTCTATTTTATTTCCCTCTTCTCCTAAAAGTCAGAGCATCCATTCTCTTGTCTTTTCCTTGAGAATGGACTAGCAGGGCTGCTTATAGCTCTTTACATTCTCTATGGGCAGAGTAGGTAAAAGTACAATTCTTTCTACTTGATGGGTAGAATAACAAACAAGAGTTTTATTCTCTTCTCTCCCTTCAGACCTTGGAAGTCCATGCGTCTTTTTTTGCAAGGTAGGCCTGACAAGGCCCAGGAACATTAATTCATTATTTTCCTGTTTTTGGGAATACTTGTTCACATCATATTGTTGTTAAGGATTATATACTAACTTTACATGGATTTGGAGAAGAGTTCTAGGATTGTATAAATATGTAAATCTTACTGAATCTACCCAGACCTTGGCTAGTTGGTCATCCCAATTACATTCACACATGCTGTTGATTATAGATGAGAATTATTATGAATAATCACAAATTCATCACTTACTAGGTGGTTAAAATGCATGTCTAAAATGCATATTTAAAATGTGTTCTTACTTGGTAGGTCATCTTTGAATATGAAAGATTGCATTAAAATTAATATGGTCGCAGTCATACTCAGAAAATGCTTCTATTCCTCTTTTTCTAGATAAAATTAAAAACTTAGATTGAGTTGGGGGGGAAAAAGACCTCCAAACTTCATGAAAAACTATTTTCCTTGAGCTGTCACACATTGCTAATTAACAGTAAATGCTGTGTGGAGTCTAGTGAATCCTGCTACAATAGACAATCTATCTCACAATGGAAATAATAGTGACTTGGTGGCTAAATCCATTTCTTTTTAGTGCAGAGGACAGAGTGGTGATTAATGCTATTGAATATGAGTGTCTTCATTTAGCCATACATATCTATTTGCCTTACCAGAAAAAAAAAGAGCCATACCATCTGTAAAACCTCAATGATTCTTTCCCCATCCTCCACACCAGTAATGAGCTTAGCATTTAAAAAAATAGACACACACTGTCTCAGTAAAGCTTTTAAGGATGTGCCTAAATCCTGACAATTTCCATTTCCTTGTATTTCATTAAAATTTTAAAATCACACAAAATTACTTGAGCCAAAGGGAGGAGAATGAAGAAAAGAGAAAAATCAGACTCACATTTAATTAATGAACAGATATTTATTGAACTACTACTATGCATAAAAAAACCATGGAACATATGAAATATTGGATATAGTTATTGACTTCAAGGAGATTACAAACTAGTTTAGTGAGATAAAATATATACCCAGGAAAAATAACTGAGGAAAGGGTTATATGTAGGTATAACAAAAGGATGTTCTGGGTAACCCCTAATTAATTCAGTGAAGTCCCCTCAATCATGATGGATTATGAATGGATGGATTGTGGATGGTGAATTACAGGGTGTACACCTTGTTGCAAGCATGGGAAGAACACCTCAGGCTACTCATAAAGATGGTTTTGCCTACTGACACTTTGCTGATTGGCTTTCAGAGGCTGCCTCCTTGTAATTGGTTAACTGAGGACCAGAAAGGTACACTGTAGTAAGTGGAGCTAATCCCTATGTGGACTATAAAAGTAATTTGGAAAATGAGTTAAACTCTCTTTTGCAATGTTTTTTCTAGCCTTGGACTTAGACTGAAGTAAGAAAGAAAAGCAGATTTCTTCCTCTTCTGACCCTTAAAACACACAAAAATGGTGAGTTAGAGGTGAAGCACATGACCAACCAACTCCTCCATTCTCCAACACAAGCCTAAGAGGTAAATTCCTAGACTTCTATTTCATGCTGCATTTACCTGCCCTTCTGCTGTCTTTTTCTAGGCAAAAGACAGAAACTAGTTTTCCTGAAAATAGACTTCCATGTAATCTCAACAATTCCTAGAAAATTGAGGGGTTTTGAGTTGGGTACCAGCCTCCTAGAAGAAGATAATTTCCTCAGGATCATGCAATTTGAAGGATTTAACCTTGCCTTTAGGATCAGGAAGATGTGGACCTTGCTCTCCCTTTGTGGTGTTAATGTGAATTCCTCCAATGGTACAGATCCAAGGTGATAGGAAATATTTGCACAGCAGTCCCACAGTGTATCTTTACCTTCCAGGGGTAGTCTAATGGGTCCAACTAGAAGTTTTATTGTTTTATATTTCTGTAACTTATTTTTATTTAATTAATTTATTTTTAGTTTTCAACATTCACTTCCATAAGCTTTTGAGTTTTAAATTTTCTCCATCTTCTCCCCTTTCTCCTCCCCAAGACAGCATGCAATCTGATATAGCTTCTACATATACATTCTTATTAAACATATTTTCACATTAGTCATGTCATATAGAAGAAATGGAACAAATGGGAGAAACCATGCGAAAGAAAAAAACAAAACAGAAAAAGAGAGCAAACAGTATGCTTCAATTTGAATTCAGACTCCACAGTTCTTTCTCTCTGGATGTGGATGGCATTTTCCATCATGAGCCTTTTGGAGTTGTCTTAGGTCCTTGAATTGTTGAGAAGGGCTAAGACTATCAAAATCAGTCATTGCACAATGTGGCTGTTACTGTGTACAATATTTTCATGGTTCTGCTCATTTAACTCAGCATCAGTTCATATAAGTCTTTCCAGATTTTTCTAAAGTCGGCCTGCTCGTCATTTCTTTATATCACAGCAGTATTTCATTACATTCATATACCATAACTTGTTCAGTCATTCCTCAGTTGGCGGACAGCTGTATTTGTTAATAGGCATCTGGGAGTTCTTTGTGTCCTGGGCATTTTCTGTGGTGGGTGAATTAAAGGCTGTCTTGTATTCAATTATTATATGCTGGGAAACTGAAACATAAGTCATACTATACT
This sequence comes from Pseudochirops corinnae, assembly GCA_028646515.1. Lineage (NCBI taxonomy): Eukaryota > Metazoa > Chordata > Mammalia > Diprotodontia > Pseudocheiridae > Pseudochirops > Pseudochirops corinnae. The sequence continues at coordinate 278,949,465 of CM053588.1, forward strand.
TTATATAAGGAAATTTGCTGAGTTTCCAGTGTGGGGATAGGATCCAAACAGAGAAACTTTACTGCTTGTGCTTACATGCTCAAGATCAAATCCAATTCATATCATTCCAGAACACATAGAGGACCCTCTGTCACAGATTACAGGTGAATTTTGTACTATTGGGTTGTTAGCAATAACTTTGGGAATACTTAAGATATAAGCAGAGGAAACGACTCCTTTTCCCTTTTCCTGCTAATGTCAATGGTTGTTTGAACTGTCATTATGCTTCAGGTCAACCAGCAAGGCTTTAGCTTGGTTGTTATCCTGTCAACTGCCAGCCTAATGCTGATTTACTGTTCTACCACCAAGTGAGAAGCGATAGAGAGAGGAACCCAAACAACAACCATAACATCAAAAATAAACTTGCATAGCTCTCTCCTCTCCTCTAATTTAACAAGAAGGCCCCTGCTTTCTGAAAATACTGAAATTGTGTGGATAAGCAAATCCATAGACTGCCACATGCTCTATGTTTCACTTGAAATCTTATAAATAACTACACAAAGGGCTCTCTCAGATTGGAACCGGATGAGACCTCAAATGAAGTAATAAACCCAATTAGTTCAGTGAGGTTATGGGTCTAACAATGTTACAGTGTAATATGATAAGTGTAAGTGAATGTTCCAGATAAAATATATTATAGGAGATCATAGGAAGTAGAGAAACTATTGAGGCTTCATGGAAGAAATGTGATTTGAGTTAAGCCTTAAAAGGTATGTAAAATAAGAGGAGAGAAATCAAGAGGCATTCCAAACCAAAAGGGACAAATTACGTAAATATATAGAGGAGAGAAATCTTAAAAGGGTTCAGGGCAGAGTGAATAAGACCAATCAGGCTATAATGAGGATAAAGATAGAAAGATAAGCAAGAATAAATTATGGCAGGTGTTGAACGCCAAACAGAAGAGTTTGACTTTGACATTTATCATGTTGGCGATAAAGTGTCCTTGAAGATTTTTGAGTAGGGTCATAGCATGATGAAAAAAAAAATAGGAAGATCAATTCATGTGTCCAGGACAAATTGGAGTCATTTAGGAAGCTTATGCACCAAGGAAGTTTGGATCTAGGAACAATGTTAGGGATGAGAATAGACTGAGGAATGGGATGTTCAAGTGGGTCCCTGGAATGTGACTTTTTTTTCAGCTGAATGTTTTCTGAGTATTTTTTTTAAAGGGTTGTGTTGCTATAGAGCACGTTCTTTTGAAGTTCTCATTTCAGAAATCCCAACTAATTTGGCATATTTGTAAATGTGAACAGATGCCAAGAAAAGGCACTGAACATGGAGGCTAAGGTTTGCTTTGACGTGTTTTAAAAGTGTCACAAAGGAGCAGCAGATCTTATCCCAAACCGTGGTGAATAATGCTATGAAACTTTCATATATTGTCCATGTGGCCAGAGAGATTTCTCTTCTCAACAATAATATACAGACCTTCCAACTCAAATTTGTCAACTTTTTTTTAATGTAGGAAGAAAAATGCTACTTTAAACGTGTAAATATATATACACACATATATACATGTATACTTGTACATATATATATACACATACATGTGTGACTATATACATACCCAAATACACATGTATTCATACATACATACACACATAGAGATATGTATGTGGATAGATGTAAACTTTTGCTCATCTCAGAAAGAATAGATATAGGAGACTGTCAAAAGTTCCACCATAGCACTGGGGCCCCCGAAAGAGAGATCTCCTTTTCACTGGAGATCTAATTATTTTGCAATCAACCACAACAACAAATAAAGAAGGTTTCTTGATTTTGCAGGGAACACAGGATGTAAGAATCTAGATCTGATACTTATAGCACTTATGTGAAGGATGTTTCATGGAAGGCAACTTCCCCTTTGGGACCAAGATTACACCCAGGTAAATTAGATGACCACTCACCATATGTGACATGATTCTTCTTTTGAAGGCTCTCTTTCTTCTCAAATGTCAAGCAAAAGTACTTTTCTCCCTCAGAATGGCCTAAAAATCCATAATTCTTCTAAGTTTGAACAAGTCCCCAGGAAATTTTCACTTGGAAACATCTATGGGAAGAGAAGTGGTCCTGTCAACTCTGAAAACATATGACCAAAGAGTCACAGAGGTTTTGTAACTGTTGTTAACTCTAAAAATACCAGAATTCACACAGGTTATCCCAACCACAGTTAACTGAAAAATAAAATTAAAACAAAACAAAACCAAAGAGATAACTGTCATTATAAGCAAAAAGCTCTCTTTATCCCTTTGGAGGAGGGAAACTAGACGCATGTGCTGGGGCCTCCTCTAGTTGGAGACCTTCATTTGTGGGCAAATCTCAATACATATACTAGTGGTTACACATGAGCTGTAGCCCTGTCAATGAGTAGTACCATCAACAATGAGACAAATTTGATTCCTAGCAGGGCTTCATGACCAGAACATGGGTACTGCATGTACTTGTCAAAGCTCAGAGATCACTTGGTGTTGGTATGAAACATTTCTAGTATTTTCCTGTGACTGAGTTCATCTAGAAGATTAGCACAAAGGATTGTTTTTATGCCAAGCTTAGGGTACAGCTTGCTTATTGGGTCTTAGCCCTGGAAAACAGAGTGACTCCTAATAGTAAATAGAGAGGGAGTGGTCTTGACATGAAGATCCTGACACTCCCAAGAAGCTGTTTCTGACTATTTCATTTCACAGGTGTATCTTCCTCCTGTGGGAACATAGAACTTTCAGACTTTCTGATCAACTGGACCTGAATCACATTTTGTTTGTAATAATCTAGTAATAGCATCTTATAGTATTATTTCTTATCCTGTTTATTTCATTTCCATGCATGTGTCAGTGACTTTCACCTAGTAGGTATTTAATAAATATTTATTGAGTTGAAATGAATGGAATGGCTTATTTCCACAATTAGATTTGAAGATGTTTAAAAGAAGAGATCATGGAAGGTGGAGCCAACATGGCAGGGAAAAGACAGGGACTCACTTGTATTCTCCCAAATTCCCCTCTAAATAATTTCAAATAACAACTCAAAACAAATTCTGGAGTGGCAGAAGCCACAAAAGGACAGGGCAAAACAATTTTCTAACACAAGACAACTTAGAAGGTTACCAGGAAAACTCTATCATACCAAGGTAAGAGTGGAGCACAGGCTATGTTATTGTAAAAGCAGGCCCTGGGGGTGACTGGATCAGCGGCAGCAGCTGCTGCTTTCAGAGTTCTCTTCCCAGAGATGGTAAGGGAGTCAGATATCTGATCAGAAGTAAATTATAAGGGTCTCTTTGCTGGAAAGGGGTGCTGGATTCTATTGTATTATCTATACTTAGATACAGATCCCAGTCTCAGGGCAAAGAGGAACACTAGAGAAGCTTGTGTCCCCAGGAGAACAGAAACCCTGGTCATAGTTCAAGGGCAGAAAAGAATAGTTGTGATCGCTCACAGACAAGAGTACAAGCTAGGAGAGTTGTAAACAAATCTTTTCTTAGATCACATCATCTTGGAAGAACCGAAAGCTTACTCAGAACTAGCTCTGAAAACAACTGCTCTAAAAACCTAAAGGTTTGGATAGTGCCACTTCTACACTGGGAGTAGAGCCCCACTTTAATATAAAGTTAAAAATCAAGAAATTGGTTGGAAAATGGGCAAATGACAACAAAATATTGACCAGAGAAAGTGACTGTGGTGACAGGGAAGATCAAAACACAAAATCAGAAGAGAACAAAGTCAAAACTGCTGCATTCAAAGTCTCAAGGGAAAAATATGAATTGGTCTCAGGCCAAGGAAGATCTAAAAAGAGATTTTTAAAAATCAAATAAACAAGGTAGAGGAAATTTGGGAAAAGAGATGACAGTGGTACAATAAAATAATGAAAAAAGAATAGTTAGCAGCTTTGCAAAAGAGGCACAAACAATATTGAAGAAAATAACACCTTGAAAAAACAAGAGAACAAATGGTAAAAGAGGCCAAAAAAAAAAAAAAAAAACCAATGCAGAGAAGAATACCTGGAAAAGCAAAATTGGCCAAATGGAAAAAGAGAAACAAAAATTCATTGAAGAGAAGAACTTAAAAAGTAGAATTGGTCAAGTGTAAAAGGAGATATAAAATCTCACTAAAGAAAATAATTCCTTAAAAATTAAAATTGGGCAAGTGGAAGCTAATGACTTTATTAGACATCAAGAAACCATAAAACAGGGCAGCTGGATGGCATAGTGAATAGAACACAAACCCTGGAGTCAGGAGGGCCTGAGTCCAAATCCAGCCTCAGAAACTTGACATACTTACTAGCTATGTGACCTCAGGCAAGTCACTTAACCCCATTTGCCTTACATTCCCCCCTCCAAAAAAAAAAACAACTCATAAAAGAAACCATAAAACAAAATAAAAATGAAAAAAAAAGTAGAAAAAAATGTGAAATCTCTCATTGGTAAAACAACTGAAGAAGAGATAATTTAAGAATTATTTTACTATCTGAAAGCCATTATCAGAAAAAAAAAGATCCTTGACATCATCTTTCAAGAAATTAACAAGGAAAACTGACCTGATATTCTAAATATTCTAAATATTTTAAAATAAAAATTAAAATAGGCCATCAATCCCTCCTGAAAAAGAAATGAAAACTCTAAAGAATGTTATAGCCAAATTCCAGAGCTCCCAAGTGAAGGGAAAAATATTGCAAGCAGTCAGAAAGAAACAAATCAAGTATCACTGAGTCACAATCAGGATAGTATAGGATTTAATAGCTTCTACATTTCAGGGTTGGAGCACTTGGAATATGAAATTCTGGAACATAAAGCAGCTAGGATTACAACCAAGAATTACTTACCCAGGAAAACTAAGTATAACCCTTTAGGGAGAAAATGGATATTCAATGAAATAGAAGACTTTCAATCATTCCTGATGAAAAGACCAGAGCTAAAGAGAAAATTTCACTTTCAAATGCAAGACTGAGGAGAAGCATAAAAAAAGTAAACAAGAAAGGGAAACAATAAGTGATTCAATAAATTTAAATTGTTTACATTCCTATGTGGGAAGATGATACTTGTAATTTGCAAGAACTTTCACATTATTAGGGCAATAGGGAAATGGGTGTGAGTTGAATATGATGGGATAATTATCTAAAAAAACATAATTAAGATGTAAGAAAGAGGAATGCACTGGGAGAAGGAGAAAAGAAGTAGAATGGGGTAAGTTATCTTTCATAAAAGAGACGTGAAAGAACTTTTCTAACAGAGGTGAAGATGGGGGAGGTAGGCAAGAATATTTGAACCTTACTTTCATCAGAATGGCTTCAAAGTAGGAATAACATGCACATTCTGTTGGGTATAGAAATATATCTTACCCTTCAATAAAGTAAGAGGTGAAAGGGATAATAAGAGATAAAAGAAGTGTGTGTGTGTGTGTGTGTGTGTGTGTGTGTGTGTGTGTGTGATGGAGCTGACAGAAGGAAGGGTTGTTTGGTGGACATGGTAGTCAGAAGCAAAACAATTTTGAGGAAGGACAAGGTAAAAGCAGAGTAGAATAAATGTGGAAAATAGAATAGAGGGAAATAAAGTTAGTATTAATTACTGAAAAACAGTTTTCAGCAATTTTTTTTGATAAAGGTCTCATTTCTCAAATATACGGAGAGCTAAGTCATATTTAGAAAAATAAGAGTCATTTGCCAGCTGATTAATGGTCAGAAGATATGAAAGGTAGTTTTCAGATGAAATAATCAAAGCTATCAATAGCCATATGAAAAAATGCTCGAAATCACTATTGATTAGAGAAGTGTACATTAAAACAATTCTAAGATACCACCTCATGCCTATCAAATTGGCTAATATGACAAAAAAGAAAAATGACAAATGTTGGAGGGGATGTGGGAAAATTGGGACATGTACTGTTGGAGTTATGAATTGATTCAACCATTCTGTAGAACAATTTGAAAATATGCCCAAAGGGCTACAAAACCATACATACCTTTGACCTAGCAATATCACTACTTGATCTATATCCCAAAGAGATAAAAAAGAAAATGACTTGTATGTACAAAAATATTTATAGCATCTCTTTTCTGATGGCAAAGAATTGGAAATTGAGGGGCTATCTATCAATTGGAAAATGGCTGAATAAGTTGTATTATATGATTGTGATGGAGTACTGTTGTACAATAAGAAATGAGGAGCAGAATGTTCTCAGAAGAAACCTGGAAAGACTTACATGAACTGATGCAAAGTGCAATCAGCAGAACCAGGATAACATACATATAAGGGTAACAATATTGTACTGTGAATGACTTACCTATTCTCAATAATGCAATGATCCAAGATAATTCTGAAGGATTTATTATGAAAAATGCTATCCATTCCAAGAGAAAGAACTGATAGATTCTGAATACAAATGAAAGCATACTTTTTTTTAAACTTTCTTTATTTTTCTTGATATTTTTGTCTTTCTTTAACAATCCAACTAACATGGAAATGTGTTTGGCATGTTTGCATATGTATAACCTATATCAAATTGCTTGCCTTCTCAATGAGGTGGAAGGGGAGGGAGGAAGAGAATTTGGAACTCAATATTTAAAAAGAAAAGGAATGTTAAAATTGTTTTTACATGAATTTGGGGAAAATACTCAAAGAATTTTTAAAAAGAGATAATGGCTAACATAATACTTTAGACTTAATAAATATTTGTTGAATTGGTGATGAATGAATGAACTGACTGGGAATTTAACCTTCTCCAAAGGCCCTAATTTTTTAATTAATCAGATTAGTAGTTATCACCTTGCAGAGAAATCTGAACCCTTAAAGAACCAGGTGAGGGGAGGATAAAATCCAATGTATGTATTCATCAAAACAGAGGGCAGAAAACTGAACTTGGAGTCAGGAAGATCTAGGTTGCTTTAATTCTCATGTCTCTGATCAAATTTCTAATAGGAAAAATTGTAGATAAATTACTCATTGTCATGTATGGTGAGAATTATTTCAATACTGAGAATTCTTTTATTGATGAAATGAAATGATGAAATCACAGGTCTGGACACATTCAATTCTTTACTCACCCTCAATTCCAATACATAGTAAGCACAATATTAATGAACTTTAGATAAAGCTACTAGTGTGCTAGAGAAGATTGGTTGCCTCAGTGAGGGACCCTGGATAACATCAGAGGTCTGGAACTCAGGGCAAAACCAAGTTTAGGAAATAGGACCTATCAAAGAAAGGACTGCTTTCTATTTCCTTCTCTTCTTTAGTTTCTCTACCTTTATCTGGGATCTTTGCTAGAGAACACATAGCTTCTGCGGAGGACAAGCTTTGGCTTAAATAAAATAAATATTTAAAAACAAATCGCCACATTCAAATGGAGTGTTTATACTACTGAACAAATTCTTTCCCAGGGTGGATTTTTAAAAATTAAAGGAATAATCATGAAGGAAGATGAACACTATAGTGTACTCGGAATGCAGTCAAATGTGATCATTGTCCTACCACTCCTTGCAATCTGAAGAAATCACAGATACATCAAATATCAGAGCTAGAAGGCAGCTTACAGATCATTGTCTGTTCTTTCCACCCAAAGATGAAGAAACAGGTGAAATGACTTTAGTGAGATGACCGTCTCTGGATAATTTGAAACCATGGTGGGGAACAACCAAACATATTTCTTTTTCTTCTGGAAAACAAACAACCAAAAAAGAAGCAAACAAGGAAATCAGTATTCTGGACTTTATCATCATGCTTCAGTTGCCTTCTCCCTCCATTCTTATGATTCCTTCCTGTCATTCCTGAGTTCCTTCCTAATCTTCCATTTTGAGGAAGGGTTCACACCAACCACCCTTCATTCTCCCTTCTTCTTCACTATGCATCCCACACATGCCTTGACCTTTTCTCCCCCATGTCCCCACTTTCTTTTCATTTTCCTTTTATGTACTATCTTCACCAAGTAGGATGTAAACTCCTTGCTGCTGAGAACTGCCTTTCTTTTTTCTTGTTCCTAGCACTTGTCGTGTGCGTAGTAGTAATTGCTTAATAAATGCTTGTCACCTTTCAGAAGCAGTGCTGCATAATGGGTAGGGGACACTGGCCTAGGAGACAAGAAAATCTGAGTTCCAGTCGCACCATAGGCACTTAATAGTTGTGTGACACTCAGAAATTCACTTAAGTGATCAGTTTCCTTATTTATAAAATGGGAATAATCTTAGCCACAACACACCAAAGGTCTGTGTGAGTTTCAATTGAGCTAATGTATGTTAAAGTGCTTTATAAAACTCAAAGCATGATATAAGTACCAGCTATCATTGCTTGTTCCTTTGGTCATTTAGAGACACAAAGTTAGTTTAGGGACATAAAAATTGATTATTCCTAACTTCATTTACTCATAAAATTTTCATGTTGGTATATTAAATTTTAAAAAGGATAGTCTAGTCAGACAACTACAAAATTAATTTAATTTACTTTTAAATGTTTTTAATTTGTGTTACAAATGGAGCTGCAAGCTGCTGACCTTTAAGGAATATGGCATCTCTCAGTTTTTGCCAGTTTATGAAAAGGAGGCCAATTTTGAGAACAGAAGAAACAATCAACATCATAGTAAAACAAAGTCAATCACCATATTTTTTCTGGACTTTGTGTCCTCCACTCTGTTAAGCAGATGTAGGGGGAATAATCATCTTCTGAGAAAGAGATGAAGGAGAAAAAGAAAAAATTCCCAAACTCACCAAATATTTACAATAGGGAACTTTGACTAATCAGTGCAATTTTTGAGTACTCTTCCTTAGCTTTTCCTGCTTTTTCTGATAGTTTCATTGCCCAAAGTCCACCAAAGCATTTTTGACTGAGAATGTTGAACCTCACTCTTCACTCCCTCATATGAGCAAATTGAGAACAATACTTTGTGTAAGATACTGTTCAAGGTACTGAGAGGCAAGCAGAGACAAAATGGCCATCCCTGCCTTCAAAGAGTTAATAATCAGATAGATAATATATTATGCACACAAACAAATATAAGAGAAGTACAGATAAGATGCTATGGAAGCTCATAGGAGAGAGGAAATACGTCTCACTTAGGGCCTATCTTACCTTGTTATTGAGAGAAACAATATATAGAGTGCTAAATTTAGAATTAGGAAGACCTAGAATTTGCATCCTGCCACTTTTAGGTACAGACAATTCATTTAACCTCCCTCAGGCTCAGTTTCCTCATTCTTATGATATTCATATAATATAATTTGTATGGCATTGCTTATTATAGGAATCTCATAGGAATGTTGTAAGGTTCAATTGAGTTCATTTGTGTTTCACCACTGGCCAATCTTAACATTATCAACTAAATATCAGCTATTATTATTTCAAAAACATGGACAGTAACAACCAATTCAAACTGCAAATAAATTATTTAGAATGAGTAGAATATTTGTTTGGTGCTTTGAGCAAATCCAGCCTCAGTAAAGATGAGATGGCTTTGTATGTTTCTTGTCCTGAACTTTTGTGATTCAAGAGCACAAAAACATTATGATTTTCTCAAAAATCAGGGCAAATCTTTGAACCAAAGTAAATTTGGGGAAATAGAGGCAATTATTAAAACTTGCTTCTTACCTTATCTTGCTGAAAGCTCAGAGTCAAGTGTAAACCTGGAATCTGGAATATGTAGTTAGTTAGTGGACTATCTCTTAGCAAGCACAGCAAACACAGGACAAGCATTCTTTGCATACTTATCAATGACATCCAAATGGGTTGTTAACATGCCTGTGTTAATGAATGCCTCTGAAGGATTCCTGGGCATAAGAAGTGCAGTGATGGAACCTAAAAGGCATTCTTTTTTACTTCAGTGCTGATACCATGGAGCTTGGGGTGAGTTGGGGTGTTTATTTTTAAATCAGGTGGTGAACAGTACTGAAAGCTTCATGTACATGTAGTTCATTTTTTTCCTCCCACTCTTCTTTTTGTTAGTGTTGTTCCTAAGCTTGAATATTTCCCTTCTGTACCTTATTGTTTCAATATGTTGAAATCTTACTTAATTTTCAAGGTTCAGATAAAATTCTATATTTTTCATGAAACTTTTACTGACCCCTCTCAGTTCGTAGGGATCTTGAAATGGACTATTAGGAACTTCTTATATAATAATTTATACTATTTTCCCACCCCACCCATACATGTCTTATATGCTCCTTAAGAACTATCGCTATGTTTAATTATCTTCAATGTGAATACCATCATTAAAACAATAGTAACGATGATAATTATAATAATAGATGATGTTTAAACAGCACTTTAAGATTTGCATACATCATCTAATTTGACACTACCTAGAAACCCTGTGAAGTAGGTGATATGATTTCCCCAATTTTGCACACAAGGAAATTGAGGTTTAGGGGAATTAAGTGGGCCAAGCATCACTCAGCTAGTCTGAAACAGAATTTGATCCCAGGTCTTCCTGATTCTAAGTTCAGAGCTCTGTTCACAATACCATGCTAACCTCTCTTTATGTTTCAGGGTATTTAACACAGTGCCTCGCACTGCATTAGGCACTGCATTAGACACATAATGTCTTTTCAATAAATGAATAAGTACACTGGTAGGGAGGGTACCTTATGTACCCTCCTTCTTCCACAAGTTAGATATCCAGCTCAAAATTTTTTCTCCCCCTCTCAAATCCTGCCATCATAGTAGGGGACTTCATTTTGATTCTCACTCAAATACACTAACCACTCAGTTCCTTAGCTTACCTCCCATGAGCTATTCTGCCACACATAAAGATGGTCATATCCTTGATCTTGCCATCAAGCACAATTGTACCATCTCTATGTTCAAGAATTCTGAAATCTTTCCATCTGTATGGGTGATGAATGAATGAACTGACTAGGAGTTCAACCTTCTCCAAAAGCCCTAATTTTGTAATTCATCAGATAAGTTATCACCTTGGAAAGAAATCTGAACTCTTAAAGAGCCAGGTGAGTGGAGGATAAAATCCAATGTATGTATTCATCAAAATAGAGGATAGAAAACTGAAGTTGGAGTCAGGAAGACCTAGGTCACTTTAATTCTCATGATTCTGATCAAATTTCTAATAGTAAAAGTTGCAGATAAATTGCTGATAGTCATAATTGATTGGCTTTTCACTTCTCCTTCTGCCTTTCCTTAGAAAACTCTACTTTTCATCTGCATTGTGACCTCTAATTCTTTGACCCTTCATTTCTCTCCCCTGCATTAATTACTTTCTCTTCTTCTCCCCATCTTGACTCCTTGGTGAATCAATCAAACTCTGCACTGTCCACTTTTCTTCCATCCCCATCTCCTTTATCATATTGCTAATTTTGCTTAAACCTCAACCGTTGATCACTCCCACTAATAATCAGTTTTACTCCTACACACATGCTGCTGAATGAAGGTGGAGAAAAACATGCAGCCATTCTGACTAGTTCCACTCCAAACTGATGTTACACAACCTCAATTGGATCCTCATTGCTGTACAGCAAATCGGCTATACCTCTCCTGTCAACTCACCATCTTACTCCCCACAGTGGCTTTTCCAAACCTTTTTATCCTCTCAAACCTCCCATGGTCCCCCCTTTTGCCCTCTCTCACTTAATCTTGCCTCATATTTTACAGAACAAAACTGAGGCCATTCACTCACTCTTGAACTCAGTCTTCTTGCCCTTCCTCATCTCCTATCACTCAAATTCCTTCTCTCATATTTTCCTTCTTTCCTCCATCTGACATGATAGAGTTTCCTTAATCCTTACTATGGTTGACTCCTCTACTTGTTCAAGTGATCCCCCTGCATTCTGACTTCTCCAATAGATGGCCCCTTCTGTGAGCATTCCTCTTTTACTTATTTTTAAACTCTCCTAGGAGTGGCTAGGTGACACAGTGAATAGAGTAACAGCCCTGAAGTCAGGAGGACCTGAGTTCAAATCCAGTCGCAGACACTTAACACAAAGCTACCCTTGTGACCTTGGGCAAGTCACTTACCCCCAATTGCCCTGCCTTCCCCCCTCCAAAGAAAAAGCAAAACAAAACCACCTCTCCTCCACTGGCTCTTTTATTACTGGTACAAACACAATCATATCTCCCTCAGCCTTAAAAAAAAAAAAAAGAAAACCCTCCCTTGATTCTTCCATCTCTGCTATTACATGATCTCTCTTTTGCCCCTTGAGTTAAACTCCTTGAAAAGGCTGTCTACAATAGATGCCTCCAGTTTCTTTCCTCTTGATCTCTTCTTAACCCCTTATAATCTGACTTTTGCATTTATCATTCCACAAAAACTGTTCTATCCAAAGTTACTAAAAAAAAACTCATACTTTACAAATCCAATAGCCTTTTCCCAAATCTTCTCTTTCTTGACCTCTCCACAGCCTTTGACACAGTTGATCACTCTCTCTTTTTGATGCTCTCTTCTCTTTAGAGTTTCAGGCTGCTGCTGAACCATCACCAGTTGTCTTCACTTATTTCTTCCCACTGGACTCAGATGACCCTGGAGGAGAGAGTGAGGCTGATGACTTTGCACATCTCTGCCTCACTGAAATCCAGTTCACTCACAAGTCAAGACATTAACCTGGTGATGTCATTAGTCTTCTTTGAGAACTAAGGATGGACAACAAACAGGACACTACTTTGTTCTGGATCTCCTATGTCTCTGACCAGTCCTTCTCTGTCTCTTTCACTGGATCCTCTTCCATATCATGCCCTCTAACCAGAGATGTATCACAGGACTCTGTTCTGGGCCCTCTTTTCTTCTCCTTATATACTACTTTACTTAGTGATCTTATCAGTTCACATCTCTGTATTGATGATCTCAAATTTACCTATTCTACCCCAAATCTCTGCTGACCTGCAAGCTCAAATCTCCGACTATCATTCAGACACTTCAAATTGGATGTCCGATAGATATCTTAAGCTCAATGTGTCTAAAAAGGCATTCATCTTTCCCCCTAAATCCTTCTCCCTCCTACCGTCCCTGTTACTATACAGGACCAAAACCATCCTTTTAGTACCTCAGGCTTACAACCTGCAAGTCATTCTGGACTCCTCACTATTTGTCTTCTCCAGATCCAGAATGTTGCAAAGGTCTGTCAGTTTCACCTTTGCCACATCTCTTGTATATTCTCCCTTCCCTCTTCTGACACTGTCACCACTCTATTCCAGGTCCTCCTCACCTCACACCTGGATCACTGCAATAGCCTGCTGGCAGATCTGCTCCAACTCTCTCCTCGTTCCAACCCATCCTCCATCAAAATGATTTTCCTAAAGTGCAAGTCCAATCCTGTCATGAACTTATTCAGTAAACTCCAGGGGCTCCCTATTGCCTCTAGGATAAAATATAAAATGTTCTGCTTGGCCCTCAAAGTCTCACATAAGCCATCCTCCTCCTAGCTTTCCATTCTTCTTACACCTTATTGCTTGGCATGTACTCCTCAGTTCAGTGATGTCAGCCTCCCAACTGTTCCATGAGTAAAACACTGTGTCTCTCAGCTCCAGGCATTTTCTCTAGCTGTTTCTTGTCTCTGGAACACTCTCTCTCCTCTGTTCTACCTCTTGATCTCCTTAGCTTCCTTTAAATCCTAACAAAAATTCCACCTCTACAGGAAGCCTTCCTCAAACCCTCTTTATTCCAGTGCCTTACTTCTGTCAATTATCTTTCATTTCTCCTGTATATAACTTGATACACATACAGACACACACATACATATATGCACACGTGTGTTCATACACACAGACACACATACATACAGACACACATATACATATATGCACACGTGTGTTCATACACATAGACACACGGATATTATATATATATATGCACACACATTTATCTATATATATATATATATGCATATACATAAAATTTTTTTTGCATGTTGTCTCCTCCATTAGATTGTAAGCTCCATGAGAACAGGGGCTGTCTTTTGCATCTCTTTCTTTTTAAATCTCTGATGCTTAGCATAGTGCCTGGCACATAATAGGTGCTTAATAAATAATGATGTGGATAAATAAATTTGTGACAATTTGTATCATCACCAAGTAGTGGTTTGAAGGATTAAAAAAATTACACATCCCCCTTGTTTCTTGGCCATTCCTACCTCCTTTATCTCACTTTCAGAATTTAAATTAGTTACATGATCTTCCCTTATAAGTTGATTTTTAAAAATATTTTATAATGTAAAAGGTTTTAAAACATATTTTAGTAACTGTGAGCAGGTTCAAATGATCTCTAAGCATGTTGTACAGTGAAAAAAAATAATGAGGAGCTAGGTTCAAATCCTCCATCTGACACTTATTATCTCTGTGACCTAGAGCAAGTTACTTAAACTCCTTTAACCTCAGTTCTTGATCTAGAAAAATGAAGGAGTTGGACTAAGTGGACTATGAGGTTCACTGAATCTCTCTATTTCTAACCATATTATGGATATAAAAGAATGGTAATTACCTTATCAGAGATTCATAGATGATGAGCACAATCAGATGTTTTCTATCTCCATTAAGGGCAGAATAAGTATTGAAATGGACTTAATCTAAAAAAAAAAATATAGGGTATTCAAATAAAAGTTAATTGTTTTGCATTCATTCAACACATGTTTATTAAGACTTTTCTTATTAGGACCCTTTTGCTGTACCAACTGCTAGAGACTGTTTTTGTTTTTCCTTGTGGGAGGAAGATTTTGGGAGTGGGGCAAATTTGTAATCTTATTGTTACAAAGAACAACTTAGAAGGGAACACCCTCTGCCAATGCAGACTGACAACTACTCTGAAGACACATTCAGTTCCAAGAGAAATCTCTTATTGACCTAATAGAGAATTAGTTAATACTGTTGCTATTATAGGATAGTAATATGGGCTCAGAATTAACTGCATTTCATTTTATTAGAAAAAAATTCTCCAGAATGTTCAATATCACAGAAGTTAAATCTTTTCAACAATATCCTTCCAGACGTGTTATATGCCAATGAATCATGGTATGCAATGATCTCTGAAAAATAAGTTTTCTCCAAAGCATTGAAGATGTCCACCTAACCTTTTACCAACTATAACTTGTGTGCAAGAAGTCAGTCAGTCAATAAACAGTTATTAAGCTCCTACTATGTGCTAGGCACTATGCTAGGTTCTAGGAATACAAAGAAAGGTAAAAGACAGTCCCTGCTCTCAAGAAGCTCACCGGTGAGGGTGTAAGAGACTGAAAGGGAAAGGACTATGAAAGACAAATATGAAAGGAAAAAAGGTAAACCAATTATGTAGCAAGAGTGAAGAGTGACAGAGGGACAGCCTGAGTACTGCATTAGTGAAATACTGAAATGTCTTTTAAAAACACAGAATAAACCTCTTCATTGGGTAGCTCTTCTATGGAGAATTTATCTCAAATAGATAAGAATCATAACGGATAAGAAATGGATGAATGCTACTTGTACTGGTGGAAACCATATAGAAGAGATTGTGACCTATGTAAGTATTAAAGTAATAATAATAGTATCAACTAAGTTTTTAAATATTCAAAATTTAAATATTATTTTAAGTTAGAAAAAACACTTTACAAATATTCTCATTGAGTTGTCATAATAACCCCTAAAAGAAAATATAATTCTCTTTTGAAAGACAGCATTATCAAGGTACAGAGAGGTCAAGTGTCTTGCCCAAGATCACAGATTTAGCAAGTTAAAAAGTCTAGTTCTTTTAATCCCAAATCCAGATCTAAACATTTTGATCGGAAGCCCAAATCTGTTTCATTGCCTTATGGTTTTACTTTGTTTCAAATTTATAAACCTCAAGAGATTAATGTGAAGGATTTCTGCAAAGAGGGGATTTCGTTTTCATATGTCAGAGGTCTATAGAGAAATTTGATATTTTTCATCTGGAGGGAAAAATAATTTTTATCAAAGCATGATGATAAGGAGTATCATAATTTTATTAAGAAAGACCATCAAGACTGGGTACAGAAGGAGGTGTTAGTACTTTATTAATTGCTGATAACAATAATAGCTTATGGTACATTTCATGATGAATACTAATGAGGTTTGAATTATAAACAGAGACATAAATTTAATTTTGAAGGATCATTTATTTTTCAAATGATCAAAAAGCTTTTGAAAGCCATACTTAATAAAGAATGACATTTATCTTGGAGAGTCCAGAAGTCCTTAAACAAGTCTTGGCTATTCAGTAATGTTTCTCTGGAAAGCAGGTACTTGAGGATCAGGTTGCTTCTGAATTGAGCACTCTCCTTTTTGTGAAGTGTTCCCAAATGCATCACCTATCTGTCTATCTGCCTGTCTGTCTATCTATCATCTCTGTCTCTCTGTCTCTGTCTCTGTCCCTCTCTGTCTCTGTCTCTGTCCCTCTCTGTCTCTCTCTCTCTCATCTATCTTTTGCAAACATGATGCTGACCTGCATTGGAAACTTAACCAGTGAAATCACAAGTCAATCATTTTCCCTGTCCCTTATGTGGCAGGTCTTGTGCTAGGTAATGGAGATGCAAAGACACCCCCCACCCCCCGAAAAAAGAGGAAGAAACGGAGGAAGAAAAGGAGGAAGGAGGGAAGGTGGTAGGGAGAGAAGGAAGAAACAATCTTTCTCCTCTTGAGGAATTTACCTCTTATTAGTTACAGAAACCTTTAGAAGGGACATAGATAGGCAATATCTGATTGGTAATCAATTTATGAAATTTCATATACTATCTTTTTATGTACTATGCAAAGCAAATCCTGCATTTAACTGATTCTATGTTCTTAAAGGAACAGATTTGAAAGGACATTTTTTTCTATTCTATTTTCAATGTCTGTGAATTACCTCTAAATCAAATATATACGTATGTGTATACACATATATGTGCATGTGTGTGTATGTATTCATAATCTCAAAACCAGACACTTCCTACTTTCCTACACTGTCTCTCCATAATTATTCACTATCCTTTTTCTCTGGATCAATTCAGTTTCTTAAGGTGAAATCCAAAGTGCGTTGAGACAAGTTTTTCGTTTCATGAAACGTTTACCTATCTTAGTTTTACCTTATACAAATTGTAAATTTGTGTACAAATTCACATACAACTGACAAGGTAAAACAAAAAACAAAACAACAACTCTACAATTTTAAAGGCTATAGTTCTTGAAATGATTCTTGTTGAATCTTTTTCCTATACAGGTTATTCTGGAATAACTTTCTGGAAAGTTTGACAAGACTTATTTTTTTCTTTTTTGAGGGGGGAGGGCAGGGCAATTGGGATTAAGCGACTTGCCCAAGGTCACATGGATAGTAAGTGTGCCAAGTATCTGAGGCCAGAGTTGAACTTAGGTCCTTCTGACTCCAGAGAGGTTGCTCTATTCACTGCGCCACCTAGCCACCCCTACAATACTTCTAATAGTGTAGAATAGAAGAATGTTTCAAGTTAAATTTAAATTGGTTCTATTTAGTCCAATTCCCAAAATCCTTAATGAAATCAAAATTTCCTAGTTCTCTATCATTTTTCACAGCCAAACCCAGTTAAAGTCATTGGAAGATTTGGCAGACATCATAACCTCACTAACACATCATCCAGTTTCCCTTCCTGCTCATTACACAAGTGATGTTAAACACTGCTTGTTCTGATACCAGGCCCTAGGGTATCTAATTAACTTCATTCTGAGCTACAGCTGTTCCATGATACAGACTTCTCCATCCTCACTTGCATTTAAAAAAAACCCAAACAACTCAATATTTTCCAAAAAGTACATGTTGTTATGTTGCCCTTTGCCCTTTGGTCATTGCTTTTTACTTAATAGTCTGTTAGGAGGAACCTTATCAAAAGGCTTTTAGAAAAATCCAGGCAAATTACATCCACTGGGCCACTTATCTCATATACTGTTATCTTACTTAAAGAAGCACAAAAAAGAAACCTTTAACAGATTAGAGACACACTTTTTTTTCCTCCTAGAGTTGCTGCTTTGACTCTATTGGGAAAACTTGGCCAATTGGCTTACTGTTCTGCCCTTAATTAAATTCTCAATTGACTTCCTCAGGACTTGAAATTAGGTTTATTGGTTTGTGATTTGTAGATTCTCCTATGGGAGTATTTTATTTTGATGATACGGATTGTATTAATGGCAATTTTCAGGCAGAGGGACTTTGTGCTTGAGTTCAAGTTTATATTATGTGTTCTCAGGGAGAGAGCTAGGTCTCTTGATTACTGAATGCAGAGAAAGTGAAACTAGTCTCCTCTTTGTTCACCAGATTGATTCCCACTTCTATACCGCAAGGCGACAAAGCCTATTCTACCTACCTTTGATGTGGTGGTCATATAAGATAATTTGTGTTAACAAGTTTTGTAAACAGCAGATGTAAGGTTTGAGGGGAGAAGGGGGAAAAAGGAAAGGAGAGGAATAAAAAAAGAAAGAAGAAAATCATGTCCTAAAGGGTTGCAGTCAGAGTCAGTATGAGAGTTGTAGAGTTGTCAAGAGTGGGTAGCATAGTAGTGTTGGTCTTGGAATCAAGAATACCTGAATTTGAATCCTGTTTCAAATAATTTCTGTGTGGCCCTGGGAAAGTCACTTAACCTCTGGCAGTCTCAGTTTTATCATCTACTAAATGGGGAAGTTAATAATAGCAACTTATCTCACAGGGCTATTGTGAAGATCAAGTGAAATCCTAGATGTCCTCAGGGTCTCTAAAGCTAGTTGAAATCTAATCAGGGGTACATCACCCTTTACATTGCATCCCCTTTGTCCCTCCCCCTGGAAAAATACATATTCCCTCTGCTTCTTAGCATGCCACAAGTATGATATATTCTTTTAAGTCCTATTTCAGTGTTCTTGTATACTGGTGAGATTCAAATAAAGTTCCTATGTGGACCATGAATTCAGATACTTTATTCAGTCTCTCTTTGAAGGTAAGAGAAAAAAAAACAATTGAACAAGAATGACAATGAATATTTCTGCATGAAAGGAAAGACAAGACTGGATTAAGGGCTAAGATGCCCAGACATGTTGCTGCTACCTTCTTCCAGTGTTGATATGAGTCATTTCTTCAAACTCAAGGGAGCTCTTATACTCCAGGACCATTTACGGCTCAGGTCCACTTCCTAGGCAGCTCTCAAGCACAAGCCCTCATAACTGTCATCCAGGTGGTAACAAAGGCGTTTTCGCCAGCAATCAGTGGGGTTGCTAGGGTTGGTGAGATGACCACTCAGGTACTTTTTAACTCCAAGAATGTTGCCAGAGACATTAGGGAACTGTTGCTTCAATTAAAAATAAATGTACCTTCTCATAATAGCATCTTAATCTCAGAGAGGACTTTACAGATTAAGAGGTCTTATTTTTATAAGGGAATATTTATTAGTGAAATTGGTGTTATGTTACTACTAACTAAGGGAGGCAGCATCGTATAGTGGATAAAGTTGTGGAGACCTGAGTTCAAATTCCCTTTTTAATACCATAACTGAGGAAGTGTGGGCAAATGTTTAATTTCTCTCAGTTTTGGATTCTTCACTAGTAAAATGAGGGGTTTGGGAGACCAATTAAGATGGAAGAGTTGGAGAGAGAAGTACAAGCCACTTTTCCTGTCAGTTACTCCAATCAAGATCTAAGAGGTGTGCCAGATTGAGTAGTATTTAGGATTTCTAAAGCAATCATATATCTAGCACAACATCACACATTTGACCTACTGGTAAGTGATCAAGAGAGAAATTGTAGAATAGGGTTAGTCTGGGTTCATGGGTTCTTAAATCAGGCTCAGAACAGTACCTTAGCATTATCCCTCTGACTCAGAGAGAGGATCAAAATGGAAGTCAGATGGTGCTCTGAACCCTGAGAGAGGATAGGCAATCAGAGAGAGTGTTAGACTCAGATGAGGTCCCTCTAACCTAGAGATGGGATAATAGACATAGGACTCCAGCAAAACCAAAACCAAAACAAAACAACAAAACCAATAAAGGATAAGAAGGCAGTGCTGTCATTCTGAAGCTGTAGAATGGCCTTCCAGCTGGCTAATTGAAGCAATTGTCTATAATAACTTTACCTTGGGGCAAATCTGCAGCTATGTTGCCTAGACCCAAAAGTGAGTGTAAAGCTGGAAAGTCTTGGAGAGTAGTGATTAAAACATGCCCTTGATCAGACTATCTAAGGCCCACTGGAAAGAGAAACTTAGTACAAGGGGTAGAAAATTTTACCCAAGTAACAAACTCCTTGGATATTATAGTGGATCAAAAAGAAGTTAGTGACTCCATGAGTCAAAAAGAAATATGAAAACAAAGTATGAAAAATGGAAGAATGGTAGAAAATAGATAGATAGATAGATAGATAGATAGATAGATAGATAGATGGATAGATAGATAGATAGATGATAGATAGATAGATAGCAGGAAAACAGATCAAGGAGAGACAATTCAAATATGGCTGGATTACTTGAATGCATGGCCAACAAAGAGCCTGGATATCATGTTTCAAGAAATCATATACGAAAACTGATGACATATTAGAAAAAGAGGGACAAAAAAAAGATTGAATCCACTGCTTGATTTCTGAATGAAATTCCAAAATGAAAACTCCAGAAATGTCAGCTCCCAGATCCAAAGGTTTCAGGTCAAAGAAGAAGCTATTACAAGTAGTCAGAAAGAAAGAGTTTAAGTATCAAGGAAACACAGTTAAGAGAGCATAAGTTTCAGCATCTACCATTATACTAGAAGGAAGAGCATGGAGTATGATATTACAAAAGGCAAAATATATAGGCTTATAACTAAAATAATTCATCAAGCAAAACTGAGTATAATTCTACAGAGGAAAAAATATGGATTTTTAATGAAATAGAGGACTTATAATAATGCCTGATGAAAAGAGCAGAGCTGAATAAAAAGTCTGAAATGCAAATATGAGTCAAGGTTAGCACCATGGATAGATATTGGACCTTGAGTCAGAAAGACATGAGCTGAAATTCAGCTTCAAAAATTCATAGTGTGACTTTGGGCAAGTCACTGCTGTTTGTCTTAGTTCCTCATTTATAAAATGGGGATAGTAATAGCATATACCTCCCAGGGTTCTTATGAGGATAAAATAAGATCATTTTTGTAATGAATTTTGCAAACCTGAACGGGGTGATGTGATCTTTACATCATTATCATTATCATTGTCAGTGGCAGCAGTAGCAGCAGCAGCAGCAGCAGCAGCAGCATTGTTATGTAATCTAATCGAAGATGACTTAAAAGAAGTAATTTAAAAAACAACAACAGTAGAGATGGTAAAATAAATTCCTTTATTATAGAGTTAGAAATGTAAGTTTTTATTAAGGTCATTAAAAACAAACCAAAATTAACATGTGGCTATAGAACAGCGGTTCTCAACCTGTGGGTTATGTTCAATTTGTAACAATTTAAATATATCCTACGTATCAGATATTTACATTATAATTCATAACAGTAGCAAAATGACAGTTATGAAGTAGCAACGAAAATGATGTTATGGTTGGGGGTCACCACAATATGAGGAACTGTATTAAAGGGTCGTGACATTAGGAAGGTTGAGAACCACTGCTATAGAAGATGCTATTGGTAGAAAGAATGTAAATTTCTTGAGAGTGAGGGCTGTTTCATTTTTGTCTTTGTATCCCAAGTACTTAGCATAATGCCTGGCAAAGAGAAGGCTCCTTGTAAATACTTTCTGACTTGATTAATGGCATGGAACAAGATAGAATGATAGAATACTGAGTTAGAAGAGAACTCAGAGGAAGCAGCATTAGTTAGGGGAATAGAGCTCTGAAAATGGAATCAAAAGATGTGAATTTTAACATCAGAACAATATTATCAATTTAAAAAATCACCATTAATAAGGGTTTACTATGTGCCAGGAATTGTACTAAACATGAGAGATGCAGAAAAAAAAGAAGAAACAATCTCTTTCCTCCAAGAGCTTCTAGTCTATTGCAGGAAACAACATGAACATATATATGTGACTTTGGATAAATCATTTAATGTCTCTAGACCTTATTTTCATCAGTAACATAAGAATACTTGACTAGATGAAATCTAAGGTCTTTTTGCCGTCTCCTTCTCTGTGTTAAGCCAATGATTTGGCAAATGAGATTAGTTTTTTGATGCCATCCTAAACTCCAGCCCCTGAAACTCAGAACATAATCAAAAATTTTTTTTAAATTTTATTTTAGTTTTCATCATTCATTTCCACGAGATTTTGAGTTACAGATTTTCTCCCCATCTTTCCCCTACCCACCACCCCAAAATAGCCATTCCAGTGTATTCCCCCTCCCCCAATATATTCTCTCCTATGTCTTCCCCCCTCACCCTTCTGACTTTCTGTTAGGGCAGGATGGATCTCCCAGCCACAGTGCCTGTGTATCTCAAGTTCCAGTTGGATGTAGTCAATAATAATAATAATTGCATATATATATATACATATGTATTTTTAACATTTTATTATAGAACTTTAGATTCTAGATTCTTTCTCTTCCTCCCTTGTCACCCACCCCCACTGGAAGGACAAGCAATCAAATACAGGCTGAACATGTTAAATTACGCAGAACCTCTCCATAGTGAGCACACTGTGAGAGTCTGATTACATGTCCCTTCTTCCTATCCTGCCTCCCCCCAATCACTGCCCACCCTGTCCCTATCCCTCTACAGAAATGTGAAC
>CM053588.1:278972567-279012966 GCA_028646515.1 Pseudochirops corinnae
TGAAGACTCCAAGACCGAGGCCCAAGACAACGATCCAGATCCAGGCTGCTCAACGTGAGAGCCCTGGCCTGAAAACAATCGCTCAGTCCCCCTGCTGTCTGCAGGCCGCGGGCGGGAAGCTACAATGTGGAGGCGGGTGCAAAACCTCTGCCTTTCACTTTTCTGCTCTGGAGACCTTTTGGCCAGACGCTTATCTCCCTCTTTCACAATCCCCCTTGGCGTGCAGCTGGTGCTAATCCCTCACCTGAGAGCTTTCTCTGCACCTCCCGCCTGGCCGCCCCCGGGGCACAGCCGGGGCTTCAAGCCAGGCTGGTTTTGGTTCGCAGTGCTGATATGGTTCCTCGAAGCCGAGCTGACTTTAGTGGGAAGTATCTTTGTCTGCGTTTTGAAGTTCTATGATTGGTCCAGAGTCCTATTCCATTGGTATTTTGGGGTGGCTATGTGAGAGCTGCGATATATTGCTGCTGCTATGCTGCCATCTTGGCTCCACCCCCCCAATTCTGGTTTTTTAAGGTGTTATTTACCTCATTTTTTTTTTATTAAAGATCAAGCTGTGAATTCTCTTTTATAATTTTCTTGCATTTTCTTGTAGGCTACCTCCCACCTGGCTGTCACGGATCTCTTCTTCTGCCTCCTAAGTTGTCTTTGACTAGAAAAATGTCTTATCCAGGACCTTTTTTTGATCATGCAGCTCCAGAATTTGATTTGACAGGTTATTTTAAAGTTGTTTGGAGGGAAATATCATGAGAGTTCACATGTGGTTTTTGCCTTTACCCTTCCTTCTTGGGTCTACCCTCCTTTTTACTGCATCCTCAGCACCCCATCACAGGGTTTGGCACATAATTAGTTCTTACAAATGCTTGTTGATTGATTGGTTGAAATTATTAGTGAAAAAAAAAAGAAGAAATTATTAGTGAACTAGGGCCTAGAGGTCAAGTAACCTAAGGAAGTCAGAGAAATGAGTTACTATATGAGTAACTCAAGTGAGTTACTATGAGAAATATATATATGAGAAATGAGTTACTATATATATAGTAACTCATTTCTCTGACTGTATATATATATATATATATATACTTACATACATACATATATACATATTTATACATATTTGGGGGGCGTGAGCCGTTAGCTTTGTTGTGGGCGTCCTTGGTTCGGCCTTGGGACTGCCTGCCTGGGCTGCTCCCCCTGGTCATGCTTCAGGTTCAGCCTCTCCAGCAGGTACTGGTCCAGTCCATGCTAGGGGTCTGTCTGCCTGCATGCAGCACAGCGTGGTCAGGTGGTCGCTCAGGCCCTTCAGCAGCTTCACCTGTTCACCCAGATCATGGCTCTACAGGAAGTCTCAGAGGCGTGCATCTCCTTGGCTCCAGCCCAGGGTGTGCAGCTTCAGGAGGGCCTGGTTCAGGCCCTTCTGCAGGTTCAGGGCAGCCTGCAAGGCATCGAAGCTGCAGGCCCCCTCATCCTGGGCAGGTTTCTGCCTGGCCTGGAGGAGGACACGGCCCCACGCTGGTTCTGGAGCCGCAGAAGGCACTCGGCGGCCTCCCGTTTGTACTTCTCCAATGAAACAAAAAACGCGACACCCTAGGCAGGGCGACATGGTCCTGGTCGAAATAGAAACCCAGGGACAGGTAGGAGTAACAGGCCTGCAGGTACATGTTGGCCGGGCGGTTGGGCAGCCTCGGCCTCCGGGGAAAGGTTTGGGCGGATTTGGGAGCTAGAGCTCATGGCGCAGACGGCGACGGGGGGGGGGAGGGGCGGCTGGTCCGGGAGGCCCCAAGGCTGGCCGGCTGCAGAAAGGTGAAAGTCGCAAGCGAGGGGAGCTGAGGAACCCCGGATCTCTTCGGTCCTACACTGCTGAAGCAAGAAGCAGAGCTGGGGGGCGTGGCGTGATGAGCTGTGATTTTACGTCTTCAATTCGGTAACTAGAAAAGGTGACCATAATAGGTAGAGGCAAGAAACGCGATATGCAAAGATTTTCATGCTGGGAATATCAGAGAAAGAAAGCCTTCCCCCTCTACGGAACAGTTTGTACTTTGCTTTTGAAAATCAATTGTTATAATATCCTTTATTTGCGGGGATTTGTGCTTATTTTGGTCTGCAATGCTGGCTCAGCAAAGTACAAACTCAAAGAGAAATTTGAAGGCGATTCTGGTAGATGTAGGAAGCGTTTCCCGTGAGATGAATCTGGAAAGAGATGCAAGTGGAACCTCAGAAGATGGACAGGTAGAAATGTTTTGAGTTAGAGCTAGGAAATATGAGAGATGTACCCAAGATGAGAGAGACAGAGAGAGAGAGATAGAGAGAGAGAGAGGGAGAGAGAGAGACAGAGAGAGACAGAGAGAGAGAGAGAGAGAGGAGAAAAGAGAGACAGAGACAGAGACAGAGAGAAACAGAGACAGAGAGAGACAGAGACAGAGACAGACAGAGACAGAGAGAGACAGAAACAGAGACAAAGAGACAGAGAGACATACAGAGAAGCAGAGATAGGGAGACAGAAAAAGAGACAGAGAAAGACAGACACAGAGACAAAGACAGAGGGAAACAGAGAGACACCAAGACAAAGACAGAGACAGAAACAGAGAAAGACAGAGAGAGACAGAGACAAAGAGACAGAGAGACAGAGACATACAGAGAAGCAGAGTTAGGGAGACAGAAAAAGAGCCAGAGAAAGACAGACACAGAGACAAAGACAGAGGGAAACAGAGAGACACCAAGACAGAGAAACAGAAAAAAAACAAAAAAACAAATGTGGACCCATAGGCAGAGAGAGTAAAAAAAAAAATAGCCAGATGGAGACATAAATGGAGATAGATAAAGACAGAAAAAGAAAGAAGAAAGAAGTGATAGCAGAAGGGGCTTATGGAAGTGAAAATTCAGTGGGAAGAAGAGGAACAGAACTGCAACTTGGCATTGAAGTTGCCCATGGCTATGTGAGCCAATGGAAGGACTTAAAGAGATAGTGTGTAGAAAACAATGTGGTTTGGCCAGGGCTGCCAGAAGTGCTAAACTGTGGTGCCTGGTTATTTCTAGATTCTTTTGCTATTCAATAATGATTTTACATGAAGGGTGAAGATCTGAGAGCTCCGAGAAGCCAAATTGAAACCAGACAGGAAAATCTTAGAAAAATCTATATGTGATGGACTGTTTCCACAATCCACTTTAGTAAATATTTATTTAGCTCTCACAGGTGAAATATAAGTAATCACTACACCTTTCCTTCAAGGCAGACTGCAACTGAACTGAGAAAACTGCAAAACAAACCAACCGCCAGCAGCTTGGGTCTCTCTGCCAACATAGAGGAACCCAAATGGATGCTTAAATTACCTACTTTAGGATTACTTTACACAGAAACGTGGCAAAATGCTTCTATTTAAATCACATTGGCTCTCCCAGATAGCTTGTCAGGGTTGCTGTGTGGATCTCCTTTATTCACAACTGATGTGCTATTGATTTATATAATAAGGCAACAGCTGATGAGTGATAGCTGCCCTCAGGGTCAGATTCTCCCTTGGTTAAGGATTTGGGGATCATTTTGAATGCTAAGATTTCCAAAACAGTGTATTTCTGTCAGCCTCAGATCTCCTTCCCCCAAAGAAGACTGCCAGACTGTCAGACTGCCAGACTGAGGTTAGGTCTAAATGGGGAAATTCTCATGTCTTCTCATTACAGGGATGATAAGACTGATGATCATCCAGGTCACCCAAATCTTCCATAGCAGAGAAGGAACAGAAATGGTGTATTATTTTTGCACTGGTCACACACACAAAAAGGTTTCCATCATTAAATTCCTGTTTAAGGAATTTTTGCATGCCCTTATAGGATTTCTTTTTGGTTACTGGTTGAGTTTCCAGATTGAGGGAATGAACTGACAATAATGACAACTTGCACTGACCAAGTATTGTATGATTTACAATGCACTTTCCTCATGTCAACCCTGTGAAGTAATGACAATATTATTATTATTACCATTTTACAGATAAGAAAGCTGAGGCTCAGAAAGATCACATGATCTAATGGCACAATCCATAAACATTTAAATCATTACAATTAATAGCTTAAATTTGTGGCCCCAGTGCCTAGAATAGTGCCTGGCAAGTAGAAATTGCTTCACGAATTCTTGCTAGTTGATAGATTACTTTCATTTACCAGTGCATCCCTCCCCTGTTCCCCACCCATCCCTTATGGGATCTGAAAAAGCAAGAAGTTTAACAAAATTAATGATTAGCTAATAAACATTTATTAAGTTCTTGCTGTGTGTGACACTGTGCTAAGCTTTGGGAATTGGAAGAAATGATTCATTTGGACGCCTACTCTATCTTTCATGTGATTCTATAGGGCTAGTGAACATAAGTTCTGTATGTTAGGCCCCAGAACTGTGAGCTGCAGATTGTAAATTCACTTGCTCAATCATAGGTAGCTAACTAGAGGTCCTCCACCCTTGTTTTTCCTTGTCAGAGTGACCGAGCCCAGGGTGGCAGAGGTGACTCAATTATGTGGAAAGTTTCCCAACTTGTTTTTGTACCTCCAGACCACACTCTCTTGTCCAACATGAGCAGGGGACCATCTTATGACCATCTTATGACTAGTGGAGCTGCCCTGTGCTTTGCCCAGTCCAAGACCCCTCTGCTGATACCCCATTTTTTGGCTGATACATCATTTTTGCCCCTGAAAGTAAAGTCTATTAACCAGTGGGATTCGGTATTTTGTGTAGCCCCTCTAGAATTCGGGTGTCAAACCTTATAAAAATAAGGCCCTGGAGGAAGGAGGCGTCTCTGATTGTGAGGAAAATCTGATGTTCGCTTCGTTAGAGAGTACCATGGACCCTTTAATTAAGTGCCGTTGCCTCAGAGTTTTGCCTCAGTGGTTTTTCTTTCAGGTTGGACGATTTAAAAACCCTATACCATAGAAAGAAAGGAAAAAACAACAAGACTGTCTCTGCCCTTTGAGGGCTCACATTGTAATGGAGAAGACCACATATAAAGTTATAAGTATAAAATATACACAGACACATATTTATATACATAGAGAAGATGGAGGGTGATCTCAGAGGGAAGGCATTTGTGTGTAAAGAATTAAGAAAGGCGTCTCAATCAACTTCTGGTTGATTCCTGCTTCTCCTGTCTCTAGCCTATTCTGTCTGTCTCCAGCCATCCACAGATTAGAGGCCAGTTTGGTCTAGTCAAGAATGTTAACATGTTAACTGGTCTTGTAATTGTCATCTTAAATATTTTTAAAAGTAATTGGTTTAAATTTCTAATAATAAATATAATATACATAAACACAGAAAAAAAAAAGAAAGGCTTCTCACAGAATGTAGAATTTGAGCTGGATCTTGAAGGAAGCTAGGGAACTAAGAGGAGGAGAGGAAGAAGAGTGTTCTTGGCATGAGGAACAGCCAGTGCAAAAGCTTTAGAGTTGGAGTGTCATATTTGAAGATCAGTAAGGAAGACATTGTGACTGGATTGTCAAGTATATGGAGAGGAGATGTAGTAGTCATGGTGAATATTTCCCTGGTTCTACTTCACTTTACCTCGAGTTGTATCTTCTCATTCTTTTCTGAATTCTTAGCATTTTTTTTTCTAGCTAAGTGATGTTCCATTATAAGCATGTGCCGTCACTTGTTAAGCCACTACTCAACTGGTAACTCCATACTCTGCCCTGCTACTTCCTAATTCTTTGCTGTTCTATAGGATAGCAACTCTGAATATTTAGCTGTCAATATGATCTTCCTTTCTATGTTTAACCTCTTTGGAGAGTAGGATTTCTGGACCCAAAAGCATGAATATTTTAGGCACTTATTTTTATATTCATAAATAAGTAAGCATCCATTAAGTACCTACTGTGTACTAGGCTCTATGCTAGGTGCTAGGGATACAGTGGCAAAAATCCAAGAGTTACTTCTCTTAAGAACTTAGTAGAGGTCAGAGATGGGATTGCACAGCCAGGTCTCTTCAGACTTTAAGAGTCTGAAGCCCTATTCTCTAAATGTTTAAGAGCTAACACACATATAGACCCAAGCTCTAATTGACAATATTTAGGGTGTTGTTGTCATCCTGCTTGCTCAGTTCCTGGCATAGCCTAGTTAATACCTTGTTGAATTACAGCTGCTTAATGAGGTACCCATGAGAGCATACTGACAGAGGATGAACAATCCCAGAAGGACATCCTGGAGGGCAGATTGTAGAAAAAAAGCTCTCCTTAAAAAATTGGGGCAGCAATTTTCTGGTCCTCATTTATCTTGACCAAAGAAAGACTTGGCTGATGGAAATACTGAATGCAAGGAGAAACAAAGAAATCACACTGATGCTTAGAGAAGATCTTTCAGCAACAGAAAGAGAACAGAGAAGGAAAATGTATTTAGTTCCTGTCAGGATGTAAGCTCTGTAAGGAAAGTGGCTTTGTCATTTTTATCTTTGTAACTCCATTGCAAAAAAAAGAGTGCCTTGCATATAAGTGTGTAATAAATGTTTGTTGAATTTATTATGTTTGGATTTGTAATTAATAAATTAAACTTTATTTCTTTTACTCAGAGACAGAAAAAGGTGAGGGTACCTTGTTCTCTTTTTTTCTCTCTTCATTTGTATCCCCAGAACCAAGTAGCAGCACCTTGTGCACAGTAGGTACTCAGTAAATCTTCTTGAATTGAACTATTTCCTCTCCCCTGTAGTGACCTGACATGATGTGACCTTTATTGGGCGGAATGTCATTTGGCACAAAGAATAAAGGTATAAAACTGGAGAATAGGGATGGAGCTTTCTATTTTGTTCCTTTAATGTAGAGGCTTTCTTCACAAAAGAGCCCCTGGAAAAACCTCTAAAACAAAATGTAGATACAGTGCATGTCTGGGGCTTCTGACAAAGTAGTAGCTGTTCCTCTACCACAAAAGAGATGCTTAAAATAGAAAAGATTCAAAAGCATGAATTAACACATATATAAAACAAAATCTACAGCCTATTACCTCTATATAATCTCCTGGGAAGTAGAGGATATTCCCAGGAGATTTAAAAAGAATTATTTATTTTTAATTTATGGAATAAAACAGGCATTCCTATAATATAGTATAATAAAAAAGATAATTGCACATGAAACTGCAAATCTATTATGTGCAACTTGCTATTCCTTTGAAATATAGAATAAAGTTCTCACGTAAATGAGCACGGCAACATCAGTAATCTTTCGTCTTTTAACTTGGTCCCTTTCTGCCTTTCCAGGCGTCTTCCACCTAACTCCCATCTATGTGTCTTCAGTCCAGGGACACTGACCTCTGTGTCGTTCCTCACACAAAACTCTCCATCTCCCTTGGGGCATTTTCACTGATAAGCCCTGGTGCCTGGCATTCTTTTCTCCCTCACCTATATAGTCTGGCTTTCCTCACTTCCTTCAAGAACCAATCTTCTACAAGAAGACTTTCCTGACCCTCCTGAGTACTAGTGCCTTCCTTCTCTTGCTGATTTCCCATTTATCCTGTATATATCATGTGTGTATGTAGTTGTCCACATGCTGTCTTCCTCAGACTTCAAACTCTTTGAGGACAGGGATTATTACATAGTTAACCCTTCCACTCCTGAGGGGTGGGGCCAGGCTATTAGGGGTATGGTGCTCCCCCACCCCGTCTGGAAAATCCTCATGACAACTTTTGGCCCTGCCTTGGTAATAGAGAAGAAGTTTGATTTATTTTCCCTTTTTTTTTTTATGGGGTGTTCACAGTACCTTGCTGTAAAATTTGGTCATAAAATTTGTGTCATCTGCTGGCCTTTGCATGTTGTCTTTGATTCCCAAAAAATTCTGATTTAATTTCTTGTGTCAACCTGCAATATATTGGAACCTGAAAGGGGAAAGTCAGGATGTGAAGGGATAGCTGTGTTTGCTTTTCTTTGTATTCCCAGTGCTCGGCACAAAGGTGATACTAAGTAATAAATGCTTTTTAACTTGATTAACAGATATTTCATGTTCACTTCTCTCTACTGTCTGAGCAACTTACTCAAGGTTCCAAGGTTCAGATTTTTTGCAACTAAGCATGCATGGCTCATCCTCATGGTGACGGTAATTTTCTTCTCTGTAAAGGGTGTGGTAGTAGGGATCACCACCCACAGGGCAGTTGGTACCTGACCTGATGATGCTAGAACTTTTGAATTCAAGAGGAAAACTGCTAAGGCTGGAAATGCCCTTTTCAGGAATGCTGTTTGTCATCTTTGCTGGGTGTGTGTACTGGGCGGGGCCAGGGTAGGGGAAAAAACCACAAAGCTGGGCAGCCAGGGACTGAGATCCAATTTCATGCTTACTTAGTCAAGTACAAGTTCTTAATGTGTCTAAGTGTAGCTGTTGCTTGGGAGGAGGGAGGGAAAGCGATTTCCCCTCCTCTGGCACCTCCTCCTCAACCCAGCCCCTTGGTGGAAATCCAAGGGAGAGGCTACCTCAGTTCCCAAGAGACATGCTCAGAAGAGAGGAAATTATTTCTCCCCAGATCTATTTATAGCTGATTCTGTGTGGAAGACTTTTCCTCACCCCGTCACCAATTGTCTTCAACACAGATTGTTACAGGTCAAGGCACTAACTGGGAGCTACTCAAAGTACATGTCCTTTAGCATGGTACCAGAATACAAGTGTCAACAGAAAAGACCTGAGTGAATGCTAGTTCCATGGGAAGTGGTCCAATCCAACCTATACATATATGTGCAAATGTCTAATGTGTCTCTCTGTTTATTAATAGGTTCTATTTCTCTTTCAAAGAGAAATCTATGTGCATAACTTTAGGTGAAGCTGCTTCAGTGAAATGTGGGGAGAGATAGAGACAGAGAGAGAGAGAGAGAGAGAGAGAGAGAGAGAGAGAGAGAGGAGAGTGAGAGAGAGAGAGAGAGAGAGATTGAGATTTACTGATCAAGCCTTTTAGGTGATATATTATTGTCCAGGCCAGAGGAAGATCACTTGTTTTATAAGACAAGTTCTGGAGAATTCTAGGGAGCAGTTATCTTTGCAATGTGGAAATTATAATGGGCAGCCAAGGGAGGTTATTTTTCTTCTTCCCAGGGGATATTTTAGACTCAAGATAGTAACCCATTTGCCTGGAAAGGTCTTGGGGATTGGGCACTAATCTCCTAGTGCCCTTCTCTGCTTTAGCCTCATGTATATTTTATCTTCTTGCCATATTTTATAAGGACTTGTGATTCATTGGCTTCATTTAGGTTAGTAGGGCTGAGGGTACCATCCATTTCCCCCAATTTTGACTATCTATAGAAAAGCAAGGGGGGGGCAGCTAAGTGGTACAGTGGACAGTATTGGGTCCAGAGTCAGGAAGACTCATCTTCATGAGTTCAAATACAGCCTCAGACACTTACTAGCTGTATGATACAAGTCACTTAATCCTGTTTGCCTTAGTTTCCTTATCTGTAAAATGAGCTGGACAAGGAAATGGCAAGCCACTCCAGTATATTTGCCAAGAAAGTCCCAAATGGAGTCACAAAGAGTCAGACACGATCGAACAGTAACAACAGATAAGCAGAAATATGTGTGCTGGGAGTATGAATTCTTAACCTGGGGTTCATGAACTTAAAAACACTTTTCTGATAACTGTGTTTCAATATAATTGGTTTTCTTTGTAACTCTGTTTATTTTATGAGTTTAAAGCCAAGAAGGGGTCCATGGGCATCCTCAGATTGCCAAGGGGATCCATTATGACATGCAAAAAGATTAAAAATCTCTGGCCTAAAGTAAAGATTTCTGTATCACAATGAACAGGAAACAGACTGTAGTTTTTATTGCATCTTCTTGTAGCTAATACCATAATGTTCTGGTAATTTTCTGCTTGAGAATGACATAGAGTATTTCCTCTGAGATCAAGGTCTTTAACCTCTTGGAACTGATTGTTCCTCCAATTACTACTGTATTGGAAAGCACCTTTCCTCTCAAGCTATTTATCAGGTACCTGGTACTCTCAGTTCTTTAAATTTCATGTTCCTTCCAAGTTCTATTGCTATTTCTTTTTATGGGTACTATTAATTTGAGACTGTGATTAGGAATTTTCATGGTATCACATAAATAGTTTAGCCCTATATTGGGCAGCTAGGCAGCTCAGTGGATAGAACACTGGGTTTAGAATCAGGAAGCCTCATCTTCATGGGTTCAGACTTATTAGCTGAGTGACTCTGGGTAAGTCACTTAACCCTGCTTGCCTCAGTTCCTCATCCGTAAAAAGAACTAGAGAAGGAAATGGCAAACCACTCTACTGTCTTTGCCAAGAAAAGCCCAAGATGGGTCATGAAGAGTTGGATATGATTGAAACAACCCAACAACATTGTTTGTGTCTTGAAAAGTGTAAATGTCTTGTTAAATTCTTCTTTGAGTTTAAGGAGCTGATCTTAGCACAAACCCTTCAAAAAGCATGACTTCTCTAGACAGGTGGTAATTTATTGTCAGTTATGAAATGGTCTGCTTTGGAGGAAACAAACAGAAAATAAAAATCTCCTCTAAAGCATTCAGCTAAGTGTTTTTATTCAGAAAATGACCAGAAAGTTTGGATTTTGAACATTTTATAAATACTGTACTACCAGCTTCAGTAATTGAAGGGATGTGAAGATAAGCCAAATGGAAAGTAGCTTTGAGTTTAAAGATGATGGAAAATGTTCAGTTAAGTAGAAAATATTGAAGGTAATGAACAAACAGGCTAACAAGAAACTGGGAAAATTATGTTTAAATAACCAGAAAGATCCAATACACCAAAGTGATTGACGGGGAGGTTTTGGGAGAGTATACACCACATATAATTCAAAGCATCTCCAGTGACACGATTTTTGTTTATAGGTTGAGGTTTGGCAGATGAGACATATAAAACAGAAAGCCTGTGTGCTAAAAAAATAAAAATAAAAACCTTGGGCTCTGCCTGTTGACAACTTTAAAAGTTTATATATATTTACATGCATAGGAACACGATGCACACATACTCTAAGAAAGTAAATTGACATAAAAAGTTGTGACTTTATAAGAAGCAGAAAAGATAAGGATGCAGCTGATGGAACATCACAGACAGAAAAATGGAGTGGTGCCATTTCTCTGTAGCGAAGAAAGCCAGACTCTTAAATCATAATTATGCCACACTGCTCTGCCTTTTCTAAGAGGGAATGTGAGAAAAACACACCTTTCTATATTGAGCACCAGGCAAGTTATTTATACTTCTTTTTTCCCCAAAAGGGTGTTTTGGGGAGGAGCAGAAAATAAAGAAAGCCATCCACAGATAGGGCAATATAAATATCGTACTATATTTGAATTAAGGGTGTTATAAAGATTAATTAGTTAGTTGATGGGTCAGCTTTTTTTCAGCACTTATATGCCCTTGAACCAGAGCAGAGAGTGGATAATATATACAATATCTCACAGTTCACAAGGAAGAGTGCCATATAAGCACAGGAATTATAACAGCCAAGTGTTAAGATTTAGTCATGTTAACAACTTCAGATATTCAGGTTAAAGGCCCAGTGTTCCCCAGGATTAGTTATTTTATTATAATAGATTCTTTCAAAGACACGTGTATATGGATACATGTACACATGTGCACATATGCATTCAGGATGCATACAATATTCGAGAGGTAGTTTAACATACTGAATAGAATGATGGATTGTCTTGGAGTCAGTAAGACTTGGGTTTGTTTTCTCTTTCTGACACTTGCTAATTGTGTGATCATAGGAAAATCATTTTACTTGTTTGAGTCTCAGCCAGGTTTATAAGCTTTCAGATGATGACTAGCTTGTGATCTGTGTTGGTGGAGGGAGTTCCTACGCCAGTCAAATCACAGGTCCTATATAAATACACACACACACATATACAATTTCCTTCAAGAAACATGTAATTTTTAGAATATTAATTTTAGAGTCAGAAGAGGCCTAGGTTCAAATCTCACCACCGTCATTTGCTAGCTGTGTGAGTATGGGGAAATTATTTAATTCCTTTGAACCTTGACTTCCTCATCTGTATAATGCATATAATAATCTATCTCATAAAGTTGTGGGGGTAAAACGAGATGCTTTATAAAATTTAAAGCAAAATGTAAATATTAGCGATTGTTACAATTATTTTTGAAAATCAGTGTGGATTACATATTTGTTTATCGTAGTCAGACTTGAGAAAAAAGGAATCACTTCATTAACTTCATTTTAAATCAGCACATATTTCCACTGATTCAGGGGAGAGAAGAAAAAAAAAGTAAAAGCAGAAATCGATCACAGCTTTCCATGAGAGACAAGTGAGCAGACCTTTGAGTCAAGAAAAATATTATATTGAAAAATGTAGGGAACTAAAGGTGAACTGAAGAGGCCCATTGAAATCACTGAGCCTTCTTCCATGCTATGCTAGGCCTCAATTTGTCACCTTCTTCCAACGGGCTGCATGCCTTCCACTTAGTGCTTCATTTCTCCTCTGTGAGTTATAAAGCCATAAAGGGCACGTCTGGGCCCGGATGCGATGGAGACTGGGGAGAGCACCTGGGAATGGAGCTCGTTGTGAATGTGGGCTCCAGACTGACTGATACCGAGACTGGTGTGGTCACATTTATGGGTTTGAGAGGAAGATCCAAAGAGTGGAATCTGAGCTGAAGGGGTGTGTGTGTCTGTGTGTCTGTGTGTCTGTGTGTGTGTGTTGGTGCTGGCTTGAATCTAAGGCTGAAAAATGGACTTGGGAAGGTTGTTTGAATTCTGTTTTTTTGTTCTGTTTTTTTTCTTTCCAGCTCTTGTACTGTCTTCTTATAGATTCATGTTAACTGCCTAAGCTCGGAATGTTGGATGAATAATGTCCAGCAGGCATAAACCTCCCTGTTACTCATTGAAAATTATGATGATTAAATATCAATTTAGTGACATTTTTTTTCACAGCATAAAGAAGCACAGCCAGTATAGTGCTTCCTATGAACTTGATAGAGCTGACAGGAGTAGAACCCAATTACTGTGGTGGCAAAGAATTATTGAAGAAGTTAATCAGAGAAGGAAACAGCAATTAATGAGTAATATAAATAGTATTTCCATGAAAGGTCCATCAAAGATTCTCTACAGTGGGGACCATAGATCATAGACTTTGAGTTGGAATGGACCTTAGAGTTCTTCTTGCTCAACCCCCTTATTTTACAGATGGGGAAACTGAGGTCCAGAGAGAGAAAATTACTTGCCTAGGTGATTACATATAATTAGTAATTAAGTGAGTTGAGATTTGGATCTAGATCCTTTGGCTCCAAATCTAGTGCCGTACCATCTCATTTGGAATCCCTTGTTATTTTAGATACTAGGGGAACATGGCTTTGTCAGGAATGTTACAGCAGGACTCCCCTATTGTGGGGAAGGGAATGTTTTAATAAAAAATTTGTGTCTATGTTAGTTTACTCTTTATATAGAATTTCTAATTTTTACTCATCAATTCTCTTTATTAATGTCCTAGAGTCCCATTTCTCTCTTCTATCTAGCTTCATTTTGGAGATGAGGAAAATGAGGCATAACAGAATTGTCCTGATAATTAATTATATAACCTCTAACCTCCTTCCAGTTTTAAATCAAGATCCATCCTTTTAACCATCTGGCTACATATAGGACCTGAAACACAACTTGAGAATATTCTCAAGTATGTCATATGCACATACTAACTTTTAAAATTGTATAGTATAATGGAAAGAGAGGACCCACATTTAAGTCATATTTCTTATGTTTACTACTTGTATGAGGTTGGTTAAGTCACCTAACCTCTCAGAGTTTTATCATCTACAAAAGGAGGGGCATTGGACTAGATGGCCCCTGGGGACTTTCCAGCTCTAAATCTGCCATCTTGTGACCAGAGGCCAATGCCCTGATCTTTCACTGTCTAGCCAGTATTGCATGAGAGTGACTCATTAACAATATGAAAACTACCATTATGACATCTGAGTGTTGCCCAGAATGTAGGGTTTCCTCCCTAACTACAAAATTCTCCAGTAAAAAAACCCAACAAAAACCACAAAATAGTAATTTCTAGGAGTATAATCCACTATTACCATTCAAGGGAACAGAGCAGGCAAAGCAGATGTTCACAAATACTTTAACATTAGAAACTAAGTCTTATTGCAGATATTTAGGTTTTAAATTTTATCATAACTTTAAAAAGATTCACACACATATGAATGTATATATACATATATGTAGATACATACTACATAGACATATTATATATGTATATCTACATAAATATACATATATGTATAAACACACAATTGTACACACATATATACATTTTTATCAGTTGGAGTTTATCCATTACATCCTGCCAGGTTCTCTTTGATTTGCTATGGAGAAAACCAGTGATAGGAGATGTTAAGTAACCCAGAATCACCTATTTAATAGGAATTTGTAAAACCAAGTTGTATGTTTCAATTTACAAAGAAGAGAATTTACTTTTAGCCTAAATTAATTTAATTACAAAGAAGAATGAGATGTTAAACTCATGTATTTCTGAAAAATGCACCAGAGCCTGAGAGCAATTTAATGGGTTCTAATTGGACTGGAAATGTCTGGATGAGCTCTGATTAATTCTGCCATAGGCATCATTTTCAATGGCAAAAAGGAAGTTATGAGACGATGATCAGGCTACAGGGAGACATTCATTTTTATATACTTGTTCTCGATTTCACATACATTTGGATTCACATTTTAGGTATCTGATTTGATTCAATAAACAATCTTAAGTACCTACTGTGTACAGACCACTTTACTAGGCCCTATAGTAGGTATAGTTTAAATAGAGAGGGAAAGGTGAGACTGAAAGTACAGTTAGAAAGCTATTTCAAGAGTCTGATCAGTATTATGGCAGAAAAGGAAAATGATGAATTTTGGAGAGAATGTGGGGAAACTGGAACATTAATGCATTGTTGGTGGAGTTGTGAACTGATCCAACTATTCTGGAGAACCGTTTTGTTATCAGACTGTACATAGCCTTTGATCAAGTCTAGGATCAACCCACTACTAGGTTTGTATCCCAAAGAGATTTTTAAAAAGTGCAAAGAACATATCTGTACACAAATAATTATAACAGTTCTTTTTGTCATGGGCAAGTATTGGAAATTGAGGGAATGTCCATCAGTTGAAGAATGGCTGAACAAGTTGTGGTATATGATTTTAATGGAGTATTTTGGTGCTATAAGAAATGATGAGCAGGATGATTTCAGAAAAACACAGGGAAGACTTACATGAACTGATACTGAATGAAATGAGCAGAACCAGGACAACACTGTACACAATAACAACAGTATTGTACTATGATCAACTGTGAAATTTAGCTGTTCTCAGAAATACAATGATCCAAGTCAATGCCAAAGGACTCATGGCAAAAAGTGCTATCTGCTTCCAGAGAAAGAACTCATGGCATCTGAATACAGACTGAAGAATATTATTTTTTCCTTTCCTTCCTTCCTTCTGAGGCAATTAGGGGTTAAATGACTTTCCCAGGGTCACACAGGTAGAAAGTATATAAGGCCAGATTTGTGCTCTATCTACTGTGCCACCTAGCTATCCCTTCTCTCTCTCTCTCTCTCTCTCTCTCTCTCTCTCTCTCTCTCTCTCTCTCTCTGTCTCTCTCTCTCCTTCCTTTCACAATAGGATTAATATGGAAATGTTTTACATGATTGTATATGTTTAATATATATAAGATTGCTAACTGTCTTAGGGAGTGAGGAGGAAAGGAAAAGAGGGATAGAATTTGGAACTCAAAACAAAAAAAATAATGAATATTAAAGTTGTTTTCAAGTGAAACTGGGGAAAAATGAAATATTACTTTTTTTTTTTTGCTTTTTGGAGAGGGGAAGGTGGGGCAATTGGGGTTAAGTGACTTGCTCAATGTCACAGGGATAATTTTTTTTGCGTTAAGAGTCTGAGGTCAGATTTGAACTCAGGTCCTCCTAACTCCAGGGCTGGTGCTCTATTCACGATGCTACCTAGCCCCCCCCACCCCCAATATTCCTTTTTTTTTTTTAAAGCATCTAGCAAGGTAAGCATAAAAGCTTGTACTGGGATGATGGTTGTGGAAAGAGAGAGGAAGGTACATATAAGAGATGTGGTAGCATTAGAGTGATCCATTCCTTGAGAAGGCAAGAGATACAACACTCATTACATATTTGAAGTCACACAAACATGTGTCTGCATTAGCCCGAAGAACATTCACTTTAAGGACTGGGGAAGAAGACCCAACAGAATAAATGAAGAAGGTATAGTTTAGAAGCTAGGAGAGCAATGGGGTGCAAAGGGATAGTTTGGGTATGAAAAGGCTATTATTCTTGTTGTTGTTTGTCCATCTTGAAGAAGACTGATGACATCATGGGATGATATCTTGACATGTGAGTTGGATTTAAGTGAGGCAGAATTACACAGTCTCAGACTCATTCTCCCTTCCAGAGTCATCAAAGTCCAGTGTCAAGATCAAAGTCAGTGAGAGCTCAGGATACAGTGGATAACCTTGGCATCTTTAATGTCTGACCAAGCTCTAAGCTCTCCACAGCATCTCCAGCCGCTTTCATGACCTTTGAAACACATTGTTCTTCTTATCTGCCCATTCTACAAGAAGTCTTCACGTGCTTGGGGTAGACATCCACCTAACTCACAGAAAGGTTTGAAGCACTTTGGTTATCCTCAATCCGGTTTAGCCTGTCTATCGAGATGGTTTACTAGGGTGTGTCCACTGCACGTGCTACAGCTTCTTGGACCAGCCACCGGTGGGAGTTATGAAAGGGGAAGGTTAAGGAGCTGTCAAAGATAAATAGTGAAGTTTCAAACACAGGAGACACTGAAGAATGGTGCCACAGACAGAAATAATGAAGTCAGAAGAGGGATCAGGATCAGAAGTCAGAAGGGACAAGATTAGAAGGAAAAATAAGTTCTGTTTTATACATGTTGGGTTTGAAGTTCTGGAGTAACTGCTGGGTTGAAATGTTCTATAAGCATTTGGAAACCCAAGCCTAGAGTTCAGAAGAGCCATGAAGATTAGAGCTAGATGTTGGAGATATTTGCATGGCACTGATTTGTGAGGCAATGTGGTGAATGATATTGCCAAGAAAGAGAGTGCTGAGGCTGTAAGAACACTAAATGTAGTTGGAGGATCTAGATTCAGACCCTGACTCTGAGGTGTTCTTTTTGTGTGACCTTGAGCAAGTGTGACCTCTTAACTTTTCCAGGCATCAGTTTCCTCATCTGTAAAATAAAAGAGTTTGCTGTGTTGGTTTCTGAAACATCTTTCAGTAGAGGATCCTATGTAATCCTATGATATAAGAAAGTTAGGATCTAGGGAACATTCACTTTAAAATATATACACACATATATACATATATATACCCATATAACCATATATATATATATTCAGTTCCTTTTTTGAAAAAATAATTGTAAAATATATATATATATATATATATATATATATATATATATATATATATATATATATATTGAAGTCACACAAACATATTTCTGCATTAGCCAAAGGAAGATTCACGTTAAGTACTTGGGAAGAAGAAGACCCAACAGAATAAATGAAGAAGGTATAGTTTAGAAGCCAGGAGAGCAATGGGGTGCAAAGCATTGAGGCCAAGGAAAGAGAGCAGGGTGTTTGTTAATTGTTGTTCATTGCTGAAACCATGATCCTAAGTTTTCCTCATCATGCATTTGTGTGGCCAATTTTTTAAACTTAGCTATGGGACTTTACATTCATCCTGACTTCATTTCTTGTTGGTTTTGGTAAATCTCTCTATTGACATCCTGCAGAACTCTACTGCATCATCCGAGAGATAGTAGTGTAGTGCATAGGGTGTTAGAGACAGGAAAACCTGGTTTCTCATTATGCTTCTGGCACTCAGTGGCTGTGTGTGTCTTTGACCAAGTTACTTAACCTCTCTAGGGCCCAAGTTTCTGCGTCTAGAAAGTGATGGGGTTGTACTGGATGACCTTTCAGCTCCCTTGCAGTTTTAAAGTATGATCATTGTGGAGAATCATCAGAGTTGTGAGGGCTCTCAGAGCTCATCTGGTGCAGGAGTTATTAGGTTTCTGTGTGTGTCATAGACCATTTTTACAATCCAGTGAAGCCTATGGACCTTCTTTTAGGAAAAAAATGTTTTATTGTCTATTTTCATAATGCAAGGAAATGCTAAATTCGACATCAATGAAAGTAAAGTTGTCATATTTTTCCATAAACCCTAGAAATTTCGCTAGGGACCCTTGGTGGTCTATCTAACCCAAACTGAGGCCTTAATTTTGTTGGCGACAATAACATAGCAACAACAGCGAGAGTTTCTTATGTTTGTACATTATGTTGTTGTTTATAAATCACTTTCATATATATATTTATGTGAGTCCCACGGTAATCTTTTAGGAAAAAATAAATGTTATGCCCATTTCATAGATTTGGAATCTGAGGTGTGGAGAGTTTAGAATATTTGCCCAAGGTGACAAAGCTGGTAAATGACAAGATTGTTATGAGAACCTTCTAACTTTAAGACTACCAACAGAGACAGAGAGGGTATATGACAGGCAGGATTACAGATAGTGATGACTCTGCAATCAGAATCCCTTGCTCAGTCCAGTATACTCTCAACTCCCCCACACTGTCTCTAGGAAATTGACTGTGATTATTTAGACTTAGGAATCTATTTTCATCTTGAATTAAAAGGATAGGCTATTGACAATGATTAAATAAAGCAGATAATTCATCTCACTTTTTGTTTGTTTGACACAGCAAAACATAAAATGGATATTTTGCAATTACCCAATTCATTTGACCAATGTAGACAGCCAAATGACATAATTTAGCCCCTAAAATGAATTTTATTCATTCTTTTTGTCTATAGTGATGAAATCATTTGGATAATTATATACCATAATCATAATTGCATAGATTTATCACAATGTTTCCCACAGAATGAAGAAATATTTGGCCATTGTAATTCTCAGAAACCATTTACAGAGTTATAGAAAGAAGTACAATTTATATCAGTGAAAGGAATACCTTCACTGAAGAAATTACAGATCCTTGAATTAGTGAAGTATGAAATAATTATCCAGTCACAGTCAGTCACTAAATGAGAAAGTATAGCCAATACCTTAGACTCTGGAATATATTGGTTAGCATGGTCAATAAGACATGCATAAAATGTCTGTTTATATTTAAGATTCATGAACATAAAGTGGTTCAAAAGTAGAGGAAAGATTTATTTGGGGCTTTTAAAATCAAGATTTTTGTAAAAACATGAATTGAGTTAAAGAATCATGCCCTTGTAAACAAACACAGGCAGAGACTAGGTGGGATCAGTTTTTCATAAAGTGAGTGTGTTCTACAGGGCTGGGGCTGCTCCTCATGCCACTTTATAGATTGAACATTTTTTAAAGCACTCACTATGTGTCAGGCACTGTGCTAAGTGCTCAGGCAAAATGAAAGGCAGTTTCTGCTCTCAAGATGCTAAATTTTAATGAGAAAAATCAACTCATAAAAGAGCTGAAAAGGGGGCATGGAGCTGCCATTGCAAGATGGGGAATTATGAAGGGGAAGGTGAGGAGTAATCGAGAGAGTCAGGAACTAAGGCTGGATTAGAAGTGAGCATGGCTAGCATGAGTATTTCCTCTAGTTTCCTAGGAGGAGCTCATCAAGCAGATTAGGAGGCCCATATGGATGAAAGAATCTGTAGCATGAGAAGATTGCTGGTGGAGAGGCCAAATACAGTCCTAGGTGTCTGGGACTGAGTCAGGCACCCTGGGGATTGCTACCCATGGTCATGTTACACAAGCGACACTCTTCTTATCCTTTCTTAGAGCTGGTGAAGCTCCACTTTACCTTTTGTCTGTGGGTTCCTTATTAAAACCCTATGAAAGTACCAGTTTTCTCCATTAAATACTAGTTTTTATACTAATTTATTTTTAGTTTATAGACTCCACTTGATAACTGTTTTTTTGGGGAGAAATTATTTACAACTAATTCTGAGCTTAGAAAAATATTAAAAAAAAACTTTGTCTTTCAGACTTTCTATCCTTAACTAAATTTTATTTATTGATTGAGAGGTTTATTGGTTTTTGTATATAAGCCTTTACTCAATCATCCATTATTTTCCTCATTAATAGTTTGGACTATCACAAATGACACATAAGCTAATGAGAAGACCTTAAATATGTAGTTACAGACTTTTTCACCATTTGTTTCCTAGAGTTTTCTTGGCAGATGATGTATCTCTGAGCAATGTGAAAAGCACATTGCTAGCTAACTTTATACCCTCAGCTGAAGGATATAGATTCACCATCCTTTTCTGTACACTG
The DNA here is from genome assembly GCA_028646515.1 of Pseudochirops corinnae. NCBI lineage: Eukaryota > Metazoa > Chordata > Mammalia > Diprotodontia > Pseudocheiridae > Pseudochirops > Pseudochirops corinnae. The sequence continues at coordinate 278,992,853 of CM053588.1, forward strand.
ACAAGTCTCCCACATGTCAGTCATGCTGGGTTAACAGCTCGTTTCTTCTGTATGAGGGAACATTTTTGCTTGGTATATATCCTTTTTCCTTGTGGTTCTGTGATACCCATTATCATTGCTGAAATGGTGCTAGCACCCTAAGAGTTAATAAAAATTAAAACAGGATTACTTATTAAAAGAAAATGCCATGTTTCAGATGCTGCTCTTGGAGGAAAATCTATATGCAAGAACTAATTTATTGGATTGATGAACCGGGAGATTATCAAATGGTATTCTCAAATAACTGAAATTGCAAGTTGGCCCTCTGAACCTTGCTTGGTTAATACAAGAATGTCAGGCCTCATAATGACCTCTGAGCTACCTCTAAAGACTCTTTTATATGTTCCTTCATGTACATTCCTGTGTTTTGATATTTTCCCAATAGAGTTCAATTTTATAAAGGAAATTTAAGCAAATTGGAAAATGAACTCATATCTCCAATTAGGCAAACATTTAATAGTCTTAACACAGTGGATTTCCCTTGTGCCATTCTATGTGGTATTTATGATAAGGCAGCTATGTGGATAGAGTTCTGGGTCTGGAGTCAGGAAGATCCGAGTTAAAATTTGGCATCAGATACTTGCTAGCTATGTGACCCTGGGCAAGTCACCTAACCTCTGTTTGCCATATTACTCTGGAGAAGGAAATGGCTAACTACTCCTGTTTCTTTGCCAAGAAAACCCCATGGACAGTATTGTCATGCTATAGTTTGGGGTCATGAAGACATGAACATGACCAAACAATCACAACACGATTTACTGTAAAGCAGAGCTCTCCTCCATAACATCTCTGATATCATCTTCGGTCCAACGAACATTTATCAAGGGGCTTCTGTGTGCATTGCACACAGAGCTTAGATGGCCTGGTTCCTCCCCTCCAAGGAGCTTACAGCATAGTTCCTTTACTTCTCTGTTATGTTATTTTATTTCTTGCATTGGATGTAGAGTTGGAAAGGCAGCAGAGCCCAATTCAGGTAGTGTGTTTTAGAGATGAGAAATCACAACCCAGGGACTTTAGATGACTCATGTAGTGTCATGTAGTTGTTATATGGTAGATTAGAACCCAGGTCCTCTGATTCCAGGTCAAGTGGTCTTTCCATCTGCTCAATGCTAGATGTTGATGTCTCATTTCCAGAACTAGATTGCAAGCTTGTTTACAATGTTGTTCTTCAGTCCTTTGAATCCTATCTGACATTTTGCAGCCCCGTTTGTTTGTTGTTTGTCAAAGATAATAGAAATTTCACCATTTCCTTCTCCAGCTCATTTTCCAGATGAGGAAACTGAGGCAAACAGGGTTAAGTGACTTGGCCAGGGTCACACCTCTGGTTAGTGTCTGAGGCAGGATTTGAACTCAGGAAGATGAGTCTTCCTGCCTCCAGGCCCAGCACTCTGCACCACCCACTTGTCTTGTTTACAATTTGTAAGCTGCATTTTGTATAGGGCTAAGCACTAAAGACAGAAAGAAAAGGAAGAAAGAGTCCCTGTCCTCAAGGAGCTTTGGCATTTGGTGGGAAAATACTAAAACAAACCGGAAAACCTTTGAGCTCATAGTTTGTGTTAATTGACTCCTTCCTTGATGTTCCATGTTCTGTTTTTAGAACTCTTCATCACGGTAGTACGAACTCTTTAATTTGGTTGAGCAAACCTGATTACATAGTTTGCTTTAAGTCTTCCTACCCTGCTGTTCCTTGAACTTGGAATATCCTTATTCCTTCTTCTTAATCTTTCTTTAGAACTTGATTCAATTTACCTCCCATGTGAAGCCTTTATGGATTAACTTTACCCACCTCTTCCCATCTCAAACATCCCAGCCAGACCTCCAGAACACATAAAAACGTTATCAATAAGATTTTTGCTTATATATTTCCATCATCTATGTTAAGTGTTTTGTGTATTTTTTCTTTCTCCTTTATTAGAATGTTCTTAGCATTTACTGTATATCTGTGATTGTTATGCTGTTCAGCATTTTTAAAGCTGACTTTTTATTTTTTTAAATTTATTTTTAATTTTCAACATTCATTTCCACAAGATTTTGAGTTACAAATTTTCTCCCCATCTTTCCCCTACCCTCACGCCAAGATAGTGAGCCTACTGAGTACCCCTTCCCCCAATCTGCTCTCTCTTATATCCTCCCTCATCACCCCCTAACTTTCTTGTAGGGCAAGATGGATTTCTATACCCCAGTGTCTGTATATCTTATTTCCCAGTTGCATGTAAGAAACAATTTTTTAAGTTTTATTTTTTTTTAACATTTGTTTTTAAAACTTTGATTTCCAGATTCTTTTCTCTTCTTCCCTCCTCACCCACACCTGTTGGGAAGATAAGCACTTCATTATAGGTTATACATATGTAGTTATTCAAAACATTTCCATAGTAGTTATGTTGTGAAAGACTAACTATATTTCCCTCCATCCTATCCTGCCCCACTCTTGTTCTATTTTCTACTTTGACCCTGTCCCTTTTCAACAGTGTTTGCTTCTAACTACCTTCTCCCTCAATCTGCCCTCCCTTCTATCATCCTCCCCTCTTATCCCCTTCCCCCCTCCTTTTCTGTAGGGTAAGATACCCAGATGAGTAATACTGACTTTTTAGTTGCAGGTTTAGATGGCACACCTGTCAGATTTGTAGATGACATGAAAACAGGCAGCTAGGTGACACAGTAGACAACTAGGTGGTGCAGTGTTCTAGCCAGGGAGCCAGGAAGCCTTGAGTTCAAATCTGGCTTCAGATGCTTTGAAGGTCTTGGCCTCTCCATATCTCAGTTTCTTCATCTGTAAAATGAAAATGTAGAAATGAAAACACCTATCTCAGGGCTGTTGTAAGGATCAGTTAATATATAAAGCCCATGGCAAACCTTAAAGAGCTATATAAATGTAAGACATTATTATCATTAATGGATAGAATGCAGAACTCAGAGTCAAGAAAACCTGAGTTTAAATCCGACCTCAGACACTTAGTTTTATCATGATGGGTGAAGTATTTAACCTCCTTCCCTCAAATGAGGCTATATCTGAGGTTCTTGTGAGGATCAAATGAGATAACATTTGTAAAATGCTTTGGAAACTCTAAAGTGTTATGTCAATTTTGGCAATTATTATTGTATACAATAGTTGGATAATAGAGTCAGTATCCCAAAATATTTCAATGGGCTAGAACAGGGGTGGGGAACCAATGGGCTCAAAGGTGTCCTCAAGGCGGCAGGTTTCCCACCCCGGCTAGAATAATGAGCTACATTAAATTAGTTGGTATTTAATAAGGATAAATATAAAATTCTACTTTTGGGTTCCAAAAAATCAACTGCATAAATGCAGGATGAGGAATGAAGTCCTTTGTCAAAGACCTGTGTGTTTAAGTGGATTGCAAACTCAATATGAATCAAGAGCCCTTCAATAGCTGTCCTCTATGCCTGGAGTGCACTTACTTCTCATTTCCACCTCTCATACATCTTACCTTCAACGTCTGGCAAGTGCCATTACATTCCTGAAACCTTTCCCAAATTGCCCCACCCCTGATAACTGTCTCATCTGTGCCCCCAAATTACCCAATTTTTTTTGTAAACCATCTTTTGTGGCTCCACCAAAAGGTGTGGAACGAAGCAGAGGGAGCAGGTTGGGGCTGCCTGATAAGTCTTCCCAGCCTTCCTTAAACTCTGAGGATTTCATACATGATCTTACTTAGCCAGCTACCTAGGATGTGACTGACCCTGATCTCAAAGGAAGGGGCTTATGGATAAGAGAGGAGGAAGCCAAGCCAAGTGAGATGCAAAAAAACATGCAGGGCAGAGAATAGAAATGGCACTACGGTGAGCAGATGGGAAATTGTGAGCAACTGCTAAGAATTCTGAGCCAGGGCGTTGAGAACAATGCAAGTATGACCCATGCTTGGTATGAGCCCTGGGCTACTATGTGGCTTGATGACCTCTTCTTGCTGGAAGCTGTAGACTGAGGATGCCACTTTTAACAGGCTTATTTTTGTCAACGGCATTGTTTTAAGTGGCTTTTTTCCCCAGCAAGTGTGTGACATCATATTAAAATACAGATGGTCATTCATGTCTTTGCCAATTCTGTTGGTCTGATGCTGCAAGTGAGATTGGTAACAGAAGGAGGATAAAACCCACAAGGGAAGTAGATTTAAAGTATTGAGGTTCCATAAACCCATATTTGAATTTGACAGTGCAATATGACTGGGGAGAAGGGTCAAGATGAATACTTATTCAAAAGAACAGTATATTAAAGAGTGAAAGAGAATTTTGTTCCAGACTCTATTATTCCTGTGAAACAAACTAGTAAGAGAGTACCTTAGGTAGCTAAGGAGTAAACTAAACTGGAGACTTTATTTGTGCTTTCTGCTGACTGGAATTATTCTACAGTGAATCCTCAGTTTCTGGAAGTAAGTCATGCCCTGCTGTGAAGGGATGGGGAATAAGTTGTTTGGAAAGGGAAAGCCATGTCCCTGAAGGGGAGTGGGCTAGTAGGAAAGCTTTACCCATGCATATGGTGGGGAAGAAAGTTTGATGAGCATACTGGGAGGGTCATTTGGTTCTGTATGATAGACATCTTGGTCTGCCATATATCTGAGTGTCACCTGGTATTTAATTCATTTTTCTGTGTCTATGTTGCATCTCTCAGTATAAAATGTAAACTTCTTGATGGCAGAGCCCATGTGATTCTTGTCAATTGATTGACAACTTTGGTAAACACCTCCTGTGGCCTTGCCAGGTGCTGGGGAGACAAGTATCAAGAATGAAGCAATTTCACTTAGCAAAGCGTGCTGCCCACAAGTAGGTGCTTAATGAATGGTTGTGAATTGAGGCAGCTAAGTGGTATACTGGTTAGAACACTGGGACTGGAGTAAGAAAGACCTAAGTTCAAATCTAGTCTCAGACACTTACTAGCTGTGTGAACCTTTGCAAATGACTTAATTTCCCTTTGTTTTAGTTTCCTCATAGTAAAATGGGGATGATAATAGCACATAGGGTCATTGTGAGGATCCAGTAAGATAATCATTGTAAAGTGCTTAGTACAATGCCTGGCACATACTAAACATCATATTAATATTCATTATTTAATAATATTACTTCATTGTAAAAATAATATATTTTGTATAAATTTCTGACATCTCTGTGGTCTTTGCAACAACTTCTTATTTATCATTCTGTTAGCAAATTTTTTTTTTGCTCCGTTTAAAAAAATTCTTTTAAACTATTCTGGAAATCCTCCCTGGGCTTCTGTCCAGTCTGCATTTTTTCCATTGAGGTTTTGCTTATAGCTCTTTTCAGCTTGTTGTCTTCTGAGTTTGTTTGCTGGTTTTTCATCCATTTTCATCCATTCCCTGTCACCATATTAGATTTTTGTGGTCAGGTTCTTCTTTTTTGTTGTTTGCTCATTTTTTCCAGCCTGTTTCTTGACTTGAGTTCTTATGTTAGAGTTCAGCTCTGATCACCTCCTCATGGGGAGGTGGAATGGGATCACTGTTACAAGCTTCAGGTTTTTCCACCCTGCCTTTTTCACTCTGCTATTTCTGAAGCTCTGTAGGTTTTCAGTTTTTCCAAAGTAGCATGATTTGAGGAGAGGGGTGGCCACTGCTCTCTTATCTGCTCTTTTGTCCTTCCTTATCCAGATAGGGCCACTGTTTTCTCAGGACCACAACTTCTCTCCTTTCTAAAATTGTGAACTCTAAGCAGTTCGCTTGTTCCCTTATGACCACAAGCACTCCTACCCCTTTCAAATGTAATTTGAAACTGGGTAAAGGGCAATGAATTTGCCAAATGGTCCCCAGTCCTGCACCCAGTGCTAGTACAAGGATTCCCTGTGATCTCTTTCTGACCAGGTATTTAATTCCCCTACCTGGGCAATAAATGCTTCTGATGCAGCTGATGCTGGTGCTCTATTGCTCCTTCCTCCATGGTCCACAGCTGTTATCACCTCCATGCTGTGTTTCTGGTTAGCTCCTACTCCAGTGTCACAGACCTTTCCTTCTTTCCTTGTAAGTTGTCTTTTGTTGGTTATGCCACTTTAAAATATCTATTTGATGTATTATTTTAAAGTTGCTTAGAAATAAATGTTCTCTTTGCCATCTTGCCTCTGCCTCCAATTGTTTTCTTAAAAATCCCAAATTTCAGAAAACACATCACAGCTTCCTTCCTTGGGATGGTATCATCTCTTTCTGCCCAGTTAGCAAGGTAGCCTTGGGTTCTGTAATTCCTCCCCTCCTTTCCCGAGTTAATATTTGTATATAGCAGTATTTGTCCAAGCCATCACTATTCTGACCTCCTAGTCAACTTTCGTCAATGGATCAGCCCACACTTGTATAGCTGTGTGGTGGCAGAGACTCATAACTAAATTCTGAAGCCCTTTGGATGGGCTTCCACCTAGAAGGTGGGAATCCAATTGACACTGAGACTGGCTAAGGCATAAGATGTAGCAGCATTTGAGAGAAGGGAGCTCCATATAAATCCAGTTTATCAAACTTTGCTCTTTTAGGAACTTCTGCTGCTTCATTGAAGATCCCCATCTGTGAACTGGGGGCAAGCAGAATTTGAAAAAAGAATTATTCTACCACAATCTAGCCAAGAAAGACAGAAAAGATAAAGTATGTCTAGAAGATACAGACCAAAATGGTGAGAGGACAAAAAGTATGTAACACACAAGGATTGACAGAATTGTGGATGCTTATCATAGAGGTGAGAAGACTTGAGAGATAGAGAAGCATGATAAAAATCTTCAAGTAAATGGAAGGCCACCCTATGAATGAAAGATTAGACTCATTTTGGTTGGTCCCAGAGGGCCAAAATAGAAGGAGTGGCTTAAAGTTGCAGACAGGCTAATTTAGATTTTCATCTAAGGGAAAACTTCCTAATAATTAGAGTGATTTCAAAGTAGGATGGACAACCTGTGGAGGTAGTGACTTCCCCCTTTCCAAGCAAAGGCAAAGTGAACACTTACCAGGAATGTTGTAGGTCCCTTCCAAATACAAAATTCTGTGATTCTATGATTCCTGCACTGCTCAACACAATTTTAGGCACAAAACAAATGTTTAATAAACCATTGACTATCTGACTACTAGAAGCTAAAGGTGTTTTGAAGAATTGCACATAGTATTTGAGAGCAAATTTGCAAAGTCTTACTTTTCACTATTCTATTTTCAGGTCTGTGCTTTGGATCTACCCTGATGTCCCACTATGGGACATCACTAACCTTTGGGCTTTGTCTACATGAGCACAAAAATTTCCACTGATTTTGATGATTCAAATGACCATTCAAATGAGCTGTTTTTACCTAAAGAGACCAGTCACTCTTCCAAGGACATGAACTTGACCTCTTTTTCCACTTACCTGTGCACTTGATCTCAAAACTTGCCCAATTTAATGGAGGCTTGTTAATGAATTCTTGATAGAAATGTTTTCTCATTTAGAATACAGATGTATTTCCATATTTAGAATGTTGCAATAGATGGAAAGCTGGCCTCGGAGCCAAGAATCTTTGGTTCAAATCCTGTCTCTGACCATTGCTGGCCACTTGATCCTAGACAACTCAATTAACACTTCTAAATTAAACTCTCAGGAATCTAGACAGTTCTGTGAGGCTATGTATTGCCCTTGTGATGTAGGTACTCTTATCTGCATTTTACAGATGACAAAAAAGGGGCTCAGGATTGTTAAATGACTTTCATAGGGCCATGAAACTAGTAAGTATGTGGAATCCAAATCCAGATCTTTCCTGACTCTACATCCAGAGCTTTGGTCATTTCACAGTACTCTTTATCACCATAAGGGCAGATTACTTTTATAAATTCCTTGTGAGAAGATAATAATTCTTCTGTTACGCAGTGAACTTAATTACTTTTTTTACATGGGGATTTTAGCAAATATCAAGACCCCATTGCAATGGATCTGGAAGATGCTTCATATGGCAGAGTAAAAGAGTGAGGTCACCATCCAGTGTCCTGACCAAAATGGGATTCAATTAGCCATGCCACCACATCCAAGGACCTTTTAATTATTTTGCCAGGATTTGTCTGAACCTTCATTAATTTACAAGTTTATAATTAAAGTTTCAAAACCCTGTAAAATGTTTGCAGTGGACACAGGCTGCCGCATAAAGCCTAGTCAATTCATTAGTGAGGACACATTCCCTCTCTACCTCTGTCCCCTATTTTTAGCTTCCCAGTTTGCTTGCTGTGAAAGGAGTTTTTGTTGTTGTTTCTGTTGTTGAATCGTAGGCTTGGATTCCTGATTTTTTTTTTTTTTTGGTTTTTTTCTTTGACAGCCAATCATCGTGCCTAAGTGAGTTACTTATAAAGATGAGCCAAAGTCCCAGGGCTCCTGGTGTGTCACACAGTAAGCAAGCACTCCCTAATAGAGACAGTGCATTTATGTTCACTTCTTATAAACAAAGCTCTGAAGATATCATATCTAGTTTTCCTTGCTTTAAGTAATATGCTAGTTCATTGCTAGGATCAGAGGAAAGGATCAGTCAGCTGAAGGGCAGTAGAATCTTTCTTGAGGTATTTATGGAGGGAGAGTGTCAGAATGTGGGTATTAGATAACTTAGTTAAATGGTTATTAGCACTTACTGTGGGTACTGCAGTAAGCATTTGTAGGGGATATAAAAGAAATAGAAAATATGATCCTGACCTTCAAGAAGCTTACAAAGTACTCTTTGAGAGAGGATGCATACCCCCCCCCCACACACCACTACCGCCACCACTAGCACCAACAACAACAAAAGAAAAATTATTATATAATATAAAAAATACAGGAGTCAATGAACATAGAATATAAATCCAAACTTCAGCAAGTATTTATTGAATGTCTAAATTGTGGTTAGTACTTTGGACAGAATGAAGGAGATAGTGAAAAAAAAAACAACACAAAAAAACCCCAAAACTCATCTCTGTCCTCAAAGAATTTACAATATTTTTTTTGGAGAGAGGACAAAGACATATGGAAGAGTTGTGATACAATATGGGATGTATAGGGTGTTCAGAGCAGACAAACACCTCTGATATAATGGGCTGGCTCATCCCTTTCCAGGGCTGCTCATCCACCTTTGGTATATACCTTCACATAACTCTCACCTGTGGCTCCAAAAAGTAGCCACACTATGGTAAATCATCTTGGCAGAGAGGCTAACCCAGGCTGAGGGTAACTGACAGGCCTCAAACTTGTTGATGAGTTAGAGGGATGTCTACTTCAAGCACGTGGAAACTTTCCTTGGTCAAATGGGTGGAAAAGAACAATTTATTCCAACAGTCACAAAGATGACTGAAGAAGGTGATGTAATGCTTAGAATGCTTATGACCTTGGTCAGACATAGAAGATGCCAAGGTCATCCATTGCATCCTGGGCTATCCCTAGTTGTCTTGGCCTTTGTCTTGCTATTGGACTTTGAAAGACTCTGGAAGAGAAAAGGAGGTTAAGGACTTGGTGCAATTCTGCTTCACTTAACTCCAGTTCATTTGCAAGTCAAGCCAGAACCTCATGATGTCATTGGTCTTCTTCAAAATTAAAGGATGAAAAACAACACAATATGAAACATATTAAATTATAAAATCATGAGGGCCAGAGAGTGAGATATGGATTTGGAGGAAAGGGAGATTACCAAGAGTTGGAATGGTATAGGAAGTGTTTGTGGGGGAGATGGGAATTGTTGCTCTAAAGGATGGGCAGCAATTAGTGTGTTATATCCATGTGAAAGTGTACAACAGAACAGTTTATAATAATAGTTCAGATCCAGGATAGTTTTTTAGTTGAGTTTTCCAGGGTATTTTGAGGTTAGGCCACAAAAAGGTAGTAAGTTTTGCATGTATAATTCTAGCCACCGGGTTATTTTTCCCCCTAGGTATTCAGTAATTGTGAATTTTTCTTTCTTTCTTTCTTTCTTTTTTTTTTTTTTTACTCCTTAGTGATGTATTGAACAGTTCTATCATTTCTGTACTTAATCTGCACTGACCAATAGGTTCAGTTTCCATAAGGATAACACTTCTGTAATTTCTGGTGGAAATGATCTGATTCTGATCTGCCCCTGACACCACTACCACCATCATCTAATCACTATACAACCCAATAAACATTAGTAAGTATCTAGATGTGCCAGGCACTGTGCTAAATGCTGGGGATACAAGTAATAAAAAGAAAAATAGTTCCTTCCCTCAATAGTTCCCTCAATAGCTTACAATATGAAAAGGGAGACAAAACACAAAAAGAGGCAGGAAAGTAGAGGTGGCATGGGACACAAGGACATCTCTGGATGAGGCTTCTTGTTCCATGCAATTGCAACCAGGCAAGGCAGCAGGTGGAAAGTGGAGTGATCTGAGAGCCCATTTATGTCCTCTATAAATGAAGGCATTGAGAGGAGTTTGATATTCCACCTTCCAGTCCTCCAAACAAAGAGGAGAGGAGGCTGCGAGAAGTGGTGTCAATGAAGGTTTGAGTTGTCAGCGTGGTTGTGAAAAAATGAGAAACCTCAAGATAGCCATAAGAAGAGTCTCAAAGAAAAAATATGCTTGACACTAAGAGCTACAACAATGGCTTCAAGAAAGGAAACAAGAAAGAAAAAATGAAATTGTAAAGGAAATGAGGTCAGGAATAAAATTTTAAAAAGGAAAGGAGAATAAATAGCTTATAACAGAAGGCAGAAAAAGTTACCCTTTTGTGGGTGACCTGAGAGCTAGAATGGAGAACAGAACTCAATAACACCATGATATAAAATATATTAGAACCAAGTTAAAAGGGGTATTGAAATGTGAAGACAAAAACTGGCCCAAAAGAGAGATCATGCTAGACAATCTAATAATCATAGGAATACCTGAAAACCTTAAATACAAAAAAAGGATGGATGCTATAGTTTAAGAAACTGCAAATTAAACTACCCAGACTTATAAGAAACAGGAAGCAAAGTGAAAATATAAATAATTACTTCCTATTAAAGATCCACAAATACTCAGTAATGTTAGCCAAAATCTAAGTCAAGTATAAAATACTTAAACAGATAGTAAGAGTGAGTTCACTTTCCAAGAAACCAATCTCAGAATCACATAAGGCTTCTCAGCAACTTCTTTGAAGAGGAAAAACAAAAACCCTTAGAACATGCTATTCAAAAAAGCAGAAGAGAAAGACATAACCAAGAATAACTAACTTTGAAAAATTGAATATTATCCTGCCAGGGGGGAAATACATCTGAAAAAGAATAGAATGAAGTGCGGCCAAGACGGTGGAGTAAAGGCAGAGACTTGCCTGAACTCTCCCATAATCCCCCCTGAATACCTTTATGTAATGATTTTAAACAAATTCTAGAGTAGCAGAACCCACAAGTGATGAAGTGAAAAAATTTTCCCAACAGCTTAGAAGGGGGGCAGGAAAGGTCTCTTGCACCATGCTGAGAGAGGAGTGCAGTCCAGCACAGGCCACACCAGTGCAGACCTCCTCCCAGCAAAGCAGAAGCAGGCCTCAGGATAACTGAATTACAGGTAGCAGTGGTGATTTCCAGGCCTCTCAGCCTACAGTGATAAGAAGCTCAGACAATGGCTCAGAAGCAGATTTATAGGGCTGCCTTTGCTGGCACCAGGGGCAGTATTTGTATTGCCTATACTTGGATCTGGGTCACAGTCCTGAGTCAATCCCAGTGCAAGAAAGAGCACTAGCGGAGCAGAGCTGCTGCAAGGTACCAGGGACCTTAGTCATAGTTCCAGAATTGAAAAGAGTGTTTGTGGTTGTTCACAAACCATTGTACAGCACAGGAGAATAGTAAACACACCTCTCCCTAGATGAGACCACCTTGGAAGAGCCAAAAACTTACAGGTCCCCAGAATTACCTCTGAGAATAGCTGCATAAAAAACTCTAAAACTTGGGATAGTGACCTCTCCATTTAGGAAACAGAGCTCCACTTTAGCATAGATTTAAAAGGGAAGAAATAGGCTGGAAAATGAGAGAACAACAGAAAAATTCTGACCATGGAAAGTTACTATGGTGACAAAGAGGATCAAAACATACACTCAGAAGACAATAAAGTCAAAATTCCTGCATCAAAGAAAAAATATAAATTGATCTCAGGCCATGGATGAGCTCAAACAATTTTTAAACATCAAGTAAAAGAGGTAGAGGGAAAACTGGGAAGAGAAATACGAGTGATGCAAGAAAGTCATGAAAAAAAGTTAACAACTTGGTAAAGGATGCGTAAAATATACCGAAGAAAACAATACCTTAAAAAGTAGAATCGGCATATGGTAAAAGAAGTACAAAAATCCAATGAAGGGAAGAAGTATTTCAAAAGCAGAATGACCAAATGGAAAAAGAGGTAAAAAAATTCACAGAAGAGAACTCCTTAAAACGTTGAACTGGCCAAAGGAAAAAAGGAGGTACAAAAGCTCAATGAAGAAAATAGTTCTTTAAAAGTTAGAATTTGGCAAGTTGATGCTAATGACTTTATGAGACACCAAGAAACAGTCGAACAAAATAAAAAGAATGAAAAAAATAGAAGAAAATCTCCAACGCTGTAGTATCTATGACATACAAGTAATAATATTGGGGCGGCTAGGTGGTGAGTGAATAGAGCACCAGCCCTGGAGTCAGGAGGACCTGGGTTCAAATCCAGCCTCAGACATGTAACACTTACTAGCCAACTTGGGCAAGTCACTTAACCCCAATTGCCTTGCCTTCTCCCCTCCAAAAAAAAAAGCAAAAAATTTAAAAAATTAAAAAAGAAATAATAATATTTCACAAATATGCATAACATCTCAGTATTTAAAGAAAAAAAAATCATTTATAGGGAGATACAGAGAGCAAAACTATGATAATTGGAGGCCTCATTGTGCCCCATTCAGTCCCTTCTTTGGAATGGGATCTTACTTAGGCAGGATTCCTTTGTGTTTCTCATTTCAGGAAATAGAGATAATAATGCTTGTGCTGACACAGTGCATTGGATTGAAAATATTCTACAGCTGGAATCCCTGAGATGGAGTCCTGGCTCTGGTACTTCCTGAGTGACTTTAGGTCAGTCACATAAACCTTCTATATTTCAGTGAGTATATTTCTGTCATGTATTTTATAGATATGTTGTGAAGAAAGTGTATTATAAATATAAGGCACCATACACTGCACATATAAGGATAATGAAGATGATGTCCTTATTGATGATGATGGTGATGGTACTGCTGCTGTTGCTGCTGATAAATGTATGTGGACAGGGACTTTCTGCTTAGGTGTTTTGTTTTTTTAAATTAAAAGCATAACATTGAATGCCAAAAGTACAAGTCAGATAAATGTAGCCCCTCCCTTTCTCTCCTCTTCCTTTCCTTCCTTCTCCTTCTCTCCCCTTCCTCCCTTCTCCTCCTCTCCCCTTTCTTCTTCTCTCTTATCCCCTCCCCCTTCCCTTCCCTTCCCTCCCTCCCCTACCTGCCCTGCCCTGTCCTGCCTGTTTCCTGTTGTACAATTTCCCCCCATTTCTCTGGCTATGAGTGATGTGTTTTGAAAGCTCCATAAACTCTTCCCAGCAACCTATTGCAGAGACCCATAGAATTATATTCCTTCTGCAAATCTCATAGAATCACAGCATGTTAGTGATAGATAGGACGTCAGAGATGTTGTCTTAGAGGCAGCATGGTTTAAATATGGACCTGGCATCAGGAATCCTGCAGGATTCAAATCCTTCCTTACACCATTAATAGCTTCCTGTCATTGGGCAAGTCTCCAGTTTAGCTCTCTAGGTATCCTCAGTTTCTTCATCTGTAAAATGAAAGGGTTGGGCTCAGTGGGTTGTAAGATCTTTTCCACTTCTAGATCTCCAATCCTATGCATCTCTTTATCTTATATATTAGGAAACCATGACCTAAAATTTTTGACTTGCACCGGACAAACCACCACCCAATCAGGATTAGAACAAGGACTTCCTGACCTCGGAGGTGATCTCATTCAAACATTTCATTTTCTCGATGAGGACACTGAGAGAAATTAGATGGCTTGTCCAAGGTCACCCAGGTTCAGTAGTAAGAATCAGAAGCGGGATTTGAACCTAGAACTTCTGACTCTAGAGTAAGTAATCTTTCCACCATTCCATTTTGGGTCCCATGCCAACTCTCTTTTCACTATACCACGCAACCTCTCAAATCATGCTGGCATCAAACTGATTTTATTCTTTTGCTTTTACTCCTCCTCCTACCCCATTTAATATTTCCTTTCTCTTCCCTTCCTCTCCTCCTTTGTGTGTGAAGTCAGTCCTGGCTAATCAGATTCATGCACTTGGTTCCATTGGGGAACATTCCGGGTCTAAGCACACAGTGTTTAAAGACTACACAGAGCCAAAGGGGCTCCCAGGAGAGACAATACCAGTGTTTGTTGTGTACAGGCCAGGTGAGGCCTGATTTAACAAAGAGCTAATTCTGTCCCTGGAAAATTCACTCAAGAGGGACTTTTATTTCTAACCTCTAGGGCTTGGGCTAAGTCCCTTTAGCATGACTAACTCTCTTCAACAAATTGAAGAGACTACTCACTGGGGATGACCTCCCCACCAATGCAATGATTCTTCCATCCTTAACTCATTATCATCAGCTTATTGCCTTAGTTCTCCATCAAGTCCTTATTTTTTTTTAAGGACAGGAGAAGTGGATCAGAATGATTGTACCCAGCCTGACCATAGTGGATATTGTGCTGGACCTGGAATCAGGAAAACTTGGGTTAAAATTTCAACTTTAATACTTACTTGTTCCATTGCATAGTAAGTCACTTAAACCTATTTTAGTCTGTTTTCTCATCTGTAAAATGGGACAATGATAGCCTACCTCAGAGGGTGTTTTTGAGGTTCAAATGAAATAGTGAATAAAGTATTTTGCAGACTTTACAATGGCCTATAAATGTCAACCATCATTATATTCATGTGATTGTTTCTATCAGAGAACTTGAAAGGGTTTGAATACTAAGTCATAAATAGATACTTACTAGCTAGGCAAATCATTTAACTGTCACCTGATTATAAAATGAGGAAATATTGGGATAATAATATCTACCTCCCAGAGCTTTTAAGAAGATGAGATAGTTGTCAAGTTGTAATGGTAAAGGTAATTTGAAGATCTTCCCTGCCCCTTAATAAGCCTAAGGGAATTTGAAGGCTTTCCCTGATTCGAAGATTTTTCCCTATCCCCTAATAGGCTGAATGTAATCACATGGAGTCTATGGTGGGAAGAGTTTGCTGAAGGGTGGAGCAGAGACCAAAGGAAGCTGGGAGTCAGAGCAGCTAGACAGTAGGAGAGAGAGAGGACCCACCAGCAGTGGAGAAAGACAGCTAGGCTTGTGAGTGTTGTTTTGTGGGAAAGCTAAAGGATGGTATGACTCTCTGTGCTGTTATGGTGTATTAACTTCTTTGTTACTACGATGGATTCAACTTTCGGATTTTGGGATTTGGTATTCTGGTGCCTGAATAAATGTTTTATTTCTGTCTTCTATATGGATAGTCTGTTATATCTTGTGACTGAGCACTGTGAATGTTGCACTTGTGCAACAAAAGTGCATTGCAATCCTTAAAGCACTATACAGATGCTAGCTGTTATTATTATTAGTGATCTGCGTTAATATAGAGAATCTCCACCCTGGGAGTTTTTCACACTAAGTAAATCACAGATCCTTCCCCTAGTCATATATATCCCAAAAGCACAAGCTCAGCTTCCCATCTTCTGTGATTGACTAAAATCATCAAATCTGGGGATCTTACCCTCAGACGATGTCCAAAAAGAGAAAGGCCAAGTTCAATTTCCTTCTGATCTAGAACAGTAGGTGGCATGACAAGGGAAGGGGGAAAATCAATATTTGTCCCAAAGAAGATGATAAATGTTATGGGCAGTTCTGTAATTTTCAGATGCTGTGCAAAGGTGTTTGGGACATGGAATGTAAATAATAGAGAAGGAAAAGAAATAGCTTCAGAGTCATCTTTAAAGGCTTTGTATGAGTAAGAGTCAGATTTATCTTTTAATATATTCAAGCATGCTGTGTAAATAACACATGAATTTCCTACAATTATTATACGCACGCAACTGGTTATACCTTGAAATATAGCCTATTTTGCAGGTTTGTGCCAGAGTCTAAGGAGGCTTTGCTACCTGGCAAAGTACTGCAGCAGTAGCAGAGTATCAGCAGTCCTGCTATTTAATGGAGCCTTTATCCCACATAAATGGTTGGGATATCATCTGCTTCAGGAGACCAAATTCATATGCTGCCCTTGTGTCTGTTTAAAATGCCATCATTGGGGCTGCTCCGCTCTACTTGGGATTTATTTTTCTCCCTTTGGTGAGGAGGAAGGGCTTAGAGGGAATTGCCCCAGTTGACTTACAGCTGCTTCCTGGCAAGCAATCTGCCTGGGAGGGGGAACACATGAATCATTTAAAACTTCTTAACTTGGTGCCATCGAGTGTGTGGAAACAGCACTGTGAGAGTAGATAAACAGGCTTGTAGGGGTACAGCTGTTGGGGCAGATATGTGCTGCTGTGCTCACAAGCAGATTTCCGCTAGGGAAAATGGATCTCAGGATGTGTGAGGATGCAGAGCTGGAAGTAAATTCAGGATGGATATTGAGGAATGTTTTTGTTCTCCAAAGGACTGCAAATACTATGCTCAAGAAATGATAACAGCAAACTCTGTACGTCTCTTCCTTTTTTTTTTTTGGTTCCAGTAGAATGTTATTTTACATATTCAGAACAGACATGCACCTTTAATTGTGACATTTCCTCCAGGTAGCATTTTATGTGAAGCTCATTAACTGCTTCCTTATAGTGGAAATCTGATGAATGTGGTTACAATCCTCAGCCCCACTTTCTACAGAGATAATAAAACACAGGCATTAAACTGTAATAAAGAAAATGATGAAACTAACGCTACCCCTTAATCGCCATGTGGTCAAACCCACGGAAAACAATAATTTCACAGATGGAAGGTTAAATTAATTTCTACCAAATGACTTCAGTGCAAAGTGGAAGCCTGCAAATGAATAGGCAATCATGTGCTTTCAGAGAATATTTGTTTTTCTTTTTAATTTCACAGACACAGTGTCCTTTTGTTTACATTTAGCAAACCCTGAGGCACAAGCTCAGAAGGATAGCCCTTGATGAGAGACCTTTCAAAGTCCATGAGTTAATGTAAAAAACACCATTTTCCTCTATGTACATCTTCGTTTTTGTATCCCTTGTCCAAATTTAAATTTGGCCATTCAGTTTTTTTTTAAAATATCTTTTTCTCATTTGAAACCACAATGACAAGAGGAATAATCTTGTAATGAAAATAACAACAATCAAAATAATGCTTAACATTTATGTAATGGTAATGGGAATTTGAAGATCTTCCCTGTCCCTTAATAGGCTGAATGTAATCACATGGAAGGTGGGAGGAGTTTGCTGAATGGGTAGAGCAGAAAAGGTGGAGCAGAGCTGAGAGAAGTTGGGACTCAGAGCAGTTAGAATGGAGGGAGGAGAGAGGATGCAGGCCAAGAGAGAACTAATCTTGTGAGTGTTTGTAGGAAGGCTTTGGGATGGTGTTGTTCTCTGCAATATTATTGTGTATGCATTACTTTGTTACTGTGATGAATTTGGCTTTCTGGTATCTGAATAAATGTTTTCTTCTGACTTCTATATGGAGAGTCTGTTATATTTTGCAATTCAGAACTATGCCAGCATATTCATAGTCACAACTGGTGCTGTGAATATTGCCTTGGTGATACAATTTACTTATTGATTTTTGCCAACTGCTCTACAAATATATCATTTTATTATTATAATAACCTTGGGAGGTAGGTGCTATTATCATCCCCATCGTACAGATGAGCAAATTGAAACAGAGAAGAGTAAATGATTTGCCCAAGATCAAACAACTGGTAAGCTAATTGAGACTAGATTTGAATTCAAGTTCCCTGCTCCAAGGTCATCACTCTGCTCAAATGCCAATTCAAAATCAATGGGTTTATTTTTAATGCACCTATTGAGATAACATTCAGTGATAAATATGTGGTGAAAATTTTTCCTCTATATTCATTCCTTTGTAAAGAGGTAAGGGGTAGGGATTGAGAGGAGGTTTGGGAAGTCCTTCCCTTCTAGCATTTGTTATTCCAGGTTCAGTTGCTCAAAGCTGCCCTTGATTTACATTTTCAATCAGAATTCACTTATATAAAAATCGAAGGCAGGGAAAAGCTTATTCTCCATTCTACTTCTACCCACCCATCATATAAAAAGAAACTCTATTTTAGCCACCAACCTGTGGACCACTATAGTAACCTCCCTGCTACAGTCAAGTGTACTGCCAGATTTCTAATCTCCCTGTTTTCCTAGGCTTCTCATTCAGGCCCAATAAGTTGTCAAATCTTGTTTCTATCTTCACAATCTCTCTTTCATCCATTCCCTTCCCTCCACTCATGTAGCCACCACTCTGGCTCAGGTCACATTGTCTTACTATAATGGAGTCAGTCACACAAGGGATCTGACTCCAAAACTCCAACACTCGATTGTTTTGTAAGTTGTCAGGGAAATATGGTATGACTTTACCTTGAGGGGAGAAAAACAGTCGAATAGGCAGATGACATTAAGAAAATCTAGGAAGCTCAATGGGGAGCTGAATGAGAGACCAAAGAAAAAAAGCTACAGTGAATTCCAGGAGGGGCCCCGAGGGTGAAAATGGATTTAATTATGTACTGTTCACTACTTATAACCCTGGAAGCAAAAGAGATCAAACAAAGATACATCAAAACAACAGTATGGACACTAGTCTTCCCAAGACCAAAGTAACTGCAGGCTAGTCCATGAGCAAGTCCTTCAAACCTAGGAGTACTAGAACATTGGTGGACAATAGGTCCTTGCCCAAGCACCACTTAAAGGTTTCTTTGTGGGCCCTCCTAGCTCAGAGTGAATGTAAATAGTAATTGTTTCTCTTTTGGCCAGAAAGCCAGAGGGTCTTCCCCTCCCAGTTTGATTTTTTTTTAAAGAAATTATTAAAGGCACCATCCTTGATTCACTTCTTCAACAGGCCTGTTCACTGAGTGGGTATTACCTCATCGAAGTGAGAACTTTGCTTAAAAAGACCATTGTCTCTCGCTGTATCCTGGGCCATCTCCATCTGTCCCGATTTATACGTGGCCATTGGACCCAAATGGCCCCGGAGGAGAAAGTGAGTCCGGGACTTTGCGCAGCCCTCCCTTTGCTCCCTCAAATCCTCAAATCCCAATGCAAGTCGCGTCATCATCTTTCTGCTGTCATGGTCCTCTTCAAGAATGAAGGACAAGTCGCACATAACAACCAGGAGCACGATTGCGTTCCATGCCCTGTCCCGTCATCCCGTGTCCCCGCGTGTTCCCAGCTTCCAGAGGCTCAATCTTCTACCAGCGCATTCAGTTCCGGAGCCGCGTTTCCTCTCTTTTGTTCTTCCTCCTTCAGTTCTCTGTTGTCGGCAGGGACCTCCCATATTGCCCTTTGGTTATTTCCTGACCCAGTTGGTTTATCGGCGCGGCTACACCAGACCCCGATCTCTCTAGATTGCCCGTCAAGCACAGGCGGAGTGGAGGCGCCGGGCTGGAGAGCGAGCCCAGGTCGGGAGGGAGATTCCCATCCGACCTGCCGTGTCTTCACCTCCTTCTGTTTTCCTTTTTTGTCCATCTTGGTCCTACCCTAACCCCTGTTCTTTACCTTTGTTGGGAAGTTGCCTCATATATGAAACTCTGTGGTCGATCCCATCTTCTTCCCTTTGCCCCTCTCAAGCACGCGTATTATATCTCATACACATCAATAGAGCAATGTTAATATGGCTTTTGGCAAGAATATGGCAATAGTTTGTTTGAGTGGACTGCTGAAATTATAATAACTGCTGAAACAAGTGGATGTACATATCCACATTTTAAATGTATCCTTGCATATGTACATATGACAATATTATTTTACACATATTACAAAAATGTGACTCAAAATTGCTATGAATTTTCTATCTTCACAATCTCTCATCCATTCCCTTCTCTCCACTCACATCTAATTTTCACATTCACATGAAAAAAAACAACCTAAATCCCATCTTTTATAGGAAACCTTTCTAAACCTCTCTTAATTCTACTGCCTTTCCT
>CM053588.1:279013466-279047591 GCA_028646515.1 Pseudochirops corinnae
TATGTATCTATCATCTATCTATCTGTGTATTTATCATCTATCTATGTATGTATCTATCCTCCATCTATCATCTATGTATGTATATATGTATGTATGTATCTATTATTTGTGCATTTTTGTTGTCTCCCCCATTAGATTGTGAGCACCTTAAGGGCAAGGATTGTCTTTGGACTTTTTCCCTCTAGTACCCAGCGTGGTGTCTGGTACCTAGTAGGTGCTTTATAAATGTTTAATGATTTAAATATATACATTGTGTACAATACACTGAAATATATGTTTTCCTGGAGCCGGAGAACAATTTAAAATCTAAAATCAGACCATATAATACCTAACTGCACTTAACATATTTTGACAGGCACAGTTAAACAGAGGGATAATTATTTTTATTCTTTTAACAGTTAAAGCTCTATATAGCTTGTGATAAATTTGCCTGGATAACACCAATAAAGCATCACTTGTCTACACACACACTTTTGGCATTGTTGAATAGCTTTCCCCACCTGGTCTCTTGCCTTCCCCATGCCTACTACTCTCCAGCAAAAAGGTTCATGTAACAAATCATATTTAAATGGACTGCAGACATTTATTTACTGATCCAAACTTGAAAAAAAAATAGAACGAATTGGCGTTAAGCAAAGTCCACGGAGCACTTTGGGAAAGGGCACATCCTGAGACAGAACAATGTCTTTTGAGAAGTTTGCAATAAACAAGGATCTGGGACACTTCAACGTCCATTAGGTAAGAGGATGACTACAGTGGGGACGATGGCAGCTAGCGAGTTGCTCTAGTAGAAATAATATCACCCCAGGCAGATTTCCTGCCTCAGTGTGACAGCTAATTTTGACAAATGTTTCAGCTCAGTCTCCACATCCACACAGGAGCAGGAAACCATTATACAAAGTGATAGACTTTGATTTGATTACTATGCCTTATGACAACCAAATATTATATGCTGGTCTTATCAAACCATGTATGTGGAAATAGGAATAAGCATATGAAATGCCGTGTTGGACAAAATGAGCTATAAATCATGGGTCATTAGATAACATTGCTTGGTAATGCGCTGAGTGAACTCACTTCTCCTTTTTATAGCAGACAGAGAAATGCATCCTCCGTCATCTTCCTGAGTGATTACTCCTCAGAAAGAAGATACAAAAAGAAATGAAAGTCATTGAGGTTCTTATATTAAATCTGCCCTTTTAAGTCCTTATGACCAGTCTTCATTCTTGTAAGTGGGTCATATTAGAGAGGCTGGTCCTCCCTGAATGCCCTCTACACTAATTGCCAAGCCCCCGTATCAGGGCTGCTCATCCACCTTTGGTGTCCACCTGTCACCCAACTCTCATCCGTGGCTTCAAGAAGCTGTAGCATGGGGAGCAGCCACACCCTAGTAAACTGTCTCAGCTGGCAAGCTAAACCAGGTTGAGGGTCGCTGATAGGCTTTAAACCTGTTGGCGAGTTATAGAGATGTCAACCCCAAGCCTGTGAAGACTTCCCCTGGCAGAATGGGTGAATGAAAACTATTTGTTCTGATGGCTGTGAAGGTGGCTGAAGCAAGTGTTACAGAATACTTAGAGCAGGCCTACACAATCTGTGGCCTGCTGGAGGATTTCAAGTAGCCTGCGGAAAATTCAGAGGAAAACATCGACATTTTTTTGAGGGTCGCCCAACATCCTGTGAGTAGCTTACAGGCTGCAGGTTAGACTTAGAGGAATGACTTAGAGCTTGGTAGACATTGAAGATGCCAAGGTAATCCTGTGCATCCTGGGTCATTGCCAGCTATACTGACTTTTGTCTTGCCACTGGACTTTGATGACTCTGGGAGACAGTGAGGCTGATGACTTTGTGAGACTCTCCTCACTTAAATCAGTTCATGCACAAGTCAAGATACCACTCATCATGGTGTTATTGTTCTTCTTAGATGAACAACAGAAGACAAGAATGCTAGGTTGAGGGAACTTTGAGATGAGACCAACTTTAATTTTACAGATAAGGAGACCAAAGCCCAGAAATGCAGAACTGTCCAAAGTTACACGCGCGTGTGTGTGTGTGTGCGTGTGTGTGTGTGTGTGTGTGTGTGTGTGTGTGTGTGTGTGTGTTGTGTATGCATGTGCTGGGAGGCTGGACTTATAATGGAATTAGAACACAAACATGGTATAGAACAAAAAGGCCCTCGAGTAGAAGTTGGGAAACCTAGATTCCAGTCTGCTCCTCGTTGTCTGGGACGTATTGCACAGATTACTTTGTATCTCTTATCAGTTTCCTTATCTATAAAATTAAGGGTTAGAACTAGATATTCTCTGTAGTTCCCTTTAGCACTAATAATCTATGATGTTCTCAAATCTAAGAATAGGAGCTTCTTAGTCTGGGGAGTCTGTGAACTTAAAAAAAATGATCATTTTCATAAAAACATCTAAATATAATTTGTTCCTTTTTAAACTTATGTATTTTATGCATTTAAAAACATGATTCTGAGGAAGGGTTTATAGGCTTCACCAGACTGCCAAAGGCATTTGTGATACAACTAAGGTTAAGAAAATCTTATGTAAGGGGTACATCCATCTTCTAGCTAATCTGAGGAAGAACCAGGCCAATTTGGAATCAATATGGCTCCTATGAGGTGATCATGTCTTCATGTTGCAGTTTACATGTCAGAAGACAAGAAAGTCATTTGTCAGGTGTGACAAAGAAGGGAGGGTACTGTGGGGAGGGAAAGGAGGGGGGAGAGAGAGGAGGGGAGGAAGTGGAAGAAGGCAGCAGTACCAAGTAGCAGGGTGCTTCTTGGACACAGTTACCTTATAAGGCACATAGCTGTGTTGACAGAAATGCTCAGGGGTCAGTTCCCTACGTAGGGTTTCTTAAAGTACAGAAGCCTACATCTTCTATATAGTTTTAATCTCCCTCCATAATGATCCTCTTCTTCACCAGACACACACACACACACACACACACACACACACACACACACACACACGACAAGAATGCTAGATTGAGGGAATAATACATAGGGTGAGATAGAGATTATGCTCATATTAAAACAGGTGGTTTGATAGGGACTTTTTGCAAGGAGTCCCAAAAGTCTTAGTGTAGTTTTAAGCTATTAATTTATTTAGATATTATTAGGTTAATAATTATATACAAGATACTTTTTATTAGCTTAATAATTAACTTATTTAAGATACTAAAGATGAAAGCAGCGCTAAGACTTTTTGGGACACCCTGTATATGTAGACATACTTCAGTAATGATCTATGATCTCTTTCTGGTTTCCGAATTCACCATGGAGAGGCAGCATGGCTTAGTTGATTGTGAGTCTGTAGAACTAGTCAGTCCCAAATGGATTCATTCAAGTCCCTCTTCAGATACACACTGACTAAATGACTCTGACTAAATCCCGTAATCTCTCAGGTTAAATCTCTAATACTATTAGTTGCAGAAAAGTTGCCACTTGCATTGGTAGAAGGGGTTCTGGTGCTGGAGATTTCTAATACCAGTGAAATCTAGAGCCTGGTCAAAAAAAATAAAAAACAAACCATCATCTGTGGCAAAAAGTCAATAGTCAGTCATTCAACCAGCATATGCTATGTGCCAGGCCGTGTGACTAGCACTGAGGATAGGAAGAAAGATGAAGGAAAAGGCTCAAGAGTAGTGAGGCCACCACACTCCTAACTACCTGTCACACCAGTCACCCACTCATGTTAAATCAGCATGGTGTACTTCCATAAGGCAGGTGTATGCCCTCAGGCAAATCCTTTACCTGTCTGAGACTATTTTCTTAATGGACGAAATGCTTTGGCCCACCTGATCTTTAATGTTCCTTTCAAATCTAATGTTGTATGATTCTATTTTCAGTTATAGGCACTATGCCAGGGATGGGGAACCTGTGGCCTCAAGGCCATATGTAGCCCTCTAGGTCCTCAAGGGCAGTCCTTTGACTGAATCCAGACTTAACACAAATGCCCTTGATAAAATGTTTTGTTCTGTAAAATTTGGACTCAGTAAAAAGGTCACAATCAAGGATCTAGCAGGTCACATGTGGCATGGAGGCCACAGATTCACCACCCCTACACCATACAAGCACTGGGGATACAAAAGGAGGAAAAGACACCTCACCTAAAAAACTTACAATATAATCGGCAAGACAACATGCAAACAAATCTATACAAAACAATCTATATACAGAAAAATAGGAAGGCACTAGTATTCAAAGGGGTCAAGGAAGGCTTCCACTGAAAGATGGGATTTTAGTGGAAATTTAAGTTACAATTAGAAAGGACTTAAGAAGCTACTAGTCCAACCTTCTCATTTCACAGGTGAGAAAAGTCAGAACTAGAGACAAGAAGTGACTTGTCTAAGGTCACAAAAGTAACAAGTTTACAGTATCAGAATTTGAATCCTAAGTCTCTGACTTCAGACTTAGTGCTCTTTCACCATAAAAAAAAGTCTGTAGTTGTGTGCCCAGATTGTATGAGTATCTAGCCTGAGAAGCAGTCAGTGCAAACTAAGAATCTAGCAAAACCAACAGAGATGTCACAAAAACAGTAAACAAGTGTGTGATAGAAACTAGGGACCTACCATATGTAATATATATATATATACATATATATATATATATATGTATATCTGTGGCCTCCATGTGTATATATATATATACATTCATAGCAGCTCTTTTTGTGGTGGCAAAGGATCAGAAATTGAGGGGATGCCCATCAATTGGGGAATGGCTGAACAAATTGTGGTATATGATTGTGATGGAATACTATTGCACTGTAAGAAATGATGAGCAGAATGATTTCAGAAAAGAAACTTGGGAAGACTTGTGTGAACTGATGCAAAGTGAAGTGAACAGAACTGAGAGAACATTGTACACACTAAGAGCAACATTATAACCACAATCAACTGTGAAAAACTTAGCTACCCAGATCAATGCAATGATCCATAATAATTTCAAAGGAGTCATGATGAAAAATGTTATCTACCTCCAGAAAGAGAACTTATGAACTTGGTACAGATCGAAGCATTTTTCCACTTTATTTTTCTTACTTTTATAACATGGCTAACGTGGAATATATATTTTGCATGACTTCATATAATGGATATCATATTTCTTGTCTTCTCAATGGGTAGAAAAGGTATGGGAGAAAGAAAATTTGGAAATTAAAATTAAAAAAATTGGGGTCTATTAAAGTTGCATCTGATGGAGTGATGTTGAGAGCAGAATCAAGTAGGTGGTGCTGCGTTTGCTAGAGATTAGCTAGAGTGCTACAAAAACCTGAGAAAGTATCAGCAGCCCTGAAATTTCAGATTGCCCTTTTGTTACTGTGTCCTGGCCACATGTGTTAGCTGATCACATGTCTTCTCTATTTGTGACCTCTCCCCTTTTCCTACTGATAGTCTTTGTATTAACTGGGGCATATGCCCCAGGTTTGTAGAGGAAATGTTTTCTTGCTACTTTTATTACTATGTCATTTCAAAGAATATCTCTGCTTTTAGCTAATTGTGGCCTTGGACTTTTAAAGGTAAAACACATTGGTGAGGGCTTGCTACCTATTAATCGATCAATCTAGAAGTGCTTATTAGGCAACTACCAAGCTCTAGACAACTGGCACTGTGCTAAGCACCAGAGATAACAATGACAAAAGCAAAGCCGTGTCTGCCCTTTAATGAGCTTATTGTATTGGGGAAGCCAATTCATTAATATAGAGGAATAAACCGAATAGATGCAAAATGGCTTCTAGGTGATTTGAGAGGATATGGCACTAGCAGCTCGGGCATCAGGAAAGGTTCCATATATACAGCAACACATGAGCTATGTCTAGAAGGAAACTAGGGGTTCTAAGGGATGGGGAGGGGGTGAGGGAGTTCAATACAGGTATAGGGGACAATGAGTGCAAAAATTTGGAGATGGGAAATGAAATTTGTGTGAGGAGGACCAAGTAGGCTAGGATGGATAGACAACAGAATATGTGGAACAGGGTAAAATGTATTAAGAAGACTGGTGTGTGTGTGTGTGTGTGTGTGTGTGTGTGTGTGTGTGTGTGTGTGTGTTGGAAGGGGCAACTAGAGCAAAGGCATGGAGATAAGAAATTAAGTTCCATGGGGCAGCTAGGTGGTGCAGTGAATAGAGCACTGGCCTTGGAGTCAGGTGGACTTGTGCTCAAATCCGGCCTCAGACACATAACACGTACTAGTGATGTGACCTTGGGCAAGTCACTTAACCCCAATTGCCCTGCCTTCCCCCCTCCAAAAAAGCGCAAAAAAAAAAAAAAGAAGTTAAGTTCCATTGTCAGGGTGAATTGGAAGGCCAATTTGACAGCACAGGGAATATGAAGAGGAATAATGTGTCTAAAAGCTGAAAAGGTAGATTAGTGCTAGATTGTGAAGCAGATTAAATGTCCAACAAAGGAATTTAGATTTGATCTCACAGGTAATAGGGAACCACTGGAATTTACTGAGAAAGAAAGTGATACGATCAGGCTTGCACTTCAGGAAAATCAATCAGTCTGTGACTGTGGAAGGTGCTTTAGAATGGGGAAGGGACTTGAATCAGGGAGGTCAGTAAGGAGGCCACGGTAATAGTCTACCTGAGTGACAATGAGGCCCTGAAATGGGATGGTGTCTGTGTGGGGGGAGAGAAGGGAATATATGTGAGAGATGTCACGGAGGTCAAAATAGGAAGATTCAGCAGCAGATTGGACATGAGGGATGAATGAGAGTGAGAAACCTCCAAACACTGCTATAAAGTCACTAACCCTGCTGAAATGTGATCTGCTCAATCATCGGAGTTGAGAATTACTTGACTAGTGCTTTTTCTGAGGCGGTCTTAAGGTCTCTGAATGTCCTGTTTACTTATAGTTGTTTTATTGCTTATTATGTGTGCAAATATGGTTCCTATTAAGCTAATTGCCCCTTGTTAATGCTTTATTTAATGTCTTGTTTCCCCAGAACAAATTAATATAATTAGATAGGATGTCTATACTTTTCTCACTTTCTATGCATTTGAAAAACATATTAATAACATTAGCTACCTAATAGTTCTTGCAGAATGGCATATATGTGGCTGTGGACATACCAAGGAGGCAGCTTAGAGGGGATCAAGATCAATCACATGCCAGAAAATCTGGACAGAAGAGGAGCCAGAAAACTGAGTCAGAGTCCATGGTAGGGGAGCTCTAGAGAGTGAATGGAGAAAAGGTGCCAAAGAATTCAGCTGAAGGACTAGTCACATGAGCAATCACCCAGGACCCTGGACAGTGAACAGAGATTGGAGCCAAAAGAATCAAATCACAAAAGTCATTAGCCATGGAATGGAAGGTGGAAGGCACGGAGTGCGGAGGAGGGAAAGCACTTCTGGTGGTATTTGTCCCTCGTATTTATCACAGTGGATAGAGCACTGGGTCTGGAGTCAGGAGAACATGAGTTCAAATCTAGCTTCAGACACATATTAGCTATGTGACCCCGGACAAGTGATTTAATCTTGATTTGCCTCAGTTTCCTCATCCATAGAATGACAATACTAGTAGCACCTACTTTCTATGGTTGTTGTGAGGATGAAATGAGATGATAATTGTGAAGTACTTACCACAGTCCCTGGCACTTAGTAAGATATCTTTAAATATTATTTGGGGAGTCTGGGTGGTGTACCTGGAGTCAGGAAATCTCTTTCTGAGTTCAAATGTGGTCTCAGACACTTACCAGAAGTGTGACCCTAGGCAAGTCACTTAACCCTGTTCACCTCAGTTTCCTTATCTGTAAAATAACTGGAGAAGAAAATGGTAAACCATTCCAGTATCTTTACCAAGAAAACCCCAAACGGGGTCACCAAGAGTCAGACACAAGTATAAAACAACTGAACAACCACCACAAACATTATAGTGAAATATAAACATTTTATAGTTATCTACCTAAACATCACCACTTACCTACTGACATCCCTGCCAATCATCTACATCTGTGCTGCTGGAAACTCAGCAGGCGTTTGTTCATATCCAGAGAGAGGCACTGTGGGGCTGGGGGGGAGATGGAGGTAAGTACACAGGAAATTTCCTTCCCCACCAGACTGGGTGTAGCAACAGCAGCAGCAACTAGTGAAGGCAACAATGTGTCATTGAAACTTCTGAGAGATACCTAGGCATCCAAGAGGGGAGGAAGGGAGCTGGTGTATGAAGTTTTGTGAGCATTGAGACCCTCTGTAGATTGTGGTAAAGTGTGAATGGAGGGTGAGTTACTTGCAATGGAGAAAACATTTTTCCCCCAGTTATAAGGAGATTAAATGTGGACAAAGCAGACTGGAAGAAATTGCATGGCTTTGGTGCCACAGATGTTGGTCTTTGGTCTCTTTGCCTTGTGTCCTCTTCATGCTGTTTATGGGAGTATCGATGCTGTGATATCTTAGGCAGTCTAATAGGGCTTATCTGAACTTTATCAGGTTGAGCTTGCTTCTAGGGGTAGGAGAGGAGGGAAGGCCTCAGAAAACCGAAAGCATGCGGCCCTTAATCGTCTCATGATTACTTATATGATCATTATTATTAGACCAAGCTACAGGCAATAGAATAATTGTCATACGTTAAACAGCTTTTGTTTAGGGTCAGGCTACTCTTTGGGAGAAACTTAGCTGATTTGTTAAAGCTAAATTAATTCTTTGAGTCCCTGAAGACGACAGTATAAATAACAATGACCAAGAGTACTATAGTGATCACAAAGAGCTAACAAAATTCCTTAAGCTAATGAAGCGTGGTAGTCTGTAGTCTGAGCAAAGATAGGAAAATAGGCTTTATACATAAATACCACACTGATTCTAATTTTTCATAGTTTATCAATTTTAAAACTCTTTAAATCTAATTCTTTCATTTTGATGACAGAATCTTCTCCAGGACATCTGCAGTGTTATGCAGGACACCCCCCCCCCCCCCAAAAAAAAAAGTCTTAGTTCAGTTTGATGATAACAGCTTTTATGAAAATTATTTAAAGCTGTTGTGATAATAGCTAACATTTACATAACAATTTGAGGTTTTTAAAGTGTTTTATGAATCTTGTTTAATTTGGTTATTTATTTTTTTATGTTGCTTTTAGGCACTGGTAACCATTATGGTTAATGTCTGGGGAAGGTGGGAAGGAGCAACCAGTCATCCCAATCCAGATCTAAAGGAGGAACTCGAGGAATAGTAGATATCAGGCTCACCTAGGAGTTGAGGAGATTTGGATTCAAGTCCTACTTGTGACACACTGTATGTGTCTGTATGATTCCAGGCAAGTCAATGAACCTTTCATTGACCAAGGCAACTGGAAGACTCTAAGTTTTGGAGAAGGTTCTGGTCTATATGGGTAGGAGAAGTTTCCTTATTGGAAGT
Organism: Pseudochirops corinnae; assembly: GCA_028646515.1. Lineage (NCBI taxonomy): Eukaryota > Metazoa > Chordata > Mammalia > Diprotodontia > Pseudocheiridae > Pseudochirops > Pseudochirops corinnae. The sequence continues at coordinate 279,022,817 of CM053588.1, forward strand.
TCATTATATCAATGCTATTACAAGTCTCAAGACACCTAGGTGGCACAGTGATTAGAGTGTGGGGCTTGGAGTAGGGAAGACTTGTCTTTCTGAGTTCAAATTCAGCCTCAGACACTTACTAGGTGCATGACCCTGGGCAAGTTTCTTAACCGTGTTTGTCTCAGTTTCCTCAACTGTAAAATGATCTGGAGAAGCGAATGGCAAACCACTTTAGTATCTTTGCCAAGAAAACCCCAAATGAGGTCACAAAGAGTAGAACATGACTGGAAAACAACAAATAGCAACCACAAGTCCTATCCCATCCAGTTTTATGGATATTAGTCAGGTTGAATCAAAATAATTTTTCATGATTCTATCAGTTTCCTCACCTCTGATGTGATGGAATTAGATTACATGATCTCTGAGGTTCTTTCCAGTTTAAAAACCCTTTTTACCACTCTAGGATCAAGAGCCGGACAAGATTTTAGAGTTCACCCATCCCATCTCCCTCATTTTACAGGGGAAAAAACTGAACTTCAGAGGTATCTGAGGATCAGAGGTTCAATGACTCTTCCCAAGGTCAAACAAAGAAGAAGCAGTAAATCTGAATTCAAATTCAGGTTCTATGACTCCATATTTAGTGTTCTTTCCAGACTACCATACCGTTCTTCCCCAGTTTTAAATTCTGCTTTTGGAAAGATATAGGGGAAGATTTAAGACGTCTCTAGATTTTTGCATTTGATGATGGCTACAAAGTTCTTATATTCATGGCCTGAGCCATAAAGGAAGATTATTAGTCTTCCTGTGTTTTGTTCTATTTTTTAATACAACTACCAAATCTGGAAACCCCATTAAGACTAAAACCTCCCATAATTTTTAAAATTGAAATTATTGTGAAATGAAAGTGTCTGAAAATTTTTTAAAGAAAACTATTAAAGATGTTTCCTTTAATAAAATAAAATTTACAAACAATTTTTAAAACAAAATAAAACTGACTATCTCTGATAGACTTAAAATGCTCTTTTCACAGTCAGAGGTGATACAGTCTACTAATTATGGGCTATCTGATTATTGCTAGGAGGGATGATAACTCACAAAATCCCTATGAAGGGAATTCAGACATAAACAATTTCTGGTGCTTTTAAAGTCCATTTACAAACAATTCATTTCCCTGTCAAATGGATGCTTCTTCATCTGAGCTCTTCATTCTTCTTCCAGGTCATCAAATAGATTTTTCTCTTTGCTTCACAATCTCAAGTATGTTGACTCGGAATAGTGCTGGATTCATTAATGGCTGATTTCTTCCTTTTCCTTCTCTTTTTTTTTCTGTGTCCTACAGTCTTGAAATGTAACTTTCAAACATATCCATTGCAACCACATGCAAACTTGAATCGTCATTGCTTACTAATGTCTTCTGAGCTCTTGCAAAGTAAATCTGACATCATTAAGTAAGGCCAATCTATACTTTTTAATGGTATGAAAATCAAAGCATATTTGCTACTTACTGGAAACATAGGAGTGCAAAGTTGGATGATTAAACTCATGCTTAGACATCAATTAATGGTTTCATTTTCCTGTTAATTGCTCACTAACTAAATGAATCAGCAAGACACAAAGATATAGGTGGCTTTAGCCATAGAATAAAATGAAACATACCTTTGAAGGACACAATAAGGCTCTTGTATAAAGATAACTAGAGTTCAAAGTCCTTTATCTATATGTCTAGCAAATATTTCACAGGCACCAAATGAGAATATTTAATTGTCCAATATTGTGGAAGAAGTCCTCAGTGAAACTGGAAATTAATTCAAGAATTCTCAACTATTGATCATTAGTCAGTCAATTACAAGCATTTATTAAGCACTTGATGTATATCAAGGGATGGAAGTGCAAAGAATTGGAAGTGAAGTATGTGAAAATAAGCAGAGGATTATTCTTATACAGGAAAAAGGGATTATTGCAAATACAGGGTGTTCTAAGATTTTGGGGGCATTTTTAAGCCATTAAAGCTATTCAAGGTTAAAGTTGCATCAAGACTTTTGGTTCATAGTCTTGGGTGGTTTTATTCTCCTCCCCTGCCTCCAAGGAAAAAAAAAATTCTAAGTCAGTCTAAAAAGCAGGATTGTAATGCTATGGCAGAGCAAAAAGAGGATTGGATTTTTGAGTCAGAGGATTTGAAGATGAGTCTTTGCTCTGCCACTTATGAGCTGTCAAAGAAATCTTCTGAGACTTAATTTCTTCATCTACAAAGTGGGAATAATCATACTTGCATTACCTTCCTTGTGACTACTTTGCAAAGATAACAGAAATAATGTAGGCAAAGGTCTTTGTAAACTATAAAGTGCCATATTAATGGGACTTATTGAGATAATACATGAAAAATACTTTGGAAGTCTTCAAGTGGGATATAAGGATCAACTAATATTATTATCTCATTTTCATCTTTTTGAAAATATTCTTTTGGTAATGGTTCTGGGACAAACTACCATCCCATTATTCATTTATATTTAATGTGCTGAGGACTACCAAGTCGGTGGATAAAATGACTACTTTTTGTAATTTAATAAAAGAATTAGAATGTAGGGTTATCTTTTGTAGGCTCATGGAAAGCATCCTCCATGGTAAGCAAGATAATGAGAAGATATTAAAAATATTTGAAGTTTCAGTGTCTGGTAAACTCTTGTTAGTAACAGAAAGAAAAGATGGGATATCTTACTCTGGGTTGTACCTTTTTCTACAGCAGGTCTCCAGAGTGCACAGGATCTGGAATGTTGAAACAATGCAGGTAAAGGAAGTTGCAAGCCAGCTCTCTAACTTGGGGAAAAGGATTGTCTCTGAGAGTTGGCTCGATTGATGTGTTTGCCCACTTGCCACTTACTATGTCTTCTCTTTAATTGAATGCTAAATGAAGCAGCTGACTTCTGTTTAGAGGTTACATTATATAAAAAATATACTAGAATCACAGCGGTGGGGAGGCTGAGTGGTTAAGGAGATGCTAACTCATTTCAACTTACTCTCAGTCTTGGACAGCAGTTCTCAACCTGTGGGTCACGACCCCTTTGGGGGTTGAACGGAGTCACCTAAGACCATTAGAAAACACATATTTCCAATGGTCTTAGGAATGGAGACACAGCTCCTCTATCCATCTCCAGGCAGGTCTGCCCATATGCAGATACGCCCACATACGAGTATTAAAGGGTTGTGGCATTAGGAAAGTTGAGAACCACTTCTCTAGGACATAAAGTAGAATTGTGAGAGGAACTGCTAGCACTATTTAAGTTGTTTGGCATCTGTCTCTCTGTCTCTTTCTGTCTCTGTCTCTCTGACTGAATATAGCTTTATAAATCAAATGTGTGTATAATGTTATTTCACAGTACTGCTTTTACTAACTTGGTTGGGGGTAATATCGATCATCAACAAAATTTATATTGATGTGATTATGAGACTCAGAGAATTTTATTAATATTAAAAAATACCTCTGATTTATGGATCCTTATCTTTTTTCAGGACTTAGTTCAGGAACCATTTCCTTTACAGAGACTTTGCTGATCCACCCCACTGTTACTCCTGCTTTCTCCATCAAATTACCATATATTTTACTTATTTATGAACATATCATATTCTACAGTAGACAGTGAGCCCCTTGAGGGCAGAGATGGTCTTGTTGTCTTTATTACTGTGCATTACACATGGGTTAGGGACTAAACCTATGATTTCTTTGGCATAAGACACTCCCAAACAAGAAAACTCCCTCTATCTATGCAGATTGGCACTCTCTCTGCAACTTATATTCTTATAGATACTTAGTAAAGATTGACATGAAAATGAAATGAAAATTCACCAAGACATTATGGCACAGAGGAATAATGACTTTGAAGCCAGATAAACTGGCTCTTGAACAGAGACCTAAGTCATGAGCAACCGAGCTTCCCATTGGTGGAGAGAGTCCTTGTAAAAGGAAATCATAGATGTTTTGAAGTATTGGAAGATCTCTTAAGCCATTTTAAATAATTTATAAATCTTCACTTGTAAGTACCTTACGCTTGGCCCTAGACTGTTTAAATTTTTTTTTTAATGACATATAAAAGAATACATGGCATGTTTATCAAATTTACAGATGAATAGAGATGTGAGGAAGAGTTACATTGAATGGTAGAACCAGCATCTAGAAAAATTTTAACAGGATAGATAGAACATTGGATTGAAGCTGGTAAGATGAAATTGAAGAGGGAAAAATGTAAAGAACTGCACTCAGGTTAAAAAGAAATCATAAGGATAGGCTTGAGGAAGAAGAATACATTTGTGCCTTATATTTCATTTAACTTCTTGGGGCTCCATTTTCTCATTTGTTAAAGGAGGGGATCAGATAATATGCCTCATCAATCCCTTCAAGTTCTAGATCTATGATCCTATGATCTTTATGATTTTATGATTTGGGGATTTCAGTGGATTTCAAGACCAATATAGGTCAGCCATGACATATGACAGCCAATAGCTCCAGATGGAGCAGCTTGGGCTGCATTAAGAGAAACATAGATAGCTTCCAGAAAACAGGAGGTGATAATTCCTCTGTACTCTTTTTTTTTTTTTTAAACACAAACACCACAAGAATTTTGTTTTTAGTTCTGGGAATCACAGTTTTAAGAAGGAACTTCAATAAGCTGGAGGGTTTGCACAGGAGGGCAATAAGTAAGGTGTGTCTCTATATATATAGCCTTGGGTCTCTATCATATGAAGATCAATTGAAGGAAGTGGTGATGTTGATTCTGGAGAAAATAAGACTCAGTCAGGGCATGTTGGGTGGCTAGGTTACACAATGGATGGAGAGCCAAGCCTGGAGTCAGGAAGACCTGAATTCAAACTGGTTGCAGATGTTTACCAGCTGTGACTCTTGAAGTCACTTAACCCTGTTTACCTCAATTTCCTCATCTGTGAAGTGAGCTGGAGAAGAAAATGGCAAATCACTCCACTATCTTTGCCAAGAAAACCCCAAATGGGGTCACTAAGGGTCAGATATGACTGAATAACAACAGGGCATGATAGCTGTCTTCTAGCATTGGAAAACCTGTCATATGGAAGGAAGACATCTTTGTTTCAGAGGACAGAACCAGGAGCAATGGGTCAGAGTTGTGAAAAGGCAAAATTCAGGCTTAATGTCAGGAAAATCTTCCGAATGACTAGAGCTGTCCAGATGTAAAATAGGCTGACTTGGGATTTGATAGATTCCCACTCATTTAATGTCTTCAGAGCTGACTGGATATTTATCAGGTATATGAGAAGTCCTTCCCAGTGTGGGGTGGGCTCAGAAAGCCTTTGAGATCCCCTCTAACACTAAAAATCCATGATCCTATGATTCTGGCCTCATTCACCCTTGAGGACCATGGCTCCTTTCTTGTTGCATTTGCAGCTGAAATCTCCTGTAGGTTTATTAGCTCCAATTAGAAAGTGAGCTGCATAAGATCAGGTACTGTCTTGCTTCTTTATATGTATCCCTTGTGCTTAGTCTGCTGCTTTAAGCATAGCACTTAATAAATGCATTTTTCATTCATTGCCCTTCATTCATATTTAATACATATGCTGCCATTTAATTCAAATAAATAGTATTTCTTGGGGGGGGTGGTGGCAGCAATTACCTTTTTGACAGTTGATTAAAAAAAAGTTTAACAATAGCTAAGAATAGCTAATTCAAGAATTGTTTATACTGATTATGCAAACACTTGACACAGCAATTAGCTTGAGACAAGCATCCTCCCTCAGGGAATATGCAGTTGTTTCATTTCTCACCATATGAGCAAGAGCTCATACCCAAGGAATCAAGGGATATGGACCATAGATTGCATTTAGGAAAAGCTCTTGGTCAGATTATCATATGTTTATTGAAGAGCTTCCATGGTTGTCAGCTCTATAGGGGAAAAAAAAAGAATGACCTTAAAATCATCTAATGCTGGGAAGAGAAATTCATTGGCCTCGATTTTACAGCTTTCCATGTTATATACACATATAGACACTTATCTAGTCTTCTTTCCATTTCAGTACTTCCCATTGCTGTGACACTAGCTCAGTAGCTTGGTTGACTGCTTTCTTTGTCTTTGAGGAATACTGTCTGCATTTTGTTAGAGTATTCCGGCTCTAAAAGGGACAGCACTGGAGACACTTGAAATGTTCATTTCAAAGTATTTATTTTCTGCGGCAATATCTGTGACTATGGAAATAGTCCTTAATGTGTGTACTACTATATTAAGTGATTATTTAAATATTTATGAATATGAAAATTGCTTATTTTAACTTAGAAGAATACGACATCTATTTTGCTTAGAAATGCAGCTTGGAAAATTTAGAAGAGGTGGACATTAAAAAAAAAGAAGCCCTTTGGGTGAATGGCACTATTTGCTTGAAACCTTTTTAATTGGGAGGCAGTATGGGTATAATGGAACCCAGATACTCTGATGTGAGAGCCAAGGCTCTTCCCAATATACCCCACCACCTGCCAATTGAAATTGTTTCTTGTAATTATTGATGTTTACTATTTATATAACCTTGGGGCAAAGTGCTTGACCACATGGGGACCTCATTTTCCTCATCTGTAAAATGAGTTGGTTGTACTAGATGGCTTCTAAGTTACCTTGGTTTGTAATCTTTTGAACTTTAAATTCATGACCTGGAATCAGCTAATTTTCAAGGACTTCAAAGGAACATTTTAACCCAATTTTCTGTGTGAAGGGGTCAAAGGATGCTATCCTTTCCTCTGTATGAAGTGTGGTCACAGGGAGGTGGGCATGGTGTAGTAGATAGGGCATTGGATTTAGAGTTGGGAATCTCAGAATCACAGACATATGGGGGTGACCTTAAAGGCAATCTAAACCAACCCCTCATTTTACTGATGAGGAAACTGAAACCAAGAGAAGTTAGGTGATTGGTCCAAGGTCACATAGGCAGTAAGTGGCTGAGTCCCTATTAAATCCGGAATTTTACCCTCTCTACCACTCTGGCAAGCTGTCTTGACTCAGACACTTACTAACTGTGTGACACTGGGCAAGTCACTTAATTTCTCTATATGTCAATTTCCTTACAGGAAATGTGAGGGGGTTGGACCAAATCATCTCTAATGTCCTCTCCAGCTTTAAATCTATGATCATATGACCTCTCAGATTCTCCCTGCTGTGAAAGGAGGTTTCCCCTTGGTTTTTATTAAAGGTCTATAAATTCCCAGGAGAGGTGTTTTCCAGTCCCTAGCTTCCATTCAGACAGCCTGGTATGTTCTTTCCTGCCCACTATTCATTTGCTGTCACTCATGCCACCTGCTCTTGGCTCATACATACTACAGCTCTAAGGGCCATCCTGCTTTCTCTCTGCCCCATACTTCCTCGTGGGTGGTTATGACAGCCTACTCCAAGTGCTAAGAAGGCAAAGCCACCCTTAGCTTGGAAGATATCCTTCCCTATTCTGCTCATCAATCTATCATATAGGGCTACATTTAGCAATTTCCTATTAAGGGAGCCCCAGGAATAATTATGGGGCATAAAGAATGTACTTCTTTCCACCAGTGTTCCCAAGTCACTCAGTTGTCAGTTTTCATCAGATTAGCCCACTGTGGCTTCAATTGGCTGTTGTTTTGCCCTAGCCTGCTTGATGTTGATTGACAGCTGAGCCAGCCAGTGACAAGAGAGACAGGTTTTCCAAATCCCTCTCCACTCTCAAATTCAACATAACAAAGTCAGTACAGCAACAGAAAAAGAGAAGTATGTGCTGTGTTACTCTGAGAGTGCTGACAGGAGAGCTGATGCTACAGAATACTGAGATTGCTACTTCAAGGCTCTCTCTCCATCATAGAAACAACTTGTGAGAGTGGAAGGGGGGCAAGGGTGTGAGAGAGGTTATCTTTCACCCTGGATCCTGGCAACATGAAATAAGAAGGGGTCTATGACTATTTCACATTCATTTCAGTACTGTCTTACAATCCAGACATATCATCAATATTTTCTTTAACCATTCACTCATTCTTTCTTTTATCCATTCAACAAAAAAAGGATAAAGCACTGAAAGTGCACAAAATATTCTGTTGGACCCCAAGGGAGATACAAAGATTAATAAAACAAAAAGAAGGGGCAGCTAGGTGATACTGTGAGTAGAGCACTAGCCCTGGAGTCAGGAGGACCTGAATTCAAATCCGGCCTCAGAAATAACACCTAGCCATGTGACCTTGGGCAAGTCACTTAACTCCAATTGCCCTGCCTTCCCCCTCCAAAAAGCAAAACAACAACAACAACAACAACAACAACAACAAAAAACAAACAACTTGTTAAAAAAATAAAACAAAAAGAATTGCCTAAGAACAAAAGAATAGACCAAATTGTCCTATTAAATTTTGATCCCAACAGTGATGTTATTCTGGATTAGTTGTAATATACAATCCCACACAAACTATATACTATGACAGTCCTCAAGTTGACTTGTTTGTCTAGGAATGAAAACTCCAGAATAATGCATAAAAGACCCCCAAATCTAGATACTTTTTAGTGATACAAAGTACAGTTTTCTGGGAAAGGAAAATTCTGAGTTTCTTTGGGGGTATTCTAGGTTTCATTCTTTTTGTGGTAATAATTGAATTTTACTTTAATTTATTTTAGTAAAAAGTAAAAAAAAATGCCTTTTCATTCTCATATAGCATCATTTGAGTTCATTCTTTTAGAGATTAGAGGAAACATTGCTTTCAATATGCTTCTTTGTGTTTCTCGTAAGCCTTCCAGTCTTGCCCTGAATTCTCTATTTGAAAAAACTCTCATTTTCTAGTCTTGGGTTTCTGACCCAATGTTTCCTTGAATTCTTGTTTGTTTATGATTGCCACGATGACCTCTTTTGTATCTTTTGCTTTCCTTCTGATCTATACAATGTCTGAAAACAAGCTCTTTCAAGATACCCAACTAGAAGGAAGTAGTCCACTTTTAATGATATTAATGGACTGGATGGAAAAGGGGGCAAGTACTTTATGGCAAAGACAGGCCACAAAGTTATGAGTAGGTTGTGAAAGAATTTCAACAAATGTAGTTTGGAAGAGATGTAAAATTAGGCAAGGGATATGGGTATTTAGTTAGGAGTTGGAGATTGATGATTTTATCAAAACATTTGGCAGCATCTCTTCTGCTATTGTATGTGCAAGATGAGGAGATGTGGACCAAATCAATTTAAAACTGGTTGATTAACTAGAATCAAAGAGAATGCATCAGAATCAATTTGGAAGGAAGTTTCTAGTGCAGCACTCCAGAACACTGTCCTCGGTCCTGCTCTATTTAACATGGCTTCTCAGGACTTCCCTACCAGGCTTTCTGGTTTCATATTTGGATTGGAATCCTGACTCTGATGTAATCATGACTTGATTCTGGATCTGGTAAGGTTTCTGCAACCTGCATCCAGAACTTAAAAGGACAAACAAATCAAATTAAAACAAAACCCCAAGCCTGATTGAGTTTAAAGCCTGTTATAGGAAATGCTCAAATGAGGAAATTCCTTCTCCTGATGAAGACTGGCACTCTGTAATTTATAGACTTGTAGATACCTATTTTATGTTTATTGAATTTTGGGATAAGAATTCATTATTTGGTAAAATTTTTTGGGAAAACTGGAAAGCAGTATAGCAGAAACTGAACATAGACCAATGTCTTAACACCATTTACTAAAAGAAGGTCAGAATGGATACATTACCTAGATGTAAAGAGAGATATTACAAGAGAATTAGAAGAATGCGTAACATATTACTCATCAGACTTATGGATAAGTGAACAATTTATAGATAAACAAGAGATAGAAAGCAAAGTTTGGTGCAAAATGGATAATTTTGATTGCATTAAATTAGAAGGGTTTTTTTTTTGTATAAATAAAATAATCATAGCCAAACTCAGAAGGAAAGCAGAAAACTGGGGGAAATTTTTATAGACAGTGTTTCAGATAAAGGTCTTATGTAATAATATATATAGAACTGTCAAATCCATAAGAATATGAGTCATTCCTCACATGATAAATGGTCAAAGGAAAAAGAACAGGCAGTTTTCCAATGAAGAAATTAAAAACCATTTATGATTATATGAAAAAAATGCTCTAAATCACTATTGATTAGATACTTGCAAATTAAAATAATCTTGAACTATTATTTTACACACACCAGATTGACTTAAATGATTGAAGGGGAAAGTGAAAAATATTGGAGAGAATGTGAAAAATTGGGGCACTAATTCATTGTTGGTGGATTTAGAAACTGATCCACCCATTTTGGAGAGTAATTTGGAATTATGCCCAAAGAATTATTAAACTACCTATACCCTTTGACTCAGTAATACCACTACTAGGTCTAATTCCAAAGATGATTAGAGGAAAAGATAAGAACCTATATGTTCTAAAATGTTTATAGCAGCTCTCTTTGTGGTGGCAAAAAACTGGAAATTGCAGAGATGTTCATCAATTAGGGAATGACTGAGCAAGTAGTGGTTTATGCTTGGGATAGAATAATGTTGTCCTAAAAGAATGGTGAGCTCAATGATCTTGGAAAAGCATGGAAAGACTTTCATGAAATAATGAAGAGCTAAATGAGTAAAACCAAGAGAACATTGTATACAATAAGAGCAATATTGTTTTAAGAATGGCTTTGAGGGAATAAGTCATTTTTACTATTATCAATAGCCAAATTAATTATAAAGGACATATGAAGAATGACACTATCTACATCCAGAGAAAGAACTGATAAATAGAGGGATGTATAGAATAATTTTACATGTATATACACCTATTTGTGTCTAGTGGTAGCCATCACTAGAGCAGGGAGGGATAGTGAAGAAAAAAAAAGAAAAAAGTTTACATGATAATTTTGTTGTATGTTTGAAAGAATTAGCACGTTGTGGATAATAGATCTGCAGCTTCATGTGCAATCATCTTTTTTATGCCATGTTATGGAAATGCTTGTTTTATTTCATGAATTAAAAATAAAATACGTTTTTAAAAAAGAAAGAAAAATCAAATGCATCCATCCACAGTATGGCACAGAGTGACAATGGTTCTGAAGTCAGAGGATCTGGGTTCAAAATTATGCTTACTACCTTGGTGACCTTGGAGCTGTGTGACACGGGGCAAATCACTTAACTTCTCTGGGCCTCATTTACCTCATTTGTAAGGTCCTTTCTGCCTCTAAATCTATGATCCTTTAATTTTGGATTCTAAAGCAGCCCCATTTGCATTTTCAAGTATAAAAAGCCATTTATTTGTTTTTATATGGTCTGCTCTCCAAAGGGCTCAAATAAATTAAGAGTTTAAATTTTATATAAGTCCACTGAAAAAGTGATCACAAAGTATATTTTGAAACTTTAATTGCTTATACACCTTTAGATTTTCAAGAAAAGTGATACAATTTGGAGAGCAGAGTCACTGTCTAGAATCAACAAGAATGCAAAGAAAAGAATGCAGAATAAAAGACATATAAAAATTTTTAAAAATCAAGTTGTTGAACTTATTGATTTTCCAGTGATAATGTAAACTCTTTAAGTAATATTATACACACAATTAGATGTAATTTTTATTTTGCTAGTTTTTAAAAAATCAGAACAGAAAAAAATTATTTTGTAATTGTTAAAATGCCTTGTTGGCATAGTCCAAACTGGTGGAAAGAAATGTAATACATACTTGGCTCCCCCACTAAAATATTAGCTCATTGTGAGTAGAGATTATTTTCTCCTTTGTATGTGCATCTCCAGCACCTAGCTTAGTGCTTGGAACTTCCTAGGCATTTATTAAAAACTTGTAGATTGATAGCAGATTGGGATATAGAGAAATTGACTGCAGATAAGTGGACTTGAAATCTCAGAGAACTAGGTTCAAGTCCTGACACATATTGACTATGTGACCCTGAGCATGTCACAACTTTTAAGTATTCTAGGCAACTCTCTAAGATTTTAACGTAAAGAGAAGACACTGATTTGGATTAGAAGAGAGTGTGTCCATCCACAGAATTTCCCTATATTAATAAAATTGTTGTTCAGGTTCCTGTCTCTTCAATTATAATAAGAATGTCAATCAATGATTTTTTTCCCCCTCTACTAGTTTGTCTATTCTTTAGTGAGTGGACAAAAAACTAATGTTTAGAGTATCAATAACTAAATTCACGTTTATATATAGTCTGATAATTATGATTCTTGGTATCTTCTGAACCTTTTTTCTCCACTATGCAGTAGTGGAAGTGAGTGGCATACAATTGTGGTTCAGTTTGCAATTTTCTTTGTTTCATGTCTTGCCATGGCCAAAGAATTCACTGCCAACTGCCAAACCAACTGATAATGAGTCTTTACATGCTTAGCTAGGCTGGCTGTACTTAGCTAGGCTGTACAACATTATTTGTTGCCAGGACGGTACTTGAAGCCTTTCCAGCCCACTAGAATCTGCCAGGGTTTATGTTTTGCTGTGATAGGCTTCAAGAACCCAGAGTCACCTTTATGTCAGAATGGACCATTGAGATAGGACTTTGGTGGAGGGTTAAAGTCATAAATACTGAAAAAAAAGTCATGTACAATTTCTAAAGTTTACATTTTTATTGAGAGTACAAAATATGTGAATATTTCTCAGTTCTTTCTCCAGATTTTGAGTTAGACGGAAAATCAAACCTAATCACCCTCAGTCCTATTTATTTTAATATAAAACTTTAGTTTTCCTTAGGAAAAAAGAAGATTCCTTATGGATGACAAGGTTCTTTAAATATACCTATTCACGTATTATACCAAACTTACTTTATCTAGCCCTGGAATGCTACAGCAATTTTTTAGTGAAAACAATTGTAGTCAGAAAAATTTTTGTCTAATCCTCCACATTCATACCACAAAATGGATGAAAAAATGATCATAGCCCAAACTATGACCTGGGGTTAGAGAGGTAGCCCATCAAGCTAGTTATCTTACCTCCCAACCCACTCCTTCAGCTTCTTTTTTCATTAGTCCTCTTTCTGAAGCTGTAAAGTGAGGGTTCACCCAGGGTCTACTCTTAGACTTTTTCGCTTATCTCTCCACTTTATTTTTAGCAATCTCATTTACTCATATGGTTTCAATTATTACATTTATTCAGATGACTTCTCTCTCTCTCTCTCTCTTTCTATCTCTCTCTGTCTGTCTCTTTCTGTCTCTGTCTCTCTCTGTCTCTCTCTCTCCCTAGATATTTCTATGTCTATATCCATACTTATCTATATATCTGATGGGCTCCTTTTTTTCTAGACCAGTATTGTTTCTTTTAATATAATTCTACTTGTATATCCCATGAGCACCTTAAACTCAACATATCTAAAACATATCTAAACTTGCCAATTTTCTCCTAAACACTTTCTATGTTCTAGCTTCACTATTTTCTTCAGTGACACTATCATATGCTCCTTCTCCACTTGTAATTTTGGAGTCATCAAGTCTTAATGATCATCTCTCTCACATTGGTTCTCTCTTCTCTAACCTCCAGGGCACCACTCTGCTGTGGATCCTTACTATTCTTGCTTGTTCTTGTACTAGTCAGTCTCCTAGCAGTTTTCCTCATAGCCATTCCCTTTCCTCTCCAGTTAATTCTTCATATTGCTGTCCAGCTTATTTTCCTTCTGCTTACATCTGATTATATTGCAGTTGTTCAAAAATTTTTAGTGGCCCCCATATTTACTCACAAGTAGACTTCAAATATCTTTGGCACAGCTTTTGAGGCATTTCATAGTCAGAAAACTCTCGTTTTCTGACCTGATCTCATATTACTCCTCTGCCCACCATCAACAGTCCAGTTAAACTGAACAATTCTGCTCTTCCCTGCCCCCAACATGTGCTCTGTTTTCTCCCACCTCTGATGCTTCATTACGCTGTTCCTTATTACTGGGCATGTTCTTGCCTGTCTTAATGTCCAACTCAAATGTATCTCCTTCAAAAAGCTATTCCAAATCCCTCTGGTCAGTAATGATTTTTCTAACTTGGATCTCACATCACATGCTGTTTTGTATTCCTCTAATGACATCATGAATTATAGTTATCTGTGTTCATGTCTCATCGCTCAAATAGACAAGCTCCATGAGACATCATCTCACCTCAATTTTATATATTCCACAGTATTTGGTACAGTGGTAGGCATGCAGTAGGTATTTAATAAATGTTTATCGAGTGAATGGAATTGAATTTAATTAGTTATTATTCTATGTTATTAGTTTATTCAGGAAAGAACAGTGTGGATCAATGGATGCTTAGTACCTATGTGACATTGGTTTAGCCTCTATGGACCTTGGTTTCCTCACTTAGAAAATGATCCTGTGATGTTAACCTCTCTGAACCTCTGAAAGTCAGTTACACATCATTTGTAAATAATTCTGGCTATCTTAAACAGATTACCTGAGATTGTGTGTAAAACTCACATTTATTGGAGAGAGACTTCAGGAAATAATATTTTATCTACCACATGCTTTCTCAAGGGCATGCCAGCTTCATGGATTAGAGACTTCATTACCCCTCTTTTGAACCATCAAACTAATTTCTGGGATTGCTAAAGCATTACCCTCAGACTAGGCAACAATGTCTCGCCAAGAAATGCCTATAATTCTGTGCATTTCAGACTCGTTATAGGAGTGGGCATTTGTGATGGGGCAGAAATGCCATGAAGTTGAACTTTTTAGAAACCAAGCTGTTAGGGGCTTCGTGGCTTTCACAGATGACTGAAGGAGGAGAAATGTATGCAAACATAAACTGTTTATTCAGATATTCTATTTGAATGAGTCTTGCCTTTTATTCTACTGTTATATCGTGGAATCCACAATTCATTTCTGCTTTGGGCATTGTTTCTTTTTAGGACTGTGCAGGCTAAGGGACCCTATTTCCTATGTATGAATTTCTTATTATCAGTATGTTATTTATTAACAACAAAACAACCCCCATGCCCATTTTTTCTAATCTCAATATTTGAAGAAAAGGGTTAGAGAGAGAGAGAAAGAGAGAGAGATGAAAAGTGGAAAGAGGAGATGGCAGGAGAATGGACATTTGGTGTATGATTTACATATGAATGCCCAGAATACTGTCCCAACTCACAGCTTTTGTAGAGAAGTTCTCGCATCAAAATGGCTGAAAAATTTCCTGAATCCTTTTCTTTGCTGTTTATTAGAGAAAAGGACAGGAGTCTGGTTCCTATGAAATTCTTCATGCTTTTTATGAACATGTCTGGAACCACTTCTTTCTAGAATACTGATGATCATCTGAGAAAAGACACTGAGCTTAGACTTTACTCTGAATTTGACTGAACAGACATTAAAAGCACAGCACACACACACACACACACACACACACACACACACGATTCTTTATTCCCACACGTTCATATTTTGTCATGCTGCTGATGAGCCAGACCACTAAGAATACCCATTTTGCTTGCAAAGATGTTGAATAGCTCAAGTCTTGGATGCAACTCAGGTTGGGCTTACCTTTCTTCACTTTTTGGTTCAACCTGGGCTCTGCAAAATAATTATTTTCTGCAACTTCTTTCAAGTACATCAACTTTCCTTCTCCACTTAGGTTGTAATCAATTTTGGAAATGCTTTCCACTAAAAAATAGCCTTTCCTGAAAACATACTATAGGCCACATATTATAGAATGTTAAAATGATTGTTATGCAGTCTGTCCTTATAGTTACATTTTCTGTTATAATTCAAAATTATAAAGGTATTGTAAATAGAATGTGTATTGTTATATCTCTCTAAATAGGCCATTAAGCTGCATTTAATATTATAAGTG
Organism: Pseudochirops corinnae; assembly: GCA_028646515.1. Lineage (NCBI taxonomy): Eukaryota > Metazoa > Chordata > Mammalia > Diprotodontia > Pseudocheiridae > Pseudochirops > Pseudochirops corinnae. Next base: position 279,038,560 of record CM053588.1, read on the forward strand.
ACATTTAAAAGCATCCTTTTACTTCCATCTTGGTTGGGACCTCTTCACTGGATACTAACACCATTGCCAGTTATAGTTCTAAATATTATGTTAATATTACATCTGGGAATCATTTGACTGGAAGATAATGTGAAGAATACTCAATTGCATTTTTAAAATTATTCTTTTCCCATCCAGCACCAGGAAGGTCAGTAGTAATTTAGAGATGACAAACATCTAGATTTTTATTAAAGCTCTGGATTGTTAGTAAGATTTTTGGGTTAGTTCAAGGACCTTGCTCTACCAACGTAGATCATAACATTTATTATTTGTAATTTCAGAGATTTATGTCAGATTTGGTGAAGTTAAATGACTTTCTCATGGTCACAAAGATAGTGAATATCAGAAGTGGTATTTTAACCCAGATCTTTTCGACCCCAAGTCCAGAATATTTAGAGTTGGAAGGGACCTGAGAGGTCTTTAGACTGACCCAGTCATAGCATAGAAAAAGAAATTGAGTTATAGTGAAGTTAAATGACATACTCAGAATCCCACAGGTAGGTTTTGAACCCAGATTTCCTCATTCCACATTCATAGTCTGTCTACTCTACTACATTGTCCTGTGACATGCTGCTTCTAATTTACAGATTTTTCTGTGTTGGCAAACTTAAACTATTGTTTTTACTAATCTGATACTTGCGTTTTGATATAATAAAGAGTTCTGTTTTAAAGTAAGTCTGTGTTTGACTTCTAGAATTTTCAGTGGAATAAAGTGTAGAAATAAGCAGGATTGTAGATATTACATTTCTAACAAAGGCAAATGGAAACTGGCAGGCAACAATTTCTTAAGTCCAAGTTTAAATTTAGAAACTTACAACATTTGAGTAGGTTCAAAATTCATCCCTCTATCTTTAATTTTTCTATTCGACTCTTACTATCATAAACATTTTTCTTCTAGTAATAGCCTGAAGATTTAGTTAAGGTGCCAAAATTCACATAATGGTAGTATTGCTTTTTTTTTTTAGTAAAAATTATATATTTATTAATATCAATTCCATAGTAGATCTTTTGGCTTGGAAATGTCTGGTTTGATGTCCTTTGAGGCCTCTGTGACAAGGAAGAGTCATAGCTAATTCCCAAGTCCTTAAGTTCATTGATTGACTGGTTATGAGATTATTTCATCAAACTTACTAACATGCTAATTGTATTTGTCATGACTCATTTCATGGGTGTGTGTATGGGTAAATAGTTGACTTTTTGTCTGTATTTTATTTTTGCTATGGATGATGTCTATTTATGCATTTAAATGATGATTGTTTCACCAAGGGACAGGTAGGTGGTCCAGTGGTCAGAGTGTGGGATTTAGAGTCAGGAAGACTCATCTTTCTGAATTCAAATCGGACTTCAGACACTTATTAGTTATGTGATCCTGGGCAAGTCACTTAACCCTGTTTGCCTCAGTTTCCTCATCTGTAGAATGGGCTGGATAAGGAAATGGCAAATTACTCCAGTATCTTTGCCAAGAAATGGGATGACTAAGAGTTGGACACAACTAAACAGTAATTGAATAACAGTAGACTCCTCAGAATGATATTTTTAAATGCATAAACTAAAATATATAAGATTACAAAAACAATTATATTGAAATAGTTATTAAAAACAAAACAAGACAAAAATACACTTGCAGACCCCAGGTTAGGAACCTCTACTTTTTAATTTTTCTAGCTTTTAAGTTGAAGAGAATGTGCCAGCCTACTTTGGTAGAATGGATTTCTTCACCTTGGAAGTTCTCTATGACAGTGTAATCACAGGTTCAGTACCTATCTTTAATACTCTTCAGGTTTTACCAAAGTTAAGGGAGGTTGTTTTCATGTGACCAATCACTTCTAAGTAGAATGGGGCATATATATGTATATGTGTATTTGTGTGTTGTGTGTAGCAGTAGTAGTAGTAGTAATAGTAGTAGTAGTAATTGTAGTAGTAGTAGTAGTAGTAGTAGTGATAGTAGTAGTAGTAGTAGTGGTAGTAGTAGTAGTAATTGTAGTGGTGGTGGTGGTGGTGGTAGTAGTGGTAGTAGTAGTAGTAATAGTAGTAGTGGTAGTAGTAATAGTAGTAGTAATAGTAATAGTAGTAGTAGTAGTAGTAGTAGTAGTAATAGTAGTAGAAGTAGTAGTAGTAGTAGTAGTAGTAGTAGTAGTAGTAATAGTAGTAATAGTAGTAGAAGTAGTGGTAGTAGTAGTAGTAGTAGTAGTGGTGGTGGTGGTGGTGGCAGCGTCATTAGCAGCAGTAGTAATTGCTGTTGTTGCAGTGTAGAACACAATCCAAGCTTGACTGGGTATGGAAAACCCAGACCAGTTTGTTAGAATGTTGACCTTCCCATAGTTCTGAACTTCTGTAGATCTTCTATGTCTGTTCAGACACAGTGTCATTATCTGATCAATTGCTTGATAAAGAGAGGACCTCTGTGTTCTCTGAATCCAGTTTCTTTAATGCTGTAACAGTGCTTCACATCAGAAATTTTAAATTGAGCTATCATATAACCATGAATTCCCCACACAGGATATGGAAAATAACTCTTTAATTTATTTGAAAATAAGTCTTTGGGTATTGAGAGGTGGTTTCTTTCTCCTTGCGGGGGATGGGGAGGAAGATGAGTTGATTTTGTCTTTCATGGTTTTCATGACACCTTGATAGGGTTGGTTTCTTGAGAAAACTTTTCTTCATAAGATTTAAGCTTTTTTCAGAATGAAAAGAGGAGCATTAAGGAAGGATTTTTTTTTTCTTGTTCAAGTCAAGAAAATGATAGTGCTTTAATAGGACAGCATTCACTTAGGATTATATCATGTTATTATATGGGTTGGAGAAAGGAATTTTTCTGGAGGTTGTTTTTTGTTTGTTCTTTTACTTAAAAGTTTGTCCAAATAAATGGTTAGGACTAAGAGCCAGTATGGTAGAATAGAGAAAGCATTCAGTTTTTTCCTTCCAAATTTCCTTCCAGAGAACTTTAAAATAATGCCTCAAATTGAATTCTAGAGTGGCAGAGCCAATATAAAGTCCAAGTGAGACATCCTTCCAGCACAAGACAATTTAGGAGGTCAGGAAAGAGAGGTCTGTGACATGGGAGTGCAGGATGACTCATGGACTTTCATCCATGTGGATGAAACAGTACTGGTGGGGACTAGGTTATAGCAACAGAAGCAGTAGCAGCTTGGGAGCTCTCAAGTCAGAGGTGGTAAAGGGACCTGGCAACTGGCCAGAAAAAAATTACAGGGGACCCCTGTGCTAGCACTGAATGCAAGACTAGATGCTATTTGACAATAGAGTTGCCTATACTTGTGGACCATAGTTCCAGGGTGGATAGGAGCACTTTGGGCCAAGAGGGGCAATATATTTTTTGTTCACAAGTGATCAGGGACCCAGAGGAACAATATCATGTCTGGTGCCAAGGAATCAGGGTTCCCAAAGAGCAATGTTTCTGTTCCCAAGAGTACAAGGGCCCTAAGAGCAGTATTGATTATAATCCCAAAGGCTCAGGGACCCTTCTTGGGTAAAAAAATGGAATGCAGACCAGCAAAGGAGTGACCACACCTCTCTCTAGATCAGTGGTTCTCAACCTTCCTAATGCTGCGGCCCTTTAATACAGTTCCTCAGGTTGTGGTGACCCGCAACCATAAAATTATTTTCATTGCTACTTCCTAACTGTAATTTTGCTGCTGTTATGAATCTATCTGATATGCAGGATGTATTTTCATTGCTACAAATTGAACATAACCCACAGATTGAGAGCCACTGCTCTAGATCATACCAATTTGGAAGCACCGAAAACTCCCAACCCCCCAGAATTAGCTCTGAAAAGGACATGATAAGAAGAAAAATCAAACAAACCAAACTTGAAGCTTGAGACAGTTTCTCTTCCCATCCAATGCTTGGAACAGAGCACTCTTTTAATATGAAGTTCAAAATCATAAAACAGGATTGTAAAATGAGCAAACAACTGCAGCAGAAAAAGAACCTGATCATAAAAAGCCTCTATGGCAACAAGAAAGATCAAGACACAACTCAGATGAAGAAAATAAAGTCAAAACAGTGGCAAGCACAGTAAATGGTTGACTTAAGCAATGTTGCTTTTTGTTCTAGCTTTCCTCCAACCCTCTGTTATTACATACACACACACACACACACACACACACACACACACACAGCACTACTTTTAAATACAATTGAATTCTGGTACTGGGACTTATAAAAGCTACCATTTTGCAAATGTTAGAATAACTTTAATCTACTCTCCTGTTACTACTGAAAATGGATCCTAATGAGGATATTCTCATTGCCATACAAATAGGAGACATGCTCATCCTACATCTATGCCTTTGCTCCTGCCATTTCCCTGCCTAAAATCCCTCTTCTACCAGTCTTCCCTGTTCAAATCATATTCCCCTTTTTAGACTTAGCTAAAATCCCACTTCCTCCACCAAGTCCATTATCGTATTCATTGATATTCTTCTCCTCTGGAATCCCACATGATTGAGGCTATATTATCCACCTTAGCATTTAATCATATAATTCGGTATTATTTGTCATTATTTCATATATCTTTGTCTTTACCTTACCAACTGGACTGTAAGCCACTTAAGGGCAAGAAGTATATTTTGTATTTTCCCCATATTATTCATAAGTATTGGCTTAGAATTCTGAAAAATATTTATAATTCAGAATACCTGTCCTCTTGAAATGAGTTCAAAGCAATTTACTCACATTTTCCCTTAATAACTTAGACTTTTGAGAAAATAGCAAGCAATTTCCTTTGAGTGTACAGAGAGAAAAAAAAATCAAAATATAAATAATGATTGATTCCTTCTATTGCTTGCACAACTTGTCCTATGCAAGGCCTGCTACTGAAATTTGGTCATCTAATTGGTGTTTAGGTATAGAGGAAGAGATCATAAATTGGCATCTGACCAAACAATGTTATAACAGTTATATGTGGCATTATAGTTAGAATATATTGATTATGTTATCATGAAGTAGCAGTTTGGGATTAGGACTGTAACTATGAATTTTGCACTGAAGATAATGATATATGATTGAATCCAGGGTGATAAATGTTTAGCAACAGACTTGGAGAAATATATACATACACACACATACATGTATATATGTATAACGTACTATTGAGTTTATCTGCATAGTTAACATTTTGTCCATCATCTTTTTAAGTCTAGATAATCAACAAATCAAGGATTGATTTGTAACATTTTCCAATTTCCAAGATATGTCCACCCAATACAAATTTATCAATTGGTTCTCTAGAGAATCAATATAAGTGGGTTCCAGCACACCTTTGATTGTGTCCTGCCCTCTTCATCCTTCATCCTAATGTCTTGGGTTGCTTGGGAGAGTAGATACATTTTCTTTTTATGTTTGTCACTCCTTCAGTCTTGCAATGCCAGACAAGTGCCTCAATTGTCTAACTGTTATTATGGTTCTGTTTGGGACCACATTTTGTGAGCTATGCCTAGGTAAAAATGTATGTAAAGTGATTTGAGCTCCATTAAGATAGACATCATTAGTTTCAAAACGTTTGTATTCAGTAGCATTTTTGGTGCTAGCATTTTAGACAATACTTCTCTTAGATACTTGAGTATGTATGTTGGGGGGTTGGAAGTGGACTCTAGGTGACACAATGGATAGAATATTGTGTCTAGAGTCAGGATGATGTGAATTAAAATTAAACTCTTACCAGCTATGTCACCTTGGTCAAGTCACTTAACCTTATTTGACTCAGTTTCCTTATCTGTAAAATGAGCTAGAGAAGGAAATGGCAAACCACTCTAGTGTTTTTTCAAAGAAAACACCAAATAGCATCATGAAGAGTTAGACATGACTAAAATAAGTTTAGCAATTATTAGAAGTCTTTAGGTATTATTATGCCATGGGGTCTAGAGGTTACAGAGTAACATTTGGTTACAGAGTCAGAAAGATTTGTATTAAAGTCCCGCTTTCAATTTATAACTGGCTTTTTGATCATGGGCAAGTCACTTAACTTTTCAATGTCTTTGGCAACTCTCTATGAATTGCAGAGCAGGTTTCAAACTGCATTTATAGAAAAAAAAATAGATCAAGTGAGAAATAAATAAGAAAAAGAACTCAGCAGTTTGCCTGGCACACAGTAGGAGCTATATAAATGCATCCCTCTTCCCCATTGAGAGTTTCCTGTAGCATTGAAACCATAGGCTTGATAAAACAACAAGCCTGTAGTACAAATCGTTTGAGAGTCAATGTGGAATCTTAAGTAGAGGGGCCAGCCTGGTATTCCTGCATTTAAGTCCTACTTTTGAGCACATCTATTAGTGTTGTGATACTGGGAAAATCATTTAACTTCTCAAAGCAATTTAGTAAATTCTCAAAGATGACAACATTCAGATGAATTGTCAGTCCACATTGGTGTAGAAAAGTTTTACATAAGAAAGTATAAAAATGTATAAAATGTATATTATCCATAGATAAAACCAAAGTTCTGGATGAAAAAGCTTTTTTAAAATCATTTATCTATATCTGTATAATCTAAGGTCCTTTCCAGAGCTAACGTTCTATGATTCCAGCTCCAGTAGCTGGTGAGTTTAGCTTTTTCTATCACATTGCCAGTGAAAACAAGGTCTTGGGCTCAATCCTGATTATAAAACTTTATTCTATTTCAAGCTCATAGATGGAAACCCCAGTCCTGTTTATCGTTTGTAAATGTCCATTCTTGCTTACAAAAATTGAGCTCTGGAACAGGCGTGTAATAGATACACTGGCAAAAATCCATTACCTCCTTCTGGAGGGGGCTGGGGGAGAAACTGAAAAAAATCAAACCATATGTACATAACTGCAAGATTTACCCTACCGAGGGAACAATACTCAACTGGAATTGGGAACAGGTAGAACTCTGTCATAGGTTGTTTGGAACTACTGTGAAGATTTTTTCCATTTTTGATCTCCATGACACTGCTCTTAACTGGTTCTCCTCCTACCCATCTGATCACATCTTCTCTGTCTCCTTTGCTGAATCATTTCCAGATCCCACATCGTTAGCATGGGTGTTCTCCCATAGTCAATGAGTTTTCCCTGGGCTATTGTTCTCTTCTCTTTCCGTGCCAGAAGTTCTAAATCTTTTTATGTCTTGTACACCTTTGGCAGTGTACTTTTATACCCTTTCTCAAAATAATATTTTTAAATGTAAAACAAAATACATAGAATTATAAAAGAAGTTAATTATATTGAATAGTTTTCAAAGTATTTTTGAAGCTTGTGAATTCTAAGAAACTTTTAAATCTTTACTCTGTCTTAGATCTCTCTTTAACTCTTATGTATTTAAATGTCTTTTCTGGGAAGACAGCTTCAAGATTAATATGTCCAGCCCCAATTTCTCTCCTGAATTCTAATCACACATCACAAAATATTTCTTGGTTATGCTCTCCTGGATGTCTCAAAAGTATTTCAAATTCAGCATGTCAAAAACAGAACTTATTTCCTACCTTAGTCCCATGTTGTACAAATTCTAACCCTGTCCTCCAAACTTCTTTATTTTTGTTAAAGATAATGCCATATTTCAAGTCAACTCAGATTTGCAACCTTGGAGTTATCCCCAACTATTCCCTCTTTCCTCTCCCCCTTCTCCAAACAGTTTCCAGGTCTTGATTCTATTTCCATGACATGATGTGGTGGATAGAGAACTGGATATGAAGATCTGGGCTTAAATCTTATCTCAGATACTACTTCTCAGACCATATTTCTCTGTGCTTCAGTTGTCTCATTTGCAAAATAATGGGGTTTGGATTTGATGATTTCTAATGACCTTCTGTTGCAGAAGTAGTTGGTAGTACAGTGAATAGAGTACTGGGCTTCAAATAGAGGACCTGATTTCAAATCTAAACTCAGATATTTAATAGTTATGTGACTCTGAGCAAGTTACTTAACCTCTATTTGTCTCAAGTTTCCTCAACTCTAGAATAGGGCTAAAAAGCACCTTCTTGAGTTGTTGTGAAGATCAAATGAGATAATATTTATTTAAAAAATTGCTTAGCACAGTGGTTGGCACATAGTAGGTATTATATTAATGCTTATTTCCTTATGGCTCTAAATCAGTGGTCCTATAATATCTCTCATATCCATCCCCTTTTATCTCTCTTTAAAAATGCTTTTTAGGGGGCAGAGCCAAGATAGCAGCATAGAAGCAGTAAAACTCCATGAGCTCCCCCCACAACCACCTCAAATACCTATAAAATATGACTCTAAAATTTTTTTAGAGCTACAGAGCCCACAAAATGACAGAGAGAAACAAATCTCCTGCTGAAGGCAGCCAGCTAGGGGGACAGCCATCACAGTGTGCTGGAAGCTGAGCCCAGCACTGTGTGAGCCCACAGTTTAAGCCCCAGGGTGGCCCTGACAAGCTAGAGCAGACTTCAGGAGAGTGGATCACCAGCAGCTGTGTGGTTGCCAGAAATATTAAGTCATAAATAACACAGAAAAAGTAAAAGGTCAGTGTGGAACTCTGTTGGAACTTGGGTGGGGGGATGGAGTGAGATCTGGCCTCTGCTCCAGGAGTGAGAAGCAGCAGAGGTGCAGCGGCCATTAAGCCACCTCAAGTGGCTACTTCAGAGCTCCTGGCCTGCAGATCATAGTGGGAGCTGAGCAACCATTCAGAAGGTAATTGGTCCTGCCTTAACCTGCCCAGATCTGGATTGTGGTTTTGGGTGGTGGTCCTGAGGTTTGTGACCAGTGAGCCAGAGCTTGGTGGGGGCAGCAGAGAGGGCACCTAACTAATAGCTCTGGCAGCCCCCAAAACCCCAGCAATTTGGGACAAAGCTCTCCTTTCTGGAAGCAGAGTTCCACTGTGGCAAAGAGCTCAAAAGTCAAGTCATTGAGTGGCAACATGAGCAAGCAAAGGAAGTAAAGCAAGCACAGCAATCAAACCTTAGATTCCTTTTTTGGGGACAAAAAGGATCAAAACATGGAACAGGAGGAAGGCAACACAGTCAGAACTCCTGCACCAAAAGCTTCCAAGAAAA
>CM053588.1:279048091-279067285 GCA_028646515.1 Pseudochirops corinnae
AATCTCAAAAGCTCACTGAAGAGATAATTCCTTCAGAATTAGATTGGAGCAAATGGAAGCTAATGACTTTATGAGAAATCGAGATACTATTAAACAGATACAAACAAATGAAAAAATAGAAGGCAATGTGAAATATCTCATTGGAAAAACCACTGACCTGGAAAATAGATTCAGGAGAGATAATTTAAAAATTATTGGACTACCTGAAAGCCATGATCAAAAAAAGAACCTAGGAATCATCCTTCAAGAAAATTGCCCTGATATTTTAGAACCAGAGGGCAAAATAGAACTTGAAAGAATTCACCAATCACCTCTTGAAAAAGATCCCATAAAGAAAATTCCTAGGAATATTATAAACAGGTTCCAGAGTTCCCAGATCAAGGAGAAAATATTAGAAGCAGCTGCGATGAAACAATTTGAATATTGTGGAAACACAATAAGGGTAACACAAGATCTAGTAACTTCTACATTAAGGGACTTAAGGGCTTGGAATATGATATTCTGGAGGTCAATGGAGCTAGAATTAAAATCAAGAATCACCTACCCTGCAAAACTGAGTATAATGTTTCAGGGGAAAATATGGTCATTCAATGAAATAGATGACTTTCAAACATTCTTGATGAAAAAATCAGAGTTCATTAGAAACTTTGGCATTCAAATACGAGAAGCAAGAGAAGCATGAGAAGGTAAACAGGGAAAAGAAATCATAAGGAACTTATCAAAGTTGAACTATCTACATGCCTACATGGAAAAAAAATTGTAACTTATGAAACTTTTCTCAGTATGAGGATAGGTGAAGGGAATGAATAGAATAGAATAGAATGAAGGAATATATGTCTATATAGGAGGGTATATGTGCATGTGAATACATATGGAAGTGTGTGTATATATGTGTACAGGTATACATGGACAGAGGGCACAGGATCAATTGAATAGGAAGGGATGATATTTAAAAAATAAAATTAAGAGGTGAGAAAGGAATATAATGAGAGGAGATAGGGAGAGAGAGAATAGGGTAAATTATCTCATATAAAAGAGGCAAAGGAAAACTGATACAATGGAGGGGAAGAAGAGGAAGGCAAAAGGGAATGGGTCAACCTTACTCTCATTGAATTTGGCGTAAGGAGGGAATAACATACACACTAAATTGGGTATCTTACCCTACAGGAAAGTAGTGGGGAAGGGGATAAAAGGGAGGACGAAAGAAGGGAGGGCATATGGGGGGGGGCTAGGGTATTTAGAAGCACATACTTTTGAAAAGGGACAGGGTCAAAACAGAAAATAGAACAAGTGGGAGACGGGATAGGAAGGAGAGAAATATAGTCACTCTTTCACAATATATCCATTATGGAGATGTTTTGCATAACTACACATGTACAGCCTATATTGAATTGCTTATCTTCCCAGTAACGGTGGGTGATGAGCGAACAAGGGGAAGAATCTGGAATTCAAAATTTTAAAATAAAATATTTAAAAAATTATTATTATTATTATTACATTATTTTTACATGCAACTGTGATATAAGATATACAGGCACTGGGGTATGAAGATCCATCTTGCCCTACTGGAAAGTCATAGGGAAGATGGGGGAGGATGTAGGAGAGAACAGATTGGGGCAGAGGGTATTCAGTGGGATTGCTGTTTTGGGGTGGTGGGTAAGGGAAAGAGGGAGAAAATTTGTAACTCAAAATCTTGTGGAAATGAATATTGTTAACTAAAAATAAACATAATATTTAATTTAAATAAAAAAATTATAAAATGAGTTGAAGAAAAAATACTTTTTAAAAATTTGTGGTATTCTGAATTTTTAAAAGAGTATTTTATTTAGTAAGTATTTTATTTAGTATTTATTAAGTAAGTAAGCTATTTCATGCTCTGTTAATTTACTTATGGTATCACACTTTATGTCTAAATCATGTACCTCTTTTGATCTTAACTTGGTATGCAGTGTGAGATATTGGTCTATACCTAATTTCTGCCAAATGATATTATGAACTTAATATATACCTAAAAGCTTGAACATTTCATATATAGGTAAAAATAGGATTATATATAAAATTATGACTCTCCATTATTTATGGATTTTTAAAAATATGATATGGTATGTGTCAGGGTAGGGAGGAAAAGGAATACAAAAGAAAAATTGGGGCTATGTAAAAACAAAAAAAAATTAAATATTTACAATAAATCCATCATTTTAGTTCCAGAGCTGTCTTGTCTGCCTGTTTCCCTCCTTCAATTCTAGTTTGTGCATTAAAAAAATATATTTACTTGATATTTGTTATTATTGTTTAGTTGACAAGTCATAATTGACTCTTTGTGACCTCTTTTTTTTTTCAAAGATACTGGAGGAGTCTGCCATTTCCTTCTCAAATTCATTTTATCAGGAACTGAGTCAAAGCAGGCTAAGTGACTTGCTCAGGGTCACACAGCTAGTAAGTGTCTGAGTCTGGATTTAAACTCAGATCTTTTGACTCCAGGGTCAACGCCATATCCACCAAAGTCAATACTCTATCCACTGTGCCATGTAACTGCCACTGATGTAATTTTCTTTCTTTCTTTTGGCCAATTGGGGTTAAGTGACTTGCCCAAAGTCACACAGCTAGTAAGTGTGTCAAGTATCTGAGGTCTGATTCGCACTCAGGTCCTCCTGACTCCAGGGCTGGTGCTCTATTCACTGTGCCTCCTAGCCACCCTGATGTACTTTTCTTTTGTTTGGCATTTCTGTCATTAGTCCTCATTCTGTCATTTCTGTGCTACTTTTCTCTGATTGTGAGAATTTATCATTTCCTCCAGGAAAAGAAAAATCCTATCTTATAATAAATAAGCACAGTCAAACAAGACAAATCCTCTCTTTGTTCGTCTCCAAAAATGTTCATACAGTGACCCTCCTTCCCCCCATTACCTCTTTATCAAGGAATGAGAAATATGCCTCATCATAAGTCTTTTCAAGTTGTGGATTGTTACTGGATTGATCAGATCTCAAGTCTTTCAAAGTTATTTTTCTTTATAATGATGTCAATATTTTGACATTGTTCTCCCAGTTCAGCTCACTTCACTATACAAGAGTTTATTTAATAATTCCAGCTTTCTCTGAGTCTATTCCTTTTATCATTTTTAAATGTTCTGTTAAATATTCTGTTACATTCATATACCAAAATTTGTTTACCTAGTTCCCAGTTGGTGGGCACTACTTTATTTTCTAGTTTTTTGCTATAAGAAAAAGACCTTTTATGAATAATTTTGAACATTTAAGTTCTTTCCTTATTTCTCTGATCTCTTTGGGGAAATGCTAAGTCCACCCTCTTCTTCACTTATTCTTTAGTATATCCTTTCATTTGCTTTCCTTTAAGACTTTCAAAGCAGGACAAAATTACCTGGAGTCCCTCTGATTTATTTGATTTTCTCTTTGAACCTTGAACATATTAGGATTCTGAAGGTATATTTGTTTTATATACTTGAAGGTGTATTCTAACTTTGCTAGACTATAAATTCTCCATCATTGTTAAGAGCACTCTAATTGCTCAAATGTATGTTGCCTTTTAGGTTTGTCTTGACTCCTGTTTTTGCATTTAAAAGTTTCTATTCATAATTGAACTTTTCATTAGGAAGTCTTGAAAATCTCCTATTCCATTAAAAAGCTTATTTCTATTCACTCCATTTCTAATTCTTCATGGTCAGTATTTCTTGGTTATAAATCTTTATCTTTCAAGTTTTGGAATATTGTATTTCAAAATTTTATCTCCTTTATGGTACTTACTTTCATGTCTTGTGTCTTCATGACTTTTCACTTTTTTGCCCTTTAACATGAAAAATCTAGATTATTGGTTTTGTTTTAATGATTTTCATTTTGGAGTTTCTTTCAAAAGGTGATTAGCAGGGTCTTTCTATTTTTCACTTTGCCCTGGTCTGATACATCTGGGAATTTCTCATTTATAATTTCTTAAAACTTTGTAGCCAGGCTTTTTTTTTTAAATCATGATTTTCTTAGAGTCCAATGATTCTTAAATTATCTTTTTGATGTATTTTCCAGATAATTATTTTAAAATTATAATATTTATTTTATGTTTTCCCCAAATTATATGTAAAAACAATTTTTAATATTTGATTTTAAAAAATGTTTGAGCTCCAAATTCTCTCCCTTCCCCCACTCTGTCATTGAGAAGGCAAGTAATTTTATGTAGGATATATGGTGTGCAGTCATACATAACTATATGGTGTGCAGTCATACATAACTATATATGGTGTGCAGTCATACATAACTTTTGCACATGACTATATTAGTCATGTGCAAAAAAGAAAGCACAGATCAAAAAAACAAAACAGGAAAAATAAAGAAAAAATAAAAAGAGGTACATTCTGATCTGCAGTTAGACTCCATAAGTTCTTTCCATGGGGCAGGATAGCATTTTTCATTATATGTCATTCAGAATTAGCTTGGATCATTGTATTGCTAAGAACTGCTAAATCATCCACAGTTGAACCTCATACAATATTTTTCTTACTGTGTATTGTGTTCTCCTTATTCTTCTCATTTTATTTTGTATCAATTCACGTCTCTCTAGTTTTATTTTTCCCTGAGAAGATCCTGCTCTTACTTCTTATAGTACAATAGTGTTTTATCACAATCACATACTACAACTTATTCAGCCATTCCCCAATTGATAGACATCCCCTCAATTTCCAATTCTTTGCCACCACTAAAATAGCTGCTATAAATAATTTTGTACATATAGGTTCTTTTCATTTTCCTTTTTTTTATCTCTTTGCCATATAGACCTAGTAGCAGTATTCTGGCTCAAAAGCTATGCATTGTAATTGTTCTCCAGAATGTTTGAATCAATTCGCAACTCCACCAACAGTATATTAGTTATTACTGACTCAATTTTCCTACATTTCTTCCAACATTTTTAAAATTTCCTTTTTCTGTCATATTAACCAATGTAATAAATGTGGGATGGTAGGTCAGAGTTGTTTTAATTTGCATTTCTCTAATCAATGGTGATTTAGAGTATTTTTATATGACAAAAGATAGGTTTGATTATTTTGTCTGAAATGTGACTGTTCATATCCTTTGACTATCAATTGGAGAATAGTTCTTTTTTTTTTTTTTAACAAATTTTATACATTTCCCTATATATTTGAGAAATGAGGCTTTCAGTAGAGACACCTGTTACAGAACTTTTTTTTCCACAGTTATGATTACTAGTTATTTCCCCCTATTCTATTTTTCCCTATTTATTCTACTCTCTCCTTTCATCCTGTCCATTCTCAAAAAGTGTTTTGCTTTTGATTACCACCTCCCCTAATCAGCCCTCCCTTCTATCAGTGCCATCTTCCTACCCTGTTTCTTTCTCTTCCTACTCCTGTGTAGTGTAAGACAGATTTCTATACCCAATTGAGTATGTATGTTACTCCCTCTTTGAGCCCGTTCTAATGAGAATAAAGTTCACATGCTCTCTCCTATCTTCCCCATCTTTCATTCCACTGAAAAAGCTTCAGTGAGGTAACTTACCTCATTCTACCTCTACCTTTCTCCTTCACCCAATGCATTCCTCTTTCTCACCCTTACTCCTGTTTTTTTTTTTAGATAGTCATTCCATCATTATTCAACTCACAACCATGCCCTCTGTCTTTATATACTTCTTTTCTAACTTCCCTAATAATGAGAAGGTTCTTATAAGTTACAAGTATTATCTTCCCATGTAGGAATGTAAGCAGTTTAAATTTATTCAGTCCCTCATGATTTATCTTTCCTGTTTGTCTTTTCATGCTTCTCTTGAGTCTTGTATTTGAAAGGCATATTTTCTACTCATCTCTGGTCTTTCCATCAATATTGCTTGAAAATCCTCAATTTCATTGAATATTCTTTTTTTTTTTTTTCCTGAAGGATTATACTCAGTTTTGCTGGGTAGGTGATCCTTGGTTGTAATCCCAGTTCCTTTGGCCTCTGGAATATCATAGTCCAAGCCCTCCAGTTCTTTATTGTAGAAACTGCTACATTTTGTATTATCCTAATTGTGACTCCATCATATTGGATGTTTTTTTCTTTCTTTCTGGTTGCTTGCAATATTTTCTCCTTGACCCGGGAGTTCTGGAATTTGGCTATGGTATTCCTAGGAGTTTTTATTTTGGGTTTTCTTTCAGGAGATGATTGGTAGATTTTTAAAAAAATTCTATTTTATCCTCTTGTTCTAGAATGTCAAGGCTGTTTTTAAAAAATGATTTCTTAAAAGATGATGTTTAGGCTCTTTTTGTTGATGATGGATTTCAGTTAATTCAGTAATTCTTAAATTATATCTCCTAGTTCTGTTTTCTAGGTCAGTTGTTTTATCAATGAGATATTTCACTTTTTCTTCTATTATTTCATTCTTTTGATTTTATTTTATTGCTTTTTGAAGTCAATAGCTTTCAGTTGCTCAATTCTAATTTTGAAGGAATTATTTTCTTCATCAAACTTTTGCATCTCTTTTTTCACTTTGCCAATACTTCTTTTTAAGAAGTTCTTTTCTTCAGTGAATTTTTATATATCTTTTTCCATGTGGTCAATTCTGCTTTTTAAGGAGTTCTTCTCTTCATTGGATTTTTGTGCTCTTTTACATTTGGCCTATTCTGGATTTTAAGGTGTTATTTTCTTAAGTATTTTTTGTGCCTCCTTTACCAAGTTGCTGACAGCTTTTTCATGATTTTCTTGCATTGCTCTTATTTCTTTGCCCAATTTTTCCTCTACTTCTCTTATTTGATTTTTAAAATCCTTTTTGAGCTCTTCAAGGAATTCTTTTTGGGCCTGAGACAATTTCACTTTTTTTTTTTGAGGCTTTGGATGTAGTACTTTTGATTTTGTTTTCTTCTTCTGAGTTTGTGTTTTGATCTTCCCTTTCCCCATAGTAACATTTTATGATCAAGAATCCTTTTTATCGTTGTTGTTAGTTTATTTTTCCCAGCTTATTTCTTGACTTCTAACTTTATGTTGAAGTTAAGCTCTGTTTCCAGGTTGGAAGGGACACTGTCCCAAGCTTCAAGGATTTTGTGTAGCTAGTTCTGGGGGGCTATAAGCTTTCAGTTTTTCCAAGGCCATATGATCTAAACATTGTTCTAGTCTGTGCTCTGGTCTATGAGTAACCACAAGTACTATTTTCTGTTCTTAGACTGTGACCAGGATCCCTGCTCCCTCTAACCACAAAATCTGGGGTGTTAGTGCTTCTCCTTGCCCTGGGACTGCTACTAAAGATTATGACCAGTATTCATATATGGGCAATACAACAGACTTCTGTACCTAGTGCCAGCAAAGGGACCCCTGTAATCTCCTTCTGACCAGTTGTCTGAGTCCCTTACCATCTGTGGGCTGACAACTCCAGAAGCAGCCTTTGCCACCATTGATTTAGTCACCCTCAAGGCTTTCTACTGGTTTGCTGGGGCTTGGCCTGCACTGATGCAGCCTGTGCTCCACTCTCACTCTGCTGGAATAGACCTTTTGTGCTCATCTTCTAAGTTGTCTGGTACTGGAAAAATTTTTCACCCCATCCTTTCATGGGTTCTGACACTCTAGAATTTGTTTTGAGAAATTATTCAAAGTTGTTTAGAGGGGAATTTGAGAGAATCCAGGCAATTCCCTGCCTTTTCTCTACCCTCTTGGGTTATGCCACCAGATTAATTATTTTTGATAGTAGATATGTTTTCTTCTATTTTTTAATGTTTAAAAAAAAAACCCTATTCAATGGAATCATTGAATTCTTTTCAGTTCATTCTATTTTGGGAGGATCCCCTACTTGGGTAAGGTTTTTCAAGTTTTCCACAATTTATTTGCCTTCTGTTTCTTTCCTCCAGAGTTATTAACTTATGCTTCCATAAATTTTTTTTTTCATTTTTTCTCCCAGGTACTTTTGCAGTCTCTTTGACCAAACCGTATTTCCCCTGAGATTCTGCTTGTAATTGTTTTGGAGATAATCTCTTTTTTGGTCTTTGCTTCTTTAGCATCTCTTGACCCACAATATTTTTTCATTGTATTTGGTGTCTTCTACTCATTCATTACTCCTCTAATACTTAAATGGTATAGTCAGGTCCTATTTGGTTCTGAATTCACTTTCCCTAATTCTTACTCTTGCCTGACACTTCCCTGACACTAGTAAACTTCAGTGTCCGCAGTCAAAGATTTTATGTCTTCTGTCCCATCCCTGTACGCCAACCTTGTTCATGGTCCTGCTGTAGATTTCCATCTACCCTAGGTGGTTCCCAGTTGCATTACTGCGGCAAAGTCTTCCATGTTTTGATCACTATTTTGGGTTTCAGGTCTGTTCAACCTACCTTGTACTTGCTTTCCTGGTAAGATCCCTCTTATATCTTCCATGGCTCCTGGATGTCTTTTTGTACAGTCGTGGGCTGGATGAAGGAGCGTGCTTGTTTCTCTATTTTTAAAATTACAATTCTATATAATATCCTTTTTTTATATCATTGCTGGAGCATACTTTTTCTCTTTCAACCTTTTATGCTTCCATTTTAATTGACAAATCCCATTCCCTTTTCTCTACTTATGGCCACAATCTTTATTCAGGTCTTCTCACCTGGATGACTAAATGAGCCTCCAATTTATTACCAGGCACAAAAATTTCTATTTATAGTTGTAACATGACTTGCATTTTAGGGACATCAATT
The DNA here is from genome assembly GCA_028646515.1 of Pseudochirops corinnae. Classification (NCBI taxonomy): domain Eukaryota; kingdom Metazoa; phylum Chordata; class Mammalia; order Diprotodontia; family Pseudocheiridae; genus Pseudochirops; species Pseudochirops corinnae. The sequence goes on from CM053588.1 coordinate 279,056,745, forward strand.
TGGAAGCTCTGTGAAGAAAGAGATTGGAAGTGAGAGATCCTAGAGGTAGAGAGACAGGTTAATTAGGAGGCCATTAAACAATCCAGAAGAAAGATAGTTCCTTTTAGGGTTGCATTATGTTGTAGCAATCAGCTGGCAGAGTTAGAAATAAGAATACCAGGGTCATCTTTGTTTGTGTCATTAACTCTTTGTGTGATCTCTTTAGCCCTTACTTTTCTTACCTGTAAAATAAAGAGAATAGTATGTGCCATCTTCCTCAAGAGTTGTTGTGAGGAAGACACTTTATGAAACACAAAGTGATACTGGTAATCAAAGTTCTTCTATTCTTTTGGACATCAATATTGACAAATGGTCTTGGAGAAATGCCACAAAATGTGTTATTTCATTGTATCAGAATGCCTTGATTATCAAAATCCCTAGGAATGATATTTTCTCATACAATATCAGATGAATTTTTAAAAGTCTTTGTGAATGATACAGCTTTTTGTTGATGCAGCTAAGTTGCCTGCCTTTTGTAGCTGCATGATATACATTCCTCAGCACAGTTTCTGTTTTACATGCTTAGTTTCCAGTAAATAAGGCTGATCTGACACAGAGTTATGAAATCTTTGATTTTTTTTTCTTCTACCACTTTGCCTTCCTCTCTCTGTGCCTTTTCCCTGTTTCATTAGGTCCCCAAGCTCCAAAGGCTGATCTGTCTGTCTGTCTGAGTGCCTGTCAATTTTCAGCTGTTGATCACTTATGCTTAGTTTGCAATCCGTTCACAAGAAAATGAATGGGCAAGGCTCTTGCATTTTAAACCTTAATTGCAATTGTAGAGTGAAAGTTTCTGTCCACTTGTTGAAGCAATTTCAGGCATCAGTGAACAGGTGGAGAGGGTTTTTTTTTTTTTTGCAGGGGGTTCTAGAATCATGTTCAGCCTACTCAGCCATCCTTGAATGTAAATCTGATTGAGTATTTATTTGAAGATCACCAAGCATTTTTCCCTCTGCTATATAGAACCACAGTACTATAAAGGTCAAAGGGATCTTAGAAATTACCTTGTCCAACTCTTTTTACAAATGACAAAACTAAGAACAAGAGAAATGAAATGATATGAATCCCCAAGGACATACAATCTTGTCCCTGGGAGCTGGGACTTCAACCCAGGTCTGCCGAATTCTAGTCCAGTCTCTTTCCATTAACTGTATTGTTTCACATGAGAGCAAAATCACAAGATCGTGGAAATTTGGAGCTGTAGACTTTAGAGCAAAAGAGTCAAACTGCCCTTCATGGGCTATAGAACTTCCTGATGCATCCGGAACCAGATAAAATGAAATTTGAAAATGTCTAACAAAATAAGTAATAATATCATGCAACATAGATAATGCTCATTTATGGTTTTCTATGTTAATATGTGGCACCAGTGATAATTTCTATTTGAGTTTAATGCTTTTGCCTTAGAGATAATATAGTCTAGTACCTTCATTTTATAGATGGAGAAAATTATTCTTGAAGAGGTTAGTTATTGAAAGAGGTGGAGCTAAAGTTAGCATTCTGGATTTTGTCTGTTCCATGACAAATGTGAAAAGGGAGAAACTACTTTTAGCTTGTACCCAGGAAGCAGGTTACCCTGGCTTATTCCCTTGAGGATGATGAGTCTGACACTGGCCTCATTGAGTTTTCTAGAGGACTAGCCCTGAAATTTACTGAGTTGGTGTAATGCCATGCATGAGCAGCTTTCCAGAAGAATGCCACTGTGAACAGCTTTTAAGGTTCTGATAACACAATATAGTGAATACTCTATTTATTTCATAACAAATTTGAGCAAAACATTCACTAATAATCAAGATACAACATTCACAATGTTACAACTTATCACAGAAAATAAAAATACAACATTCACAATGACTTATCACTAAAATGGCCACATAGTTTTCACCAAAGTGGTCACAATAGTTTTCAACAAAGTACAATCATTTAGTCAATCACAAAATCCTTAATTCACTCATAAAGTACAAAAGTCAAAGTTCTCCACCCCCGGGTCACAGTAAATTATAATCTTCTCAGTCAGTACACAGTATACAAGTGAAGTCTGCTTTCAGCTTGACTCTAGGCTGGCCATCAGCTTCCATGGTTCCTCTTCCATGGTCCCAGCTCCAACTGTCACCTGGGTTCAAAGGCAGACAGCTCCCAGTTCCTTGTCCAGCTCCTTGTCTAGTTCTTTGTCCAGTTCCTGTTCCATAGTGTAGTTCACAGAGTCCAGTACACTTCACAGTTCCTGTTTCTTGGAAGACAAAGCTTGACAGAGCCACAATAATATTCATACACATTGCTGATGCCATAGTCAATTCACTATCTGCCTGTGAAGTCAACTCAGACCCACCAACAAGGTCTGAGAACTCAATACAAATCATCAACATAGAAATCAACACAGACCCACAAACAATGGTCAAGGGGTCAGCCAAATCATCAGTCAAGTTCCAGGACCTCTAAAACCCTCTTCCAGGACATTAGCAAACATACAACCAGAAAATCTGCTTTCAGGGTTTCCAATAAGGTCCCAGGGCTTCTGTAAAAAGTATCACATACAAACATCAACACAGACAGAGCAGACAAACAGAGTTCTGAGATACCTCAAGTTTTCTCCTTCTTGACTCTGCCACCACAAGAATGCTCTTCTCAGTTCTTCCTGTCTCCAGCCCTGCGGCTTTCCTTATATAGTCATTAGTTCCACCCCAGGAGTTCCCAAGTTGTGGAGTTCACACATTCTGTTTCTTAACAGACTGAAACAAGGTGTTAATTCAATGGCTGAAACAAGGTGTGAACTACTTCTGTGCTTGCCATTACAGTTGGATGATACCTCCATGACTCTAATATGTAGGCTTGATCTTGCCCATAAAAAAGGAGATATTTTGAGGAGGGGGGGAGGAAAAAAGGTAGAGAGGAAAGAAAGGAATACTTCCAGAGTAGAAGCTAAGGGAAGACATAGAGGGGCTATCTACAGAGTCAATAGGAACCACAGAGACATTGGGGGCCTAATGTATACATGCATGCATGTGTGTGTGTGTGTGTGCGTGTGTGTGTGTAAATGTTATAAGTAGGTAAGTCTAGACTTAGACACTCAGTAGGATTTCCAAGTATAATTGTTTTGCAAAGTTGTACAAAGTACAATAGATTTATAGTCTACTCTTTAAGTTTAGTTATATTACATGTTATGACCCCCACAACATATTATGTTTTGAATAAACTTAAAGCTTTTAAACTGGGTTTGACTAATTATGAGTGGAAAGAGAAATAAAGCTTATACTGTCTTGTATGTGGGTCATCCTCTCTTGCAGGTTGCAAACTTTAAGGCTGGACACAGTGAAGCATCAGCACCATTTAATGTCTTAGAAGTGCAAAGTCAAGTTCCTTACCTACCATCACTGACATTTTGACAGTAGGTTGGCTAGCAAAGTCCTCCAAGGGACAGAATTCTCAAATGAGAATATTGAGGGAGACCCCTAATATTCAATTTAGAGCTCACTATATGTTCTCAGAGCTTGCTTACATCATGGTATCCAAGAGCATGGAATGTGACTTCTATATATGGATAATGCATTGAACTCCATGGGTTAACTGGGATTACCCAGTGATATAATATTCATGTCTTGTTCTTCAGTTACTGTGCTTTGAAGATGATAGCTCAAGGAGCTTGCATATTTGCAAGTTTTAATTTGATGCCACTAGCATGCTTTTCTAATGACTAGATATTCTGAAGATATCTAAGTTTATATGGGTGAATATAACCTTTGAGACTCAGAATAGAATTTATGACAACACTTCTATGTCTGAGGATTTAAAATTCTGTCTTAAGAACACAGGAAAATAGAAAACCTTAGTGAGTAATATAATTCTTTCTGAGGGTTTTCAATATTCTAAAAGACATTTAAGAGCAATATGGGGCAAACAGAACTGATCATCTGGATAGATCCAAGGATATGTTTGGAGATATAGTCTAACATTATTTCCTAATCTTATCAGGAAAAAGAGACCCATTTTCTGGGACCAAGGTGATAAGCAGACAAAACTTTATTTTAGAGTAAACCAATAATTAATAATAATAATAACAGACATTTTATGTAACTCTTTATAATTATGAGCTAGTTTACATTTGACCATGTGAGCTTCACAACAAACCTATCAAGCTAACAAGTCCAGTTGACAAGCATTTATTAAGCATTACTACGTGCCTGGTACTCTACTACATTTTGGGAAGCAAAAATAAACAAGAAAAAGACATTTCTTGCCTTCAAGGAACTTATATTTTAATGGGAGAAGACAATGCAAAAAAGAAACTGAAAAGGGGGATGTTGAGAGCATGAGAAGCCCTTTGCAGTATGGAGGAGAGTTCAGATAGTTAGCCATGATGTATGGAGAGCAATGGAGGAGTGAACTTGGCTGGCCTGCGCACTTTTCTTATAGTAGAATTTCCCAGAAGAGGTGACTAATCAAAGGAAGGAACTATAGGAATAGAGTAAACTTCTAGGATGAAGAGGTTTTATGGCATAGAGAAGAAAGAAGTCCAAAGAAGAATGGAGCTCAGTGAGGAATGAAAGTACCCCATTGAGGTAAGGAGTAATAGCATTATTTTTAACATTTTACAGATGAGAAAACTGGAACTCAGGGATGTTAAAAGAGTAACCCAATTGAACTGGGTCTTATGAATACAAGTACCTAGCCTTTTCAACTACAGTTTTTACATATCATGAGGTAACTTTCAATATCTTGAGAAATAAAATGCAAGGAAATAACTAGCATATTGGTAAATAGAACATTTAAAAGAACAAAGACAAATAAAGCCATACAAATGCAATAAACCATTGTTAGAATGTGCATGTTCAGCACAGCCAGACAAAGTCTACTTTCTTACCTCCTTAAAGAATGGCTGCAAAGACCAAGTCAATCTATTGTCATATCTGAAACACAGAGATAGAGGATTGGATTTGGCAGTTTTAAAAGTTCCTACAAGAAATAAAATTATGGCCAGGTAGGAACAATTATGCAGAAAAAGCCATCAGACTAACAGGGCATTAGATATTATGAATCTCATTCATTCATTCAAATGAGTTCCATTCACACCAACAAATATTTGTTAAATATTCTCCATAATGAGTTAGACCTTGAAGGAAAGGAATGATCTCCACAGTGGTGATGCCAGAGAGACTATTCTAGGTACAGAGAATGGTGGGCAGAAAGTCACGGAGCCCAAGGAAGGTGAGATCACCAAAGTACAAATATTCCAGTCTGGAAGATATGTGAAGGGGAGAAATATTCAATAAGATTGGCAAAGTATACTTAAGGAATTTGGGTTTACTTGCTTAGCAATGAAAGGTCACCACAGTTATTTTTTTAAGGATGGGAATGATATGTTCAGACCCCTGCAATGTTACTGAGGTTACTCAGACACTTGCTATGAAGCATAGAGTGAAGAAGGAAGAAACTGGAGGCATAATGGGAGGCTGATATGGAAAATGCATTTATTCCCTTGGACCATAGTCAGTGATGGACCTCAGAGAGATCTTTAAAATGAAGGGGTTGGACAAGATAATCTCTCCGGTCTCTTCCAACAAGATAACCTTTGAAATCCCTTACAATTACATCTTATGCAACTACAGAAAGTTTCACGTATCACATTTTAACTTTGTTGGATGCAGTAATTCAGGGTATTGATTTCCTTTCCCCTCTGTCATAAGCAAATACCATAAACAGAAGCTATCCAAATAGAATGAAAACATCAGAGTAAAGAAGGGAGCCTAGGAACTTAAAATAGTACCTTATGCCGACTGACATCTTAATACCACCACAGACATGGGGAAAAAAAAAGGAAAACAACTTATGTCATCCTTTCTATATGTGATAGAAGAATCTGTATGTAGATCTGCTTACCACACAGTCTAGAAGTGAGAGTCAGCATTCTATAACAGATTGTTCACACTTAACAGGAGAAATAAAATACACATCTATTTGTAAGTACTTGGACCTAGACACCTACCAAAGACTAGAGGTAGGAACAGAAATCTATAGTAGAATTGGCTAACTTAAAAATAATTTACCTCCTGTCAGTGTTTCTCCAAGGGTTGTGCTGAAAATAGCATCCATTTTAAACAGGCATGCACACTGAGTGAAACTTGGCCCCAATAACTTTTGATAGTATTAGGCCCAGTTGAAGAATTTAGGTCCTTATCCTATATAACTCTCATTTCTTGGCAGTGACCTTGGTGAATGAATATTTGATACTATTTTTAGGTCAAAAAACAAACAAACCTGAGTACAAATAATGATTTCCCCACTCTCCAACTGTCATTTTCATCTTCCTTTTCTTGTCTCTCTTCATTTCTTCCCCAACCACCTTGGCACTTCTACTATATTTCATAACTGCTAGGTTATATATCATATTATGTATCTATAATAATGTATCTTTCATCATACATATGATAAAGAAATTTGGATATATATCCAGTAGCCAAACATGTGCTGAAACATTTCAAATAACTTCTCCCTCTGAATGGATGGCTCTTCTCAGAATCTCCATTTAAGGAGAATGCTCAGGTCATACATCTCTTCATTTTTTATGAAGTGCAATACAGATCCTCATGCCCTCCCCTCCTCACCTTCAGCTTGCTTTTATACATTATCTTCCTTTATTAGAATGTAAGTTTAGAAGATAGGAATTGGTTTTCTTTCCACTTGAATTTCTATTCCATGTGTTTAACACACTGCCTGGCACTGAACATTAATTGACTGTCCACGGATCTTGTTAAGGAGATCCCCTCATGTTCTGAGGTTTGTTACAATAAGCACAAAGCCTTCTGCAAAAAGAACAAGAATGAATTCCCTTCTGACTCCATCTCTCAAAATCTGCACGCCTTCAAGACTCAGCACAAGTATCATTTATATATGAGGTCTTTCTTGATCCTCCTAGTGACTAATGTCTCTCCTTTCCTAAATTACCTATGTGTACACACACACGCACACACACACACACATACACACACACACACACACACACACACACACGTTTTAATGGGAATCTCTCTTCCAAAAGAGTCTTACACTATGGAAGACAGGTTTAAACCCTGCTTCTGACACTTAATTGCTATAGGACCCTAGAAAGGGCAACCACTTATAGGTTACAGACTTAGAACTGCAAAACACTTTAGATGCTGTTGAGCTTAATGGCATTTTCCTTATTTTACAGATGAGGAAATGTGGCCCAGGGAGGTTATGTGACTACCCTAGGGTCACAGCTAATAAATAAATGAGTCAGGATTTAAACACAGATGTTCCTGGTTTCAGGTCCAGCACTCTATCTACCACCTCTGTCAGCCCCAGTTTCCTCATATAGAAAATTGGGATAATGCTAAGCACCAGTCTCATAAGTGTTTATGAGAATCAAAACATATAGGATGTGTAAAGCACTTTGCAAATGTTAAAGTTCTACTTTATGTTTTTCCACTTAATAATATTTTATTTTTTTCCAATTGCACGTAAAGATAGTTTTCAACATTGATTTTTATGATTTTAAGTTTCAAATTTTTCTCCCTCCCCTCTCCTTTCCTAAAGATATTAAACAATCTGATATAGGTTACATGTGTACAATCATATTAAACATATTTTCACATTAGTCATGCTGTGAAAGAAGCATCAGAACAAAATGGAAAAAAACATCCTCTGGATGTGGATAGCATTTTCCATCCTGAATCTTTTGTAATTGCCTTGATCATTGTATTGCTAAGAAGAGCTAAGTCTATCATAATTGATCATCACACAATGTTGTTATTGCTATGTGCAAAGTTCTCTTGGTTCTGCTCACTTCACTCAGCATCAGCTCATATAAATTTTTCCAGGTTTTTCTGAAATCTTGCTCATTATTTCTTATGGCAAAACAGAATTTATTACATTCACATATCACAACTTGTTCAGCCATTCCCTAATTGGTGGGCATTCCCTCAAATTCCAATTCTTTTCCATGACAAAAAGAATTGCTAGAAATATTTTTGTGCATGTGGATCTTTTTCTCCTTTTTATGATCTTTTTGGAATACAAACCTAGTAGTGATATTATTGGATCAAGGGCATGCATAATTTTATAGCCCTTTGGGTATAGTTCCAAATTGCTCTCCAGAATGGTTGGGTCAGTTCACAATTCCATCAACAATGCATTGGTGTTCCAATTTTCCAACATCTCCAACATTTATCATTTTTCTTTTCTGTCATATTAGCCAATCAGATAGATATGAATTGGTACCTCAGCATTGTTTTAATTTGCATTTCTCTAATCAATATTGATTTAGAGCATTGTTTCATATGACTACAGATAGTTTTAATTTCTTCATCTGAAAACTGCCTATTCATATTCTTTGACCATTTATCATTTGGGTAATGACTTGTATTCTTACAAATTTGACTCAATTCTCTATGTATTTGAGAAAAGAAACCATCAGGAAAAAAAAACTGATTGTAAAAATTGTTTCCTAAATTTCTACTTTCCTTCTAGTCTTGGTTATGCTGGCTTTGCTTATGCAAAACCTTTTACAATTTAATGTAAACAAAATTATCTATTTTGTATTTCATAAAGTTCTCTATTTCTTGTTTGGTCATAAATTTTTTCCTTCTAAATAGATCTGACAGGCAAACTATCCCTTGCTGTCCTAATATGATTATGGTATCATCCTTTATGTCTAAATCATGTATTCATTTTGACCTTATCTTGGGATACAATATGAAATTTGGTCTGTGCCTAGTTTCTGCCATAGTATGTTCCAGTTTTCTCAGATGTTTTTGTTAAATAAAAAATCCTTATCCCAGAAGCTAGAATCTTTGGGCTCATCAAACAGTAAATTACTATAGTCATGTACTACTGTCTTATTCACCTAACTTAACTATTCCATTGATCCACCACTCTATTTCTTAGCCAGTACCAAATAGTTTTGATGATTGCTGCTTTATAATATAGTTTAAATCTGGCACAGTTAGGCTATCTTTTTTTGCATTTTTTCCCATTAATTCCCTTGATATTTTTGACCTTTTGTTCTTTCAGATGAATTTTTTTCCCTAGCTCTATAAATCAGTTTTTTGGTTTTTTGATTGGTATGGCACTGAATAAGTAAATTAATTTAGGCAGAATTGTCATTTTTAATATATTAGCTCAGCCTACTCAGGAGCATGTGATATTTTTCCTGTTGTTCAGATCTGACTTTGTGAGAAAATTGGTTTGTAATTGTTTCCTGGGTTTGTCTTGGCAGGCAGACTCCCAAATATTTTATATTGTTTACAGTTATTTTAAATGGAATTTCTCTTTCTCTCTCTCGCTGCTGAACTTTGTTGGTAATATATAGAAATACTGATGATTTATTTATGATGATTAATTTTATATCCTGTAACTGTAGTTTGCTAAAGTTGCTAATTATTTCAAGTATTTTTTTTTTACTTGATTCTCAAGGATTCTTTATGTGTATTATCATATCATTTGCAAATAGTGATAGTTTTGTTTCCTCGTTGCCTATTATAATTCCTTCAATTTATTTTACTTCACTTGTTTCTAAAGCTAATATTTCTAGTACAATATTGAATAATAGTGGTGATAGTGGGCATCTTTGTTTCATCTCTAATCTTATTGGAAAAGCCTATAGCTTATCCCCATTATATATAATGCTGATGGCTTTAGATTCTACTTATCATTTTAAGAAACAATCCATTTATTTCTATGCTCTCTACTGTTTTGAATAGGAATGGGTGCTATATTTTGTAAAAAGCTTTTTATTCATCTACTTTGAGAATTATGTGATTTCTGTTAGTTTTGTTACCAACATGGTCCATTATCTTGATAGTTTTCTTAATATCTAATTAGCCCTGAATTCCTGGTATAAATCCCACCTGGTCATAAAGTATAATCCTTGTGCTATATAGCTGTAATCTCTTAGCTAATATTTTATTTAATATTTTTGCATTCCTATTCATTAGTTAATTTGGTCTGTAATTTTCTTTCTCTGGTTTGGCTCTTCCTGAATCAGTTATCAGCACCATATATGTATCATTAAAAGAATTTGGTAGGACTCCTTCACCTATTTTTCCAAGAATTTTATATAGTATTCGAATTCATTGTTCTTTAAATGTTTGGTAGAATTCACTTGTAAATTCATCTGACCCTAGTGAATTTTTTCTTAGGGAATTCATTGACAGCTTATTTATTTTTCTTTCTTTTTTTTCTTTTTTTTTTATTGCATCATTCATTTCCACAAGATTTTGAGTTACATATTTTCTTCCCCTCTTCCCCCCCCCACCCCAAAACAGCCATCCCAATGTGTCCCCCCTCCCCCAGTCTATTCTCTCCTATGTCACTTTTCGGTAGGGCAAGATGGATCTCCCAACCACAGTGCCTGTGTATCTCAAGTTCCAGTTGGATGTAGTCAACAATAATAATAATAATAATAATAATAATAATAATAATAATAATTGCATATATATATACGTAGATACATATTCATAACATTTGATTATGGAACTCCAGATTCCAGA
>CM053588.1:279067785-279085046 GCA_028646515.1 Pseudochirops corinnae
AAAACCAAGAATCACCTACCCAGCAAAATTGAGTATAATGTTCCAGGGGAAAATATGGTCATTCAATGAGGTAGAGAACTTCCAATCATTCTTGATGAAAAAACCAGAACTGAATAGAAAATTTGACATTCAAATACAAGAAGCATGAGAAGGTAAACATGGAAAAGAATTCATAAGGAACTTATCAAAGTTGAATTATTTACATGACAACATAGAAAAACAATAATTATAACTTATGAAACTTTTCTCAGTATGAGGATAGTTGAAGGGCATATAAATGTATGTATGTATACAAACACATATGTCCATATAGGAGGGTACATATGCATATGATTACATATGTGAGTGTGTGTGTGTGTGTATATATGTGTACATAGACAGAGGGCACAAGATCAATTGAACAGGATGGGATAATATTTTAAAAGGTGAAATTGAGAGGTGGGAGAGGAATAGTATGAGAGGAGACAAGGAGAGACAGACCAGGGTTAATCCTCTCATATAGAAGAGGCAAGGGATAATTGTTACAAGGGAGGGGAAGAACGGGAAGGCAAAAGGGAATGGGTCAGCCTTACTCTCATTGAAGTTGGCTTGGGAAAGGAATGACATACACTCTAAATTGAGTATCTTGCCCTACAGGAGAGTAGGGAGGAAGGGTATGAGATGCGGGACAATGGAGGGGAGGGCAGGTTGGGGGGAGGGTTGTTAGAAGCACACATTTTTTGTAAAGGGACAGAGATAAAGTAGAGAACAGAACAAGTAGGGGATGGAATAGGAAGGAAGGAAATATACAGGTACTGGGGTTGAGAGATCCATATTGCCCTACCAGAAAGTCAAAGGGGTGATGGGGGAGGATATAGGAGAAAGCTGATTGGGGGAGGGGATATACAGTGGGATCACTGTTTTGAGGTGGTGGGTAGGAGAAAGATGGGGAGAAAATTTGTAAATCAAAATCTCATGGAAATGAATGATGTAAACTAAAAATAAACAAAAGTTTAAAAAAAGAAAGAAAATTATAATTTTTCTGTAGACAAAACTCATTAGAAAATATTAAATAGAAAAAGTTAGCAAATAAGCAAGATTTAAAGAGACAAGGAAAACTATCAAGAGTTAAGTGATGCCATTTTAACAACTGGGGTGAGTCAGAGGAGGGAAAAAAAGCAAAATTAGCAGGTCCTACTACAGAAGTAAATTGTGTCCAGATAAAGAATTTCTTTAGTGTGTCAGTGAACCAAACCAGGCTTCAACTGCTCGAAATTATATTCAGTTCAGGGTAGAAGCACCTTTCCCCTACAGCAGTTGTTATCATCCTGTGGGTTATGTTCAATTTGTAACAATGAAAATACGTCCTACATATCAGATATTTACATTCTGATTCATAATAGCAGCAAAATTACAGTTATGAAGTAGCAACAAAAATAATTTTATGGTTGGGGTCACCACAACATGAGGAACTGTATTAAAGGGTCGCGGCATCAGGAAGGTTAAGACCCACTGCCCTACAGTCAACTGACCACTGGCAGCATATACATCAGCCCCTAGGACTCCAAAATTTCAGAATTTTTCCTGCCCTCAAGGAGACTTCTGCCTCCCATAATTCTTCAGTCCCTCCTTCAAACTGGAAAAAGCAAAACAAACAAACAAAAAAACTCCACTTCTCATCATTCCTTTGTGAACAAAGAGCTTTATAGTGAATAAATGCAAGGTGGTTAAGGAGGGAGAGCAATAACAATTAGGAGGAATAGAAAGCATGTGGAAAATACTTCACAAGCTGCATCTAACCAGAAAAGAGAAATATTATAAGGTCAACATAAAAAGCGAATTTATCCCAGGCATGGAATATAGCCACTGCAAAGACTTAGAATTGGGAGATGCTCTACGGAATAAGGAATAGAGAAAAGATTAGCCAGCCTGAATCACAGAATGTGGAAGAAGGAGTAATGTACAATGAGAGAGAGAAAAAAGGTTTGGATCAGGTTTTGAGGGCTAAAACAGAGTAGTTTTTATTTTAATCTAGCGGTAATAGGGAGCCCCTGGAGTTGATTGAGTAGAGGAGTGACAAGATCAGTTCTAAGCTTACAGCAAGTAAGTCACTTTATTAACTCTGCTGTGTGGAGGATATACAGGAATGAGGAGAGCTTTGAGGCAGAGAGACTGATTAGAAGACCATTGCAATAATCTGGGAAATGGGTGATAAGGTCTGAATGGTGGTGGCCATGTGAATAGTTAGAAGAGATCATATGTGAGAGATGTTGTGGAGAAAGAAACAGCAACATTTGATAACTTACTGGATTTGTAAAGTGAGGGAGAGTGAAGAGTCAAATTGTCTTGCCAAGACCCCCAGGTTGTGGCCTCAGAAAATTTTGAGAAGTCATAAAGGGTTGTTTTAGGGAAAAAGAAATGTTTCTCAGGCTTAGAAAGGTAGAAGTGTCCTCAAGAAAAATTCACCCTCCCTCCAGCAGGGATGGGAGTGTTATCTTCTCCCTCTAGCTTGCCCACTTCCACTTCTCAGGCCAAATAGAGACAGAAAAGCAGTCCCTCCCTAGTCCATAGTTATCCATTTTCTCAGGCAGATACACAACCAGCTGTAATTATTCACAAAGGAGACTGGACCAGAGAGCAACCTCCCTCCTCACCCCTACTTTGGGATAGAATTTGGATCTTGATAGCCTTGGCTTTTGGTCTTTGATGGAAGAATTCTCAGATTACCAAACGCAGCTTTCGTCCTCAACTTTCCCTTTTATCATCCAGTCTCCTAGTTTCCCACAGCTCCAATCCTACCCTACGCTTATCCCTATCTCCTGAGCCCTTTAAATTTCCCTCATTTCAGCATATTTCATTCCTCCACAAAGCACTGGTCTCTCACCCTAGGTGCAGCTCTGATTGGGAGCCTTCTTTGAAATAGCAGTGAATGATATCTCATTGTTGCATACCACCGTAATTTAATCCCTGTGCATCTCACCAAATCCTTGGTCCCCAGTTCCCCCTGGGTGTCACTTATCTGAAATTAAAGGGTTCATAAGATAGATCAAACTATGTGCCACCATTAGACTTCAGAAACTTTCTGCATTTCAATTTTCCTTATGGTTGGTTTCAAGCAAAGCTAAGAGCCTTAGGACCCTTGGAAGAATCTGCTGCCTAAGCAAACCCAAAGCCAACCCTGAGTCCTAAAACAACAAACTCTTGGCTAATGATGCCACTGAACTTCAGGTCAGTCTTGAAGAATAATCATTAGTGACAGCAGAATTATACTCCTTCATAAATAAAATGAGCAAGAGATGACTGGCACAAGCCAACTTAGTGCCTCTCCTGAGGCCTGAAAGAAATAAAGCCTCAGAAGACAACCCTTTTTTCAGATGGCCTTTGATATCAAATGGAAATCTAAAGAGTCATTCTCAAAAGGGAGAAAATTGAATCATCTTAAGAGTTTGACTCCCCTTATTTCTGAGTGACTGTGTCTGATTTTGCCATGAAAGAAGGAGATTAATACAAAATTGTAAAATACCTCAACACGACATTTTAAGAAATAAGGATTTTAGGATTTGAAAAGATAAAAGCCATTGAGAACATCACAAAACATCAATCAATACATTTCCTCCCACAACTAAGCCTTAATATCTTAATGGTGGGGTCATTGGGACACTGGTGTTTTGGATAAAATGAGACACACACCCTGTGAGTCAGGAAGCCCTGTCCTTCGATGGTAACTGACTAGTGGGTCACAAGTTTGTGCTGGGAGTGGAACCAGACCCCAATACTAACAAATATTTACAGACTATAACCTTTTTATGTCAACAAAATGTTTTATAAACATGACCCTGTTTGACTCTAGTGAAGTGAAAAGAGGACAGGATTTGGAGTTAGAGAATATCTAATTTAATCTTAGCTGTTTTTCATTTACTTTCATTTGAAGTTGGGCAAGTCAAGAAACTGGGCTTCAGTTTTTTTATCTGTAAAATCTGCCACAAGACAACTCCGTGGCATAGTAGATAGACTGCCACGCCCAGAGTCAAGGAGACCTTAGTTCAAATCTGACCTCAGAGATTTACTAGATGTGTGACTTGGGTAAGTCACTTGACTACTGTTTGCTTCAGTTTCCTCATCTGTAAAATGGGAATAATAATTGTACCCATGTTACAGGGTTGTTGTGACAATCAAATGAGATGATAATTATAAAGTGCTTAGCACAGTGCCTGATACACACTGTTGCACAAATTTTAGCTCTCATTATTATTATTATAGTTATTATTTAAAAGTAGGAGTTAGGCTACATCGCCTCTAAGATCCTTTCCCTTGGCACATCTATCATCTAGGGTTAACCATGGGCTATAATCTATGACTACATACTCCTCTTCATGGCCTGTCATCATTTGGCTGGGAAAGGAATATAGCTAGAAGTCGCTGTGCTGGAAATACAAAAAATAGACAGTTCAGTGGAGGAAAAAATGAAGATTTACAATCATGCAACTTCAATCCAATCCCAACTGACACTTATTTTTTATCTCTGTGACCTTAACCATGTGACTTAACCTCTGAGCCTCAGTTTCCTCATTTGTAATATGATGACATTGAATCAATTTACAAGTGTGGGATGCACAAATGTAGTGGAATATTATTACCAGAAACAACACAATGACTACAAAGACTGGGAAGACATGAACTGAGGCAAAGTGAAGTCAGCAGAAGATGAAAACAATGTGTACAGTGATTATAATGCAAATGGAAAGAACCGTTAAATTACTGAAACCAAATGCTGTGAAATTATAATCACTAAGTGTAATATAGCTATATAATATAGATAAGGCTGACCAATATGTGATATGGAGAGAGAGATGACCTAAGATCCTGACCAAACCCTGTCTCAGGGGTGACTGCCATGACTGCCATTCCTCCATACAGAAGGAGGCTCTGGCTGTACAACAAGTGGCCAAGCAGGGGAGAAATAGGCAAGATCCAGGACAGTCATGTCTGGGAGGTCACTCCTTTATTCTCCTCTCTCCATGATGGGTATTGGACTGGAATGATATCTATCTGTTACGCTTCAGCTGTTCTAATCTAATATTCATCCGGTCCAGGGATATAATGAGCTTTTTTTTTCCTTTTTGAAAAAAAAATTACTGATGTTTTTTGTTTTGTATATCACTGTAGTTTTCTCCAGTGTAATCGTCCTCTGCTGAAAACCATCCCAAATGACAAATGATGTTTTCAAGACAAAAAAAGGAAAAAGGAGGGAAAAATCAGCGTAAGTGATCAAAACATGGAAAACCTCTAAAAATATGTGTAATATGTAATACTTGTGGACCCCCCATCAATGCAAAGAGGTGGGTTGGGAATGTCTTCTCATATCTCTTCTTTTGAGCCATACTTGTTCTTTACATTTCTCCAACGTCTACTTTAGTTTTTTGTACATGTAGTTATTTCTCCTATTTATGATACAGTGCGTGTTATACATACATATATGATACAGTGACCTTTTAAGGATTCAGAATAAAAGTCACTTTCTTTGGTATTTCTATAGCCTATAGCACTTTCCCCTCAAAGGTTAATCATACTCAAAACAATTTTGAATAGCAAGCAAGAACATTTATCCAATCAAACAGTAGATAGAAATTGAGAAAGTTATACAGATTAAAGTAGATGTTAGAAAGCAAAGGAATAAATGAGCTCTTCAGTTTGAGAATGATGTAAAATCTTAACTCTTCCAAGGAGAGAGCTGTCTTCCTGGAGAAGTTTGCTCTTAGCGGTGTATCAAGCTGTAAGGGTGTATGGGACTGGAGAGAAGGGGTGCTAGATCCCCCAGATTTCTATGGCTCCAGAGAGATCTTCTGTTCCACCACTCCAAAGTTCACGCTTAGCTTCTTTGCCTAGTCGAGCTTCTTTCAGCAGTGTCTCTCTCTCTTCACACACACACACACACACACACACACACACACACACACTTATGCAACGCAGTGAGCTCAGGCTTCTCTCAGCTTATCAGGAGTCATGTCTACTTCCTTGCACATAGCACACAGCATAACAGGGCTGTCCTGTCCTTCAGGAAACCTCTTCAAGCTTTTTTTGGGCGGAGATATTAAACAAGCTTGATTCCAAAGAAGATATAGGAGAATATACCTCCCTCCTTTTGTTGTAGAAATGGGAGACCATGGATGTGGAACGCTGCAAATAATGACAGTTTTCCAGTCTGTTGGTTAATTTTGTTGAACTGTTTGTTTTCCTCTTTTATTCACTGTTATATAAAGTATGGCTCCTGGGGGAAGGAGGGGGTACTGTGGGGAAATGTCAGTGAAGTAAAAAGAAAAGATTTCAGCAAAATTGTGGTGGTGCTGGTGGTGCTGGTGGTGCTGGTGTTTTTAAAGGAGGGCATTATACTAGATGACCTTAAGGATGTCTTCCACTTTTAAATCTTTGATCCCATGAACTTCTCCCCTGCCATCTCCCTTTATCCTGGTGATTTGCTAGCAATGCTTTCCTTGAAGTATTTCTTAATTAGTGCCCCTTTTTCAGGCTCACAGATTTCCATTGCAACATCACTCCCACCGCTTAATTCAACAACTTCTTCACCACCACCATCACCACTCCCCTCCCGCGTGAACATAAGGATTCGGACAAACAATCCCACTCTCTAATATGTTTGGGATCCCTTCTAATTACAGGATTATATTTGGTTTTGCAAAGTTTTCTGGAAATGAACACATTTGACTGTCTTCACCTTTATTTTCTGTTTTATGCTAAAATTTCACTATGTCATATAAGATATTCAATGCTCTGGGCAGAGAATCAACGGTAAAAGTAGATGTGGTTTGATTTGACCTAATAGAAGAGTCACAAATACACCCACTCACTGGCTGGTAGAATTTTATAACATCCACTGCAGAATCTCCTGTAGTAATTCAGCTAGAAATCCTACTTACCAACAACCAGAAGGAACACAGATTATACTATTTCATGGCTGGTCCCATAGTAGTCCATCTTTAATTCAATGTCTTTATTTTCTAATTTAAATAATTTGAGAGGCATTTCTTCCAAATAGAATCTAGCATAACCTTTTACATTGGTTCTATTATATATCTCTGTAGACTCACATTGTTATGCTGCCAAAAGTTCCCATTAAAGGGATAAAAACAGTCATCAGTGAGTTGAGCTTATTACAGAGTCTGTGTCGACCTGACCACTGTATAATTGGATGTGCCTGAAAGATTCTCTTGGTCTAATTTTCTGTGGTTCATCTATGAAACTTTGCAAGCAATGGGAAGCATGGAAAACGAGTATTGCCATTGTGAGAAGCTGTGATCATTTAGAATCACTGAAACTTTGGGACACATCTAATCCTGCCTTGGTTGTTCTAGCACTTGGAGTCACAGAGATCTGAATTCTAATCTGGCCTCAGATACTTGCTAGCTATGAAGCCCTAGGCTTAACTTCTTAATCATTTCACTTCTGTTTGTCTCAAGTTCCTCATTTGAAAAGTAGGCATAGTATCTAAATCACTATTGACTACAGAAATGCAAATCAAAACAACTCTGTGGTATCACCTCACACTTCTCAGATTAACTAATCTTCCAGAAAAGGAAAATGGTAAATCTTGGAGAAGACATGAGAAAATTGGAACACTAATGCATTGCTGATGGCGTTGTGAACTGATCCAACCATTCTGGAGAGCAATTCAGACTTTTGCCCAAAGGGCTATAAAAACTGTGCATATCATTTGATTCAGCAATGCCAGTACTACACCTGTATCCCAAAGAGATAAAAAGCAAAAAGTAAAAGGACCTATACATACACAAATATTTATAGCAGCTCTTTTTGTGGTGGTAAAGAATTAGAAATTGAGGGAGCCCATCTATTGGGGAATGACTGAAAGGTTGGGGTATATGAATGTAATGGGATACTATTGTTCTATAAGAAATGATGAGCAGGCAGATTTCAGAAAAACCTGAACATACATGATGCTGAGGGAATTGAGCAGAACCAGGAGAACACTGCACAGAGTAACAGCAGCATTGTGTGATGATTAACTATGATAACCTAATTTTCTCAGCAATACAATGATCTAAGACAATTCCAAAAGACTCATGATGGAAAATGCTAACAACATCCAGAGAAAGAATGATGGAATCTGAATGTAAATTGAAACACACTATTTTCACTTTGGTGTTTGTTTGTTTGTTTGTTTTTCCTTTCTTGTGGCTTTTCCCTTTTGTTCTGATTCTTCTTTTACAACATGACTAATGTGGAAATATTTTCATCATGATTGTACATATATAACCTATATCAGCTTGCTTCCTGTCTTAGGGATGGGAAGGGAAGGGTGAAGGGAAAAAATTTGGAACTCAAAATCTTATAAAAATGAATTTTTAAAACATGCAATTGGGAAAAATGTAAAATACTATTGAGTGCAAAAGAAAAAGAGGCTAATAATGTTTGCCTCTCAAAGTTGACTTAAGGATAAAATGAGACGATATTTGTAACACTCATTGCAAACCTTAAAGCACTATATAAACACTATTTGTTATTATTATCATTGTTAATATTAGCATTAGAATTAGCACCTGAGTCAATAGTACTGGGCTCTATAGAAAACCTTCAATTCCTCAGCATTTCCATTTCTTGAACAAAAAATTATTATCATTATTATTATTATTGCTTTTTGGAGGGGGGAAGGCAAGGCAATTAGGTTAAGTGACTTGCCCAAGGTCACACTGCTAGTAAATGTTAAGTGTCTGAGCCCGAATTTGAACTCAGGTCCTCCTGACTCCAGGGCCAGTGCTCTATTCACTGCACTACCTAGCTACCCCCTTGAACAAAAACTTACATAATTTTGTTCATTCATAAACGTCCTTGGAATTCTTTTGTGATGGTGAATGCAAGATTGTTGTACTTTTAAGTGTGAACCTTCAGTTTGTTTTTCAATAGATTTACTTTTCTCATTAAATTATTCAGTTAAAATCCTTTATTAAGCACCTGCTATATTCTCCATAACACCGGTACCTTCCCTCTGTTCATTATCTCCAGTTTATCTTGTCTATATCTCGTTTGCACGCGGTGGTTTTCATGTTGTCTTTCCCATTAGAATATAAGCTCCAAGACAGAAAAGACTTTTGGGGGGTGGGGGGCTCTTTCTTTGTATCCCTAGAGCTTAGTAACCTGGCATATTGAAGTCACCCAATAAATGCTTTCTGACTGTCTAGATGCAAGATACTATGGCAGGCACCATAGGGAGTACAAGAGAGATTAAGACACAATCCCTGCCTTTCCATAGCCTCAAAGGAAATACCTATAATTGAAGATGGGATGTTTCATTGTAATAAGGTAGATAACCAAAGAATCACTACGGGAGTTCAGAAGATGAAATAAATTCCTGTTAAAAACGATCAAGGAAAGCTTCGTTGAGGTGCCAACATTTAAGTTAGGCCTTAAAGGACAGGTGGCAATCACACAGTTGTAGAGTTACCTAAGTCTCCAAAGTTGTCAACATTCTTTTAGTTGCTTAATCCAACTTCTTTTCACCCCTCATCTTTCTTAACCCTCTCTGCAGCTGATCCACACCCACTCTCACCCCACTCCCTGTGAACACTCTCTTCACAGGTTTTTGTGACATTGCTCTATCCTGGTTTTCCTCCTGTCTGCCCGCTCCTTCTCAGTCATGAGAAGATCATGCTGATTCATTATCCATTATCATGTCATACTCCCCAAATTTTGATACCCCCCAAGACAATATTATGTCATCTTCTCTTTTTGTTCTATACTCTCCCTTTTGGTCATTTTATTAGCACCCATGAGTTCCATTACCAGCTCTATATAGATGATTCCCAGCCCTGCTCTTTCTCCTCTACCCCAGTCTCACACAACAAATTGTCTACTGGACACTTACATGTAGATGTCCTTTATGCCATCTCAGACTGAACATGTTGAAAACAGAACTCATTATCTTTCCCCTTAAGCCCACTCCTCTCGGAATTTCCACATGACCATCAGGAACACTAACCTCCTCCTAGTGAGTGTTCTCAAGCCGGGCATCATCGTTGACTCTTCACTCTGACTCACCCCACATATTCAATCAGTTGCTAAACCTTGTTGCTTCTATTTCTACTAACTCTAACATGTCCCCTCCTCTCCAGTCACATTGCTATCATCCTAGGACATGTCCTCTGCAATGTTAATGGAATTTAAAGATCCCCTTGTATTGGCTTGGTTTGAGGGTTGTGTTAAAACCCAGAGTTTGTGAATCCCACTTGTGGGATGGACTTGTTGAGGAAGAGAGAGGGCTGAACTGGGAGGAGCTGGTGCAGTGGATTTAAAGAAAGGCCCAAGCAGAGGAGGCCAGATGAACTTTTGGGGACCAGTATTGTGGAGGCAGAGATGAGAATTGCCAGGGGTCAGAGTTGCTGAGAGAGAAACTGCTGAGGGCCAGTTGGAGCAGCCCAGGACTTTTAAGAACTACCACCAGGAGATGCCAAGAACTGAGGAGGCATGGCTGTGATGCCAGTATTTCATCTGTCTGTTTTGATGTTGTTTTGCCAGATTCGTCTGCTAGTAAAGGACAGTGTTGTTGTTGCAGAGGTCCTGGAACCTTGCTGTTGGTTCAGAAGCCCTGAAGAAGGATTTTCTTGTTGTAGGTGTACAGAAATCCTGGAAGAGGTCTTGCTGATGTTTTCAGGGGTTCTCAGACTGTTCTGCAGGCAGAGCGAATTGATAAGGACACTGGCAATGCATCCTGTGGCTTTGTTAAGCTTTGTCTCCCCAGGAACAGAGATTGCTGAGAACTTACCTCAGGTCAAGATGAAGAAAGGACCTCTTGTTGGATATTAAATGTTGTGATGATATCTTTGTAGCTTAGGGGTAGATGGCCTTTTGTGCTCTCTACTGCCCCTTTTGAGAAGGTGCCCAGCATTAACTGATCATAATTGTAATTCAGTTGTGATCCAGGGGTGGGAAACTTTTGACTTTTTTGTGCTCTGTGACTGAACAAATGAATGTACTTTGTTTATGATTGGAAACTAATCTCCATTTGAGAAGAGAGATGTTGTGATTAACTAAATGAATGTACTGCTCAGGGTGGAGTAGTATTTGAATTGAATTAAGGACTTATAAATTATTGAATTATATATGGGGAATGCTATATTTTGATTTTCTCTTTTCTGTAAATGTTCTGCCTTAATTTGTCTCTGAATAAAATGGAGAGTTACTATGCTGGTATTCTGAACCTTGGAAGTTGCCTTTGCTTGGCATTACATCTTCATCAACACTTGCCCACACTATTCTAACAGCCTCATAGTTGGTCTTCTACTCTCAAATTTCTCCCACTTTATCTTCTATATGGCCATCAAAATAATTTTCCTGAAGTACAAGTTTGATCATGTTATCCCCTGCTCAACAAATTCCAGTGGCTCTTTATTATTCCCAGCAATCAAATATAAGAGATCCGCAAATCTTCATATAAACTCCACTGTTTAGCATTCAACATACTTCACAACCTGGGCCATTCCTACCTCTCCAGTCTTCTTGCTCATTACTTTCTTCTGTGCATTCTCTGATCTAGTCTTAATGGTCTGTTCTATCTTTTATACACACACCACCAAACTCAATCTTCCATCCCTGTACTTTTGGATTACCTGCCCCCCACACCTGTAATTGATTCATTCCTCACTTCTGTTTCTTAGAATCTCTGGTTCCCTTCAAGACTCAGCTCAGATGCCACTTTCTTATATTATCATACCTAAGGAAGTGAAACCTCTCTGTTTCCTCCACAGCTAGTGCCCTTTCTCCCATAACCACCTTGTATTCATTTTGTATATTATTTTGTATATTTATATGTATATTTATTATCTTCCCATTAGAATATAAACTCCTTGTGGGCAGGTCTTGTTTCATTCTTCATCCTTATATCCCCATTATTTAGCTTAGGGCTTAGAAAGCACTTAATAAATGCTTCAAATCTGGCCTCAGACACTTGCTAGCTATTTGCCCCTGGATAAGTCACTTAACTTGTGTCTGACTGAGTTTCCTCATTTGAGAAGTGAGCATAATAATATCGCCTGCCTCTTAGTTTCAACTGATTGATGGCACGCCATTGGGAAAGAACAGAGGGATCAAAATTATGGAGGCAGAGAAGTGTAAAGCATGTTTGGGGGAAATAGTGAATTGTATTTGGCTGGAGCTTATGGAATATGAAGGAAAATGGTTCCATTCTACGTTGGAAAGGCAGCCTGGAGGTTCAAATGTCAAGCTAAGGAGTATGTGGCAAGTCCTGTGGTGAGCAGTAAATAGCAACAGGTATATATCGATTGGTAGATTTTCTGTATGTGGCTGTCTGCATTCATGCAAGACTGTGAGAGAGTTTGGGGAAGAGAGTTAGAAGTGATCGCAATTAGGCTTTTTTGGAAATAACATGTAGAATATATTAGAAAAAGGCAAAAAAATAGACTCAGAAAAATCATCCGGGAGAATATGGTAATAGTCTAGCACTAAGTGAACAGTAACAAGTGCCTAATTGAAGACAGTGACAGTAGCAATGGAGAGGAGGAAATAAATGAGATCTTTTTAATAACAGGCATTAATATAGTGTTTCAAAGTTGTCAGAGCAACACATCGTCATTTGTGCCTTGTAACAACCCTCTGAAATATATAGGCATTGTCTTCAGTTTATAGGTGTGGAAACTAATGGTTCAAAGGCATGAAGTGACTAGGCCATGGACACAGACCTAGTAAGTGTGAGAAAATGGATTTGAGCCTTGATTTTTTTGACTCCAAATCCATTAGTCTATTCACTATATCAAACAGCTTGTCTGAGAAAAGTTACTTTCTTTAAAATAAAATTTTATTGAGAGCTTTTATTTTAGACAACTATATTTGCCTATATATTCCCTTACCACTTCCTTCCCAAAAATCCATGTATAACAAAGATTTTTTTAAAAAGGGGGAAGGGGAAGTTGATCTAAACTAATCAACACATTAGAAAAAATCTGAAATTATACTGTTTATACAGTGTTGAGAAGGCACCTTCCTTGCACTCCCTGCTCCCAATCCCAATCCCAATCAAAGAAGCAAGGAAGGTATCTTCTCATATATTTTCTCTGGGCTAGAATTGATTATTATCACGCCACAGGACAGGGTTGGATCATTTTGTTATCTTCTCCATCTATATTGTTGTGGTCATTTTATAAATGAGAAATATTTCAGGGGTCAAAAATCACAGACTGACACAAGAGAATAGACATACAAGGTAAAGAAAAGGAAGAGTCATAGAAGATGCTGAGAATTTGATCACTGGTGAATATAAGAATAGTGGTCCTGATGAGGTGCAGCCTCTGGGGGCCCCCTTGAGCTCTCCTTGAATCTTTGAGGTACAGGTTCTAGGAAACCCTTTGAAGTCTGACCCCCTTGATGAAGCATTTGCAGAGGTCATAAGTTTTTCATTGTGGCTGGACCTAAACCTCTGTTACTAGCCTAGCCCTCCATTGTCCATCTACTTCTCACCTTTGAGCTTATCAAAATATCAATCCACCCTTGTACTGACCTCATTAACTCCTCCTGAAGACCCTCCACAAACTCCTCCTCTAGACCTCCCCTAGATTCCTCTGTACATAAGACCTCATCTTCCCTCCATGTGGTGTGAGAGTGCCATAGAATGGCTTAGCACAGACTTGCTCTGTGAGAGTGCCATAGAATGACCTATCACATACTTACTCTGTGACAGACATATTCTGGTCTGCTTGCCCAATGCAAGCTTTACAGATACCTAGGCTCCTTAAGAATCTACCCAATATGGAGAACTTTTAATGAACAGATTCTAATAAACTATACTTTTCTTTGACTGAGAGAAGACTTGAGTGGAATTCTTTTGGCAGTATCTGGCGTGTTGGTATTTTGGAGTCTCCAGAGCAACCCTAACCTTCTTTATGGGTAACCTCTTCATTTTTATGGTTCCCTGACCAGGAATCGAACCCAGACCATGGTGGTGAGAGCACCAAATCCTAACCACTGATGTGGTTACCCATAAAGAGGGTTAGGGTTGTTCCAGACCCCAAAATACCAACACGCCAGGTCCCACCAAAAGAATTTGACTCGTGTTCTCTCAGCCAAAGAAAAGTAAAGTTTATTAAAAGTTCATTAATAGTGCGTTAAAAGTTTGCCATATTGGGTAGACTCTTAAGGAGCCTACGTATCTGTGATGCTTGCATTGGGCAAGCAGGACACAGTAAGTCTATGATAGAGTAAGTCTGTCACAGAATAAGTCTATGCTAGGTCATTCTATGGCTCTCTCACAGAGCAAGTCTATGCTAGGGCATTCTATTGCTCTGTCACATCACACGGAGGGAAGATGGGGTCTTATGTACAGAGGAATCTAGGGGTGGTCTAGAGGAGGAATTTGGGGAGGGTCTTCAGGAGGAGTTAATGAGGTCAATGCAAGGGTGGATTGATATTTTGATAGGCTCAAGGGTGGGAAGGAGATGGACAATGGATGGCTAGGCTAGTAACAGAGGTTTGGGCCCAGCCACAATGAAAAACTTAGGGCTTCTGCAAATGTCTCAACAAGTGGGAAGACTTAAGCAGACTTCAAGGGATTTCCCAGAGCCTGTACCTCAAAGATTCAAGGACAGCTCAAGGGGACTCTGAGAGCCTGTACCTCATCAGTACCATTCATAGATACAGGGAATTTAGGAGGAGCAGATATATAGGGAAGGAAGGAGGTAAATGATGAGTTCACTTTTGCGTATGTTGAGTTTGAAGTGTTCATGGGTCTTTCAGATTGGGGTATATATACAGTAGGAATTTGAGGATGTGGGTCTAGAGGTCAGAAGAGGTTGAAGCTTGAGCTATGAATTTGAGAGCCATCAATGAGAAGAAACTTCTCTTTTAATTTAAAGCTTAGCAAAGCATTGGACCATGACTGAAGTAATATAAACACTGTAAATTCTCCAGCCCAAAGCTCTTCTGCAACACTAGATTTGCAAATCAATGAACTCTAATTTCCCGCTCTAAGCCTGGGAAGATACCAGCTATGCATCCACCCAAGTCTAAGTATGAGTTTCATTTCTCTCCCTCCCACACCTCAGCATACCTCAGTTTACAGAATGATCTAGTTGCATAGAAGTGAAGAGAGACCAGTACACATTTGTTAAATGTCCTTTGCTGATCTCCATTGCCCCAAGGGTTCATTGAGGGAGCTATCAAGTTGACCTCACTATGCTAGTAATTCTATTCATTCTTGTACTTAGGCCTGAACTATGTCTACTTTGGAGACTAAACAACCAAGGCACTGAACAAGGAATGAATGGCTCAATGAATGATAAAGTCGTTATCAGGTGCTTACTACATGCCAGGCAAAATACTTGATCAAACTACAGGATGACTATGGCAGTGAGGAAAATGGAGACTGGGACTCCAAGAACATCCTCCATAGGAAACATGCCAGGAGAAATCTAACCGATAAATGTGGGATTTACTAAGCACTTCCCAAGTGAAGAGTACTACAAACAGGGAGAAGTGAGTTTACCAGGAAATGAGATTATTTAAATCATCAAATGTAGTTGTAGCTCAAAGTAATTTTTTTTCAAAAATTAGAAATAACATGCACCTTCCCTCAAAATATGTTCAAAAGTTGAGCAAGTCAAGAAAATTAGTCACATATTCTAAATCCAATTATAACAGTAAAGATTTTCTTCTTTTGAAAGCTAAGGAGTGAGCATAATGGATAAAGTGTTCAACCTGGAGTAAGGAAGATAAATTTGAATCTGATACTTGATACCTGTGTGACTCTTGATAAGTTACTTAATTGAAACTGAAATTCATGTTTTCTCATCTGTAAAATGAGGAGTGTAGTGCCCGTTTCCAAAGATTACTGTGAGTATAAAATGCAAACCTTACAGCACTATGTAAATGTTAACTGCTATTATTATACAATGAATTGCCTCTCTATATCTCAGTGATGGTCCGTTTGTTTTTTGTTTTTGTGTTTTTTTTCCTTTTTTTTTTTTGGAAGGCAATTGGAGTTAAGTGACTTGCCCAAAGTGACATGGCTAGTAAGTGTGTCAAGTATCTGAGGTCAAATTTGAACTCAGGTCCTTCTGACTCCAGGGCTGGTGCTCTATTCACTTTGCCACCTAGCCACCCCAGTCCATTTGTTTAAACCAAAGTCCAGCACAACAAAAGAACTTAGACAATCCATCTGATCTTTTTGTGAAAGGTCTGACCTATATTAAAAGCCCGGGGGTATGTTTTGCTCACCTGACGGTATAATATGCAAAAGCAATCCCTTATCTGGTTTTCCCTCATTTCCTATTAGTATGTAAATGTAATCTATGAAAGTAGCTGCCTTTTTGAATTTCCTCTCTTCTCTGAGATACAAAGACTTTTTTTTTGTCCTTGTCCTTCTCCTAAAGAACAATAAAGATTCTCTGCAGGTATTTGCCACATCTCCAGACTGATAACAACTGTTTCAACCTGGGCCCTAAAGCATTGAACCTACATAAGACTCCACATGAAAAAAAAAAAAGGACTTGTGAGTTTTAATGCATTAACCATTTTACATACTATGGAGATCCACTGGTTCCAAAGAATAGCATAGGAAAAAATGTTCTGGCCTCCTCTGCTGATTTGGTTTCAGTTATATACTTTTAGTTAAGAAATTGGTTTCTCCTTCTAGGCCTGAGCTGGAGAAGAATACAGAGGTCTCCTTTTATTAAAAATGCAGTGATACTTCAAGCCATGATTTCTCCAACTATTCATATGAATCACACTCACAAAGCCATAAACTGTCAGAGCTAGAATGAACCTGTGTAGCAGCAAGCACCCTAGCACTCCCAGGGCGGCTGCCAGCACAGGTTCTTAGATCTGCTTTTCTAAAGGAAAGCAACTCAAAATGGGTTAACAATCTTACTTTAATCAAGCATATCATGTACCTAGTTCAGGGGGAAAAGTCAGCCCCCTGAACTTCAGAGAATACAAACAGAAGTTACAAACAAACAGAAAAACAGATCAGCAGACGCCTTCCAGCCTCTGACCATTACATCAGTTACATAGTCAGTTACCTAGTCAGTTACCAGAGAGGGAAGCACCAACATCTGGGTTTTTCACAGCCAGGGGGCTCAACAGCTGCCCAGAGTCTCTTCTGGCCAAATCACACAGCTCTTCTCAAAGTGAGCCCCAAACCAAAACCTCACATCAGGGCATATATATAGCCTTCTCCTGGCTTAGAGAATGTCACAGCCCTCTAGACCCACTGCCCAATCACAAAGCTACAAGGCACGGGCATTCCTGGA
>CM053588.1:279085546-279109299 GCA_028646515.1 Pseudochirops corinnae
CAGCCTATTAGGGAACAGAGTATACTTTCAAATATCCAAGGGTCCTCAGAGTCACGTAGCCACTTTAGCAAAGGGCCTAGGGGCAGGGAAGATCTTCAGATTCTCATAACAACCTGAGAGTTCAACTAAGCTACATGTCTCTTTTTACAGGTGACTGGTGACTTTGCTGGCTGTATTTACCTATGAAAGACCAGGAATGTGGCTAGGCAGGTGGGAGAGATGATGACCTTGCTCAATGAGCTTGACTTTGATGTACCTTCCCCACCCCCTCACCTCCCACCATTCATCTTCAAGGAGTTGCAGAAGGGGGTTAGAGCTGCTGATAAGACTTTGGTAGCTATTGGGCAAATAGTCTTTACATGAGTAATCACCAGCTATGGTCTGTCTCCTCTGAAGGCTATTTCAGAGATCAGAGTGAGTAGTTCTATAGAAAACATACCATAAACTAGAGGGAAATAACTCAAAGAGAACAAAGGCCAGCAGTAATTTTAGTCCATTGAAAGACAGAGAAGCCTGTGGTTGCTCAGTGTTTAGCTAGAAGTGTCTTTGCCCTGTTTTCTAAAGAGCTTAACAGCTGGACCTGAGACTCTCCTACTGGAGATCGAGAGGCCTTTTAGCCAAAACTCTGAATGAGACAATCTACAAGTCCATAATCTACAGTTAGTCTACAAGAAAAAGAAGGCCCCAAAGTCACATCCCCTGCCATGATACCTGTTGCTTTTCTGAAAGAGCTATTAAAAATCACTCTGAACTAAAACTTTGAATTAAAAGAACATTGAAGAATTCTTCTAAGAAGGAGATGCCCCTCACACTAGGCATGAAGATTTCAGCCAAAGTCAGAGGCTATAAGCAGAAAAAAAGTCTCACAGCCATGACCCTAATGGGACTCTGTCAGTTAGTCAGAGACTGTAGTTAGTCAGAGACTCTGTTTTCTCCAGCTAAGCAAAGTATAGTCAAATGGTATTCAGCAGATGACACTCCAGTGTTGAAGACACATCAATCAAAGACCAGAGAAGAGAAGACCTAGTGGCAGCAGCATGCTGACATCATTGGAACACATCAGCAGCCCTGTACTATCGGAAGCATTAGTTGTCCATCTGTGCGTATGTCCTGGCCACATGTGTTATGTTTCATACATTTATCTAATCTTTCCATTAATGACATATGCATTAATGGGTGAGGAATTATGTAGGGAATCTTTTCTGAATACTTTTCTTATCCTACCATTTCATTAAATTACTTTAACTGGGCAACTAGGTAGTACAGTGGATAGAGTGTCAGACCTGGAGTTAGAAAGACTCATTTTCCTGCGTTCAAATCTGGCCTCAGACACTTAGTAGCTATGTGAACCTGGGCAAGTCACTTAACCCTGTTTGTCTCAGTTTCCTCATCTGTAAAATGAGTTGGAGGAAAAAAAGACTAGTCATGCCATTATTTTTTACAAGAAAAAAGTGCCCCCAAAAAGGGGGCACGAAGAGTGAGAAAGGACTGATAAATGATTGAACGAAGAAAGGGTTATATAGGACCTGGCCCTCTAAAAGGAAAAGACCATGTATCTAGAAACAATCCAGTACCTGAATTTTCCCAGACATTTCAGCAGCCCAGGTCACTGGCACCTCCACCCAAGGCAACTGGCCCAGCCCAGCCCCGCTAGATCACCTAATTAGCTTATTTCACATTTCTTTCCCTGTTGTGCCTGACCCATGGAGACTACTTAGCACTGCTTAATCCCATCCAGATCTTTTCACCTCCTTTTAGTATATAAGCATCAGCCTCATCCCCATTAAGTTTCAGGTTACTTAAGAACCTCAGCCACTCTATTGGCAGTACAATAAACCTTGTCATTTGACTGGAAGAAGGTTTGAGTGCATGAATTCATTCCAGGTGGACACCGCCCTGTACCCTCACATTGCAGGGTTCCCAGCAACCCAAACCAAGTCAAACAGCAATGAATTTTGTCCTTTTTGTGACTTGGTGTCATTATTGCTGTTATTATTGCTCATGTAAGAGGACCAATGGCCTCATGAGGATGATGTCCTAACTTGTATATAAACTGGATTCAGGTGAGGCAGAACTGTGCAAACTCATCAGCCTCACTGTCTTCTCCAGAGATTCAGTGGATGACCTTAGCCTTTCTAAATTAAGATCTTTCCCAGATCTCAGTTTCTCCAAGGAAACACCCATTCAATGACCGAGGGCTAGGTAAGAATTGAGACAAAAGATGGCCCAATTCACTATCACAAAAATATCTGTCTGGAAGGGGAAGACCCTCCAAGTTTCTGGATAGAACAGAAAACAATTTTTACACTATTCTAAGCCATCAAAATCTAAACAATGAGGCTTAGGGTCTTGGGCTAGGGTCTAATATTGGCCATTCAGTGAAAGCTAGAATGATTTGGGTTGAAAGGCTTAGTCACATATCTCCATTTGGAACACAATGGGCTGTTCCAGAGAATCACTGGACACCTTTAAAATCATTTTTTTTTTAAAGCCTATTTTCTTTAGAGCTGTTTTCAAGAAATCATAAATCCAAACTGCACAGAACAAAAAGTAAATTGTCCCAGCTTAAAAAAAATCTAGTCCCCAAACCCCAAAACATCTTACAAAATACAAGTAACCAAAAATTATATTCCTATGGACAGAGCACTCACATATAAGCATATGGCACTCCCAGTGGAAAGAGGGACCACATGTGGTGAGGGGCCATAGTTGTGTGTGGCTACAAGGCAGGCAGAACAGACAACTTTAGCTTCATCTTCCCCTACCCTTCTCGAAGACAGACTTTCATTCCTACCAAGTGTCTTTTTTTGTGTTGTTTGGTTTTGTTTTCAGAGCTAGTTCTTGGGGTCTGCAACCCCTCAGTTCTTCCAAGGTGGCATAATCCAAGAAAGATGTTGTCACCACACTCCTAGCCTGTGCTCTGGTCTGTGAATGAGCACAAACATTCTTCTCCACCTTGGGACTGTGACCAGGACTCCTATAGCTCACCTATAAAATGTGAATAATAACAGTATCTACTTCCCAGGGGTGACTGAGTTGGCTATGACTATGGGCTATGACTATGGAGGTCTTCTTGAAGATGTCCAGGGCAGGTGAACCTACTACTCTAGTATCTTTAAACAAACCTTACTTCAAATGATCTTCTCAGCTTCTGACAAAGCTCATTCTTCTCCACTTGAATAGTTGTCTTCCTGGAGCAGCAAGTGGCCTCACTATACTATACCTTAGCAAGGTCAGAAGAAAGTGAGGAACACCTCTAGCATGTTGGATAGACCTCTCATGGCTAACTTATGGAAGGACACAGTCAAGAGGCTCAAAACATAGTCAAGTTGTAAGTATTTAAAAGTAAATATATTTTTGCATTTTGTAATACTCTCTGTGGTGTGTGTGTGTGTGTGTGTGTGTGTGTGTGTGTGTGTGGCTGGCAAGAAAGCTAACACAATATTAGGTTATGATAAATGAGACCTGGTGACCAAGAAAAATAAAAAAATTGTGAACTATGATTTGTGTGTATGTGTGTGGTTGTGGACCCACAGATGACCTTGAAGCCTTATTTGGGAGACCTGACCCAAAAGTTAATGTGTATGCCCCAGGACTACATATAGATAAGGAAACTGGAGTCTATTGAGAAGAAATGAATTGTCCTAAGATACAACCATGGAATTAATAGCACATCTGAAACTATAAGTTTGATCTCAAGTCTTAGACAAGTGTTCTTTCATGTTGTTCCACCCTTTATTGGCCAAAAGTACTTTGTTTCTATTCCTTGAATGTTGGGTCTCTGACCTATATAGACTTGACAAGCATGTAAAGCTGTCAAGTACCAGGACAAGTTATATCCACATGTCTAATGAACTAGCAGCCTTTAACTGAAAAAGCATTCATGAGCTTTTCCTCCTGAAACCCTCCAAAGCTTGGCAATTAACAGCTGTGTGCAGTAATTAATTTTTCTTTACTTCTCAGATACCCATGGAAGATTGTATTATTCAGGTTCAACAGATACGTACTTGGTACTTCATCTGGAGGCCACAATAAACACACTCTTATTTGTCGTTTAATTTCACTGCTGTGGAGGTTAATAGCTGAAAACTGTGCATTACCCCAGAAAACTCCAAGGCACCACAAAGAAGGGGGGAAAAATCCACTAAGTTAATTAAGGCTTTTCTCAGTTCTTGGAGGGAAGCAGGGCAGTCCGGCTTAAGACTCTAAGTTTATCCACCACAGTCATTTAACAAATAGGTAATAAGATTGAAAACCTATTGAGGCTAGGCACAAGAACTGGGTGCTATGGGGGACACAATGATGAATAAATCTTGGTTCTGGTCCTCAAGATACTGACAATGGAGTTGAGCAGATCTGACATATATACCTGAAAAGATAACTATAAGATGATATCTCATATTATTAGATTAAATATTATTATATTTTGTTGTTGTTCAGTCATTTCAGTCATGTCTGATCCTTCGTGATCCCATTTTGGATTTCCTTGGCAAACATATTGGAGTAGATTGGAGTAGTTTATCGTTTCCTTCTCCAGCTCATTTTACAGATATGGAAACCGAGGCAAACAGGGTTGAGTGATTTTTTGGGGTTCACAGTGAATAAGTATCTCAGGCCAAATTTTAACTCAAGTCTTCTTGATTCCAGCCCCAGCACTCTCTCCACTGCATCACCTAGCTGCCCCATAATTATAATTAAATATCGTATTATCTCTATAATACAATATCAGATAAATATAAGAGAATGTATGCCAAGGGTCAGTTGAGTGTGTCAGATGCTATAAGAATGAGATGGAGTGATTTGTCCCAAGGTACATAGGTGGAGTTAGTATCCCATGTGGGATGACACATCAGTCGTGAGTCTCAGGTAAGCATGCTTTTGTGTTGCTGCAGAGAGAAATCAGACCTGCAGCATTCACAAAAGGCTTCCTAGATCAGTGGTTCTCAACCTTCCTAATGCCACAAATCTGCATGTGGGAGGACCCGCCTGGAGACAGATAGAGTAGTGGTGTCTCAGTTCCTAAGACCGTCGGATATATGTGTTTTCCAATGGTCTTAGGCAACCCCTATGGAAGGGTCATTCGACCCCCAAAGGGATTGCAACCCACAGGTTGAGAACCACTGTCCTAGACGAAGACATACATGGATGTGAACATGGAAAGACTTGAAAGAAATAATGAAGAATGACATGAGTAGAACCAAGAGAACATTATATATATAGTAATAGCAATATTGTTTTAAGAACAACTTTAAAGGAGTAAGTCATTTTAACTATTATAAATAAATGAAAAATAAAGGACAAAAAAAGAAAGATGCTATCCGGACTGCGAAAACTGGTAAATAGAAGTATGTATAGAATAATTTTACATGTCTATACCTCTCTGTGTCTAATGGTAGCCAGTCTCTAGGGTGGGGTGGGAGAGGTGGGAGGGAAGAAAGTGAAAGACATTTACACAATAACTTTATTATTATTTAATAGGAATAACAAGTTGTATATAATAGATTTATAGTTTCATGTGCAGTCATCTTTTTATTATACTATGTTGTTCTATTCCATAAATTAAAAATAAAAGAAATATTATAAAAAGAAAAAGAAAGACTCTGTAGTAGAATGAAATGGTTGATTTGGAATCTGAGGATCGAGGTTCAAATACTGGTCCTGCTATTTAACTGGGTGTATGACCTTGGGTAAGTAACTGTGTCTCTCTGGGCCTCAGTGTTCTTATCTATAAAATAATCCTTGGAGGGGCTTCCAGTTCTGAATCTAGGAGCCCATGAGGTGGGACTGGGGATGAGGAGTAGTAGAAAAGAAGAGGGAAGATATTTTGAGCGGGAGACACGTTACAGGTAAAAATAAAGAAGTGGGAATATATGTGATGTGTGGAGGAGAATGAGGAGCATTTAGATGAGGCTGGTTGGAACGAAAGTTCATGTTAACAGCAACAAGAGAGAGAACTGGAAAGGTTAGTTTGGGCCTGATGGTGGAGAGAACAAATAACGATAACATCCAGACACGAAGAACAAGCAACCTGGAGTTTGTACTTTATCCTGTAGACAAGAGGAAATGGTTTTAAGTTTTTGAGTAAAGAAAGGATGTAAAGGGAGCAAAATTTGATCAATTTGGCCACAATACACAGGATGAATCAGACGGAGGAAAGCCTGGAATCAAAGACGCAGGTTAGGAGGTTGCTGCTTTGATCTAGGCAAAAGGTGATGAGGACCTGTACTAAGGAGGTGGCAGTGGGAACAGAAATGAAAAGAGAGATCTGGGAGACATTAGAAAGAAAGATTTGGCTGGACTTGGTGACTCACTGGTGGTTTTAGCCCCAAAATTTTGTCTCTCGTTCCCTAGTAAAAAAAAAAACAAAAGAAGCTGAGCTAGAGCCTTCAACAAAAAGGTTCATCTTAAATTTCAGGGGGATCACTTGTAGACAGCTTAACTAATCTGCTAAACTTGTCTGGTTAAGTTATTGGCTAAGTAGCATGGTCGATAGAGCACTGGGCCTGGAGTTGGAAAGAAATGAGTTAAAATTCAGCCTCAGCAATTGTTTATATGCAAAGGGGGGATAGGAGCTGAAGAAAACAGACATCCTCCCAAATGCATGGCATAGCTGCATGGTTTTTAAGACCTTTATTGACAATAAAAATAATAGTTCACGCATATAATCAGTCAGTCAACAAGCATTTTTAAGTGTCTACCACGTTCCAGACACTGTGATAAGCCTCAAGGATACAGAGAAAGGCAAAACACAACTGCCTTCAAGGGCTCCTAGGAGAATGTCCTGTGTCCATTTCGTCTTAGAGAGCCGGTCGTTAAACACTTGACCAGCTCCTTCTCTATCTCCTCCTCTTTGGCAGCGAGAGTAGCAAAGGTGGGTGGGGGAGGGGGAGAGCAGAAGGAATGAAGCCCCTCTGGTTTAGATCATTACCAGGTTTCCTTCACTCATTGGTCCTCTAATGGTGGGATGCTGGTCCCGTGACCCATCAGTCATGCTGAAGGAGCCCAGCTGAGCGGTCAGAACCTCAGTATTCTGGCTATAAGTGAGACCCCAAAGGAGGAAGTCAGTGAAAGCTTGGGGTGCCCTGAACACCGTTTTCAGATGTGAACAGCTGTGGGTCCTCCTGCTCGTTTGTAGCCAGAGGCCTGAAGGCGCTGCTCTAGCCCTTCCTGTCCTGGCCATTCTCTGCCCTGACAATTGAAGATGAAAAGCAGAATGACCCAAAGTAGTGACTTCATCCAGAAAAGAGACCTATGTAAACTAATGAGATCAAAGAGCCCAGAAAACACCTCTGCAAACATTTGACTCCTTTGCCAAATAGAGAGAGCTGCCTGCCAAAGGCAAGCCAAAGTTACAATGTAAACTCATTCCTAAGATGGGACAGAGAAAGGATGGCATGAGGATGAGCAATACTATCTTATTAACCAGAGAGAGCCAGTCCTAAGAAAGCTTAGCAAGAGAATCAAGCAAAGTCATCCCAAGGTCAGTCAGCTCAGGGTAAAAACAGACAGAGGATCACAAACAGAAGAAAAATGGAAAAGATTTGCAAAAACAATGACAACAAAGGAAATATGTCAAGACTTTGAAAATGGAAGCAGAAATCACAATGAAATCAAGATAACTTCTAGTGCCTGCGTAAAATGCTACCCAAAACGATGCCACAGGAAGGTGTGTTTTTTTTTCTGGGGGGGGGGGGGGTGTATAATTTTATAAATTTATTTTAAACTTAACTACAAAGTGAGAAAATGAAAAAAAAAAGAACATTTTTATGCATACGACAGAACATAAAAGAGGGTTCAATATAAAATAATAAATGTCCATGTGAAGAAAACCCATGTAATGAATACTACACATTGTTTTCAAAGTTTCCCAGCTTTTCTTTGCTTCTTTCTAGGTTTTCCTTTTGTTCTCTGTGTGTACTTTTTACTTTGTTTTTTCACCTCCCAGTCCCCAAAAAGCTACAATTGAATGTGGATATACATGCATATACATAGATGTCTATAAGCATACCCATCTATACAATCCATAATCACACACACACATATATATATAAGATTGCACTATGTTTATTTCCACTGGTCATCTGTTTCTCTGAAGGTGGATAGCATCTTCCTTCACAGGTCTAAGTCTATCCATGTTTTTCTGAATCAACCAGCTCATCCTTTCCTACACCACAAAAATACTCCAACAAAATCCCACTGTATCTGAGCAATTGTCTATGAAAGCTTTTTTTTCTCCGTTTTCGGCATTCTTTCTATTCTAAGCTACATTTACTTTTATAAGAAACATTAAATTTAAAATCATCAAAATTATCCATTTTTCACATCAACACATCTGATATCACTGAATCTACTTTCTTTACCTGGTTTCTTTGAAATTCCTGACCTTTTGTTCTTCCAAATAAACTATGCTATTATTTTTTCTAACTCAATAAAATAATTGTCTAGTAAGGGAATTGAGATGGCATTGAATTAATAGATTAGTTAGGTAAAAATGTCATTTTATTATATTGACTTTACCTACCCACAAATAAATATTACTCTAATTATTTAAATCTGAAAAAATTAAAATAAATAAAATTCAGCCTCCAACACTTACTAGCTGTGTGGCCCTGGGCAAGTCACTTAACCCTGTTTGCCTCCATTTCCTTATCTGTAAAATGAGCTGGAGAAGGAAATGGCAAACTCTTCCAGTATCTTTGCCAAGAAAACCCCAAATGGGGTCACAAAGAATCAGACATGACTGAAATGACTGAACAACAAAAATGAATGGCCCACCTTCCATGTGGAATATTGGAAAAAGCATTGGATTTGGAACAAGAAGACCTGAGTGCCAATCCTACCTTTGTCACTACCTGTGTGACATTGGGCAGGTCTTCAGTTTCTTCATCTGCTATGCTAAGAAAATGGATTTGACAGCCTCTAAGTTGCCTTCTAGCTTAAAATTTAATACCCTGTAGTCCAGGATATTCCAATTCTATCACATGCACACCATCTGTAGATAAGAACTATTTCATGTGTGCATAACAAACCTTTTATACTGTTCTAACATGTGTGCTTAACTCATTGGATCCTCACAATAATCCTGTGAGAGAAATCTTCTGATCCTCTTCATTTGATCACATGAAGAAACTGAGGCCCACAGAGACTGTAACTTTGCAGAGAGGACTTGAACCCAAATCTTTTGACTCTAATGCTAGTGCTCTACTCACAATGAATAGCTCTCTGTCTATGTAAAACATAGGAGTTTTATATAAATGTTTATTTAGTGGCGGCCAAGAAGTAGCTGGCAGGAAACAGAATAACCACAAAAAGCATAGATGAAAGTGAACAAAGGGAAAAACGATGGCAGGAATTAGATAAGGATGGAGGTAAACAAGGATACAGGAGAAAGTGAAATCAGCCAAAAGAAGAAGATAGAAAGAAGGGTGTTGAGGCCGAGAGCCCTGAGTTGCTTGGGAAGAGAATTACAAATTTCTTACAACTTTGGCTTAACTTTTTCTACGCCCCTTTTGGAAGCCTGTTGAAGTCTACAGACCCCTTGTCAAAAGGATATCTGTAAAATGTATATGATAAACACACAGTATTAAAAAACAAAGCAATTATAGTGAAATATAATTATCAGAATATTTTGTTGAAACAAATTCACAGACATTTGGTTAAGAAGTCCTGTTTTAGAGATTATCTAGTACAGATGACAAGAGAATTGGCTCAGGAGGAACCCAGAGGATCTG
This sequence comes from Pseudochirops corinnae, assembly GCA_028646515.1. NCBI lineage: Eukaryota > Metazoa > Chordata > Mammalia > Diprotodontia > Pseudocheiridae > Pseudochirops > Pseudochirops corinnae. The sequence continues at coordinate 279,095,278 of CM053588.1, forward strand.
GATTCAAATCCCTCTTCTGACAATACATGTATGATACTGAGCAAGTGAATTTACTTTCCCGGGCTTTGGTTTCTTATCTATATAATGAGGCAGTTGGTCTAGTTAGCCTCGGAGGTCCCTTCCAACCCTAAAATCATGATGCTATGAGGAAACTGAAGTAACATGAAAACAGTAAGTGTCTGCCAGAGAAGAAGAGATGAGTGCAGAAACATCGGACATAAACACCCCTGATTTCACAAGAACTTCTGCTGTTAAGCCCGCCTGCCATTGTGTTAAGAAGAGTCAGGCAGCTCTCAGAAGCCTTCCTTACCCGTACCAAGAACCTCCACTGGCCACAAGGCACAGTCATCGTGCTCCAATGAATCATGTAGGGCAGCTCTCTTTGGTTATCGGCTCTTATTAAATGAAGCATCCAGTCTCTGTTCCATACTTACCACCTCAAACTAATCCTAAAACACAGGGGCTTGGCCAAAGAGGCTAGTAAATGTGTTAGGAAAAGGGCTGGTAAGGAAGGAGGTCATGTACCAGTACCCTGCTTTCCTTGCCTAGCCTATGCAACAGAAAGGAAACAAAATGGGAAAATTAGATTCTAAAGAATATCTGGAAATAGAATCAGGAGAAAGGAAATATTTTGGCCTTGTGTGGGTGTTAGTCTTCCACAGAGGTAGTGGGAATGCCTGTTAAGTTCACCATTACTATATCCCAGCATAGCTGTTCCACATATACATGAACTAATAACAGCCCAGAATAGATCTGCTTACAGTTCTCTTTAACAAATGTCCCACACCTGTTGCTACAGAGAACATCTCTGCCCTGTTGCTTGGTGGCCCTGGCAGAAAAGCGTTTCTAAATTGTTTTGTCACACTGTAATACAATCTCCCCTGACTATTATCTCAGGTGCCTCTCCCCACCTCAACCCCAATCTATCTTCCACAAAAGTTTCTACATGTCAGTAAGAAGGGAAACTGAGATGAAAATAAACTTGGTCATTTAGCAAAATTTCTCATAATACTCTTGTGGATAAGACGAAGAGATATAAAGCAGATGATCATACAAGTTGGTAGAGTCATAAGTGACTGAGCAACAGGACCCAAAAGGTGGTGGGTGATGGAATGATAGCAACCTGGGAGGAGGTCTCTAGAAAGAGGTGCAGGGATTTGCTCTCAAGCCTGTTTTGTTCAATAGTTTTATCAATGACTTGAACTGATACATAGGGCTTGCTTGACAAGTTTATACCGTGACATAGAACTGTGAGGAGCTAGTAACCATTAACAGATTAACAGAATCGGGACACAAAAAGATCTTTCTGGCCCAGAAAGACTGGCCAGATCTAATTGGATGCAGTAGATAAATATGAAGTCCCATCTTGGATTAAGGAAGTCAAATGCCCAGTTACTGGACGAAGGGAACATAGATAGACAGAATTCATTTTTAAAAAATCTGGGTATTTAGGGAACTGGGAGCCTAATGCAAGTCAGCGTGTGGCACGACAGTAAACAACAAACAAAAATACAGTTTTATGGTGTATTAAGGAAGCATAATATCCAGAGAGAGCAAAGTTCTCTCTGCTCTCACTGTTCTCTTGCCTGCTTACAACTTGTGTGAAATACTGTGTTCGTTCCTGGATGCTACGTTTGAGGAAATACTTTGAGCAGCAGGTTAAAAGGATGCATCAGCATGAATTTGATTTCTCAAATATTGTTTGATTTTCATCTTTTTCGAGGGGGGAAGACAGGTCAATTGGGGTTAAGTGACTTGCCTAAGGTCATACGGTTATTAAGTATTAAGTGTCTGAGGCCACATTTGAACTCAGGTCCTCCTGACTTCAGGGCTGGTGCTTTATTCACTGCACCACCCAGTGAACCTCAAATAGTAAATAAAGAGTTTTGGATTCAAACGCCAACCCCACCTTTCCCCACTCCAAACTGCCCACACCCATATTGACTTGTTAACCCTAAACAAGTCACTTAACCTCTCAGTTTTCCTCAGTCAGTTCTCTAACACTATCTGTTGGAGAGCAGCTGCTGATATTTGTTGATAAAGTGGTTTCCTTTTGAGAAGTCCTCTGTATCAGTGAAATCCCAGGTCTGAAATCTGTGTCTTCACCAACGTTGCCTCCAAAGCTGTTTCAGTGTGGCTTCTTGGGAGGCTTCCGAGGAGGACTTACCAGACCTCTGTCTACCTCTTCAAAATGAGTTTGCTGGAGGGTGAACAAAGAGAAATGCCCTCTTCTTCCACCGCAGGGGTCTTCCCCAAAGGCAACTTCCTGGCCAGAATGTACCTGAACTCTTCAACTGTTTCCAGAGCATAGCTATCTATAGCCCCCAGGGGACATGGCCCATTTCCAGCCTAAGAATCACATTACCCTTTCTGATTCACTCAGAGAAAGTTGTTCACACTCTGTAAAGAGATCAACACAAATTCTTTGTTAACACATTAACACCTCATGACTTCTGTTATCCACTCTGCTTTCTGTGACTATGGGGATGAGAGGCTGGGAGGGGAAGGAGACAAACCTCCCCCTCCTTTACATAACATTCTCTGATTCTTTTAGGCATTGTTGCAACATTTGGTGTACACAAACCACCATAATAATTATTTAGTGCCTGAGAGAAGTACAGTAACCTCAAAAATGCTTGACATTCCCCATAAGTGGCTTATTCAATGAGAGAATTATTCAACACCAACTTATTCAAGTTACTAGCTTATTCAACACTAACTCACTAGTGTTGTCCTTTGTACTCAAAGAAGACCAAAATGACATCACAATAATGGGGTCAATGTACAATGGGTCCGACTGTGACTGATCAGATCAATATGAGCTCAGAAGACTCTACCACAGGTCGAACACAAATAGACTATATGAACATTTGAGATATTTATCAGCAGGATATAATGGAAATGAGCATTCTGTATTATCAGTTAGAAGATGTTCTTATATATATATATATATTTGGTTTGGTTTTTTTTTGGAGGGGGGAAGGTCAGGTAATTGGAGTTATTGGGGTTAAGTGACTTGTCCAAGGTCACACAGCTAGTAAGTGTTGAGTGTTTGAGACCAAATTAGAACTCAGGTCCTTCTGACTCCAGGGCCTGTGCTCTATTCACTATGCCACCTAGCTGCCCCCTAAGATGTTCTTATATTGAATCTACTACTTCTCAGACGCATACCTTTAGGCAGGTTGCTTCCCATCCCTGGGCCACATTTTCTCCATGTGTCAAATGAAAGGATTAGACAAGATGATCCCTAAAGCCTCTCCAAGCTCTAACCTCTATGAATCATTTTCAGTTTGCATCATAGAGCAGGGGGACAAAAGAATCTTATGTAGACCTGGTGGAGGGAGGCACCTTACCCAGCATTTCCCACACCAGTGAAATCAGAGGCCCAAACAACAGTGATTCTATCTAGACCTCTGCCTGTTAACATGCACATAATACATTCGTGTATCAAGTGGTTTGACTTGGTGACCTCCATGGTCTCTTCAAAGCCTAAGATTCTAACATTCTGTAATTCTATGAGTGCTAGCAGGGAGATGGAGGGACATGAGGAAGAGTCAGGAAGAAGGTCCAGACAAGGCACTATATTGGGCAGATGGGGAGGGGAGCAAGAGGATGAGCAAGGTAACCTTGGAACAACAGGAACATTATAGGTACCTGAGAATGAGATAGAAATGTGAAAGGGGAAAGAGGTCTCTGAAAGGAGAACTGAAGCAAGCTCTCTGATGCATTTTCTGAAAATCTTTAGAGTAAATAAGCATAGAGTAAATAATTTTTTTTTAAATCAAAAGTATAAGGGCCACATGGTAGGTATAGACAGACAAAACCTTAGAGGTTCAAATGGTACCTATGGCACATAATGGCTATGTAAGCCCAGGAGAGTCACACAAATTTTTAATGCCCCATTCAGTTCTTTAAGACTACAGACTGCAGAACAGTTGCTGTTCATTCGTAGAAATGAGAGCTCCCTAAACAGATGAAATCACAGTTCTGGGTCCTAAAATACTGGAAAGTGTCTATAAGGGATCTTAGAGGACATCTAGTCCAACTGAGGCCCAGAAAAATGAAGTCATTTTACCAAAGTCACAAAACAGAATTGGAACTGCAGCAAAGTTCCATCTGACTAAACCATGCAAATTTTCTCTTTATATGCCTGTAATCTACGTGTGGATGGCTAATATGGCTGCCCTGTATGTGGCATGAACAATGTCTAATCTGGGATCTGGTCCACCACATCTCAAAGAGAGAATGTAATTTCCACCTCTGCAGAGAGTTAGAGGAAGACTGTGCTAGCATGACTAGCATCATAATACATGAAGGAGAGGCAGTATGCAAGGCTGGCGCAGTTGTGAGATCTCTCCTCTACTATTTCTGAGGGGGACATCAGGCTAGAATTGTATCTATCTACCACATAGCAAATATCTGCAGGCTGGGGTACAATAAAGAGTTTCAAAGTAAAGGCCATTTTCCCTGATGGAGAATTCTCAAAGGGGAGGTAATAGCTCACTCTCTTAGCTTGGATCTCTAAATGCTAGTTATACAAGAAACATCAATCACTAGCAAATATCTTTATCAAAGTAAAAATTAAACTGAAATCAGAGAAGCTACATAGATTAGGTTAAATAACAGAATGGACCAGAGTGAAGCTTCATTAGGGAGTAAGACAAAACCTCAGTCCCACCAAAGAGAGAATCCATTATTGATCTCAGGGGGTACAGGTGCTGAGGACTAAGTGACACATGGAAGGTCAGATTCTCTGAATATCTGTGAGCACAGTCACACATCTCCCATCTCCCATACAAAAGTTTTTGCTTATCTCTTTTGTCTTGGCTCTCTCTGCCTCATTTGAATTATCTGTCCCCACTCACAAATATAAAGCTGTATCAGCTCAGAGGTCTCTCAGTCAACTAAGAATCACATTTGTTCTTCAGTTGTTTTTCAGTCATGTCTAACTCTTTGTGATCCCATTCGGGGTTTTCTTCACAAAGACACTGGAGTGGTTTGCCATTTCCTGCTCCAACTCATTTCACGGGTGAGCAAACAGGATTAAGTGACTTATCCAGGGTCACAAAGCTAGGAAGTGTCTGAAGCCAGATTTGAAGATGAGTCTTCTGTACTCCAGGCCCAGCACTGTATCCACTATGCCTCCTAGTTGTTCTAGGAGTCAGGTATTCCTCCCCGTATGCAGCACTCAGAATCACAAGGCTGTTATTTAGCAAAAGTACTTTGTATTACTTATGGATGAGGGTAAAATGTGTAATACACAAATAAATGAAAGAAACAAGTTTGAAGGAGTAATCGTTCGTGTAGTATTTTCTAACACTTTTCACTAAATTTTGTAAATTCGTTAACTTACTAACTTTAAATGACCTTTTATTTTTTAAAATAGGTCTGGCAGGTCTGCTATATGATAACAATTCTATTCCATCAACATTGAGCACTTTCTATGGATAAACAAACTCGGATCCTGCCATAAAGCTATTCCATAATGTGGAATTGTGTTATAACCTAAGTATGATATAACAAAACAATGACAAGGTGACAAAGAAGAGATCCAAAGCTATTTTTGTTAATGAGGAGAAAATATGTCAGTAAGAAAAGACCCTTTCCTTTGAAATTTGGACAGGAGAGGGAAGAACTTATAAGCAACCCTCTTTTGCCTACAATAGATCCTGTGCTCAGAGGCCTCCTCTGTATGTTAGACAGATTCAGACCTTTGCCAGAGAAATTCGGGTTTAGGAGAGGAAGGAGTTAACAGAATTCTTTTGCTGACATTGATCAATGGGTGATTTTGTGATTGTAGGTTGATTCCCATGGAGGGTTCAAAATAAAGGGATCAATAATAAAGCGATGGGGAAGATGCCAAAGGAAAGAAGTGATTTATGGAATATATGGCAGAGGTGCAAACCTGCCACCCATTATGTATGTTCTTCATTCTGCACACTATCAACGAATATGCATCAGACAGAAACTATCAATGAATATGCATCAGAAAGAAACGAACATTCCCTGGGAATGTGGTCAGATGCAAGTCAATCTCATCAGAGACCATGCTTCAAAGAACGGTTCCTCATGTCCAGGAAAGCAAGTGTAGATTCTCTCGTGTGAAGCGTCTGTAAGCAGTTTTCCTGTTGCATTATGCATGAATCTGACATCTTGTAATATGAACAGGGTTCTATTAGTGATTTCCAATTTTGCTTTACGTGGGGGGACTTAATGATGTTATATTTAGGTTTGCATTTTACTTCGGCCATATAATATTCTTGCAACATTTATTTGTGTGCTATTTAATTATAGTTACAATGGAATGCTCTGGTACAATATCGGAGCATACAAAGAAATAGAGTGGCCTCAGGGGATTTGCATCTTTAGAGCTAATTCCTCATTTCATTCTTCTATTGTAATAATCCAGAATATAACTATGAGTGTTAGGCATGGTCAAGTTCTCTTCACACTAGCCAGTCAATCAGTATTTACCAAACAAGAGGAAAATGAATTATAATTGTTCATATTTCTATAGGATTTTAAGGTTTACAAAACACATTCTTCACAACTCTGTGAGCTATATGACACAAGTCGTATTCTCATCTAATATGGGTGAAAACTAAGGCTAACAAGGGTCAGTGCATTAACTAAGTCAAAGTCACATAGCTGTGAGGTAGCAGAGCTAGAATTCATATCCAAGTCTCCATTTCTTTTAACTATAACACACCACCTCCCAGAAATACAATCTAGACATCACTAAAATCAATGAATGTGAAGAATCCAGAGAACCATGGAAAAGTGAAGGTAGCAGAAACAGGAGAATAATATACGTAATTACTGCAATACCATGAACAAAAACAAACTAAAATGGTGCCGAACACCAAACAACAACAAAGAACAATCTTGATCACAAGATGGGGGCCTATTGGACGCTGCACACTCTGTTAAGACTGGATCATCATAGGTAAGTAGGTGGCCCTTAGGGACCCATTTTTTCCCCTTCCATAATCTTCATTCTTTTTAGGAATCCAATATGGATTCTATATCAAAATTTGCTCAAAGGAAAAAATTATGTTAATGTAAATTTATCCAATGCGTCATCCTGCTCATTAATGACCCCTAAAATTCTATAATTCTAAGATTCCACTTACACTTTAAACAACGTGGAATTTGTTAAATGTTAAGGGAAGTTGATTGGGAATGTATTGTGGATAGATCAGGGAGTATTTTCCTTTTTTTCCAGCACCCCTGAAATAATATCATGCAGGTAGCCTCCTAATCCACTTATTCAAAAAAATATCTATCATATATTCAAGTCCAAAAGTTTTTTAAAGATCCAAATGGAGCTATTTCTACCCAACAGAAAAAACCTAAGGATTGTTGGTTGAATGATTGAGTGATGCAGTATGGGCAAAGCTGTCTGTGTGACCTTGCCTCCTTTTGGGTCTCAATCTCCTAATTTGTGTAAAAAGAGAATTCATAGGAATGTAGGTCAAGTGTTGGAAGGGACTACTTTGAAGCCATATTGTCCAATCCCTCATTTTTCTGCATGTGCCTTTGTTAATATTTTACAAAAAAAAAAAGGAAGTGGGGGCAGCTAGGTGGCTATTCAGAGCACCAGCCCTGGAGTCAGGAGGACCTGAGTTCAAATCCAGCCTCAGACACTTAACACTTAACTAGCTATGTGACCATGGTCAAGTCCCTTAACCCCAATTGCTCTGCCTTCCCCAGTCCAAAAAAAAAAAAATTCTACATGGGTGCTGATCAGAAGGAAAACCAGCATAAGGCCAAAAGCGCTTTGTCTCAGGGTGGGAGCATGCTCCCTCTCTTGGCAGGGATATTTCTTCCCCACAGGATCTGAGACCCTGCTGCATCTTTCCTTGAAGTACTCCTCTGGTCAGTGCCCCTTTACCACAACAATGCCTCCTAAATACTTATTGCTTTAGCATCCCTCCCCTGGGAACCATTTCCCCCCTAATCCTCATAGGGATTAGAGAGGGGTTCTCTAAGGGATGGGTCATCATCCCTTTTCCCAGCAGAACAGCCTCTGCAGTCAGGCTATCCTAGATATTATCTTTTCCTCCACTCTTTTTACTGTACAATGGTTTTTGTAACAGATGTAAAAATTTCCAGTTGTATTTCTGGTACTAACCATGGAGCCTGGAAAGATACAACAGGAACTAAGTGTTCATACCACATATATAAGCTAAATTCCCTTTTTAAAAAATCTGCAACGACTTGACACATGCTTAGAGCATGATGCTAACAAGAACCAAGCTTGAAAGCTCTGATACTCCTTTTAGGCCAATACTCAAAGATACTATAGTTTAATTAATTCATTAAAGGGCATCCTCCTACCCTCCCCCACTGAAGATTGAACTGTTCTCTATCTTAGCATATAATCTATGTGCTTAGAACACACAGACACTTAATAAATAGGGGTTAATTTAGTGATTAACTGATTCATGTGACCAAGGAGTTCATCACTTTCTGACCAACCCTCTTGTGATAAATAGCTTGTGACCTTAGTTCAAACTGGGCAATAGAGGCACTGCAGACCAATATTTAAAACTCTTCTAACTTGTTAGGTCCTTCCAGACTTGGTGCTGAGGAGAGTACACAGTCATTTCCATGGAATTAGAAAGTAGAAATAGGTTGTCTCTTCTCTGACGCATTTACCACCCTGGAACAGACCCTCATCACCTTTTTCCTGGAGCATTGCAACAGCCTGCTGGCTGCTCAGCCTGCCATAAGTTTTTCCCCCTTCAGATCTTCCTTAAAGCACAGATCTGACATGTCACCCTACCTGTTACATAAACTCCAGTGGCTCTCTATTACCTCTAGGATCAAATGTGAATTTCTTCTGCTTGGCTTTTAAAGTTCTTCAAAAAGCTCCTTCTTACCTTTCCAGTTTTCTTGTACTTATTTCTGTCATTGCATCCCTAGTACCCAGCACAATACCAGGCATTTCCACTGGCTGTCCCCAGTGCCTGGAACACTCTCTATTCTTCTCTCTGCCTCCTGGTTTCCCTAGCTTCTTTCAAGTCTTAACTAATATCTCACCTTCTGCAAGCCATTCCCAGTTTTCCTTAATTTTAGTACCTTCCTTCTGAAATTATCATATACATATATATATATATATGCGTGTGTGTGTGTGTATAATGCGCGTATTTGGAGACAGAGAGAAACAGAGACAGAGCCAGAGACAGAGAGAGAGACTTTGTACTTACTTTTTTGCATTTGTCTCCCCCATTAAACTGTGAGTTCCTCAAAGTCAGGGACTGTCTTTTGCCTATCTTTGTATCCTCAGCATTTTTGCAGTGCCTGGGACATAACAGGTGATTTAATAAATGCTTGTTGGGTGACTTACTATGGCAAGAAATTATATTAAATTTCTTTAAAATAACATTAAATGCAAAACATGACTAGGTTTGATAAATACCCTGTTATATCTTTGGGGCAAGTTAATGGTGGGAGCAAGGGAAGGGGAAAGAGAAGGGGAAGGGAAGGGAGATTTAATGTAGTAATTGCATCTTTAGTCCGTTATTTTATTTATAGTATGTTAATCATAAGGAAACTGCCATTCAACATAAAGCAAACATTGAAACAAAATGTTTAGCAGGTAGAGTTAGTTTCAAAAGTAAAGAATTCTTTTTTTCTTGAGGGGGCAAGACAGGGCATTTCGATTTAAGTGACTTGCCCAAGATCACAGGGCTAGTAAGTGTTAAGTGTCTGAGGATTTGAACTCAGGTCCACCTGACTCCAGGGCCTGTGCTCTATTCACTGTGCCACCTAGCTGCCCTTCAAAAGTAAAGAATTCTGCCAAAGAATTCCTTCCCAAAGTACCTACTATTGTGTATAAATATTTTAAATTAAGCTGTTAAAAAGACCAATATGTCTTAAAGTGTATCTCTCACAAATTTCTCCCCATGATAAGAAGTCATTGTGAAATAGAATAAGTTTTGTTGTCTCTGTGTGGTCAAAAAGTGTGGTACTTTTTTTTTTTTTTTTTGCTTTTTGGAGAGCAATTGAGGTTAAGTGACTTGCCCAAGGTCACACAACTAGTTTTTGTGTTAAGTGTCTGAGGCCAAATTTGAATTGAGGTCCTCTTGACTCCAGAGCCAGTGCTTTATTCACTGTGCCACCTAGCTGCCCCTGAAAAGTGTGGTACTCTTAACTAATTCAATAATCAATCCAGATGACCACAAAATTAATATGACTGGAGCATTTCCTACTAGATCAAGGATAATAGTCCTACCAGAGCACAATGTATGGTTTTCTTCTGCCCCAATCCTCATAGCTCCTTGCTAAGCAAGTGTGAGATGGGTGTGGCTTGGTACCTCTCATCATGAGAGTGATCACAGTCACTCACTTCCACGTTTTTTTAATTTCCTCTAAAAGATCTCCCTCCTGTCATTTACTTAATGATAGGGACACGACAATGACCGTAACTCAGACATCTTCTACATGGCGGAATGCTGAACGCACGCTACTTCACTAAAGCTAATTTTGGATGGTGTTGGAGTGTTTCTTCAACAAAAACCCTCAAGGGATATAGTGAGGTAACTCTTTGCATCACTTTTTGCATTCTTCAGCTGGTTGGTTTATCTTTGGATTTTTTACTTATAGTCTGGGAAATTTCATCTTCACAATTCTGTCTCATTCCCACAGAGACAACATTGTCTTTACCATCTTGTCACAGGCCTGAAAATCAAGTTTTTCTGGCCCTGATTTGCTGACAGATCTGACTGTGGCCTATGGGCACAGCCACTATTTTCTTGTTTATTTTCTTTGAGGGTCAGGTCATAAGTATTTACAGTGATCAAGCTGTAACTTCTCCAAGAGTTGGAGAGATGAGTTCATCAGTGTATATGCCCCCTTCACTAGCACAAGTTATTACCCGCTTTACACATTAATAGATCATTTTAGAAATTGCTGAGGACAAAAATATGTTGCTTGGTGGTCAGCCTTCTTGTAATGAATCTCTCTACATTTATATAGACCTGTATTTGAGTCATTTTTTAGTTTTGTAGGACAAGCTACTACTTACCTTATGCTGTTATACCCTTCAGGAACCCAAGGTGATTTGCATACCATAATGATGTAATGAAGTAGGATCTTTCTAAATGGAAAAGAATTTTAATAAATATAGACAGATTCCAGAGAGATAAATACATAGATAGATGATAGAGATAGGTATATAAATATACATGATACATACATATGTATACATGGATGTATGCATATATGTCCATAGACAAATGTGAATATATTCTCTTCCTCTATTTAGAGGGGATAGGAACAAGTGAATAAGAATTATTTCTAAGTGGGGGGAGGTGTTTCCCATGCTATAAAAATCTTATAAGGATATTTTCTAACAAACAAATCTCTAAAATATAACAGAAACAAAAAAAATCATAGTCATCTACATGAGCCCTTAAAATATTTGAATGTTCCCTATTTAAAAATGAAAAACATAGCAAAGGGAACTTAATAGGAGATTTCTATTTATGAAACACGATTCTCAGTGTTAATTTAATAGATTTTTAGATTCAGAAAGAACCAGATTTAGCTTCCTTTTTTACTTTTTTTTGCCTATACATGAGGCACTTCTGTTTCTACCTTTATAAATCAAGAAAAGAAATACTTGAAAGCCAAAAATATAATGGTTCTGACATTTTCTATACATAAGAGAGAAACAATAGCATAGTTAAAAACATGCCTTTACACAACACATATTTCTCTAAAAGTTGTATTTAAATTGATTTTTTAATTGAATCATATTTTCTCATTGTTTCTAAATTATAATTTCGGAGATGATCTTTTCTTCTGCATGATGTCAATTACATGTGATACCAACTTCCAAATTTACTAAAGAATTTAAAGACCAATTAAGACTTATGTGACAAAAATTATTCTCCAGAATAAACAGACAATACTCTAAAAAAAACTTTTACGAAACAAATATGGTTTCCATATGCAAACAAGGACCAAAACAGAAAGAGAACTATAGATAAATCTCATTAATGAATATTAATATAAATGTTTTACATGAAATCCTTACAAAGAAACTATAGATAGATGTAGAAAATAATTCATTATGACAAAGTTGGATTCATACGAAGGATGAAAGGATGGTTCAACACTATGGAAAAATTAACATAATTATCAAAGCAAACAACAAAGATAACAAAAAACTACATCACTATTTCAAGAGATGCAGAAAAGACCTTTGAGAAAATTCATTTAAAATTCATTTAAAATGTCTAAAAAGCATAGATATGGAAGGGCCTTTCTTTTATATAATCAGAAACATGTATTTAAAACCAAAAGCTAGCATTCTTTGCAATGGAAAAAAACTAGAAGCTTTCCTAATAAAAACAGGAAGAAATTAAGGATGCCCTGACAATCCCCTATTTTTTTCCTCATTCTTTTTTTTTAAATTAAATTCTGTGTTTGCTTTTACTTTACATAATTCATTTCCACAAGATTTTGAGTTATAAATTTTCTCCGCGTCTTTTCCTTACCCACCACCCCCAAACAGCCATCCCATTGTATAACCCCTCCCCCAATCTGCTCTCTCCTATATCCTCCCCCATCACCCCTCTGCCTTTATGGTAGGGCAAGATGGATCTCCTTACCCCAGTGCCTGTATATCTTATCTCCTAGTTGCAAGTAAAACAATAATAATAATTATTAATATTTTTTTTAAACATTTGATTTTAAAACTTTGAATTCCAGGTTCTTTCCCTGCCTCCCTCATCACCCACCCTTACTGGGAAGACAAGCAATTCAATATAGGTTATGTACAAGTGTAGCTACGCAAAACATTTCCATAGTGGATATATTGTGAAAGACTGACTATATTTCCCTACATCCTATCCTGCTCCCAACTTGTTTTGTTTTCTATTTTGATCCTGTCTCTTTTTAAAAGTGTGTGCTTCTAACTACCCTCTCCCCCCAACCTGTCCTTCCCTCCATCATGCCATCTCTCATTCCCTTCCCCCTTACTCTCCTATGGGGCAAGATACCCAATTTGGTGTGCATGTCATTCCCTCCCTAAGCCAAATTCAATGAGAGTAAAGTTGACCCAGTCCCTTTTGCCTTTCTATTCTTCCCCTCCATTGTAACAGTTTTCCCTTGCCTCTTCTATATGAGATAATTTACCCCATTCTGTCTCTCCCCATCTCTTCTCATTATATTCCTCTCTCAACTCTTAATTTTATTTTTTAAATATCATTCCTTTCTATTCAATTGATCCTTTGCCTCTGTCTATGTATACCTGTACACATATATACACACACTCACATATGCATTTATACTCATATATAGCCTCCTATATAGACATATATATGTATGTATACATATATATGTGTATATATATATATATATATATATATATATACATTTATATTCCCTTCAACTATCCTCAAACTGAGAAAAGTTTCATAAGTTATGATTATCGTTTTTCCATGTAAGCATGTAAATAGTTCAACTTTGATAAGGTCCTTACTATTTCTTTTCCCTGTTTACTTTCTCATGCTTCTCTTGCTTCTTGTATTTGAATGTCAAATTTTCTATTCATCTCTGGTTTTTTCATCAAGAATGCTTGGAAGTCCTCCACCTCATTGAATGACCATATTTTCTCCTGGAACATTATACTCAGTTTTGCTGGGTAGGTGATTCTTGGTTTTAATCCTAGTGCTTTTGATCTCCAGAATATCATTTTCCAAGCCCTTCTATCCCTTAAGGTAGAAGCTGCTAAATCTTGTGTTATCCTGATTGTGTTTCCACAACATTCAAATGGTTTCTTATTGGCAACTTGTAATATTTTCTCCTTGGTCTGGGAACTCCAGAACCTGGCTATAATATTCCCAGGAGTTTTCTTTTGGGGATCTTTTTCAAGAAGTGATTGGTGAATTCTTTCAAGTTCTATTTTGTCCTCTGGTTCTAAAATATCAGGGCAATTTTCCTTGAGAATTTCTTAAAGGATGATTTCTAGGTTCTTTTTTTGATCATGGCTTTTAGGTAGTCCAATAA
>CM053588.1:279109399-279139698 GCA_028646515.1 Pseudochirops corinnae
TTTCCAGGTCAGTGGTTTTTCCAATGAGATATTTCATATTGCCTTCCATTTTTTCATTTTTCTGGATCCATTTAATAGTATCTTGATTTCTCATAAAATCATTAGCTTCCATCTGCTCCAGTCTAATTCTCAAGGAATTATTCTCTTCAGTGAGCTTTTGAAATTCTTTTTCCATCTGGCAAATTTGGCTTTTTAAGGCATTCTTCTCCTCATTGGCTTTTTGGGCTTCTTTTGCCATTTGAGTTAATCTATTTTTTAAGGTGTTATTTTCTTCAGTCAGGTTGTTGATTCTTTTTTCATGGTTTTCTTGCATCTTTCTCATTTCTCCTCCCAATTTTTCCTCCACTCCTCTTATTTGATTTTCAAAATCCTTCTTGAGCTCCTCCATAGCCTGTAAACAATTCATATTTTACTTGGAAGCTTTTGGTGCGGGAATTCTGACTGTGTTGTCTTCCTCCCATTCCATGCTTTGATCCTTTTTGTTCCCAAAAAAGGAATCTAAAGTTGGATGGCTGTACTTGCTTTGCTTCCTTTGCTTGCTCATGTTGCCAGTCAATTACTTGACTTTTGAGCTCTTTGCCACAGTAGAACTCTGCTTCCAGAGGGGAGAGCTTTGTCCCAAATTGCTGGGGGTTTTGCAGTTGCTGGAGCTATTAGGAGGGTGCTGTCTCTACAGCCCCCACCAGCTTTAGCACACTGGTCTGGTGACACACCTCAGGACTACCACCCAAGACTGTGATCCAGATCCAGGCAGATTAAGGCAAGAGCATTTAGCTCTGAATGGTAGCTTGGCCCCCCTGCAATGTGCAGGCTGGCAGCTCTGAAGCAGCCCCACAGAGGTGACTGCATGGCTACTGCGCCTCTGCCACCTCTCACCCCAAGGAGCAGGTGTCAGACCACAGTCCTCTGTGCCCCTCCATTCCAATAGAGATCTACACTGACCTTTTACTTTGTCTTTGGTATTTATGGGTTGATTATTCTGAAAACCATGACAGCTGCTGGTGATCCACTCTCCTAAAGTCCACTCCAGCTGCTGCTGGTCAGGGCCACCCTGGGACTAAAACTGCAGGCTCACATGGAGCTAGGCTCTGCTCCCAGAGTGCTGTGATGGACCCTTCCTGCCCATCTGCTGTGCTGCCTTCAGTGGGAGATAAGTTTCTCTCTGTCACTTTGTGGGTTCTGTAGCTCTAAAATTTGTTTAGAGTCATATTTTATAGGTATTTGAGATGGTTATGGGGGGGGGGGCTCACAGAGTTTTCCTGCTTCTGTGTCACCACCTTGGCTCTACCCCTGACACTCCCCTATTTTTGATCTAGTTCTAGAAATGCTACTTATAGCAATTAGAGAAGAGAATCTATGGGAAGAACAGCACACTGATTTGCCATTGGTATATCTGACAAGTGGTCCAATTATTCTGTATTTCCACTTAGAACTATGTAACAGAAGTGATTAAACCATTCATATCTTTTGTCCCAACAATCCCACTATGGATACATGCCCCAAGAAAGTCAAAGAAAACAACAAAAATCCATTATATACCAAAACATTCATAGCAGTGTCTTTTGTCATAGGAAAGAAAGATGAGTGTCCATCAATTGGGGAATAGCTGATATATTAAGGTAATGAATTATTATCTATCTTGAGAAATTATTAATATGAGGAACTGAAAAAAGAGATTTGTATGAACTGATGAAGAGAAAAATAAGAACAACCAAAAGAAAAATATGACTGTTGACTACAACAATTTAGACAAAAAAAAATTCTTTAAAGGAAGTGGAACTCCAAGTATAATAATAGACAAATAAATGAAGGAGCTGGAGGGGAAAAAGACAGAAAAGATGTACCTTCTCTCTCACAATGAAGATGTAAGGGACAACTTGGAAAAATTATTGCATGTGTTATTAGACAAGTTTCTCATCTGAGATGTTTGCTTAGTTGTTGTTACAAGGGAGGGTTCTATCTGAATTTACATGGGAAATGACTGTGACATAAAAACAGAAGCCATTAATAAAATGTATTCCTAGAACAAAAAAGAGTGATACCAAAGACTTTATCAATAAGTTTCTTCTCCCTGGTTTTATATATAATTTTGCTGGAAAATCATTAATAATCAATTAACAAGCATTTATTAAGCATTTATAATTAACAAGCATTTATATACTTTATGCCAGACACTGCACTGATGCCTGAAAATAAAAAGGCAAAATTGAAAGCAGTCCCTTCTCTCAAAGAGGTTACTCTCCAGAAATGGGGAAACACCAAGTCCATATGCAAGAATGAATACACATAGTCACACATACGGGGGGTGGGGGTGTGCATGTGTGTGTGCATGCATGTGTGTG
Source organism: Pseudochirops corinnae (assembly GCA_028646515.1). Lineage (NCBI taxonomy): Eukaryota > Metazoa > Chordata > Mammalia > Diprotodontia > Pseudocheiridae > Pseudochirops > Pseudochirops corinnae. The sequence goes on from CM053588.1 coordinate 279,111,742, forward strand.
CATGTGTGAATTTTTTTTTTTAATTTCAAAGCATTAGGAAAGTTCCATCCTTAAAAGTTTCCCATAGTGAAAAACTATAAAGCAAAAAATCCTTTGGTGATATGAATACCCTCTCTAATTAAGCTATTAATATGGTCATCATCACATCTCACTTTGAAATTTTTTATAATGGGTCTTCCTCAGTTTTTTTTCAAATGCTAGACTTTCTTCTAAGATTACGATTTTTGTTTGACATTGAGCCACCAAATGTGAGCCTAATAAGTTGTTTTTGACTTTGTTTTTGATTTTGACATGACTTTGAGGACAGTCCTGACTCAGCAGTTCTCAACTTGTGGGTCACAACCCTGTTGGGGGTCAAATGACCCTTTCACAGGGGTCACAGGGATCGCCATATTTCTGATGGTCTTAGGAACCGAGTCACTGCTCCTCTATCCATCTCTAAGTGGGTCCGCCCACGTGCGGATACGCCCACATAGGAGTATTAAAGGGTCACGGCATTAGGAAAGTTGAGAACCACTGTCCTGACTTGAATGGAAGAACTGTACTAGGTCACCACTAAAAGTCTTTTTCCACTGCCGTTCTTTGGAGATGTTTCTCATGTCCTCCACTGCTATCTTTTGGCCAAAAAAATCAATCTATCCTGCATGGAGTATGGAAAGGAGATTTTACATGGAGAGGAGATAGCTACTGACAATTTTTCATTGATTTAGTCAGGTGAAATAATTAGCATTGGTAACTGGATTCAGGAGGATCCAAAAACATATTGTCATAAATTTCAGATTACAAATCCTGTTGATAAAAATCATCTTATTTGATCTTCACATTAAAAATTTGAGGTGGGTAATCAAGTATTATTATCCCAGTTTTATAGACAAGCAATAGATTCAGAGGTGTTAAATGACTTTGCCAGTTCAAACAGGCAGTAAATGGTACTTCACAGTCTGGCTCAAATCTCCATTTCCTGACTTTTCACATCACTCCCTCTGATGAACTCTATGTTCCATTCAAAATAACCTCCTTGCTGCCTTCACCATCCAAATTCCAGTCCATGCTTCTGCATTGGCTATTCCCCATGCTTGGAATGTTCTCCCTCCTCAATTCTACCTGCAGGAATCCCTATGTTTATTTAAGATTCAGCTCAAGAACTAGCTTTTCATTGAAGTGTTCTGGATTCTTCCCCTTCCTTCAGTTGCTAGCAATTCCCTCTACCACAACACGTTTTTTCATTTACTCTGTAATTATTTCACATTTTCTTTGATATTTGCATGACATCTTCAAAGACACACACAAATATACAAAACTATCTAAGCTACTTGAGGGCAGAAACTGGCTTCATATTTTTGTCTTTGATCCCTAGACTACAGCACAGTATCTGGCACAAAATAAATACCTAATAATTCTTTGTGACTTAGATTGGATTAGATGGAATTGAATTGAATTAGCCTTGGGTAAATCATTTTACGTTTCTGGGCCCCAGCTTTTACCTCTGTAAAATGAGGAGGTTGAACGGCATGGTCTCTAAAATCCTTCTGTCTCTAGCATTGTATATGCATATAATCTTAATTATGCAGCAGGATGTTCAATTAGAGACACCAGTTTGCATTCACAATCTCAAAATTCTAATGGAATTATGAAAATAACTTAGGAAAGAAACAATTTAGGAGAAGAATTGCTCAATTATCTAAATGAATACCCCCCAGGAAAGTAATGTTTTATCATAAGAAAAGGAACGAGGACCAAAGTAAGCTCAATAAATTTTCTGAATAATTTTTTTGCTGATATTTGAGATAAGATCAAGGAATGATTAATCCTTATAGGTGTGCTCAGCAACCCTGAGAATGATATGAAAGTGGAGTCCAAATATGTGGGCTGAAAATGCCACCTCTCCCCTTCAGTAAAATAAATAAATTTGTAAAGTTTTAATAATACTCATAGTGCAGATTCTGAACTTATTCTCCCAATCTCCATTTATACAGGCAACCTGGGTCCTGGGAGGATGGGTATACCATGTCTCTGCACTCTGGGGCTAGCCCTGAGGGGTTAGAGGGTATCATTCAAAAGCTAGAGGGAAAGATTCCCTACCAGTGTTCTCCTTATCATTATAAATTGATATCAAATAATCAACCAGACTTAATAAGCTTTTAAAAGCAGGTCTTTACTGTGGTGGTACAGTTGGGGTTTGAGAGGGGCTCCCTCTTTAATAGATTTTTTTCAATACATGTAATGATAATTTTCAATATTTATTTTTGTAAAATTTTGAATTCCAAATATTTTCCCTCCCTTCCTTCTCTCCCTTCTCCTCAAGACAGCAAGCCATCTGATATAGATTATGCATACACGGTCATGTCAAACATATTTCCACATTAGTCATGTTGTAAAAACAGACTCAGAACAAGAGGGAAAAATCATGAGAAACAAAAAACAACAACAAAAAAGCAATAACAGTATGCTTCAATCTGCATTCAGATTCCATAGTGCTTTCTCTGGATGTCGTTAGCATTTTCCATCATGAGTCTTTTGGAATTGTCTTAGACCATTGTATTGCTGAGAAGATCTAAGTCTATTATAGTCAACTGTAACACAATGTTGTTGTTGTGTTCAATGTTCTCCTGATTCTGCTCACTTCACTCAGCATCAGTTGATGTAAGTCTTTCCAGATTTTTCTGAAATCAGTTTGTTCATCATTTCTTATAGAATAATAGTATTCCATCACATTCGCATATCACAACTTATTCAGCTGTTCCCAATTGGTGGATATCCCCTCGATTTCCAATTTTTCCCATGTGGTGGTGTGCTTGTTACAAAGTGACTCCCTCCAAAGACTACAATGTGCTACAGTCTCAACTGCACATGCACAATCCAGAGGAAAGGGGATTCATGCTTAGAGAACACGTAGCAAAGCTCACTCATGGCTCCTTGAAGTCTTTTTGCTTGATGTTCCCTTTAGGGATGGTGTAACTTTTCTTTGGAACTCCTTTTTAGTCTTAAATCTGCATTTCCTCATTAAGTCCAATCCATCTTCTTTCAATGTCGACATTTCTGTCAGTTGTTTCTAGGATATTTCTAAGATGCTTATAGGAAGTTTTCTTTTGCCCAAGGAGAGGGGGAGAAGCAGAACAAGGCTGAAGCAGAGGCCGGAGTTCTTTTTACTTATCCACTCTTCCTCGAAACAATTCCTTCTCAGTTTGCCTGGAGGTTTCCACCATTAAATTTCCAGAAGCTCTAATTTCTCAATTCCAAACTGACTCATAATTTTATACACAATCAAGGGGGTATGACCAACTTTCCTTAACCAATATTAACATATTTCCTGAGCAATATCAGTCCATTTCATCCAATGGCTTTCAAAGACATCTAAGCTGATAAAGAACTTTTTCTGCACTTAGCCTAAGGTCTGTGGTTGATTGATCTAGGAGAGAAGTATTCTCACCTGATTAAGGTATTCAGCATAGCATCCAGACACTGACTTTAAGTGAGGTGGGGTGATTTCATTAATCAACTCAACTAATCCCTACCCTTTACATTCTAAATTAGAAGAAATCAGCTTCCCTTCCTAACATTCCTATTTTTCATTAATTCTACTACCACTCTCTTGGTCACCCAAATTTAAACTCTAGGAATTATTTTTTACTCTTTTTTTCATTATTCATTAAGTACTATTAATTTTTCCTTGCCATATTTCTCCTATATGTCTCTCCCTTGCCATTCCCACTGTTCTGCTCTAGTTATTTTACTTTCAGTCTTCTAACTACCTGTCTTGAGTTTCTCTTCTTTATTCTATCTTGTATATTAACCATTTTGTACATATTATGTCCTTGCTCAAAGAAGTCTCAGTGACTCCCTTTGCCTATCACTTTAAGTCCAAACTCTTTAGTCCAGCATTCAAGACTTTCCATAACTTATCTTTTAGTACTTATCTTCTTCTAATTGCTTAAAGGAAACTTCTATTCCAGACAGGTGGTTCTAATTCCTCTAGGCTTACCTTTTTGCCTTCTTACCTCTGTATCAATGGTCAAGCAATTTCATCCACCTGGAATACACTCCCCACTCCTCAATGTCTATCTCAATCCCACTTATCATTCAAGACCCAGTTTGTCTCATTTGTGCTATGAATTATATGACTACTCTTATCTTTGTAATTTCTCAAAGCACCAACACTTCAGTAATGATGTCCAATAGGGATGTACCAGACCAAGGATTGTTTATGCAGATGAGAAATGATGAGTTACCACCAATGAGGCTGCAAACACTAAACAGTGGTTCTCAACCTTCCTAATGCCATGACTCTTTAATACAGTTCCTCATGTTGTGATGACCTCCAACCATAAAATTATTTTCGTTGCTACTTCATAACTGTCATTTTGCTACTGTTATGAATCATAACGTAAATATCTGATATTCAGGATATATTTTCATTGTTACAAATTGAACATAACCCACAGGCTGAGAACTGCTGGACTAGAAGGAACCAATGGGAAGAATTCTTTGCTGATGGCTAGTTGTTGTTTCTCTGAATTCTAGCCTATTAAAGTACTAGATTGTTCTACAATAAAAGTATATTATGCTAAGCAGAGTATTGTGAGTACTTATACTTCTGGCTGGATCTTTCCATGAAGATATATAGTCTCCCACCTTCTATCTTCACATGTGAGTTCAAGTTACCTGAATGGAACTGAGTTTTAAACAATGTAGTTGTTTAAACTCAAAATGTAGTTGTCTCACTGGGGTGTCCCAGAAAATGTAGTGTCATTTTAAAGCCGTACTTATCTAGATGTGCTGCCAAGAATAGGAGGTCAGCTTATCATATTGGAGGGGCCAGTTAACACAGGTGAGTGATCAATAATAAAGCTGGATGCTCCAATTAGAATCTAAAACCAAACCATTCTAAGGTTAGTATTATTTTTTTGCAAATCTGGGAAGGGGTAGAAGGTTTATAAGATCATTGGATCACATATTCAGAGCTGGTAAAGACTTTAGATATCTGATCCAACTTTCTCATAAGATAACTAAGATCCAGAGAGATCAAGTGATGCCCAGGGTCACTAAGGTATCATGTAACAGAGTCAAGATTCAAATCAAGAATTTTTTTTTCAAACTCATTTCATTTTTTCCCTCTCAGCACAGGATGCCTGAAACTGTAAAATTCTCCCTCTTCTGAATGCCTGTTGCCCCTACATCTCATATGTCATTTATCTTTTATAGCCTAGCACGGTTAGTCATCTTTGTAATCTTTCACCCCCATCAGCCTCTGGATATCACCATCTAGAATCATAGGTTCCCAAAGTGGGGGGTGGCATCCCCTGGGGGCACTTATACTGGTCTAGGGGGCTGGTAGTAGCCTCAGATGCAATTGGGGGGCATTGAATAAAAATAAAGGGGTGGTGGAAGCATAAGGAAAAAAGAGAAGAAAATCTTGAAAAACCACTCAGACATGTTTTATCTATTGTATAACAAAATTAAAATCCTAGTGATTACATTATTTTCCAAATAAATGCACAAAATGTAAGTTATAACCAATCAGTGCTCAAGTCCACCATCTTAACAAGTGAGTGTTGGCAGGTAAGTGTGTTGCACATTGTCAAGAAGTCCAGCATGCATCAGCAGGAATATGAGCATGTAATGACTTGTTTATGATATGATACTATATGGTTACATGTGCATCATCAAAATTTCAATGCAGGAAAACATCCACAAATTTACAATAAATTATTAAATTTAAGATATGTCATTTTAAAAATTATATTTTTTGAAATTACGCAAATTTTCAAAAAATTAAAGGGTTAAAGAAAATAGATTTTCAGAAGGACACTGAGTCATTTTTTTTTAAGGGGGCAGTAGGTGGGGTGGCTAGGTGGTGCAGTGAATAGAGGACTGGCCCTGGAGTCAGGAGGACCTGAGTTCAAATCTAGCCTCAGACATTTGACACAAAACTAGCCATGTGACCTTGGGCAAGTCACTTAACCCCAACTGCCTTACTTTCCCCCCCTCCAAAAAGCAAAAAAAGAAAAAAAGAGATGGGGCAGTAGGTCAAATAAATTTGGGAACCTCTGATCTACAGGCTCTGGAGGTGCGACAATTTCAACATTTCCGGAACAAAACTAATCTTTTCTTCTAAACATACTTCTCCATGCTTCCCTAATTCTGTTAAGATCACTACGTTATTTCCAGTCTCCTAGATGTTTAATCCCAGAATCAACCTTAACTCTTCAGCCTTTATATACACTGTTACTAAGTCTTGTCAATGCTGACTTCACAACATCTAGAATAAAAGTTTCCTTCTCCCCACTCACTCAGCAAAAACCATTCCTCAGGTCCATATCCCCATTTTGCCTGAGCTATTACAAGAGCCTCCTCAATGAATTCCCAGATTTAAGTGTCCACCTTCTCCAATTCATCCTCCATAGAGCTACCAAAGTCATCCTCCTAAAGCACAGGTCCAGTCATGTCCCATCCCTTCTCAAAAAACTTCAGTAGCTCCCTATTACCTTGAAAGTAGAATGCAAACTCCTCAGTTTGGCATTTAAAGTCCTACAAAATCTAATGTCAATTAACTTTCTAGATTAATTTCATATTTCTGTCTTCATGCACTCTTCATTCTAGCCAAACTGACCTGCTTGCTGTTCTTCTGATGTGATGGCATCCCTGAACTTTTACGAAGGCAGTGCTGCAAGTTGGAATGTTCTTCCTCCTTACATCACCCTCTGAAAATTCTTCATTTTCTTCAAAACTCAATTCTGGTGCCACCTGCTATGGGCAGTGTTTCCTTCTCGAGTTATCCTGTATACTTATATACTTAACATCTTGTTTTCCCAACCTTGGTGGAATGAAAGCAGTATTGACATGGAAACTCTTTTCCATTTTATCTTTTAAACATAATAGTTGTTCATTATTGAGTAAATAAATGAATGCATGCCAGATTTGTTTCTTGAAGGCATAGGCCTAAGTTATGTGACCTGTAAGTAGCTGGCATTCAATAAATACTTATTGATTAAGCAAAGTATTAATATATCAACTCTATCTCATGAGGATCGCCTATAGTGGGGAGCAGAGTTATTTCTGAGAGGCATCAGCCTGTAATGGAGAAAACCTTGTTCTTAGAGTAGAAGGTATCAATGCAGCTACCTGTCACAGTGGATAGAGCCCTAAGCCTAGAATCGGGAAGACCCAAGGTCAAATCCTGCTTTGGAATAGGGGGCCTCTGAGTCCTGGATTAGACACTATCAGTTGTATGTGTGCCTGACTTTGTGAGCCTCAGTATCTTCATCTATAAAGTGGGGATCATAATATTGGCATTACCTACCTCACAGGATTGCTGAAAAGTTCTTTATAAGCCCTAATTTCTATAAATCATATGCAAATTTATGTAAATTAATGTGAGCCATTGTTATTGAAAAATGTTTGCTTTGGGGTGGCTAGGTGGAGCACTGAATAGAGCACCAGCCCTGGAGTCAGGAGGATGTGAGTTCAAATATGACCTCAGACATCTAACATAAAACTAGCTGTGTGACCTTGGGCAAGTCACTTAACCCCAATTTCCCTACCTTCCCCCTCCAAAAAAGAAAAAGAAAAATTTTTGCTTAATATTGAATGAATTATTCCAAAGTTTTGATAGTCTGGTAATACAGATGCCAACACACACATGTTAAATGATAGCTACAATTGATTGGTTGTACCAGTCATTATTTCTGATAGTGCTAGGCTTCCATAGATCCGGGGAAACAATCAGGTATGAACCAAGGCCTTAGTGGTCAAACTGGGTTTATTATTCCCTAACTATGTCATGTGGGTTTGACAATACAAGTTTGCTTTCTAGTAGATGAGATATGAAGTGTAACCACTCTAATTGCATGGATCAGATGAATTTTATAGCTTACATCTAAGAAAAAGAAGTCTCCTTGGTCACCAGTCACATCCCCTAAAGCTGACAAATCACTTTACTCCTAGCAATCAGCATTTCCCCCACCTCACCCATTAGCAAGTGACAGCTATAAGGGATGCTGAAAGCTGTAGCTAAAAAAAACGAGAACCAACACCATGTAATTTAGATGCTAACAGTCCCTAGGTAACATCGATTAATAAATGAACCCTTTTGAGCTAGTGAAATAGTATACAGCTGTTAGTGTCATAGTCTAATTCCCAGCCACCTGGATTTGTTGGGTTTCAAGACCTGGGAACAGGTATTGACTTTGTCTGTGATGTTAGACAAGCTATCTAAACTGTGAGTCCATTTTGCCATCTTTGAAATGGGTTAACATCTTCCTTAATTTACCTCTGACAAGCATTGTGAGGATGTATTTATGCCCATCAAATTATTTGTGCTTCTCAGAAACAGGGATTCAATAAAAGCAGTAAGACGCCAATCATAAAATTAACTCTAGGAGGCTTCTTTTCTTCAAGTTTTTTAAACAAATCCCACACAATCAAAATTAGTCCTTGACCACTCATTTTATATATTGTCCTTCAGAGTATTTTATACAAATAAAAATCTGTTACTTTCCATGACTATGTTTAAATGTTTATGATAGAATAAATTGTTTTCTACATAAAACAGAATTAGTTCAAATAATTGACATCCGTGAATAACTCACCTGAGATTGGTCATAGTAATAGCCTCACTCTCCAAGACAAGGAAATCTGAAAAGGAGCTAGGAGCTAGCCTCCACATCCAGCTGTTAGAGAACCTATACTCTGCAGTTAACAACTAGGTCTTCTCCCATGGGGCCCAAAGTGTTTGGTTCTGGTGCATGGCCATTGGTTTCCTTTGTAATCCTATGAATTTTATTTTATCCATCCTACAACATTATTTTGAGGGCTCCATAGGCTTCACTAGACTGTCAAAGGGGCCTACAACACAAAAAAAGTTTAAGAACTCTTGATTTAGGGGCTTCAGCCACTCGATTTTTGAGGTCTGCTTTTGGCTGGTTGGTCACCAAGGTCATCAACTTGAGGATAGTAATTCTCCTCTTGACCTGGGCAGAAGCAGAATGGAGAAAAAGTTTTCTCTCCTGCATTCAGAATGATTAATTCATTCAGTACTCTCCTGGGCTCCAATGTAAAAATTGGTTTCAACATTTCTCCCATGATCTTTTGTTGTTGGTGTCACTGTTGTTGTTGATTTTGGAATGATTTGGTGTCAGGAATCCCAGGTTTGGAAACTCCTTTCACTGATGCAACTCAGTCACTAGGCAGCTAGGCAAAGCAGAAGATAGAAGCTAGGTCTGTAGTCAGGAGATCCAAGTTCAAATCCAGCCTCAGACACTTCCTAGCTATGTTACTGTCAGCAAATTACCTAACTGCTCTCTCAGTTTCCTCAGCCAGAAAAAAATGAAGATAATAATAGAGTCTGCCTTGCACAGTTTTTGTGAGGATCAAACTTCTGGCACATAATAAATTAAATAATTAATAAATGTTTGTTCCCTTCCCCCTTCATCTGTAACTATAGAGACCTTAGAGAATTGCGTGGGGCATTGGGGTGGAATGTCTCGGCCAGGATTTTACAGATAATAGTGTTAGAGGAGGAATGTAAACTCAGATATTCCTGCCCCCAAGGCTGGCTTTCGTTCCAGCACTCCTACTTCTCACCATGGAAGCTACATCATTAAAATAGGCTGATGAAGCCAAAACACCTGTACAGTGATGGCCGTGAATATGAAAGACAAGATGGGAGATAACTGAAATGGAAGCATCCTGAACCAGAGTACAGGAATAAAATTAAAACTCCTCATTGTATTAAAGCATCCTCTTAGGGTATCCTAAGGTGCCTAATTGGCACCTTCTCCATTCAGGAGTCTACATACACTGGATACAAGGCAGGATTACAAGTATTTCTGGAAGTGAACTTGACTTTGAAGACATCTAGCTTCTCTGTAGGCTGATATATCAGACTAACTCCTTGACCTTGTAAGCAATGAGGTTTTTGAATTAGTCCCCTGTGTAAGGGAGGGAAGCCTTTGTTTCATGGAGTGTTCTAAATGGGGCTGGACAAAGGAGGTACTGTCTTAGAATCACACTGTATTGCATTTAAAGGGCATATTGTAGGGAACAATCTGGTGGTGATCCCCAGGCTAAGGAACTAGGTAACCTGTAAATTCTTTCTTCTTACAAATTTCAACAATATAAAACCTATTGGTTTCAGGCAGCCAACTCCCTGAGGAATTGGGAGAGAGAAATACAACAGGTGGCTTGGCTGACTCTCTCAAACAGATGTAAAAGTGGTGTGCCAACATCTCTGAATGCCGCCAACCTTACCCGGAAGCTACCCCCCTCTCATCCCATCCTGTACTTTTTGGCCAGGTACCTGATAAGTGAAATGATTAAACAGCACTTATCCTTGAGTTTCTTTGAAGGCTAAGTATAGAACTGAAGAAGGATAGGGATTAGGTATCTTTTTTTAAATCTCTTGACTATCTCCCATGATTTATCCCATTTGGAGTATACTTATAGACTAAAGATTGGCATGAGGGATCCAGGGAGATGTTCAGAAGTAAAGATGACTCCAAAAATGAAAATTAAAAGTTATTGTAAAAATGCATTATTATTTCAGTTTGGGAAATAAGACTATAGTTTAAACTCTTTATTTTACAAATGCAGAAACTGAAGCCCAGGGGGCAGAGCAACATATCACATAAAATAAATACCGGAGATAAACCAAAGATGATTCCTTCTTTACATGTATCACTACAAATTATATCTTTAATACATGTAAAGTGCATTTTCCTGGTAGGAAACCTGAGACTCTATAAGGTGAAATGATCAGAAATTGAGTCAGCAGTGAGATCATAGCATTCTGGCAGAGGGAACTGAAAATTTGGGGACAAGTGAGTCTGTATTGTGCCCAGTTATTTCTAAGGTCACAGTTGGACTATATTTCTGATCTACTTCTAGGACTTAGCCAATGTTTAGTGCTCCCATCCATTTCATTTCACCTAAATCCTCAAAGTCTTCTGATATTTCTAAATGTTTTAGCATCCCCTAGCTATGCTCTCTACACATAGTCTTCCTTTAGCTCATCAGCCTTCACTCATGATCACATTCCAAGGCAGTCTTTTTTTTTTAAGTTAATTTATTTATTTTTGGTTTTTGACATTCACTTCCATAAGTTTTAAAATTTTTCTCCCTCTTCTCCCCCTTCCCCAAGACGGCATGCAATCTGATATAGGCTCTAAGTATGCCTTCCTATGAAACGTTTTAACATTAGTCATGTTGTAGAGAAGAATTAGAACAAATGAGAGGAAACATGAGAAAGAAAAAAATAAAGGAAAGGAAAGAAAAAGAAAATAGTCTGCTTTGCTCTGCATTCAGACTCCATGGTTCTTTCTCTAGATGTGGATGGCATTGTCCATCAGGAGGCCTTTGAAATTGTTTTAGGACCTTGAATTGCTGAAAAGGGCTAAGTCTATCAAAGTCAGTCCTTGTGTACTGTGGTTGTTACTGTGTATAATATTCTGCTGGTTCTGCTCACTTCACCCAGCATCAGTTCATGTAAGTTGAGGTTTTTCTGAAGTCCACCTGCTCATCCTTTCTTATAGCACAACAGTATTCCATTACATTCATATACCACAGCTTGTTTGGTCATTCCCCAATTGATGGACATCCCCTCAATTTCTAGTTCTTTGCCACCACAAAAAGAGCTGCTATAAATATTTTTGTATGGGTAGGTTCTTTTCCCATTTTTATGATCTCTTTGGGACACAGCCCTAGAAGTGATACTGCTGGGTCAAAGGGTATGCACATTTTTATAGCCTCAAGAGCAGTCTTAGGCAAATACTGCCTCATATACCTTTCCCTCCAGTCTCCTTTTCAGGACTTTCCTCCCCCATCTTGACAATTCCCTCTAGATACATAAGGCCCTCATTCTGGCCTTTGGGTGCTTTGGGTCCCCCAACTTTGATTCCCCTTCAAGATCTCCCCCCAAAATAGTGGTTCAGTTCTTTGTTTCTTCCCCTCTATCAAAATCCACATTTAGAGCATCTCATTCTGTAGGAAGCTGTTGTGGTATTGGACAAGTTATGAATTAATTCCCTCTATAGTGTTACTAGTCTAATGCCTTACCTCTCTCAAGGATTTTTACATTTTTTATTGCTGCTTTATACAAAGTAATTTATATGAAAATTTGTGTTGATAGAATTTTTAAAATTTGTAAGATATTAGTAAATGATTGGAGGAGTGAACACATAGGCATCCAACTACTCCATTTATAGGTAGAACAAATTTTGAACATCATATTTTAGCCTATAATATTAATCGAGTGTACTCTATGAGCAAAGTCATGGCAGGCAAACATGGATGAGTAAATGAGTTAGAATAAGATTACAAGACTCTCTTATCAACTTCTTTCCAGCTGACAAAAGAAGAGCTCCTGCCTGCATGTTATGACTCTTCAAAATTGGGTGAATTTAGTGGAAAAGTAAAGGAGTTGTACATGTTTTGGTACAATTTTGTTTGATACAATTATTTGTTTGGCACAATTATTTCCGTATCAAATGTATTGCATGTGTATACTTATGCATGTAAAGAAGGTGCAATACGTTGACTTATGTCCAAAAAATGAACTAAGTTGAAGCATTCTTTAGTTTCTTGGCTAAGAACTTGGTTGTCTCTAATTAGCTCTGTGATCTTGAACAACTAAAGCAGGTAGCACTCTGAGCCTCAGTTTATCTTTAAAACTAGAGGCAATAACACTTGCCCTACTCAATTGACATTGTTTGTGCAGAGATCAGATGAGGTAATGTTTATTAAAAACAATTTATATTTTAATGTATACTCTCAGAACCAAGACACTGTTATTGTCACTGTTGTCATTGTTGGGTGGTAGTGGTGGTGATGGCTGTGACTGCTTTTGCTTTTTGCTTTCCCCATGTTCCCTGGGAAACTAGATTTTATCTTAAAATCTATCTAGAACAATGTCAAGGAGAAATTGGTCAATTTTCTGGCTAATTTGATCATGTGGTCAGCTCCCTATAGCATTCTTCTAGCCTGACTGATGGACACGGACTTCTACTTTGATCAAATTAACTGTCTTTGCTAAGATGAAGCTAAGAAAAGTAAAATGAGTAATATTGCTTTTATTTCTGTGCTGAGGAACTGAGAGTTCTCGCTGTAATTAAACCAGAATATGACCTAACAACGACTATTTAATGTGTAGTACATGTACATGTACATGTGTGTTCTACACTCCTTGATATTTCAGTATTTCCATGTATCTGTAATCTCATCAAATACAGAGTCTTTCCAATGGTGAACATCACAACCCATTCACACTTTCTCATTTTTTGTGTAATGTTTGTCCATGTCTTCTCACATATCCTCCATAGGGTGTCCACCCAGTGTACTAAAGATCTTCCTCAAAACATTACCAAGGTACCAGTAGGAACCAGGGTTTGGCTATCTATTATCCCTTCTCTCCATCGTACATTTCCCTAATGACATTTTTTAACTACTTCTCACATACAACTCTTCAGTGGTAATATGTTTCTCACTATTTCCACCTACTATGCATATCTCCATTTTCTTATGGGTGATCAATAATTTTATTCTTTGGAGAATATGGCATTCCATGATTTTTAGCCGTATTGAATAACCAGGATATTATTATCAAAAAAGTATTGTGTTTTAATTTTAATTTCATTTGTTCTATTAAAAGCACCAAAAGCAACATAGTTTATTCTTTTCCTCTTACTCATTTTCAGTCTTAGTCCTTTCTCCATTTGCAGTGAGTCCAAGATATTCATCTCTCCACCTTCATAGATATAGAAATATACATATATACATTTTTGTTATTAAGTAATTTTTCAGTGGTGTCCCACTTTTTATGACCTATTTGGGGTTTTCTCAGTAGAAATACTGGGGTGGTTTGCCATTTTCTTCTCCACCTCATTTTACAGATGAGGAACTAAGGAAAACAGGGTTAAGTGACCTGCCCAGGGTCACACAACCAGGAAGCATCTGAGGTCAGATTTGAACTCATGAAGAAGTATTTTCCTAGCTCCATGCCTGATACTCTATCTACTGTGCCACCTAACTGCCCCTGAATTGACACACCCATGTCTATAGGTATTAAAAAATGTATATATTTAAAGATATGAATAAATATTTTATGTGTGTGTATATATATGTATATGTATGTGTATGATGAAATGTCCATCCAATTATAAATCATAGTTGAGTTTTTTCCCTTGTGTGAATATATATTCTCCATTGTCCAAAAAAAAAAAAGAAAAGATCATGGTAACTATTGACCTCAGAATCATAGGATTAAAGTTCAAAAGGACCTCAGAGGACACTTAGTTTAGTTTTTTTCATTTTATAAAGAAACTGACATTCAGAAAGGTTAAGTGACTTGACCAAAGTCACATGAACAGTAAGTCATAGAGTCCAAATTTGAACCAAAGTCCTATGAGTCAAACTCCAGACTTTCTCAACTTTACCCATATTCCTTGAATGGTAGTTTTTTGTTTTGTAGACAGGTCCAACTCTTTGTAAGGTTATGATTCTCATTTAGCAGATTCTAAAAGTCCCAGGAGTTGATGCAATGCACACAAATGTCATCCACAAACAGAAACATCTGGATCACCTCTTCCTTTTGAAGCTCATTCTTCTATACCTCCTTTAATATTAATAATTAGGAAGAAGTTACTGTACCTTTCAAGGAGTCTTGTAGGGTCTTAACATATATATGGTAGATGTATACTTGGGGTAAAAAGTCTTTAAGATAGCATCAAATATAGATGTGTGTTATAGTCAACAAACAACAAGTGCCTATGGGGCCTTAAATTCTCCATGCCTTTTGGTCAATTGTAAGCGATAAAGACATAATCTGCTATAGAATACAATTTATGAAAAATTTCCTTTTACTTTGTCATAGGATATGCACTCAATATATGTTTAAATTATTCTTATAAAGATTTTATAGTAGACAAATAGTTCATTAGTTACCAGTATTTTTTCTATCACTTTTTTCTTGGACAGCAACATGCTTTTTTCTAATCATTGTATATTCCCCCTGTCTTTCAAATGTCCTGAATACTGACCCCTCAAAACCTTCAAAATTGTGTGGGCTATATTGTGGACCATCCCTGTATTTCCTTGGTCTAGACTTCGAACTCTTTCTATCTTTGGTTTTTCTTTTTTTTTAATATGCAATTTTTACTTCCTCATGCAACACACTGTAGATTGTGGCCTTAAAGTTTGAACATGGCAATTCCTTTTCCATTAACAGAAATTATAATTTCCTGTAGAAATGTTGACTACAATTTTCCAGTTTTAGTTGGTTATCCTCGTATCTTAGTCATCATCAGTGCTCTTCAAATGTCTTCAATGACAATGAGAAGAGGGGAGAAAGCAAAACATGGTTCAGCTAGATGTGCACTTTTTTCTCAGTATCGGATTTTCTTTTTGCTTTTCTTATTTCTAACTCCAACATGTAAGTACTCTTCTTTGATGTGACAGAAAAAATTTACAAAGTATCAGACAAAAGAACTTCCAAGATTTTCCTGAAGAATAAGAGAAATTCAGGAATTTACTAAGTTTATATCGACCAAGTAAATGCAAGTCAGAAATCTAAAAGCATTTAATAATGTTTTCACTGGAAATGTTTCTGATTCCCTTTGAAAATATGCTGACTTCTGAAATGTGTTTATCTTGTACTGCTAAATAGAAATCCTGTGTAACCAGATATTTCTGCTTGGACTAAAGTTTTCTTTGTTTTAATCAAATCTGATTTATCAGTTCACTTCAATGAAGTCCTTGTTACACTGGAGAATCATCTAATCTATTCTCTCTCAGCACTGGACCATATGGTATCCAACCAAATTGTATGATGAAAAAAAATATAGAATTTTCTCAAACAAATGTGATAAATCTATATAGTCCTAACGTAGCAAAAAAGTAACAGTTGAAGTTGTCTTTCTCAAAAGGAGTTTAAGAACATTAAAAGGCATCAGAATTCAAATGATGATGTCTAATCCTGGCTCTTGAGAACTGATAATGAAATTTTTCCATCTCTTGGTAAAGAGGTGATAGAATATGGTTATACATTGCCATGCAAGTTTTTAGTTACAGTTGGAAATTTTTAGTTTCCATTGCTCTGTTGGTTTGTTTCACTTAATTGTGGGGTGTTTGCTATTGTTGTTTGGGAATGGTGGTTGTTTAAGGGAGGACCTAAGTATTCCTGGGTTACTTTTTAAGACTATAAATTGTGGAACAATTTATGATCTGCATTGGTGAAAGAAGTCTCTTGATATGGGTACTCTCTGCACCAATGAAATCACATCTTGTCCCTACACACACACACACACACACACACACACACACACACACACACACACACACACACACACACACACACACACACATACAAGAAGCTTCTCTAGAGATGGGGTAGATATGTGGAAGTGAAAATGTTGCAAACACAGCATCAATAAAACATTCTAAAAGTTAAAATTAAGCAAATGTTGAAACCACATGTGCACAAATATTTATATCATCTCTTTTTGTGGTGGCAAAGAACTGAAAATTGAGGGGATGCTCATCAATTAGGGAATGGCTAAACAAGCTGTGGTATATGAAGGTAATGGAATACTATTGTGCTAAAAGAAATGATGAGCAAGTGGACTTCAGAAAAACCTGGAAAGACTTATATGAATTGAAGCTGAGTGAGAGGAGCAGAACCAGGAGATCATTGTACACAGTAACCACTACGGTGTACAATGATTGACTGTGACAGAATTGGCTATTCTCAGTAATGCAAGGTTCTAAGACAACTCCAAAAGGTTCATGATAGAAAATGCTATCCACATCCAGAGAAAGAATGAGGGAGTCTGAACGCAGATAGAAGCATACTATTTGCTTTCTCTTTTTTGGTTTGTTTTGTTTCTTCTTTCTCATGGCTCATTCCATTGATTATAATTCTTCTTTGCAACATAACTAATGTGAAAATATGTTTAATGTGAATGTATATGTAGAGTCTATATAAGAGTGCACACCGTCTTGGGGAGGAAGGAGGATAGGAAGGGGGAGAAAATTTGAAACTCAAAAGATTGTGGAACCCAATGTTGTAAACTAAAAATAAATAATTTTTTTTAAAAAAATAAGTATTGATTCTGCGTTGGATCTCCTGTATAATCTCTAGTTCCTGGGGTTTCATGACACTGCTGGTTCTCCGCCTCTCTATCAGGTTGCTCCTTCTCAATCTCTTTGATCTATTCTACATTCACTAACTGTTGCGTGTCTCTGACTTCTCAGATTGCCCTCACTCTGCCATCTCTTTCTTTCTTTCTCACTCTTTCTCTCTCTCTCTCTCTCTCTCTCTCTCTCTCTTTCTCTTTCTCCCCCCCTTCTCTTCCCTTCACATTCTCCCTATATCCTTCTCTCCTACCTATAAATACTCCCATGTTTTCCCCCATCCTTAAAAATTCTCAGCTTGATCCTACCATCCCTACAACTTATTATTTTCTCTTCTTCCCTCTCCTGACTAAACTTTTTGAAAGGATTGTTGGTGCTAGGTCCTGCAATATCTCTTTGTCCTCTCTCTTCTAAATCCCCTGTAATCTGGCTTCTTACCTCATTGCTCAAATAAAATTCAGCTCCCCAAATTTACCAGTGATCTTCTTAATGACCCAATCTAATAACATCTTCTCAAATCCTCATCCTTCTTAACTTCTTTGCAATTTTTGACAGTATTGATCTCTGTCACCTCCTGGATGCTCTCTCCTTTTTAAATCTTTGTGACATTTCTCCTCCTGCTTCTCCTAACTACTTCTTAGTCTCTTTTGCTGATTCTTCATCTATGTCATACTCACTTACTCTGGGTATTGTCCAAAGATCTGTCCTGGACCCTCTTCTCTTTTTTTCTATACTGTATCACTTGATTATCATATCACCTCCCAGAGGTTCAATTATCATCTTTGTGTGGGTAATTGCCAAATTACATATCCAGCCCTAGTTTCTCTAATGAGTCACAGTCTTGCATCACCAATTGCCTTTTGAAGATCTCGAACTCATCGTGAACAAAGCAGAATTCATTACCTTACCCCTCTTCTCTTCCTACCTTCTCTGTTACTCATGAGGACACCATCATCCTTCCATATTCTCAAGTTTACAACTTCGGTGTTATACTCAACTCCTTCCTTTTATTCATTCCACAATCCAGTTTGTTACAAAAATCTTGTTTCTTCTCTCACAATATCTCTCATATGCATCTTCTTTTCTCTGCTAATATATCCACAACCCTAGTTCAGACGCACATCATTTCTTTACTAGACTGTTTCAATATCCTTCAAACTTGTTTCCCTGCCTCAAGTCTCTCCCTACTCCAAACCATCCTCCATTTACCTACATGGGTGATTTTTTTTTAATGTCACTCCTCCCCACTCCCCACTAAATGAACTCTAGTGGCTCTCTTTTACCACCAGGATCAACATATAAATCCTTTGTTAAGTATTTAAAGTTCTTCCTAACCTGGTCACTTCCTCCTACCTTTCCAGTTTTCATTTTTTTCTTTTCTATGCAGTCAACAACCCATTTGTACTGCCTACTTTCTATTTCTTCTACATGATGCTCTATCTCCTATCTCTGTGCCTTTGTATTGACTGTTCCCCATTGCTCATTCTATCCATTACAACCCTTCTTTACAACCAGATTAATGTCTAATGTGAAAGTATTTGCAATTCCTATACTTGATTACATGCTGCCATGGCGGGGGGGGGGGGGAGAAGGGAGGAGAGGAAAGGGGAGAAAATTTGAAACTCAAGGGAACGTGGAACTGAATCTTGTAAACTAAAAGTAAATAAATTAATAAAGACAAAAAATTTTTTTTAAAAAGATTGTTCTTACCTTTGCTTGTATACTCAATTCTTAGTATAATAACGTATATAGTAAGCTCTTAATAAATGCTTGTTGACAGACTGACTGAACTAAAGTTCACTCCCTTGCAATGAAAATGACAATTTACATTTTTATGTCACTTTATAATTGACAAACACACATTGTATAGGTGAATAATTTGAAGGTTTAAAAAAATGCTAAATGGTCCCATCCCATAGCTAGTAATTGGTGAAACCAGAAGTGGAATTCAGATGTTCTAACTATTACCCAACCACCATATTGGATTTCACATCACCTTGCTTTACATCCACCTTGCTTTCAAAGTGTCCTTGGGCCCCCATCAGCACCATGCTGGAGCCAGTTCCCAAGAGCCTTTTATTAAATGTTCATTGCGAGCATTTACATGTTATACACTACAAATTAGGGTTTGATTTCCTTTATGGTTTTCTTTATTGTCTGGACTTGAGTAAGTGATGAAGAAAATGGCAATGATACAGATTAGACTTAAAAGCGCATTGCTGTGTACTCTTTTTTTTTTTCAGAGAGTCAGTTGTTAAGCATTAACACACAGCTGACCCTAATGCATTGTGATTAGCAATTATATAAAACTGGGAAAGTATGAGGAAGTTAATCTGCTGCTTGGGAATTTGTCGATTTTAAGCTACTTTCTATACTACTTTCAGGATGACTTTGTTGAATGTCCTTTATCTTTCTGAATCTAATAATTATAAATATCAAATGAATGAATGAATAAAAAGGAACAGGCTGCTTCAGGAAGTTCCCCTCTTTGGAGATCTTCAGGCAAAACACAAATGATGAGTTGTCAATTATAAGGTAAAGAAGATCTTTTATGTAGACCTAAACTGAACTAGATGATGTCTCCTCCATTGCTGAAATTCAGTGATTTCAATAATCGGAACATGTATGTGTATAAAGCTGATGTTTCTTAGAGACATTTGTTTTGTAGATATGTTCAGAGTTTTCTTTTGGTTTCACCTGTGACCAGGCATTCTATGCTCTACCATGAAAAAAAAAGTATAATGTTAGCTCTATGTGCCCAAATTGATGTTTCCGGACTGCTCACATTGCTTTTGATCAGGCAATGCTACATACATATACACAAATACACACAAGAGAAAATCTGTATGATTATTCATATAGCTAAACATTACTTGAAACATTGCCATGGGCTTATGAGTATGGTGATGAATTTATAATCTGAAACACAGTGATTGTGTTCCACTGTGACTAGGGTGTGTAATGCTTTCTGGAGGCAAAGGGCTGTCAATAAGCGGCTTCCAAAAATAATGAATGTTTGTGGTAATAATTTCATGGCTTGACTAAAACTTAATAGCCTTTATTTCCAATTTAGCATCATGATATTTTCCAGTAGTAAGTAGTCACTTCAATGAAATATAGTCTATTACAACACTATTTAATTCCCCTATTAGTTTTTTTTCTTTTAAAAATCTTTTGTTGCTATATTATTTGTTTTTGTACATACAGACACTGTGCATGCCAGATATCTTTTGCTTTTGTTGACTTGCTTTAGGTTTCTTGAATGAGCTTCCTATTATCCAGGGATTGGTTTTCCAAGGATTGATTATCTAGGTAACATGTTCCCTTTTTCTTTTCTTTTTTTATTTTCTGACCACCCTTTCACTCCTGAAGTAGCACCTCCAAAAATGAATGGAAAAGGGAATAAAAAATGAAGCCAAAATCAGTTCACTTAACTTGCTGTTAGCCCAGCTATTGGGGAGAAGCTTAAGATGCTTGGCTAAGATGGGACTTCAGTATCTATGAAGTCCCTATTTGCCATTGCTATGGATAAGGATTTGGTGTAACTAATTGAGGAAGTGGGATTTGATGCTCTCTAAAGTTCCTGTCAACTTTAAATATTGTCATATACAAGAATATTTTCAGTACTCAGATAAAGGAAGACGCTCCTGTTTATACTTGTCGACATAATGGGTTTTCATATACATTGAATACAACCTTAATCAACTGGGGAGTCAGGATGCAAAGAAGCTTAGGAGCCCTCAAGAGTGCAGGGTATAACGAACATGTGGCCTCTTGTGTCTTTCTAAAGCAGGGTCTATGCAATGACAAAACAACAAGTTAATTCATTGAGATAGGGGGTAAAAAAGATTGATAGAACTGTGTTTTCTGTAGCATCCACCAAAAAAAAAAAATCAATGTATTGACTGAACTTTTCACTTTCTAACCGTTTATTTTGGTGTCGTATGGAGACAATTACAACTGCGAATTTTATTCCTGTTGATCCTTCCCTGTGCAGAAATGCCCCATAGCTACCAAATCCTTCTGCCTCAGCACAAACCATTATGATTATGAGGACTGGGCATTGATTACCTTTGGCCCAAACCTTAAACTAAATTTAAATTAATAATTTACTTTCATCATGCCCCCATGGAAATCACTTATATTGAATAAAATTCCACAAAGTATTCCAACTTAAAATCCAGAGATTAACCAGATCCCATCAGTTCAATTCGACAAGGGTTTGTCAAATTCCAATGATGGGTAAGGCATTGAGGACAAAAAAGATAAAAAAAAAAAGTCATCCCTGACTCCAAGGAGTCTACATTGTAAAAGAGAGGTGTTCTTACTTGATCTTTTATAATTAAATCTTAATTTATGAAGCATTTTTGCAACAGTGGTATGTTTGTGACTTAGATGAGTTATAATTCTACTAAACCATGTGGATATTAACCAGCAAGTGGAGAGACATTACTAAACAATTTTAGATTCTGCTTGAAATATTGCAGATGATGCAATAGGTGTGGTTGGCTTGTTTGTTACCATTAAAGCAAAAGTCAAATTAGCATAATTAAGAACTTGGGAGCAATAATATAAAGGCAAAAACACCAAAAGTCTTCAGATCTCTAATCAATGCAGTGATCAGTCATGACTTCTGAGCACTTGATGGCAGAAGCACGGCCCTTACTTCTTGCTTCAGTAAGAGAAAGTGGGTGCATAATGAGTGGAAACGAGGAAGACATTTTCAAACATGGCCAATGGGTTGGTATGGTTTTCTTGATTGTATTCATTTGGTGGGTTCTTTTGTAGTGCAGGGGGAGTCACTGTGAAAGGACAGAGGGATAGTGCTTTTTTTTTCTTTTAAGAAAAGAGCATCAATGAAATATTTTTAAGACAGTAAGGGCAGAGAATTCAATGGGAAGATTTTTTTTTTTTGAGAGGGAACCCAGACATTTGGAACTAAAAGGAAAGATTGGTATCATTGTTTCAAGTAAAGTAAACTCTTCACAGTGTTAAAAAAAAAAATTCAAAGGGAAGGCATGTAGAAAAGGCCTCAGGTTGCCCCTTTTATCTAAAAGTGACAGTATGATTTCCTGGATAGAAACCAAGAATGTCTTTATATTTTTAATAGCACTAGGCATCTTGTTGGTCTTTAATAAAAGTTAATAATTATAATATACCCTGTCCCCACTGGGACCCCTGATAAAAGTTGTCTTCTAAGTTCCTCATATCTGAGAAGACCATAACATTCTGTGTTCAAGGCCAACCCACTTCCTTAGGCAGTGATGGCCTTCTTCCAGGTCCAGTTCATGCCTGCTGGTAGCTCTTGTCTGGATCCAATTGGCCTCAGCTGGAGGTCCAGATGGCTCATTCCTCATTCCCCTGCAGGGTTTCAATGGTGTCCACCCCTTCCTGATCCCTCTGCCATTAGTGAAATCAGACAGGGCAAACTTACGCTAAGTTGCAACAAGAGCTCAGTAGGGCATGTATATTTGACTGTTGGTGGAGAGAATCACCTTCTAGTTCCGGAAAGGGGCTGAAATTTTCTTAGCCAGCTGCAAGTATATAAATTGCAGTAAGCAAGCCATGGAAATTCATTAATGTGCATAATATTTTGTTGGCATATATGGTGATCTTTATGTTGTCTGTACAGTAAATATTAGGTCCCCTGAGGCAGCTCCAAGCATTAGAAGAAAGGAATCACTAGTTTGAGCTATCCATGACTTCAGAAAGTGCAATGAGCTCTTACTCTGTAAGTCTTTTTGCTGTGAACTTTTCAACATGCACATAAATAGACAGGCTTTATCAGCCTGTCTATTCAAGTCCATACCTTTATTTCCTCCAGTGTGTAAGCAGTTTCTATACGAACTCGTACATTAGCCAATTCAACTTCCATCTTGTCTTATTTCAATGTATTTGTATCATAAAGCTTTCATAGAACTGATAGTAGAAAGCTTCACTAAATTTTATTTGTTATCCCACCAGCACTAAACTATTCCCAGAGAACAAAATACTGATCTTCCATATCTCTTCCATACTAATCAAAGGTCAATTAATTTCACTTACCAGAGTTAGAATGAATTCTTCATGGGGAGGACATATGAAAGAGAAGTCTTTAACAGATTAGTAATACCTCTTGAGTAGGCCAGCAGGATGACACACCATTTGATAATTAGCGGGGGGGCTCAGGACCCTAAAGAGGTTAAGGTACTATCTATTCCTTAACGGGAGACTAGTCTTTCTACATTTTGAAAATCTGTCTAACAAACAAATTGATGTACTAAATAAGCGAATCTAAAAGAACAATACACATAATGATTATATCAATGGAAATAAAAAGCTTGCTAATAGAAATATCAGTGAAGATCACAGAGAAGAAATAATAAAATATACCTCCCTCTTTATAGTATTTTTTTTTTTAATAGAGAGTTAAGGGGAAAAAATTGCCTAGATTTGGGATAACAATCAAATATTTTTGAACATCCTAGCAATAACACTATTCTATGTGCAATAAGGGATAAGAAAAATGGTATATGTTCCAGACCTCAAGAAGTTTATAAATTTGTTGAGGAAGCAAAACACAAAATAATTATAGTATAAAATGAGGGGCAGCACAGTGTTATGAGTAGGAGATTGTCCTTGATGGCAAGAAGATCTCAGTTCAGTCTTGGCTCTGATATTTTAGCTAGGTGTTATGACCATGGACAAGCCACTTAATGTCTCCATGTCACAGAAAATTCTCTAAGACTAAGTTGCTGATAGACTTTGGCAGAAGTTTCCAGAGAAGGAGTTGAAATCCACACCACAGATGAAATCCCAGGTCCCAACTAATAATTTCTGCTAAGAAATGCTAGGAAACATTTTTACAACTTATGGTGCTTTCCTGATTTCTTTCTGCTTCTAGACCAGCCTAGGTCAAAGTCTTTCACTGGAGCCTCTTTCTAAGCTTTGTTTTTGAGTCAGAAATTAACTAGTTATTAGTTGATTGGAAAGGCTGCTAAGTCTAATAAACAAGAGTGACAGGAAGATATAATACAAGCATATAAATGTGCAACAGTGCATTGCTTGCAAGAAAGGAAATCGCCTCCGAATGATCTATATTTCAGTTGCACAACACAGTGCTTGACATCATTGACATTGTATATAAATGAGATATACATATATGTATGTGTGTGTGTGTCTGTGTGTGTATAAGTATGACCTGGCTTCCCTGAAGCCTGAGAAATTTTACATATTGCTGCATTTGTAAAGAGAGATGTGATGATTGATTGACATAAAGAATGCTGACTATGATACTACAAATTTATTTAATGAAGCTACTGAGTTTTAACAATCTGAGTAAGGGACTTACTGAGTGTGTTCCAGAGGCATTCTTCTAGAAAGAGATACATGGAAACAGAACACTAGAGGAAGGAGATAGAGGAAGTCTTTGGAATGATAGATATTAATGGTAATTCATCTCCATCATGTCTCTGTACTTGCTTTTTAAAATGAGATAGATAAATAGATGAATAGGTGGATAGATGAACAGGTAGGTGGGTGGATGAATTGACAGATACATATGTGTGTGTGTGTGTGTGTATAAACATAGATCTATATCTGTAGCTAGAGATAGAAACCTGTCTCTATCTGTCTACATATATACACATATAGAATTAGCTGGTACAGTAGATAAAACACTGGTCCTGGAGTCAGGAAGATCTGAGTTCAAGTCTGGCCTCAGGCACTGAGTGGCTTTGGAATCACGGACAAGTTACTTAACCTCTATTTGTTTCAGTTTCCTCATCTGCAAAATGGAAATAATAATAACACCTCCCTTCCTGGGTTGTTGTGAGGGTCAAATGAAATAATAATCGTAAAGAATTTAGTGTGATGCCGGGCACATAGGAAGAACTTTAGAATATTAAGTATTATAATTGCATAAAATATAAATACACACATGTATATATGTATGAGTACTGCATCTAGATACACACATACGTGTCTGTGTGCATATGCATGAACACACAAACAAGCCAAACTGTGCAGCACTAACTTAAAAGCAGAGCAGGAATTTAGAGGTGAGAGAAATCGGAACGAGATGGCGTCTTAAGAGAGGAAATGTAACTTGGACTGTACATTGAAGGAATGGTAAGATTTGAATTGATACCCAGGAGTTGGGAAGCTATTCCAGGAAGGGAAATAGCATGAATAGAAGGATTGAATCAAGAATGTTCATGGTGCACATTGCCTACAGAGAAGTGACTGTCTGACTGGAAGAATTTGTCGCTGTTCATTCCTTTCAGTTATATCTGACTCTTCATGACCCCATGGACCTCTTAACAAAGATACTGGAGTGCTTTGCCATCTCCTTTCCAGGTTAAGTGACTTGTCCAAGGTCACACAGCTAGGAATTTTCTGAGGCTGGATTTTAATTTAGGTCTTCTTGACTCCAAACCCAGTGCTTTTATCCATTGTGCCACCTAACCACCTCACGGGAGGTGAATACTCAACTGTAAGAAGTGAGATTTCCAAGATGAAAGCAGCCTGGTCCACGTTTATTGACTTCTGCAAGAAAGAAAAAGAACATTATGCTAGATTTTGCTGCTTTGCAAACTGGAACATAAACTCCATTTTCCCCCCCATACTTCTTTAAGGATAGGACTGAAAGATTTTCATTAGGACAATGAAATGTATGAAACAAACAAACCAAAAAGCTCTTACACAACTGTGGGATTATCTCTTTAACCTGTGATTTTAGCTCCCTAGGGAATGTTTTGTAAGAAAACGTCTCCCAATAAAGCCACTGTTTCACTCCTCACCAATACCCCAGAAACCTCTTTACCCTGAAGCTCAATTCACTCCTGGATTTTACATGTTGGAAGTATCCTCTGGTTCTCACACACACACACACACACACACACACACACACACACACACACACACACACACACACAGAACCTCCATTTTCAGGAGCCAGCTGTGTCTTCATTCCTTTCCTGGCTGCACTCTGAACTCTCCTAGATTTTTTCTACAACAGTTTCTTGTCAAGTACTTTCTTCTCTGCAACCAATCCCACCAGCTCCCTCTTTTCAGTTTTTTAGAAGCAGCAAGGTGGCCCAGTAGATAGGGAACGCTGCACTTAGGAAACAGAGTTCAAACCCAGCCTCAGACACTTTCTAGCTCTGTGACCCTGGACATATCACTTAAAACAGTCTGCCTCAGTTTCCACAATGGTAAAATAGGGATAATACTTCCCTTGCTTATTGTGAGGATCAAATTAGATAACATTTGCAAAGCACTTAGCACAGCTACTGGCATTATAATATTATATTACAATTATATGATATATTATTATAATACAATGTAACTTAATAAATGCTTGTTTCCTTCCTTTTCTGTGTTGTCTTCCCTGTTAGAATGAAAGCCCCTTGAGGACAGGGCTTGTTTCTGCTTGTCTTTGTACTCTCAGAGCTTAATACAATGACTGCACTTATTGTTTTGTTGTCATTCAATTGTATCTAGCTGTTCATGACTCCATGGACTATGGTCCATGCTATGTGCTATAGCACACTAGACCCTTCTACCCCCCACTCTCTCTCAAAGTCTGTCCAAGCTCATGTCCATTGTTTCCATGATACCATCTATCCATCTCATCCTCTGACACCCCCTGTTCCTTTTGCCTTCAATCTTTCCCAGTATCAGGGCTTTTTTCCAACCTGTCCCATCTTCTCATTATGTGGCCAAAGTATTTAAGCTTCAGCTTCAGTGTCTGACCTTCCAGTGAATTGATTTCATTAAGTATTGACTGATTGAATCTCCTTAATGTCCAAGGGACTCTCAAAAGTCTTCTCCAGCACCACAACTTGGAAGGATCGATTCTACAGTGCTCAGCTTTTCTTTTATTCCAAACCTCACAGCCATACGTTGCTACTGGAAAAACCAAAGCTTTGACTACACAGATCTTTGTTGGCAAGGTGACGTCTATGCTCGTTAGTATACAGTCCAAATTTGCCATAGCTTTCCTTCTGAGGAGCAAACATCTTTTAATTTCATGGCTGCAGATGCCATCTGCAATGATTTTTGAGCCCGATATAAAACATGACATTTCTTCCTTTTCTTCACCATTTGGCAGCAAGTGATGGGACCAATTGCCAGCATCTTGGGTTGTTTTTTGTTATTGTTTGTTTTGTTTTAATATTAAGCTTTAAGCCAGCTTCTACACTCTCCCCTTTTACCCTCATCAAGAGGCTTCTTAATTCCTTTTCACTTTCTGCGCTCAGAGTGGTATCACCTGCACATCTAAGATTGTTGGTATTTCTCACAGGCAATGTTAAATCCTAGGGAGCATTTTGTTGACTTAACCAGATTTGCTTTGCAACTTTGAAGTTTTAGAGAGTTAGTTGTCTGAGACATTGATGGGTTTTGTGACTTGTTTAGGGTCACACAACTAGGATGTGCCAAGAGACATACTTGATTCCATGTTTTCTTCACTCCAAAATTAATTCTCTATCAACTGCATTCTATAACCCACCTCAGCTCTTTAAAAATTATAATATACTATTAAATTTGATGAATCAGAAAATTTTTTGTTTTTCTCTTATAATACAGGGACATAGTTCCTTTGTTTGTTTGAGATAAGATATCAGGTTTGTTTGTTTTCCCACTCAGTGACATAGGGATAAGTCAGGAACTGTGACAAAATGAATTATGAGCATTTGGTTCCACTCATCTAAATTGACTGCAAATTCAGGGTGTAAAAGTTTCAGAATGATGTGTGAAAGTCTCTAAATATTGATTAAATAGACTGACTACTCAGAAGTGAATCAGCACATTATAGGCAGAAAGGTTCTTATGAAGAAAAGCAGCACTATTTAC